>OX375880.1:14985836-15585836 GCA_947359465.1 Metellina segmentata | reverse complement strand
AAAATTGATCGGTAGCCTGGATTTTTTAAAAATTCGTTTTTGTGTAAAGATTCATAGATGTCACCGTCAAACTTCTGAGGCCATGTCCAAGAAGTGTTAAAACTTTAAATACTGGGTATGTGTTCAAGTTAATGGCATGTACAAAAACAACATGCATCGATCACTACTTGGATATTGGTTCATATAAATTTAAATACTGAGTATGTGTCCAAGTGCAAGGTCAAGTACAAAGCAACATACATCAATCCCTACTTGGATATAGGTTCATATAAATTTAAATACTGAGTATGTGTCCAAGTGCATGGCAGGTACAAAGCAACATGCATCAATTCCTTCCTGGATATTGGTTCATATAAATTTAAATACTGAGTATGTGTCCAAGTACATGGCAAACACGTAAACAACATGCATCAATCCCTATTTGGATATTGGTTCATATAAATTTAAATACTTAGTATGTTTCCAAGTGCATGGCAGGTACAAAGCAACATACATCAATCCCTACTTGGATATTTGTTCACACAAATTTAAATACTGAGTATGTGTCCAAGTGCATGGCAGGTACAAAGCAACATCCATCAATTCCTTCTTAGATATTGGTTCATATAAATTTAAATACTGAGTATGTGTCCAAGTACATGGCAAGCACGTAAACAACATGCATCAATCCTTATTTGGATATTGGTTCACATAGGTTTAAATATTGAGTGTGTGTCCGAGTACATGGTCGGAACAAAAACTGCATGCATCAATTTCTTCTTGGATATTGATGCATGCAGTTCATATAAATTTAAATACTGAGTATGTTTCCAAGTGCATGGCAGGTACAAAGCAACATACATCAATCCCTACTTGGATATTTGTTCACACAAATTTAAATACTGAGTATGTGTCGAAGTGCATGGCAGGTACAAAGCAACATGCATCAATTCCTTCTTAGATATTGGTTCATATAAATTTAAATACTGAGTATGTGTCCAAGTACATGGCAAGCACGTAAACAACATGCATCAATCCTTATTTGGATATTGGTTCACATAAGTTTAAATACTGATTGTGTGTCCGAGTACATGGGAGGAACAAAAACTGCATGCATCAATCCCTTCTTGGATATATGTTGATATAAGATTGAAAGTTGGGAACTTTATTCATTTTGACTCAAAAATAAACATAAGAAATGACAGAAAAGTTGAAAAACTCATCGCCGTTTCCTTGGAATGAAAGCATCTTTAAAGCCATGAAATTCAACCACATGCAGTTCACGTTTTTACCATAAATGTTCAAGTTATAAAATATGAGTAACAATATAATTTTGTAGCAATGTTTAATTGATGCAAATATTAAAACAGAAAATAAGATATTGTGAGGTATCTGAACACACGTTTATTAGTATAACATACTGTACTGCTAAAAATCACCGAAAATTTGAGATAAGATGAAGTTCAGTTACAATAATAATAAACTTTCCATTGTACTCTTTCTCAACTTTTGACTTAAAATACACATTAAAATAAAGACTGAAAGGAATGGTATATTTATTGGTGATCTATAAATCCTACTTTATCACACTGCATCACAAAAACAATTTGTTTTCATGGTAATTCTAAATGACATACTAAATTAAATCCTTCAAGAGTTTTGACGAAATGTCTCATGAAAAATCTGGCCAATTTTGTTAAGGACGAGATATTGTGTAGAGACAAAACTACCCTATTACTACAAAATGAAATAAAATTCCAAGTAAGAAAAACAAATTGCCCCTTAATAAGAACTGGCGACATGTTTTTGCTCCAGAAGCTGATCACTACAGGGAAGTTTTCAAATCGAAGACAAATCATCAAAAAACTTAAGTTCCCATATTTATTAATTAATGTTTCTAGACCTATTTTAGTAACAATCAACTCCACGAAACTAATCAATGCATTAGGTGTCTAAATGAAAAGATAAAAATTAAAATAATAAGTTAATTTGAAAGTAAATGCTGTGAAACGCTACTAAATAAACATTGAAGAGACCTACAACACTTCAAATAGAAAAGTGAATTAAAATCAGAAATATTAATGGAAATTAAGATAGATTTCTTCTAAATATGTATTGTGTATTCTTACCTTTGAAAGTGGGACATTCCGTATTATGTAACTCTTCGCATGATGATTAAAGACGTATAATAGACGTATTTCTAAAAAAAAATGTAAAACTATTCATTCAAAACTTGAAAATATTATAAGCATAACATAATAAATGCATAATTTTTGGTGATAAATAAATACGAAGTTAAAAGAACCACAGCAATAAAGAAATATAAAATAACAGGTGAGAAAGGAGTACACAGGTGGAAATTATGACATTCTTTTTTAGATATTTGAATTAAAGTTCCACAAGCGATGCTTACGCTATATACAGGAAACAAATATTTTATATTAAAAAATTACAGAAATAGTTATTTATATTTAATTTTATTTTGTATGTCCAGTTTATTTGCCAGCAACTACTCTTTCCAGAGGTCTGGGTAGGGTTAAGAGGGGGCTCGATCGCTTTGGGGCACTTTATGGAGGAACACTTGAATGTGAATCGCCCTCTATTTCAATTCCAGTGTGAGCCTAATGATTTACATTACTTCAAAAAACCCTAGCGCAGTGTCACTACCTCAGCTAAATCCAGAATAGGCCACATTGTAACACAAGCCTACTTGAATTTTTTTCATCAGGCTGACTCCAACAAGTGCCTTATTTTTGCCTCGAAGAGGAAGAGACTAGAGCATATCTTGTTCGACACCACCAGTGAGAAAATTTTTTGAATTCTCTCATGAAAATTTTTTGATTCATCTTCTATTTTTACTGTTTTTTCTAATGTTCGTTTTATCTACACTATATGTACAAAAGTATTCGTACAATGCTGAAATTAGGAGGATGATCCATTTTAGCGTGGAGTTGTTTTCCGGGTTTGGATTCGGCCCATTGCTTTATGTACCTGGTACTATGAACACTGACGTGTACCTCGACGTTCTGGATCATTCGGCACTGCCTACACTATGGCAATACTACGGCGATGATGGTTGTTTCATCCAACAGGATCGAGCTCCATGTCATACTGCAAAACGTGTGCTGGACTGGTTTCTTGAAAATGAGGCGAATTTGCTTGACTTGCTCGTTCAGAGCCCCGATCTCAATCCGAACGAGCCCTTGTGGGACGAACTGGAGCGACGTGTATGTCACCTCCACGCACGCCCATATTCACAACAAACTCTCACCATAGCCTTGCAAGAGGCATGACGAGCTATTCCTGCCCACACTTACAGAGAACATGTCGAAAGTATGCCTCGACGTGTTGCAGCTGTAATGCAAGCAAAAGGAGGGCCTACACGTTACTATATAGAATAATAAAGCACTTTTTCTGAAAAACATGCAATGTCCAAATACTTTTGACCATATAGTTTACATTGCTTCGCTGGTTAACACTTCCATTGGTTTCGAAGAGGTATCTCGTCATCAAGATATTTATGAGTGAAAGATCTGGTCATTCTTTTCACCTAATGAATTTGTCGAGACAATTCATTACATAAAAATGACATCGTGAAATCGGCTTTAATACGTCGGACTCGTGTATCAAGATTTAATTTAATCTAATCCCTTTTAAGCTCCTGAGGGGTACACACGCATAGATACGTTTGGTAGTCCTCAGTCTTCCCAGCAGTATTTCTAACCAATTTTGACCTTCATGACCAAGAGAATCTTTCCTATAATTCTCTCATCCAATAAATCTGTTTTGTCCTTGAGTGTATTGTGCGGGAAAAACAAAACTAAAACAATTGGAAATGTCGCCTTTTTAGGAGGGTTAAAATCGAAATTTATAACTTATTTTTATTTCAAACTTGCATTGTCCCAAGACATGGAAGAAAATTTTCATTCCTAGTCTTGAAACAGTGCAAAATGCATTCTGATTTATTTAAAAAATTGTAATGAAGCTAAATCCATGTTACATGCGTCACGTTTTTCTTCAACCGCCACAACCTTATTAAGTAAAAAAATTGTTAAAAATACTTTTCTTTGGAAAAATTTCATTCATAAAACACTTTTGAATTACATTATACGAGTTAATATGCAGATGACTCTTTTATAACACGGTCAAATGGAACCGTGTTATAAGGAAACCGTGCTATAGGAAACATGGGGGAATACAATTTTGTATATTTGGTACCGTATTATATGGAAACCGTGCTATAGAATAGTTCGTGTTGTATAGAAACCGTGTTAAGCGAAACTTAGGAGTTATTTAAAAGTAGAGATTGCGTTCCGTGTAATAAGGAAACTAAAACCGTGTTATACGGAGTACTAAAAACATTGAAAAATTTAACACATTTATTTGTATTTTAAATAAAGTCACATAAGGGATCATTAAATAAAACAGGTAACCCTCGTATAACACGGTTAATTGGTACCATGCTATAGAGAATCCATGTTATACGAAACTTACACAATTCCCCCAAATTTTGTTATTGCGTTCTGTGCTATATGGGAATCGTGTTATAGGATACTCGTGCTATATATAAATCGTGTTAACAAAAACTCTGAGGTCATATATATCTGATAATGCGTACCGTGTTATATGGAAACCAAAAGACTGTTATATGTGTTATATGGAAACCAAAGGGCTGTTATATGTGTTATATGTTAACCAAAAGACTGTTACATGTGTTATATGGAAACCAAAGGACTGTTATATGTGTTATATGGTAACCAAAGGACTGTTATGTGTGTTATATGGAAACCAAAGGACTATTTTATGTGTTATATGGAAACCAAAGGACTGTTATATGTGTTACATGGAAACCAAAGGATTGTTATATGTGCAATATGGAAATCAAAGGACTGTTATATGTGTTATATGGAAACCAAAGGACTGTTATATGTGGTACATGGAAACCACAATTTTCATGAAAATATATTAAACCGTGTGGACGTGTATGGGGCATACACAATACAGACAGACAGACCAGATAGGCCAGACAGACGAACAGACAAGACAGGCCAGACAAACAAACATACAAGACAGGTCTGACAGACGAACAGACAAGACAGGCCTGACAGACTAACAGACGCACCGACAGACTGACCAGACAGACACAGACCAGACAGACAGACGCGCAATACGCGATTTTGGCATCAGAAGGGTCCAAAACGGATAGAAAACTTGAAATAGTGAAATAGATCGAAAATATTCAATGTATATACAAACACTCCATTCTTATTTATATAGATTATCATTGTTATTTGTAAAGCGTGTAATATATGGAGAACATAGGAGTGTTACATGAGGATGTCGCGATTTTGGTACCGTGTTATAGATAATCCTATCCGTGCTACCTGTACGAAATCCTTTCATATTAAATCATGCGCATTGACACTTGTACACTCTATCGATATATTCAGAATTCTCAACTTTCACCTACACTTTTCGCCTAACTCTTAGAAAGGTTGATTGAAATTATTCTGGATCGTCAGTTTTGTAGAATTCTGTAAAACTGGTTTTCTTACAAGCATTGACAAGCCGCAGAGAAAGCAGACAGCAGAGTAGAAGACTTGATGGATGTGCATAGAAAAGCACAATCTATCAAGTCTTCCAGCTATAACTACAAACTGTAATAAAATATGCAACTATACGAACATAAAAATAAGTCTCTTTATTGCCCTTTCAAAAATTAATTTACCCTTTACGTCTCTGAGAAATGTTTCATTAGTCTATCAAGCTACACATTTTATACGCATTGAATTACAACTAAATTCTCAAGTAAGCTGTTTGGTTATATTTGTATATTTAGACTATACCACATAAGGATTTCAACCTTCAAGTGGTTTCGACGAGATATTTCGTCCAATAAAGTCTGACCAAATTTTCTAATGACGAAACATCTCATCGAGATATTGTTAATTTTTTGACAATGATGATGTGAAGATATGGTCAGTTTTTTTTGCTAATGACATCATGTCCATCAAGATCAGGTCAGTTTTGCTTTTGATGGGAAACATCGTCGAGACAACCACCACGGGGTATATCCTTTTAGAATTTAGCATTTAAATCGTATATTTATTTACTTTTGTTGTAAATATAATCCAGACTTCACACTCTTGTAATTTTAACAGCGTATATATGCGTACATGTAGCGAACGGAGTTATAAGTAACTCACAAAAAATACCCCTTTTCTCATTGAATATAAAGACCATTCTCACATATTTAATTAATGATAGTCATATAGCAATAGCATATATTATAAACTAATGAATACAAGTTAAGTTGTTTTTCATCGTCAAATAGTCATCACTTGCAGACGAAACATTTGGTTCATTTCATCAAATATAATTTATGATAGTCATAATACCATATATTATGAAGTAATGAATACAACAAATTAAGTGTTTTTTTTTATCTTAAAATAGTCATCACTTGCTAGCGAAACATTTGGTTAATTTCTTCCAAATATTTCAAATGAAATGTTTATTATTTTACGAGTATGCTTTTTTTTGCAACTGAGTTTTCACATCAATCATACCCTAGACCTAGAGAATGTATTGAGTTGATGCAAAAGTTCGTCCCATTTTCGGCACTAGATGGCATTACATCGCAAAAAGGAAGTGTTATATCCTTCCCAAGTGTAAAATTTAGATGTTTTTTGAAATAAAGAATTGAATTTCAGCGAATAATTAGGGGCTAAAGACAGAATTTCCATTGCCATCAGTTGACCGTTGAATAAAGATTTGATTTACTTCACGTTTTCAGTTTACAGATTAACATATAGATCTGGTTTCTGTGTCTTACGAATTATATTTAGTTACATTTGGTTATATTATATCTGGTTTCTGTGTATAAGTCTTCTTTGTACAAAAGTGACTTACACCACGGAAACTCTAAGTCGTCCATATGGTCCTTGCCTCATCAAACTTCAAACCCAACCAATCATTAAGTCATTAACAAAAAATTACGAAATATTTTTCAATTCTAAAACATACAAACTATTTGAGAGAGATTGGTTATTCTCGAGTTCCTTACACTTCTTTCAACATTCCTGTTTTTGAGAATAGTTCCCCCACAATCGTGTTTTTACATAATAACACAGCGTTAATTGTTTTAACTAAAATTGGAAGGTCGTAAACACTCAAAAGAATTAAAACATGCTAGGATGTATTGTTATATAAAACCACCTGTGTAGGTATAAACTTGAAAGGTACTGAAATTTTAATTGAATAAGCAATCTACTTCAATGAAAAGCGGTTTATTTTATCTCTTATCTAACTGTATTTCCGTGTTTCTCTATTTTTTCATCTTTTGAATCATATTTTTTAGTTTTGTAATTATACAGTTTCCTGTATAGTGGTAGAGATGTTTAAATACCACCGCGCTATAGCAACACAACTGGCTATTGGAGACGGTTCGGAATCAACCCCTGAAGGGAAAGATCCGAGGACAACACCACGCCATTTTGAATCACGGTCAGATGACGAAAGCAACACCTGAGCTGGCACCCCACTCTCCAAACTTACACACCATGCTAACGTGAAGACATTAGAGGCCACGACAGATTTAAATTACACCAGTTTCCCTTGTACAAGACCGTCTGGTTGGATTTGAACTCCGAACCCTCCGGTTGCTAGTCCATTACTCTTTGAATGTTCACTTACAATTTCTTCCCCCGATTTTTCGTAGAAAAACACGTTGGTGTTGCTCTAGTACGACGTCGAATAAAATTACCTTGACTCTGTAGAGAAATAATTATAAATAAACAATTGCGAAACTCTAAAAAAATCACTGCTTGTTAAAGTTCCATAATACTGGAAACTTATTGAGACAGCCTCTTTTTGGATCAGAAATCATTAAACCATTCACTCCTATGAGTAAAAATCAAATTTATTTAACTAAAAATACAAGACACATGAAAAGTACATGCGAAACTAAAAAAAAATTATGACTTACATGTTGCGGACAAAAATATTCTCGAGCACGATAATGCAACTCAAGAAATGCCTGACTTCGTTTCTTGGAACCAAGAGCGTCTTACAAAAAAAGGAACTGCTTTCTCGCATTTTTTTCGTACTCAAAACGACGCTCAAGAAAGCAGAGTCAAAATTAATAAACGAATCACACCCCCTACCGAAAAAAAAAAACCCTTCTCCCCTCTTATTAATAGTTGATTCTGGTTTTCGGCAAACACCAGTTTTCATCAAAACAGGAGAACCGTAAACTGATTAATGCCTAATTAACCAACTTCAAAGACCCAGGAGGAAATAGAGAAGGAAAAAACCACACCTTTTTGTCACGTGTTTGTTTTTTCTCCTTCATAATGGCGTGCTTTCTTTAAGCGCGGGGTTATTTTTTTAAAATTCTTTTTACCACCCACCACGGATGTTTACTCTCCAACAATTTACTTATTTCTCGAAGTGAAAAGATGAAAAGACCCTTCTTTGTAGTCGTTTAGTTGTATTACAGCGCGCGGACTATTTTTTTTCTAAACTTGACTCTCGGATAATTGTGACGGTGAAGCCAGTAATTGACGCAGAGCCTGCTGATGTTTATTCTTCCTGTCAGAGGACAGGCTTCCTTCCTATAGGTGCGACGGGTTTTTCCTCTTTTATCCCCCTTTTTCTTCTAGAAAATCTTGTTTGGAGTGCAAAGAGGTTTTGTGCCAAGGTGATTACAGTTTCCTGTGTGACTTTATTCATCGCCGGTGTAAGAAAACATACTGATAAATGAGATTTGTTTGATTTTTCAAGCCAAGAGGGTGGATTGTTTTTGTAAAGATGATATAGGTTTTTTTTTTTGCCTGGTCCGGGGTTTGCTTGCTCTTTAAATGTAGCGCTTTTATGAGAACATGGATATCATCAATGGTAATTGATATTTCAGAAATAATTTATGATGTTATGGAATAATAAGTGTGTCTGGACATCAGTGTATATTATATATATCAATTTGAGATTCATCATCTATTTATACTGTTTTATCTAATGTACGTTATACAAGTATATACATTATATGGACAAAAGTATTTGGACACCGCAGAAATTTGGTGGAGGATCCATCTTAATGTGGGCTGTTTTTCCTGTTTAGGACTCGGCCCATTTCTTTATGTACATGGTACCATGAACACTGACATATACCTCGACGTTCTGGATGACTCGGCCTTGCCTACACACCATGGCAATACTACGGCGATGATGGTTGTTTCTTCCAATAGGATCGAGCTCCATGTCTTACTACAAAATATATGCTGAACTGTTTTCCTGAAAATGAGATGAATTGGCTTCACTGGCCTGATCAGTGCTGCGATCTTAATCCGATCGAGAACTTGTGGGACAAACTGGAGTGACGAGTACGTCATCACCACACACGCCTATTTTCACAACAATCTCTTCTCACAGCCTTGCAAGAGGCATGACGAGATGTTCCTGCCAAGTTTACAGAGAACTTGTGGAAAGTATGTCTCGACGTGTTGCAGCTGTAATACAAGCAAAAGGAGAGCCTGCCCGTTACTCTAAATAGAATAATACAGAAATTCCTGAAAAACATGCAGTCTGCAAATACGTTTGTACATATAGTGTATATATATATATATATATATATATATATATATATATATATATATATATATACTTTATTTTTATTTATTTTTATTTTTTTTATTTTTTTAATAGTTACATAATAATTCATAAACTACCACTTGAGGGGCGTCAAGCAAAATTTGTATTACTCAGATTCCTATAATTTCACCGGATTGAGACTGAGAGTAAAAATAGCTAACAGCGAAAATGAAGAACATTACTTAGACTGGTCATACAAAACAAAAATATGATGCAAGAAAAGGTTAATGAGGTGTCAACCCCAGTCTCATCTCAAATGATCTACCTTTGCCCGTGAATATTTCCTTCACTAACCTTAACATTATGTATTTCGATGATCTCATCTCAAGACAAAATGTTCCATGCTGTTGATGGTAAAGGTAATGGTAATTTTAGTTAACGTCGTACTAGAGCAACACAACGTGCTATTGACGACGTTCCGGGATCAATCCCTTAAGGAAAGATCCGAGGTCAACACCTCGTAATTTTGAACCACGGTCAGATGACGAAGCAACACCTGAGCTGGCACCCCACTCTCCAAACTTCCACACCAACCCAACGTGAGGACTTTAGACCAAGACAGATTTAAGGTGAACCAGATCCTCTACACTATACGCTTACAAACATTCATACACTGACCGGGATTCGAACCAGAACCCTTCCAATCTAGAGTCTAACACCTTATATACCGATTGGTCGTCCCCGTTTTCCTCGATATTCATGAAAATAAAATTGCAAAAAAATTCATGCTGTTGAAGTAAATTACCTATAGAAAGTTTAGATATTCCACTGTCAACAATCTGAAATTGATACTCCCGTGGTAAGTTTGAATTTCAAACTTGCAACGGAACGCTTCGACACCTGCTCTCGCTTTGGGTAATTTGAAAAGTTGGTAGAAAAACAAACTGTCCCCCTTTCCAAACTCGCAAGAGCTGTCAATTGAGTAACAGCCTTATTATTTCTTTCACTGTTATTTTTTGTACCGATTCATTCCAGGTTGGGGGAAGAGCTCCCTACCAAAACCCGTGGGTTTGTATAAATGGATCTCTCAAATCCCTCGAGAAACGGGATTGGCGTCAAAAACTTTTCTCAAAGAAACAAAAAGTCGCCAAAAAAGTCCGCGTCAATACCGGTACGCCCGGCCTCCCATGCACACACACACGGCCTGAGACGTAAAACAAACACCTCAACTCTATCTGCTCTCAGCGGCTTTTTCAATTAATTTTATAATTCACCTTCGAACATAATCCGTCGGATTATTTGCGGGGTTTTTTATTTTCTCTTTTCACTTCTTTTCAATTTTTTTCGTACCTCAACCTCCCAATGCACCGTCGTCACCTTGGGATTAATAAGTTCTAAACCTCGCGCAAGAAAAAAGATTTAGCGCTCCAAGTTCTTTTTTGTGCGTTTTTTCGCTTTTGTCCTGTGGCAACACGGGAAAGTATCGTTTGCAGCTCTGACAAGTCAAAGACCTTAGAAAAACATCTGTTGAAATTGACGCCAGCGCCATGAATGTGCGCGTTTCCTTCAATAATAAACAATAATAATGGAAAAATATAATTTTTAAGCTTCGTTATGCAGAGATAGTTCGTTTAATACACGTTAGAACTCTTTTTACTTTCAATATTTTTCTTTTCGCGTCGGCTTTGATTGTAAGATTATTTTATTTTATTTTTTGCGCGATTATAGTTTTTAAGGATTCGAGGGGTCGTGGTTATATTTCTACAGAGTTAACCTTTAACTGCTGTCATGGGTCTCACAGACCCCGAGTCATTTTTGACAGGTCGTTCCCACCCCTTAAAGTGAATATTGGTCCCAGTCCTATTCAGTACCTTCCTACTACGTCCAACAGAAGCCACATTCCAAGACTGGTTTGGCTGCCCCAACTATTTGCTCACTATTTTCATTTCTCGTGTGGTCTCTTAGACCCCTTCACAGCATTTGCGTTACCGTTCTTGTTGAATGAAATCGTCTAAATTTCAGCAGGGAATATCGGCAGAGTGCCTAAAATGGCAACAAACTTTACCAAGAAACGACCTGTGTATCTTACACACAAAGAAATTAAGGATATTGTTGATAATTGATCGGAAATTGAGTACTGGGACAGTGAAATTTCGGATTATATAATTGAAAGCGAACATGAAACGGACACGGAAATGTATGAAGATGAAGACATTTCAAGTGAGTCTTCACAAGAAAAATATTTCTACTTAAAAAATAACTTTAAATGGGATGCCTGGGGGGGGGGACCTAATTGTGTCGTTAGAACACCAAAACACAACATAGTTTTACAGTTTCCAGGGTTGAAACGTCCTGCAAAATTAGGTCCGAAAGCTGTGCCTGAAGAGACATGGAATCTACTTAACTTATATAGTAATATAAAATGTATCATGTTAAGAGTTGAACTATCCAATTTTAAAATATATAAATAATAATTATCTAAAGAATCTTTCATTAATATATTATATTAATCAACTTTATACGCACTTTAGTGAGCGAAGTCTGAGAGACCCCTCCACACTAGTTACGAGACGGTTTGCGACACAGCAGTTAAGGGTTAATGTACCTTAAGGGGATAGTAGACTTCCCAAATCACCAAATTCGATTTTTCAATTTTAGCTTATAAAATTAATTTATATAAAAAAGGAACTTTCAATTGAGATCATTTTTGACGGAGTTACATGTAAAACATCAAAGATATAGTAGATAATTATAAAAAGAAGTGTTTCTCTGTGTTCTGTGAGTCGTGTCCTGACGAATCTGTGACACTTACAATAATGAAATTTGGCACACAGGTAGTCGTAAGTTTTTGCCATTTTTATGCCCAGCCTGAATTTTAATATTTAATATAGAACATTTCAAAATGAATTTATTAGTGTTTTTCACCTTTCTTTCTTCTTTCCAGACGGTGATGTCGACCCTACCTCGAATGAAGAAGCGAGACGATTTTTCGATTTTCGACCGCTGACATCACAAGTGGTTTAGTCCGAATGTCTTTGGATTCATGCCAAGTTTTATGATTCTAGTGTGTTTTTATTTACGTTGTTGATAATAGCCACTTCTAGGCCTTCACGGCGTTGCCCGTGGAGTTCGTTTGCGAAGCAAATCAAATGCGAATACGTAGCAATCACCAGGGGTTGGCGAGCGTCAATGAGCAGTGGTCACACCTGACCCCTCGAAAAGAACTGTCATGGCAACGCTGTTCCTTAGTAGATAAATATAGAAGTCTATAAACAAAAATGATTTTCTCTTATTAGGTTTTTTTACATTCTTCTGATTTCGAAATGTTTCCTCCGCATTTGGTTAAAATCCTCATGGTGGTTGCCTAGATGACGAGTCACATCTCGTCGTCAAGAGAAAACTGACCAGATCTTGATAACGTCATCAAACATAAATCGACAATATCTTGAAAACGATATATTTGGTCATCAGCATAACTGCTGAGACGTTGTTGGACGAGATAACTCGTCGAAACCACTTGAAGGGTTACTTGATTCACTTGAAATGTTTTAAAGTAGCTTTTAAAGTACATCTTACCTTTCGAAACCGGGTACCACGATTAATTTTTGAGTGTCACAAAAAGGTAAGGGTGTGAACGACGTTTAGGGTGCCATTCGTTTCGTCTCTGCGCTTTATAAATAACATGGCCCGGGACAAGTCTTTTTGTGGGGTCAGGTGTGACCACTGCTCGCTAACGATTGACAACACCGGTGATTCCAATGTATTCCCATTTGGTTTCCTTCGCAAACCTACACCACAGGGAACGCCGGGAAGCGAATAAATTAATAAATAAATATTTTAGATTAAAAATTAAAAATCGGGCTGGACACATTGAATCTTATTGGTACTGAAAACTTTAAAAAGATGAAATAACAATTTTAAGAATTGGTACCACTTTCATCCGACATGACACGCGTTACACGGGTTAGAATAGAAAAATTATTAATTTAAAGAAAATCATATTCAAGGTACCGATCTGGTGTAAAATTTTCCACAAATAAAAAATACGTGGAAATTTTTACTCTATCTTTATCGAAGATAGAAAAATTTAAATAGTCTTTGCCCGCGACAAAGTTGAAATCGCCAGCAAAAAAGTCATACGAATCAACAACGTAAATAAAAACACGCTAGAATAAAAAAAGTTGGCATAGTTTCCAAGGCTTTTAGACGAAAAACGGGATAAACAAGGGATGTGAGTGTGTGTATATATATTCTCTATTCAAATCCACACCGTTTGACCAATCATCACCAAATTTGCTACACGTATACTTTAGAACACTGTTAAAAACACAGGCTATTTTTTTTCTTATCTTCTGACCAATCTGTAGCCATGAAAATTGGTACACAGGTAGTCCTAAAAGTGCCCCTTGAAGCCCCAATTTTAAAATATAAACTTTGTTTTTCTGCAATAAATGGACATGAACAAGGACACACGTTCTACAGGGTTTGCGTATTTAAGTTAACACCGGTAAATGTCGCGGCAAGAAACACATTCTACAGGGTTTGTGTATTTGAGATAACACCGGTAAATGTCGCGGTAGGAAACACATACTACAGGGTTTGTGTATTTAAGTTAACACCGGTAAATGTCGCGGTAGGAAACACATACTACAGGGTTTGTGTATTTAAGTTAACACCGGTAAATGTCACGGTAGGAAACACATACTACAGGGTTTGTGTATTTGAGTTAACACCGGTAAATGTTGCGGTAGGAAACACATACTACAGGGTTTGTGTATTTGAGTTAACACCGGTAAATGTCGCGGTAGGAAACACATACTACAGGGTTTGTGTATTTGAGTTAACACCGGTAAAGGTCGCGGTCATATTTTAGCAGTCGTGGTCATAATTTGAAACCGAGAAATGCCATTCAGCTAGTCCTTGAATACGCGAAACCGACCTTCAATTTCCCTCCTCATTGAGGACAATGTTTTGGCAATTCTAAAGAGGGTTTCGACAGTACAAGCCCCTTGAACACCAACAGAATCCGGATCAATATAAATCCATTAGGAACGGATTAACACAGATGTAAGGTTCAACCACCAGGAACTTTTAGTGATTACCAGCTGGTGATTTTTGTAGTACCCTTCAAAAAGAATTGCAGAAGAACCAAAGGGGAATCTTTTTCGAAGAGGGGGAAATCCGAAGGCAATGATCAGCTGGGGAAGTCATGTGTTGCACGGGGCTAAGCTTGGACAGTAGTAGTTCCAAATCTTAATTCTTGTCTGAGTTACCCTTTTTTAAGCCTATGTAAATACCACTCTAAGCTGTAAATAAACCTTAACTTAAAATTAGAGTTTCTGTTACCTGGTTACTTAATAACTTGTTTGTAAAAAATGGTTACTGTATGATCATCCGAGCACATTTCAATGAAGGTAGGTTGAATTACTATCGCATTGGAGCACCACAACACTCCATTGGCGACAGTCCGGGATCAGTCGCGGAGGAAAGGAATTGGTAATTTTAGTTAACGTCGTACTAGAGCAACACAACGGGCTATTGACAACGGTCCGGGATCAGTCCCCTAAGAAAAAGATCCGAGGACTACACCTTGTAATTTTGAACCACGGTCAGATGACGAAGCAACACCTTAGCTGGCACCCAACTCTCCATACCTCCACTCCAACCCAACGTGATGGAAGGATACAAGGAAGGACAACACCAGAGTAAGCACTTTACTCACCAAACTACCTCACCAGTTGGAGGCGTTTCTATTCCACCACAGATCTAACAAGCACCAGCTCCAATCTATCCAACAATTTTTGTTCTGTAGTTGGTAATTTTTAATTAACGTCGTACTAGAGCAACACAACGGGCTATTGACGACGATCCGTGATCAATCTCGAAGGGAAGGATCTGGCGACAACACCATGTAATTTTGAACCTCGGTAGATGACTTTAAACCTTGGGTAATAATGGTAATTTTCAATGAACGTCGGACAACAGCAACACGACAAAACCGTTGTCCGGGATCAATCCCCGAATTGAAAGATCCGAGGACAACACCTCGTAATTTTGAACCACGGTCAGATGACGTAGCAACACCTGAGCTTGAACCTCAAACTTCCGCACCAACCGAACGACTTTAGGCCACTACAGATTTAAGGGGCACCAGCCGCCTCTACACCATACCCTTACAAACATCCATGTCCGGACCCGGATTCTAACCAGGTAATGGTAATGGTAATTTTAGTTAACGTCGTACTAGAGCAACACAACGGGCTATTGACGACGGTCCGGAATCAGTCCCTTAAGGGATAGATTCGAGGACAACACCTCGTAATTTTGAACCACGGTCAGATGACGAAGCAACACCTGAGCTGGCACCCCACTCTCCAAACTTCCATGCCAACCCAACGTGAGGACTTTCGGCCACGACAGATTTAAGGTGCACCAGTCGCCTCTACACTATACCCTTACAAACATCCATTCGCGAACCAGGATTCGAACCAGGGACCTTCCGATCTGGAGGCTAACACCTCAACCACTATACCGGTTGGTCGGCTCGACACGCGGTACATTTTCATAAACAGAGTCAGCTGGAAGTCGGTAGCAATAATTATACAGCCCCCGTGACTCTCTCTTCCAAACAAAAGAAACCTCCGAAACGTGCTTAAAAACAAACGAATAAAAAACCCTTCTCACCTCGTGGGATTTGCGAGGAGCCACACACATAGAGAGAGAGAGAGAATAAAAAAAGAGAGATCCCAGCATGCAAAGAGCGGATTCCTCCCTCCCTTAAAGCTTTATGTAAACGCCTCCACTCGCCGAACCAATTAGTCCGAGTGATTAGTTTAGTCCCTTATCTCCCCCTCGGGCGCCGCTTTTTTCCCCTACAAAAAGGGATTTTCTCTCTGCGATAAGAAAGGTGAGGGAGGAATTAAAGAAAAATAAAGAAACTTCTCTGGCATTGGAGTGACAGATTGGTGGGGATTTCTGTCTTTGTTTATCCCGCTCTGCATTATCCCTGCTTTGGAGGGTTTTTTTTTCTGCTTTTGTCGCACTTGCTTTCGGGCGGATGTGACAGTGGCATGTGTTTTCGGAGATCGTAATGAAGTTAAGTGGGAGAGGGTGGCCTAGTGAAATGCGAGGGTTAATTTTTTTTCGAGGAGGGATGTTTCTTGGGAGGCTGTGGGGGTTGAGATTTGAATTGGGATTTATTAGTTTGCGCGGACGTGCGTCAAAGGAAAGGGGGTTTGAACTTCAACCCAACTTCATCGGCGTTTGGTGAGGAGTGATTGGCAGATGAGGGGATGTGTTGAGGATTCAAAATTCTGGCCCATATCGTTCAGAGATCTTTATTATCCTGGGTGGCCCAGTTGGAAGAACGACGGATTGGCAACCAGAGGGTTGCGAGTTCGAAACTAGATCTTGCCAAAGACAACCGTGTGCGTGGAGACTGATGCAAGTTAAATCAGTCGTGCCTTCCATTGTCCTCGCGTTGGTGTGGAGGTTTGGAGAATTAGGTGCCAACGCCATCTGACCGTGGTACAAAATTAGGTAGTGTCGTCCTCGAATCGTTCCCTTGAGGTTTTGATCCCATTGAATTATTCGCTTAGGTATAGCCCAATCAATCCCCCAAGGGAAAGATCAGAGGACAACACACGTAATTTTGAACCACGGTAAGATGACGAGGCGACACCTGAGCTGGCACCCCACTCTCCAAACTTCCCATCAACCCTTTACGAGGACTTTCGGCCACGACAGATTTAAGGTGTACCAGCGGGCTCTACACCATACGCTTACAAACATCCATGCACGAACCTGGATTTGGACCAGGAACCTTCTGATCTAGAGGCTAACACCTTAATCCCCAAACCGGTTTGTCGGCTTGACAAAACACTTGTATGGATACAAAATTCTAATCAGTAAAAATCGTGTCCTGTGTGGTAATGGTAATTTTTAGTTTACGTCGTACTAGAGCAACACAACGGGCTATTGACGACAGTCCGGGATCAATCCCTTATCTGAAAGATCCGAGGACAACATCTCGTAATTTTGAACCACGGTCGGATGACGAAGCAACACCTGAGCTGCCACCCCGCTCTCCAAACTTCCGCACCAACCCAACGACTTTCGGCCACGACAGATTCAAGCTGCACCAACCGCCTCTACACCATACGCTTACAAACATCCATTCCCGGACTCGGATTCGAACCAGGAACCTTCCGATCTAGAGACTAACACCTTAACCATCAAACTGGTTGATCGGCAACGAAAACTCGAATAATTTGACCAGAGCAAACTTGCTTCGATTCCCATCAAAAATTACTCCTAAAAAGTATCTCCACTGGCCGCGATCGTATCCATTTAAAATACCCCTATCTCCTCAACAAAAAAGTCACTTTCCCATTTTACTTTTTATGGACAGTTATCTAGATGCTTGGAGGGTCCAATCGGGCACTGACCATTTGCCTATCTCCCCTTCAACCCCAAAGTGAGTCGCTGGAAACCCATAAAACGGACATCCAGGAGGGTTTTTTTCAACCCCAGAAGTTTAGAGGGCATGCCTTAGGTATATTATGCACCTACTCTCTCCGCATTGTGCATTCGCTCGTCGACACCCGTATGCAGATAGAGGGGGTGCATTTTTATGAACTGGACACTGGATGTCCGGCAGAGTGGCGATAAGAAACGGACGATTTTTCCCTCACCCTACTCCCCATCATCATCAAAAAGCGGTCGTCTCACCTCGTTCGGGAAGAGGAGTGCATTATGAGCCGTCGGACTGCAGCGTAATGCTAGTCAAAGCAACAGTGGTATGCTTGCTGTTCAGTCGAATTCGGGTAGTAATGTTGGAAAAGTAACGAATTTGCAACCTGAGGGTTGGGAGATTCCAATCCAAACAAAGACCGGGGTGTAAAAAGAGGGCTTGTGCACGTTAAATCTGTCTTGGCATCAAATGTCCTCCCGTTGGCATGTGGTGGAAGTTTGAAAAATGAGGTGACAGCTCGGTTGTTGACCTCGTCATCTGACCGTGATTCAAAATGATGCGGTGTTACATTTGGATCTTTGTTCCTGGGCAGTCGTGTTGCTTCAATGCGACTTTAATTAAATATCTACTTGCCTACCCATTACTAAGTGGAAATCGATTAACTCCTTGTGTACAGCCGACCAACCGGTATAGTGATTAAAGTGTTAGCCTCTAGATCGGAAGGTTCCTGGTTCTATTTCTATTCTTCAGAGGAAGACGCATCTTTTAGAAATGAAACACCACGAGTCAAGTCATTCTACATAGAGTTGACTCGTATGAAAGTTTTCGTTTATTCGAGAAAGCCCATTAGTCAGTGACTTATAGGCTTTCTCGAATAAACGAAAACATTCATACGGGCCAACTCTATGTAGAATGACTTGACTCGTGGTGTTTCACTTCTAAAAGATGCGTCTACCTCTGAAGAATAGATTTTTACCGAAAACTCGATTGCGACAACAAAAAAAAAGTGACTTATAGGTGTAAAGTTCCAAAGGATGAGAAAGTCGCTTTTAAAATCTCGCAGTTCATACAGCTTTCACACTATTTCAAACATTAGGATGTTGAAATCCCCAAATCTGTAATGATGGGTTTTGAAGCCCCACTTTTCGGTTTAACAACAATAAAAAGCTGCTTCTATCACTCCCACATGAACCAGTATATCCAAGTGGGAAAATCCCCATCAACAAGAAAAAAATTGAAGACATAAATGAACTGATGAAATACATCCCAAATGAAGAAAACATTCAAGCATTCTACAAACAGATAGTTCATCAGTGTTCTACAGGCACATCTGATTCTCAGTTGCCAGAGAACTACGCTATTGATGAATAAATTTCATTTCACCATTTATACCACTCTTATTCAAAGAACTAAATAATCTTATTTGTGTTTCACATATATATAATGTGTCTACTTGTTTTAGAATGCATATTTGAGGTGTACTAAGTGTACTTTTTATTTTTTACAGATTATAGAATACAATTACTTTTTTGCCAAAGTATATGTATTTGAGAAACCCCATAAGTCAACTGACTTTAAAAATCCATAATACTTTATTTATTTATCTTTTGAGACCTCCATCGAGTACAAAGATTGTAATTAGCTCCAAACAATACATTTTATTAGAAATAATAATATTGAGGTTGTTGGTTAACGCAGAAACAGTTTTTCTCGATTTCCAAAAAATTGTTCTCACCTGACTTATGGGGTTTCTCAAACAACCGATTCAAATTTAACATGCACTAGTACTCACGTACAGGTCCGTCTTTGATAGGATCGTCTCTCCACCTAGCATTAATACCCTCTGATTGCTAATCCATTGGTACCAAATACAACCTGGACCCCATTTTACGGTTGGAAATTAACGTATTTTCTAAAAACAAAAAAGGTATGGTGGTATTTTTAACTAACGTCACAATGGAGCAACACTACGGGCTATTGGTGACGGTCCGGGATCAACCCCCGAAGAGAAAAATCCGATGGCAACACCACGTAATTTCAACCACGGTCAGATGACGATGCCCCACCTAGGCTTGCCAGGAGATCAAAATCAGACAAAAACATCTGGTAAAATTATTTTAAATTGGTAATTTTTAATTAACTTCGTACCAGAGCGACACAACTGGCTGTAAAAATTGTGAAACAAAATCTGCTGAACATTTTACTCAAGTATATATTTTTTTAATAGGGTGAATGTTTGGTTGATTATTTGATGAGGAAATATCTTCAAATCTCAATGTAAATATTTGTAAAATCGTAGATGTTTACAACGAGATTGATCACTCTTTTTATATTTTCAAATATACGTGAATTATAGGTACGAAGTTAAACCATATAAAAAAGGCAAATGACGTTTCAACATGGAGCTCAATGTACACTGGTAATGATAATGGTAATTTTAGTTAACGTCGTACTAGAACAACACATAGGGCTATTGACTACGGTCCGGGATCAGTCTCTTAAGGAAAAGATCCGAGGACAACACCTCATAATTTTAAACCACGGTTAGATGACGAAGCAACACCTCAGTCGGAACCCCACTCTCCAAACTTCCACACCAACCCAACGTGAGGACTTTCGGCCACGACAGATTTAAGGTGCACCAGCCGCCTCTACACCGTACGCTTACAAACATCCATGCCCGGACCCCGGATTCGAACCAGGAACCTTCCTATCTACATTATACATTGGAGGTTGAACTTCCTATTATACATTGATGCGTTTTAAAAATACGTGCGATATTTGTAAAGTGTACTAGATCTAGTAAGTATTTGAATAGCTGTAGTTTTATCGATAAGTAGGTAATGTGAATATGTTAGAGCCTAAAGTTTTGAAATGTGAAATAGATTTTTTTTTACACAAATCGAAATGATGAAAAAAGAACACAAAAAGTGAACGACTGAAAAAAGAGGAAAAACAAATTTGACTTAAAAAAAGAGAGTGAAAAAAAGATCCGAACAGAAAAAGAAGGACATGCTCTCTTTAAAAGAGATGTTCTGGCAACCTTAGTCACACTTGAGCTGACACCCCATTAAAAAATAGAGAAAAACTTAAACTTAATCATAGTTTTTTACACTAAAAAATTGAGAAAGTTCAGTAGACATGAAAATAGCCGGTGTTTCATATATACTTCACAGCCACTGACTTACACCACTAGAGCTCAGTCCTTCTCCTTGTACCGGCGAGGTCCTCACTGCCAGCCTTCCAATCACGCCATAAAACTGCAACTTGGCTCCCACTTTGTCCGACTCCTCTTGTAATGGAAATATTCTCCGAAATTTCCAACTTTTTTATTTTCACCTCGGTGGCAACGGCCACAGCTGCACCCCTCTCCGAAAGGAATTCCTTATCGCCTGGTTAAGATAAGCAAGAAGACGACCGAACTTATAAAAGTGTGGTTCGTACGACTTGAACTTCTTTGATAAGATACAGCTAATAATAATAATAAAATCCTCGACAAAAAAAGTTCCACTGAGGGTGGTGCTGTAATTTTTGCCCTTGCTGAATCGGGGGAAATATATTTTTTTGTACGAAAGGAAGCGATAAAAGTGTATTTGCAAATAGTTTTCGGAGAGGGAGAAGTGTTGGAATAAAATTTCAGGGTATTTTTCTTTTATTGCAGAGTTTTACTCCTTGGGTTAGAATAGCTGTTGAGTGAGTACCGCCTGGTAGTTTTCTTTCTTGCTTAACTTCTGGGGAGTAAAACTTTTCATTGGTGACTTTAGGACGTGAATAAGTCTTTGAGATCAGGTGTTCAGTATGGACAGATGAGCGTTAGGACAAAATGGGCCTTGAGTTCGGTCTTTAAATAATTTCTATATTATCAATGTGGAACGAACCAACGTAGCTGAGGGAACATAGTCTTCCTAGTGACCTTGAGTTTGAGACCCAGCGACTGCTGAGATGGCGGAATAGTGTTGGAAAAAAATGGCAGTGTTTTTTCTTTTATTGCGGAGTTTACTCTTTTGCGTTAGAATAGCTTTTACGCGAGTACCTACTGGTAGCTTTCTTTCTTGTTTAACTTTAAGGGATAAAATACTGTCATTGGTGACTTTAGGACGTCGAAACGTGTATGAACTCAGGTGATCAGTACGGACAGCTGAGTGTTACGACAAAATGTGGCTCGAGTTCGGTCAAAATAATTTCTGTATTATCAATTTGGAACGAACCAATGTAGTATCATTCAATAACTGAAGAAACAAAGGCTTCTTAGTGACCTTTACTTCGCCCGCTGTGATGGCGAATTAGTGTTGGAATAAAATTTCAGTGTTTTTCTTTCATTGCGGAGTTTAAACTTTTGGGTTAGAATAGCATAATCTAATTAAAAGTGCAACTCATCAGCTTTCTATAAACACTCCTTCTTCTTCTTCTTCGGAGTGGAAGCAATCCCCTTAGTACCGAGTTACTTAAAACCCACAGCGGATTGGCAGGGAAGGCCTCTAATGAATAAAAGAAAGAAGACCCGGGCATTTGGGAGGCGCGCTAGGTGCGCCAGGTTATCCGAGACGTGGTCGGAGTCCCCCGACATCCTGCACGGCCCCCGCCCAAGCTTGAGGTGTCCGTCCCAGCTCATAGTTATCATTCAACACAGGACCATCTTGCTCACACGCTGGATTCATCATGTTCACCTCAAGAGAGAAACCATCAGATTCGCTATAAACACTGCATTGGTTACTGAATTTATCTTTCTTTTGCTACGCTATATATACAGAGTGTTTCAAAACTATATGTCAGAAATGTAAAGGCAGATAGAGGGGACCTAAATAAGCAGATGTCGTACAGGAATATGTGTGCGGAAATGCCGCGTTTAGGCAGTAGTGGCCGCTGTTGAGTTCGACGGATGAAAGCGCTTCGCTGGCTTGAACCGTCATTTCCCGCACGGATTTCGAGCAACATGCATCGTTACACCAATGCATGGAGCGAATGTACATGGAGAGATTCCCGGGTATTAATCTGCCGGATCTCCGAACATTCGAGCGTCTTCATCGGGAGTTGGGTACGAGTGTATCGTTTTATACTTCCAGGCGTGATACGGGTACTGGAAGATATCGCAGATTTCCTGCAGTGGAAGAAGCAATATTATGCACAGTAGAGGCCTTGAGCCTTGCAGCTGTTTGGAGGACTTCACATGAAGACAGAATGCACCCGTATCATTTGCAGATAGTGCAAGCATTGAACCCTGCCGATTATACTCTGCGTTTCAACTTTGCCCGCTGGTACCTACAGCAGGCTGCAGCAAATCCCACAGTCCCTGAGGATGTTTTATTCACTGATGAGGCTACCTTTTCTCGATCGGTTATGTTTAACACCCATAATCCTCACCTTTGGGCTCATGATAACCTACAAGACAAAAGAACACATGGCTACCAAGAAAGGTTTTCCATTAATGTTTGGGCAGGCATTGTACACACTAACTTAGCAGGACCGTACATTCTACCTAGTCGTTTAACCAGTCACAAATACGGCATCTTCCTACATGAGGTCTTACCTGAACTTCTGGTCGATGTTTCTCCAGCTGTTGAAACATGAATGTGGTTCCAGCACGATGGAGCTTCAGCTAACTTCAGCAGGAACGTTAGGAATCACCTGGACGCTGTCTACGGCCAGTATTGGATAGGACGGGGCGGATTTGTTCCTTGGCCACCGCGCTCCCCAGATTTGACATGCTTGGATTTATTCTTTGGGGTCACATTAAGAGCACGATGTACGATAGTACCATAACATATGAAGAAGATCTGGTTGCCAAATTGTCTGTTGCTGCTGGAAATGTGCGTGAATTGCATGACGTTTTTACTGATGTACGGCAATCCATGCGCCGCCGCTGTGAATCTTGTAACGCTATTGCTCTTTCGAGCAGCTATTGTAAACTGCTTGAAAAATAATTTGTTGCTGTCCTTTGTCTTTACTTGTATGTTCACTTACCTGTTGTGAATATTGCCTAACGTACTAGCACTTCAACGCTGCAATTTTGCACCCACATTCATCTACGAAATCTGCTTATTTGGGTCCCCTCTATCTTTACATTTGCTTAGCTCAGGTTGAATTAATAATATGTTTATTGAAAAGTCATCATCAATTATTTTTCAGAAAAGAATGTTAGCATCATTTAAGTGTACGAGGAAAAGTTAATATCCATTTGAACCTCTCCATCGCTTCTACAATTTACTTCGGACGCAAATATACGTGCATGTTGTATCCATCGGTATAATCCATTTCATATTCGTCGCACTTCTGCTGAAAATTTTTTTATTATGTGACTACTACAGAAATTTATTTTGAGTTTTCGAGTGACTACAAATATTCATTTTCAGTAAAAATAGCGAATTTTTGTCGGATAATCTTGCAATTAATTTTCCTATGAATATGTTTTACTTGTGCCATTCATACACTTACATAGTATGATACGTATTTTCGAATTTCATCATCTATATGAGAGGATGGTAAGTTAATTGTTACGACATTCGTGGCTAATTTAGTTTAAGCGGACGCAATTTTTCTTGAAAATCCCATTCAGCGGCAGGTGGAATAACGGAACTTTTGTTAGATATATAAAGCAAAGTTGACGTTTGTCTGTTCTCTATACAAATCCACCTTTTGACCAATCTACACCACATTTGGTACAGTTATATTTCAGAGCCTTATGGGTATGATAGACTACATATTAACCCGAGTTCTATTTGTCCAATGGGACTAAAAATTTATGGCATTTCGAATTCCCATTCTTAGGTTCTTTTCATGCTTAACTCAAGTCAAAAAATTGACTTATATACGGCAAGTATTCTTTGCACTCATAGTCAACAAAACAATATTTTTTTCTTGGGCACTCTTGCATCAGGCATGCGCATTGTCGATTTTCGCCATCTTTAAGGGAAGGATGACAAATTAATTTGAAAAGATATTCATCACTAAATGTTTTACCGCGAATAAATTTTTTTTTGAAAATGACATTTTGTGGCACGGTTATATTAAACGAACTTGTTTTAAAATGAATGTCTTCAGTACAAACCTACAAGGGTAACCTGTTACCATTTAAAAAATGGTAAAACAGTTTAACATAGTTGTTTTAAAACAATCATTGTTTTAAAAACCTTTAACATATGTAATAAGTTGCTCAAATATAGCTTCAACACGTAAAATAATCCAGGTTAACATCCTGCACATTATGACAAAGAATCTTAATGTTACGAAAACTCCAGTTCAGAATCAATTTTAACATTATTATTTCAATAAAGGCAATAATTACTCTTAAAATTTGCTTTATTCTGACTTACTTGCCACTTTTTATCTATTAATTTGTGGTGGTGTTGCGTGTGATGAAAAGAAAATGCAATTTATAAGGAATGTTTAAAACAGAAAACAGCGAAATAAAACGAAAACAAAGTTGTCGGGTAAAACGCTGTTAATATATTAATTCATGAGTCTTTTCTTTGTCTCTTGATCTCACCCAGTTGCCACAAGTTACAATTTAAACTGCAAAAAATTAAGAATGCGAAATTAATTTCAAGCGAAAGAAACAGAAATATCAGTGCACGAGTTTCCGTGCCATTATCGTTTGTTGAAAAATATCTTTGTCCGAGTTGTTCGGAAATAGTTTATATTCCGTAAAGAACAAGAATAAGACTCGAAATAAATGAAGTAACAGAGTTGAAATACCATTAATTTTTATTTTTAATTATTACTTTTTCAGCAGTACTGTTCCAAATAATCGTAATAATCGACATAAATTCCAGATATTCCAAAACTACCAAATTATGAGATGTTTTAGCATGAAACTTATCAAAATATCAAAATAAAGAAATGTTTAATATTGCAGTCACAACTAATATATGATGTATGAAATAAGGCACATAATACTCAAATATCTGGAATTAAATCCATCTGATGCTTGTGCAAATGCGCAAACACAAAATCGAGCATAGAACTGCAAGAAGGACAGACAGACTTACGAAACCATATTCAGTCACTAAATAAATGCAATTACTCACAGTGTGCAAAGTTTCATTAACCTTTAACTGCTGTCATAGGTCTCACAGACACCGAGTCATTTTTGACAGGTCGTTTCCACCCCTTAAAGTGAATATTGGTCCCTGTGCTATTCAGTACCTTCCTACTACGTCCAACAGAAGCCACATTCCAAGACTGGTTTGGATGCCCCAACTATTACGTGTTTTACACTATTTACATTTTCCGCGTGGTCTCTTAGACCTCTTCACAGCATTTGCGTTACCGTTCTTGTTGAATGAAATCGTCTAAGTTGGAGTAGGGAATTCCGGCAGAGAGCTTAAAATGGCAACAAACTTTACTACAAAACGACCTGTGTATCTTACACACATAAAAAATTCAGGATACTGTTGATAATTGGTCGGAAATAGAGTACTGGAACAGTGAAATTTAGGATATATTATTGAAAGCGAACACGAAACGGATACGGAAATTTAGACAGATGAAAATGAAGACATTTCAAGTGCGTCTTCACAAGAATAATATTTCTAAGAAAAAACTTCAAATGGGATGCCCGGGGGGGGGGAAACCTTATCGTGCAATTAGAACACCAAAACACAACATTGTTTTCCAGTTTCCAGGGTTGAAACGTCCTGCAAAATTAGGTCCAAAAGCTGTGCCTGAAGAGACATGGAATCTACTTAGCTTATATCTATATATATATTTCTCTTACGTGGCACGCAAAAAAGACGTTATTTGTTACCGCGTTTTGGCAACATTGTGCGATTGTTTGTTTACTAGGAGCCTCGCGAGTCATTTGAATCTATAGCGTTATCGGATGAAATTTTATTGAAAAAAAATGAATTTTAGACGAGCTGTTGCGGTTCGTAATAGAAATCTAAGAAAGCGGAGGATCTTTTCAGGGCTATTTAAAAAACGGTCCTTTTCAAGGCTAACAATTATAGTACAACAAGACGCGTGCACTACAACTTTCGACAACAAACTCAGTCAAAAAGTGTATGGGTGGCTCGAGTACTGGGGAAATGTACACACAAACAACATGCTGGGTATTCAATTTCCAAAGCAGCGCTCACATTGCGAGTAAAAATTTGCTCAAAGTTTTCATCTAAATTCTGATTCCAGAGGTACTGTATATATCTTTTATGTAATACAACAAATTTAGATTTGAAAAATATTTTTTTTGGAATATATTTTGTAATCAATCCCTTCTGCTAGGACACGTTTCTTCATTGATGCGAGCGAAGCGAGCATAGGTTCGCGCAGCGAACCAATGAGAATTGCGAAGCAATCCTCCGGGGGTTGGCGAGCGTTAGCGAGCAGGGGGCGGGCCCCCTAGTAGTAATATAAAAATCATTTCATGTAACGAATTGAATTATCTAAATTTAAACTGTATAAATAATAATTATCTAAAGATTCTTTCATAAATATATTATTTTAATCAACTTGATACGCACTTTAGTGAGCGAGGTCTGAGAGACCCCTCCACACTAGTTACGAGACGGTTTGTGACACAGCAGTTAAGGGTTAAAATATATTAAATGTGTGGACGTGTGCATTGGACACACATAATACAGACATACACCAAACGTGCAATAGACGGATTTGGCATCAGAAGATTTTAAAATGGATAGAAAACATGAAATAGGTCTAAAATATTCAATATACAAACAAACACTCAATTCCTATTTGTATAGATTTCATCTAGACATGAAAAATCACACCGTACAAACCGTTCTAAGAATTCACCTAACAATCCACTTGACCTGTGGCTAACTAATCTCCTTACAGGTGTAGTCCCTGTAGCGCAGTGGAAAAAGCACGTTAAACTTCTAATCCAAAGGTCCCGGGTTCGAATCCCGGTAGGGATGGTTTGAAACGAGTGCCTCCTTTTTTTATTTTTGTGTTCTAAAATTATCACCTTATTTGCAAAGTTTCAACCACTGGGCGAAATTTTTGTTATAGGAAGAGTTTTTGTTAAAGAGCGTTTTTCAAGGAATAATAAAATATTTAAGCCTCTTCACTTATACAGTTAATTAAACCTACGCGATGCTAATGAGGATTTATGTAAAAAAAATTCCAGTGACACATTGAAGAATTTCCATCAAACTTCTTGTTTGACAAGATGGGCATTGGAATCTAATATTGCATATTTGAAGATAAGTTTGCTTCGTGCTTAACTGCTGCTGGGGCAACAAGTGATTGTATTTTTTGCTACATCGTAAACACTGCTTTAGCGTACACCATCGAACGTTGTTTGACTGCATTGAGTACCATGGCGTATTGGCTAAGCTGCCCCAATCAACATGTGGTAAGTAGGTAGGTATTCAAATAACGCCCCACTGCAACAACACAACAGGTTATTGGTGACGGTTCGGGATTAAATTCCGAAGGGAATTATCTGAGGAAGGTAGGTTGGAATTTCAATTAAAGTCGCTCTGGAGCAACAACATAACGGGTTATTGATAACGGTCCGGGGGGGGGGGGGGTTAAATGGTAATTTACGTCGCACTAGAGCAACACAACGGGCCATTTACGATGGTCCGGGATCAATCCTTAAGGGAAAGATCCGATGACAACACCTCATAATTTTGACCCACGGTCAGACGACGAAGCAACACCTGAGCTGGTACTCCACTCTCCAAACTTCCACACCAACCCAACATGAAGATTTTCGGCCACGACAGATTTAAGGTACACCAGCCGCTTCTACACCATACGCTTACAAATATCCATATCCGGACCCGGATTCGAACCAGGAACCTTCCTATCCAGAAGCTAACACCTTAACCACTATACCGGATGGTCGACGATAACGGTCCGCTAATGGTAATTTTAGTTAACGTCGAACTAGAGCAACACAGCGATAACGGTTCGGATGGTAATGGTAATTTTAGTTAACGTACTTACTAGAACAACACAACGGGCTATTGACGACGGTCCGGGATTAATCCCTTAAGGGAAAGATCTTAGAACAACATCTCGTAATTTTGAACCACTGTCAGATGGCGAAGCAACACCTGAGCTGGTACCCCACTCTCCAAACTTCCACACCAACCCAACATGAAGATTTTCGGCAACGGCAGATTTAAGGTGTACCAGCCACCTCTACACCATACGCTTACAAACATCCATGCCCGGACCCGGATTCGAACCAGGAACCTTCCGATCTTGAGCAATCCCCGAAGAGAAAGATCCGAGGACAACACCAAGTAAGTTTGAACTATTGCCAGATGACGAGGCAACACTTTAGCTGGCAGCCTACTCTTCCAAACTTCCATACCACGCCAACATGAGGACAGTTGAGTCCAAGATGGATGTTGTGATATGACAATCACAATTCCGATCGAGCAGTCGACCAACCGGTATAGTGGTTAAGGTGTTAGCCTCTAGATTGGAAGGTTCTTGGTTCGAATCCGGGTCCGGGCATGGATGTTTGTAAACGTATGGTGTAGAGGTGGCTGGTGCACCTTAAATCTGTCGTGGCCGAAAGTCCTCACGTTGGGTTGGCGTGGAAGTTTGGAGAGTGGGGTGCCAGCTCAGGTGTTGCTTCGTCATCTGACCGTGGTTCAAAATTACGAGGTGTTGTCCTCGAATATTTCCCTTAAAGGACTGATTCCGGGCCGTCGTCAATAGCCCGTTGTGATGCTCTAGTACGACGTTAACTAAAATTAACATTAACATTACCGATCAAGCCTGTGGTCAAAACTGGATATTGGTTTCCAGATCAAAATTGGGTATATCAACCAGTACAGATGTATATGACGGTTTTCGACTGGATTGGAACTCGGAACCCTCCGTTTGCCAGTCCGTTAATTTTAAGACCGGGCAGCCCAGACAGCAAATTGAAGCAAAAAAAAAAAAAAAACACGATGTCCGCCATCGTACGATAAACTCGGTAGGCTGTTAATTAACGTTGCACTACGGCAACAGAACGGTCTGTTGGCTACATTCTGGGATCGATCCAGAAAGGAAAGATGGCAATGGTAATGGTAATGGTAATTTTAGTTAACGTCGTACTAGAGCAACACAACGGGCTATAAGGAAAGATCCAAGGACGATGCCTCGTAATTTTGATCCAAGGTCAGGTAATTTGTAATTTTTTTAGTTAACGTCGTACTAGAGCAACACAACGGGCTATTGACGACGGTTCGGGATCAGTTCCTAAAGGGAAAGATACGAGGAGAACACAACGTAATTTTGAACCACTGTCAGATGACGAAGCAACACCTGAGCTGACACCCGACTCCCCAAATTTGTACTCCAAGGCAACCTGAGAACATGGGAAGCCATGACAGATTTAACGTGGACCAACCCCCTTTGCGCGTGTCTTTGGGCTTGCCCGAGCTTCAAACTCACAACCCTCCAGTTGTTAATCCTTTGATTTTCTAGAAAGCCCTCACGTTGTGTTGGTGTGGATGTTTGGAGAGTTGTGTGCCAACTCGGGTGTTACCTCGTCATCTGACCGTGGTTCAAAATTTCGTGTTGTTTTAATCGTATCTTTTTCTTGGGGGATTGATTCCGGACCGTTGTCAGTGGACCGTTGTATTACTCGAGTACGACGTTAATTAAAGATGGTAATGGTAATGGTAATTTTAGTTAACGTCATACTAGAGCAACACAACGGGCTATTGACGAAGGTCCGGAATCAGTCCCTTAAGGGAAAGAACCGAGGACAACACCTCGTAATTTTGAACCACCGTCAGATGACGTTAATTAAGGAACCTACCAACCAATGATACCATAGTGGAGACTCTAATTGTCTACAAATATAACAAAGATTCTGTAACCTTGGCAACCAAAGATCCGGTAATCTTGGCAACAAAATATTCCTAATTTAAGCATAGCTTTTTTTTATGTAAAAAATATATTGCTAAAAGTTATTTCTTTTCCCGCCATTTTCAAGGGGGTGAGGTAGCCCAGTTGGATCGTTGGTTATTTAATAGTTCTACTATGTCACAAGGGACCCCATAAAGACACCAATAAAGACAAGCGACAAACACATAAGAACGAAGGAGGGAAAAAAGCAAAACCAGATTGGAGGACACATTAGTCGGGTTCCTCGGGGTCGGGATGCCCGTACAGATCCAGAGATGTTCCCCTAAAGTCAGACCAGTTCGAAGAGCAATGGATTAGCAGTCGAAGGCTTGTGAGTTTCAAACTACGTCCAACCAAAAACCGTCGTGTACGCGGAGGCTAGGGCGCATTAAATCTGTCGAGGTATCAAATGCCCTCACATTGGTGCGGTGTGGAAGTTTGGAGAGTGGAAATGCCAGCTTGGTGTTAAACTCGTCGTCTGACAATGGAACCCTTTTGAATGGAAGCCGACTGCTTTCGCTGAATCTCTCACGCTTTGAGCACCCCTTTGCGAGTTGGCAAAATAAAGCGCTTTGATTACCGAAGCCTTGGGAAATTGGCAATCCTTCTCAATTCCTTGAGCAACCCTACTACATTATTAAGAAGATCGACATCTTTTTCTCGCTGAGTACTTTGTGGTTTTCCGTCTGCTTTTTTTTGTGGATATTCTAAAGATATTATGCTGACATTCAAGATATTATTTTATGATCCTTTTTGTAATACTTATCTATCTCTATTGTAACTACTTCGTAGTATTGGTTGATATAAGAAGAGGGCGGTATAAGAAGTACCCCCATGTAAACAAATTGTATATGTTTACATTTATTTGAAATTTAGTCGATCAATTGCGTTTCGTTATGATTTTTACTATATAAAATGATCACTTACTCTAAAACTTGTCAAATCGAAAGAGTTGATGAGTATGTATTTGTTTAAGATGCGAGGGGGGAGCGGATAAATATATTACGTTGCTTATTATGGAAATTATTCGCCCTTATAACCTACAGTGTTTTTATTTTCATAAAATAGTTTCTTATGAATCAAATATCTTGTTTAACCGCTTTGGTTTGGTAGGGGTGCTCAAAGCGTGAGGGATTCCGCGTACGCATCCCGAACCGTCGCTAATAGCCCATTGTGTTATTCCAGTGCGACGTTAATTCAACTACCAACCAACTAACTGATGTTATTAAACTTATAAGTAACGAATAAACTTAAGCTCGGTAAATTTAATGTTATACATGTACGAGGTCTGTCAGGAAGAAATGAGACTGCTTTCCTGGAAACATGTATTTACACAATTTCTCTACAATTCTACATTATCTTCTTCAAAATAGGTCCGTTCGGAAGCAACACATCGATGGAGTTGTTACTCCAACTCTTCAAAGCAATACCGGAACTCGAAACCTTGTTTAGTACCTGCATTGTAGCCTGTTGAGTGGTTGCAATGTGGCTCCAAAGTGATGACCCTTGAGGTGAGTATTAATCCTTGGAAATAAGAAATCACACGGGCTCAAATCTGGAGAGCAGGGAGGCTGCGGAACCGCTGCAATGCTCTTCTTCGTAAAGTACTCGGAGACAGAGATTGCCATGTGACCAGGGGTACTATCGTGGTGGAGCATCCAACGATCTGCAGTTGCAGGACGCGCACGAACAACTCTTTTCCTTAGCATTTCAAGAAATTCTTTGTAAAAATGTTGATAGGCTGTTTGTCCTTGTGGTACAAACTCTTTATAGACAATGCCGCGATGGTCGAAAAAAAACAAATCATCATCTATTTGATCTTGGACTTGCTCGTCATTTCTTTCTTGTGATGGTTTCATGTGCCACTCTTTGAATTTGCCACTTCGTTTTGGGGTTGCACTTAACTGTAACTTTTCATAGGTTTCAGTTGCACTTTTTTGTAACACAAAATTTGATTGCATAACGCTGTTTGATGTTTCGCCGTTCCATTTTCATGACGAGTCACCCCTAAAAGTACCTGTACAACACGTTTTGATTGCATCGATTTCAAACTTGCACTAAAGGTCAAATACATACACACGTCTCAGGTGACAAACAAAAGTTGGCGATACAGTCGTCTACTGCCGATGTGTCTTTTCAGCTAGTCTCTTGTTCTTCTGACAGACCTCGTATATGTAAAGTTGAAGACATACTGCAACCACCTGCCATTCGGGCACCCCTATTTGTTCTGACTAAGTGCAAGTGCACCCCCAGCAGACCAGTCTGGAAGGACCGTGATTATGCTTCATTTTTCAATCGATCGTCATTTGATCGTGTACCAGAACTACGTGGTGTTATCTTTTTGGTGTTGATCAAGGATCGTCGTCAATAGCCCGTTGTGTTACTCCACTGCAATGTTAATTAAATACCTACCTACCTATATCTTCACCATTACATTTAGAATACGATACGATTATGGAACTAGGAGATACAGAAAACTTCGAATAAAATCTACCGCATAGCTAATTTGCATTTAAGAGAAGTGGGACCACATTAAACGTGCGATCAGCCTCAAAATTCGAAGAGAACGTTCGATTGAGAACAGATGGTCATAACGTTATCGTCTGTCCCATGGATACGCGTTTTGATCGGGGGTGGAGAAGTGGAGGGTTGAGAACAAATAGGGAAAAGGGCATTTCTCCCTCTTTCTGTTCGCGTCGATCTATAAGTATTGCGTGAGGATTAATGAGCTCTGGCTGGAGATCTTACGTGATGTCATGTCCACAGTGAATGGAGTTGAGTTGTGTATATCTAGGACTTTTTTGTTGTTCGGTCAACGATCACCGATGAAAGTGTTCGTGCGAGGAAGGGATCGCCTTGCTGTAAAAATTGATTCGTTTCCTTTATAAATTATGCCATGCAATTTGGCAACATAAGGTTTTGTTTGACTCCATGCTATGCCGCATATCAGCATGCATCGACACAGGGGTTATTTACGAACTCGCCAACTTGTGACCTTTCTATTCTATTTATTTTACCATTTTATAAGTGGGTACTTACATAATCGTAAAATGGGTACAGAAGTATTCCCTTCATGCATGGCAAGGAGTCTGGTCGAGTCAACAGTCTGGGGTCATGGGGACAAGAAGGAATCTTCAGGGAGGGTGGAGGGAACGGAGGTTTGGGAAGAACATGATGGTCTTAGGCCCGGTGCACACATCCGATATTTCAACGTGCGGCACCGAAGCCCAATTATGCACACATAACCGTGAAATGACGCAAGTACTCATTTCGCGCCTTTTCCTATTTAAATCTACCGAAGAAAACGTGTTTATTTCGCTTACTTGTGTAAGGAAGCCTTTACTTCAAATATAGTAGAACGTATAAATATAGTAGAACGTATAAATATAGTAGAACGTATAAATATAGTAGAACGTATAAATATAGTAGAACGAATAAATATAGTAGAACGAATAAATATAGTAGAACGAATAAATATAGTAGAACGTATAAATATAGTAGAACGAATAAATATAGTAGAACGAATAAATATAGTAGAACGTATAAATATAGTAGAACGAATAAATATAGTAGAACGTATAAATATAGCAGAACGTATAAATATAGTAGAACGTATGAATATAGTAGAACGTATAAATATAGTAGAACGTATAAATATAGTAGAACGAATAAATATAGTAGAACGTATAAATATAGCAGAACGTATAAATATAGTAGAACGTATGAATATAGTAGAACGTATAAATACAGGGTGGTCCCGAATTCATGGTACAAACTTTAATGGTAGGTACAGGACATTGTAACAATGATTTATTGTATAGGAATGTATAGTCGCAAGTGACGCGGTGAGGCGAAAACAGGGGAAATAACGGCCGAAAGGAAAAACAAAGATTTTATTGAAAGCGTTGTTGACAAGTGTCATGTTTACAGTAATTGTTCAAAATTGCGTCCACCAGTATCGATACATGCTTGACAGCGTCGGTGGAGCGATTGGCGTACACGTTCAAAGATGCCTGGTATTTCACGCACACCTGCAGCAGCTACAGATAAGCGAGCGACGAGATCCTCATCTGAGTCAACTGGAGTCTCATAAACAAGATGCTTTAGATGTCCCCATAAAAAGTAATCGAGGCTCGATAAATCGGGAGATCGGGGTGGCCAAGGGACTGGTCCACCACGCCCAATCCATCGAGTACCAAACGTGGCATTCAGGTAATTCCGTACATCAATGCTTACTACCCACGCGGCTCACTGGCGGAAGCTATCTTATTTTTCTGAAAGAAGTGTTACCACAACTGCTGCATGATGTTCCGATCGCCATTCGTAACCGCATGTGGTATCAGCACGATGGGGCGCCAGCACACTTCAGCATTGATGTACGGAATTACCTGAATGCCACGTTTGGTACTCGATGGATTGGGCGTGGTGGACCAGTCCCTTGGCCACCCCGATCTCCCGATTTATCGAGCCTCGATTACTTTTTATGGGGACATCTAAAGCATCTTGTTTATGAGACTCCAGTTGACTCAGATGAGGATCTCGTCGCTCGCTTATCTGTAGCTGCTGCAGGTGTGCGTGAAATACCAGGCATCTTTGAACGTGTACGCCAATCGCTCCACCGACGCTGTCAAGCATGTATCGATACTGGTGGACGCAATTTTGAACAATTACTGTAAACATGACACTTGTCAACAACGCTTTCAATAAAATCTTTGTTTTTCCTTTCGGCCGTTATTTCCCCTGTTTTCGCCTCACCGCGTCACTTGCGACTATACATTCCTATACAATAAATCATTGTTACAATGTCCTGTACCTACCATTAAAGTTTGTACCATGAATTCGGGACCACCCTGTATAGTAGAACGTATAAATATAGTAGAACGAATAAATATAGTAGAACGAATAAATATAGTAGAACGAATAAATATAGTAAAACGTATAAATATAGTAGAACGTATAAATATAGTAGAACGTATAAATATAGTAGAACGTATGAATATAGTAGAACGTATAAATATAGTAGAACGTATAAATATAGTAGAACGAATAAATATAGTAGAACGTATAAATATAGCAGAACGTATAAATATAGTAGAACGTATGAATATAGTAGAACGTATAAATATAGTAGAACGTATAAATATAGTAGAACGAATAAATATAGTAGAACGAATAAATATAGTAGAACGTATAAATATAGTAGAACGTATAAATATAGTAGAACGTATAAATATAGTAGAACGAATAAATATAGTAGAACGAATAAATATAGTAGAACGTATAAATATAGCAGAACGTATAAATATAGTAGAACGTATGAATATAGTAGAACGTATAAATATAGTAGAACGTATAAATATAGCAGAACGTATAAATATAGTAGAACGTATGAATATAGTAGAACGTATAAATATAGTAGAACGTATAAATATAGTAGAACGAATAAATATAGTAGAACGAATAAATATAGTAGAACGAATAAATATAGTAGAACGTATGAATATAGTAGAACGTATGAATATAGTAGAACGTATAAATATAGTAGAACGAATAAATATAGTAGAACGTATAAATATAGCAGAACGTATAAATATAGTAGAACGTATGAATATAGTAGAACGTATGAATATAGTAGAACGTATAAATATAGTAGAACGAATAAATATAGTAGAACGTATAAATATAGCAGAACGTATAAATATAGTAGAACGTATGAATATAGTAGAACGTATAAATATAGTAGAACGTATAAATATAGTAGAACGAATAAATATAGTAGAACGAATAAATATAGTAGAACGTATAAATATAGTAGAACGTATAAATATAGTAGAACGTATAAATATAGTAGAACGAATAAATATACTGAAATAAACTAGACGCTACTGGATACATCCATTTATTGATCTCACCGCTCATTTAAAAACAAGGTACTTGAGACCGGAGAAGTATGTACGGTAAGCTGCGACGCTGTGGGGAACTGCGGTAGAAATTGCACTCAAGTTAGACGTGCGTCGCCGCAACGGCGCCGGAGGAAGGTGTGCACTACTCTATTTGATCTAATGTATCTCAGACCGCACTTGCGTAGGAGCAACGGCGTCGTACCTAGAAAAACCGAATGTGAGCACCGGGCCTTAAGGTTAATTTTAATCTATTAATTTTGTAACCCTTTTTTTTTTTTTAGAGTGAAACCTTTTATTCGAGTTTGCTTTTCATTTAAATAAGAGCGGCTTTATCTCAAAATTATTTTAAAAATACCTTCATTTCAGAAATTTAGCTGCATTGCGAGATGAAAATGGAAAGCGCCAGATTGTCTTCTATAAGATACTTTAAGAGGTGTTTCGGTTAATTGGCCACAATGTATCAAAATATACAAGGAGTTGCATCTTTTAGGAATAGACTAGGAGTCCAAGCAACCAGGAGTCTGGCATCCTGTGGAAAAAGTAATCTTCAAGAAATTCGGAGGGTATTATAGTGAACGGGAAAAATCATGATGGTACAATTCTTCTGACTCCTCTTTAACTATAATTATTCCTGTAACCCTGTAGTGGCAGCTCTTATATCACAAAAATGTTTTACAAAGGAATAAGTGTACTTGTCTTGTGTTGATTTAAAAATATCTACGTTTTAGAAGTTGAGCTACATTTTTATATCAGGTTTGATATTGCTAAAGATTGCGTTCGAAGGTACTTGAAGAGGTTTTCATTTGTTTTATACGATATCTGCTGCATTGTTTCAAACACTTCAAGAGATTGTATCATTTCTATCCAAAATTTAAAAAAATGTTATAAACCCCACGTGGATTCTGGAATTTATTCTGTATTCAAAGCGTCATAAATCGATATTACATGCTTTTCACTTATAATTTTATTGGAATGTTGGCATCGCATAAACATACTCCTGCTGTGTTAAAACCTTCATTAGTTTTATATAGCTGAATTTCACAAGCAATTTCATTGAAGGAATGAGTAAATGATTTTATGAAGCACCTGAAAACCATTTGTATTATCATTTTTATAAACTTCTAAAACCGACTACAAGAAAGAAAATTACTTTGAAAAAGGAAACGCACAATCCAGAAAACCTATCACACAAGAGAAAAATTTGGAGAAGTGCGAATAATCTGCGCTGTATCAAAAAGATAGCTATATATGGCAAAATTGTAAAAATACAAACTTCTTGTAAGATACAATTTAAGGTAAATGGATATCCGGAAAAGAAAAATTACACACACTGGCCACAATGAATTAGATTCCTAGGATCAGTAGTTTATTGAACCTTCTTTTGCACGGATAACAGCATTTATGCTTTTAGGAATAGATTCCTACAAAGTTTTGAAGTGCATTAAAGTCCTAAGGTAGGTACTTCAATAAACATTGCACTGAAGCAATACAACGGGTTATTGACGACGATCCGCCATCCATTCATGAGGACCACATCAGGTAATTTTGAACCACGACGAGATGACAAATTAACACTTGAGCTGGCACCCGATTCATCAAACGTCTACATTACGCCAACCTGAGGACAGTTGATGCCTCGACAGTTTTAACGTGCACCAGACCACGTCGGTATTTGGCTGGATCGAGTTTCGAACTCGCAACCCTCCGACTACTAATCCGTTACTTTTCCAACAGGGCTACGTCGGCCCTCTATAGAATTGGTTTTATTGTTCACCCAAGTAGTCCAGAACTAGTATGGCCCGGTGCACACATCCGGTTTTTCAACGTGCGGCGCCGCTGCAGCAACGCAAGTGCGGTCTGAGATACATTAGATACAATGGAGCAGTGCACACATGACTCCGGTGCCGCTGCCGCGACGCACGTTCAACTTGCGTGCAATTTGTACCGCAGTTCCCCACGGCGCCGCAGGTCGACGCACATGCGTTTCCGTTCTGAAGTATCTTGTTTTCATAAATAAATGGAATATAAGTAATAATTTATAAATGGTTGTATCCAGTAACGGCTATTTTGTTTCAAAATATACTTTTTGTACACCAAGTAAGCGAAATAAACACGTTTTCGTCGATAGAATATTTATCGCAAATGGCGCGAAATGAGTTCGTGCGTCATTTCACGGTTATGTGTTAATTATTTTACGGTTGGGCTTCGGTGCCGCAGCGGCGCCGCACGCTGAAAAACTGGATGTGTGTACCGGGCGTAAGAGTGTTTGAACAGTCTTGCTGATAAAAAATAATGTCCAGCTTTCCCTTAAAGCAACCAAGAAATTGAGCTGTTGACAACATATCGTCAACGTCCTTCTCGACCTTCAAACAAGATCGTAGCAAACGATGGACTAACCCTCTTCCCACAACACGGTTTAAATCCCCATTTCTCATAGGAAGGAGAGTCCATCATTTCCTCTCTCTCTCTTCCCTGATGCCAACGCAATCAATTTGTTTATCTCGGACCAATGACCACGGCGCCGGGACGGTCAAGTGGTCACCCCTTTCCTCCCTCTCCAGGCGGTTGATAGTCCATTTAATCCGCGGCAGATCGTTTGCATCGCTTTGCAGATGGGATCGGGGAGGCCTAAAAGCATCTGTAGGGGCGAGCTAGCGATCCAAGGGGGGTTGGGTTGACTTGGTGAGGAGCGAAGCTTACCCCGATGAGCAGATATCTGTGTGGACACCATTTGACATGGATGGTTTTTGGGTTTCATGGTGTTATGGCCATATTTGGCCAAGCTGCGCCAAACACAAGGCGTCAAGTAATTACGAAAAGAAAGGTTGGTTGGTTTGTTAAGGTTTTTTTAGCGCAAGGGTCACATATTTGGAAAAGCTGTGCCAATCACAAGACAGACAATGTCAAGTAATTGTGAAAAGAAAGGTTGGTTGAGTTGCTGGTTTTTTTTTAGCACAAGGATCAGATTTGGAAAAGCTCTGCCAAACACGACAGACAATGTCAAGTAATTGTGAAAAGAAAGGTTGGTTGAGTTGTTGGGTTTTTTTAGCGCAAGGGTCAGATTTGGAAAAGCTGTGCCAAACACAAGACATACAATGTCAAGTAATTGTGAAAAAAAAGGTTGGTTGAGTTGTTGGGTTTTTTTAGCGCAAGGGTCAGATTTGGAAAAGCTCTGCCAAACACAGGACATACAATGTCAAGTAATTGTAAAAAGAAAGGTTGGTTGAGTTGTTGGTTTTTTTTTTTAGCGCAAGGGTCAGATTTTTAAAAGCTCTGCCAAACACTAGACATACAATGTCAAGTAATTGTGAAAAGAAAGGTTGATTGAGTTGTTGGTTTTTTTTTTAGCGCAAGGGTCAGATTTGGAAAAGCTCTGACAAATGGCAGACAATGTCAAGTAATTGTGAAAAGAAAGGTTGGTTGAGTTGTTGGTTTTTTTTAGCGCAAGGGTCAGATTTGGAAAAGCTGTGCCAAACACAAGACATACAATGTCAAGTAATTGTGAAAAGAAAGGTTGGTTGAGTTGTTGGGTTTTTTTAGCGCAAGGGTCAGATTTGGAAAAGCTCTGACAAATCAAGTAATGGCAGACAATGTCAAGTAATTGTGAAAAGAAAGGTTGGTTGAGTTTTTTTTTTTTTTTAGCGCAAGGATCAGATTTGGAAAAGCTGTGCCAAACACAAGACAGACAATGTCAAGTAATTGCGAAAAGAATGGTTGGTTGGTTTGTTGGGTTTTTTTTTAGCGCAAGGGTCATATTTGGAAAAGCTACGCTAAACACAAGACAGACGACGTCAAGTAATAAGCCTACACACCTGAAAGTTTTTATTGATACAGAAGAGATAATTGCATCCAGGAAGGAATAAACCTGACAGGAATGGAACACCTTGAAGGTTGCTAGCGCAATGGGCATACCCACTGAGTTATGACGAACCCGTAAAAAAAAGGATAGAGAGAAGGAAGAGAAAGAGATCGCTTGGGTTTCCTGGGGTCACGATCCCCATGTTTATACTATACAGTAAGTCCCATGGGAAAGGAATAGTTCACTGAGGCCATCCGAGATCGTGAAGTTCATACACACCTAAAGAAAAAGTGCCCCAAGGGGGCATTTTAGGTGGGCATATCGTCTGCTTATAAGTGAACTTCACTAAGTCAAAAAAAAATTCTGAAATAACGGAAAGGGAGAGCGATTTACACTCCCTAAGCTTACTCACTTCGTGTGTTTCTCAAAAAATCTAACCTTCATATTAAGAAAATATGACACATCGCATTTTACCAGTCTAGAGATAGACCACATACTAAAGTAGAAAATATAAGAAATTTATATCTTGACAATTTCGACAGTGTCTTTTTCAGCCAACGGTATTTTCTAATGTTAAAAATTGACTACTTGCAAACCAGCTCCGTAGTTTGGTCTCTTAGGCTATAAATAGTACAAGGCTACTGGCGACGATCCAGGACACACACACAAAAGGGAAAGATCGAAAGCCAACGCATCGTAATTTCAAGCCATGGTCAGATCGAGGCAACATCTGATCTTTCAACCCACTCTCCAAACTTCCACGCCAACCCAACGTTAGGACTTTCGGCCAATACAGATTTAAGGTGCAGCAGTCGCCTCTACAGCATACGCATACAAACAACCACGCACTGACCCGGATTCGAACCAGGAACCTTCCGATATAGAGGTTAACAATTTAAACACCACTAATTCACCATGGATTTGACTCTCTAGTCACTTTTCCGTGGTACAGTATCAATACGAGTGTATTACTCGATAGATACATTCCTGAAGAAAACGTGTACAAAAAGACAATGTATCTATGGAAGAAAAGAAGATCGGTTCCGGATCTACAAAATCAGTAGGAATAATTAAAAAATAACATAGGAAAGTATTTGCTTTAATTTTATTATTTTATTTCAACAAAATACACATGTAATAACAAGTAATAAAAATATTCATTGAGGTTGCATGACTTTGGAACAGCTACAGTTTACGTTTATAGCGGTTACAACGGCCTTGGCGTTTTTTTTTTTTTTTTTGGCGCACTTCTAAAGCCGTCAAGGGAAATATTAACTTCAAATGAACCAACGAAATCAAACGATAGGTAAACGTATTTTGAAAGAACTATCTAGAATTTTTTAAATGAAAATTTAAACCTTTCTTTTGCCGAGGTTGCCATAGTACAGATGGGTTACCTTGACCTGCCATAACTCGCTATTCGAAGTGCGCCACGGCCGTTGCCACCGCTATAAACGTAGACTGAAGCTGTACCATCACTTTTCACAAAGTTGATATGTAAGCATATTTCGTTCAAAGAATGGCGTATTTTCAATTTACATGCATCATATCGCACCGATCTTCTTTTTAAAATTATTTCGTAGCAACATTCGTTTAAATTGGATTCCTGCTATATGTTGAATTTCATAACCCAATCCTGAAATTGTTTCGTGTCGAAACCTTTCAGTTGATGTCTAATCATCTAAAAAATGAGTTTCTAAGCTTCACCATATGCAGTGTCCACAGCTTCGCAATTCCCTTCTGTTCCTATAAATTTTATTTTATTTTCCATCTACACCATAGGTAAAATCCAAGTGGTAAACGATAGCATTCAATTCCACTGATATAAATAATAGTAAAAAAAAGTCACTATGAAATTAATTAGGAGGACAGTAAAGATATCTATAAAATGGCGACGTTTCACTTTGTTAATGACCTTGTTTGTTACTCCAACTCCAAGGACTTATTTTGCTTTACAAAAAATAATTAGACTGAGACCTGCAGCTTAAATTGGATCCCAAACCACTAAAAAAACCTATACCAAGACCAGGGCTTCCTGGTGAGTATTTAGTGTAATGAAAAATTTATCTCAAAATATGGTATGGCCATTTAAACAGCAGTCATATTTAGCAGTTTTTAAACTATCATGCAATTAAGGAAAGTAATGCATTCATGACCATCGAACCTCAGAATGACTTTCATTTTAAGGTCGATGTTCATATTATTTCGCAGTCAACAAACCAAAATAGCTAGTCAGTTTGAATTATTTTATTACTTAATTCACTTTGCCAGTTTTGACTCAAGCTTCTAGAATGTAGCTCTTGATCAATAAGCTTTTCTTTTCTTTCCACTTGTTGCGTACCCTTTATGAAAAATTCTCTACTTCGGAAATATCATTATAGAGATTTGTCCCAAGTTAAATAATTTATTAATTTTAAACCTTACGGAACCAGTCTATTTACATGAATGTTATAAAAGATCACACTAATTCCGACAAACTGGGAAAATTTGGCACGGTAAAATCAAAGAAAAATGAGTCGCCAAAAATAATGATAGATTCAAATAGTCGGGAGTTACCAAAATTTGAATGAAGCGGGGTTGCTTTTGACTTCAACAACTCACAACAGAAAGCATACAAAAACCTGTGACCAAAAAAGTCTTTATATCAAAGCTGTACCCATTCATTTCATCAAGTAAAAAATTCAATCAAATTCTATACTTTTTCGGAATTATCGTTGTAAAAATTGGCCCAAGGAAAATTTGTTTTAGTTTTAAATCAAACTGCAACAGGAGTATAACATGAATGTTATAAAAGATCACATTAGCAAACTAGTCATTTAGGTACATTCAATAAAAAATATTATCTATAAATTTTAAAAAAATCGCGAGGTTGCCAGGATCCTAGCAAAGAGGGGTTGCCTTTGCCTATAATAACTCGCTACCATATGCATGCCAAAACGCGTTGTCACTAAAACTCTATACCATAGCTGTACTCATTCATTTACGGTGGTCACTATGCTCATAGAAACCCTTATTTGATTATTCTTTTTGCGTAGCCAGTGTAAGGATACAGATGGGGAAAACATGACGTAGGGAAAAGCTGAAAGGGGAAAGCACGTCACGCAATCGGCAGTTTGGAGAGATGCGTGTTCCGTTGTGTTTGTTGCCCTCTTGCCCAGCAATCAATACCGGAGACGCCTATGGTTCGACTCCACTGCAACCGGGTCAATCCTGTGTCACGCCATTGGTCAGAGGAGCGCCGTGCGCGACCTCCCATTGGTCCGCGTTCACCTGTGCATATCGAGGGCAGGATTTCTCAGAGGTAGGGCAACGACGGACAAACATATCGCCTTCCGCAGCCACTCCCTTCGGGTCGTGGGGATTGTTTGACAGCGGGTGGGGATTTTTGTCCCTGCGGATGGGGATTTTCCTCGGATTGCGTTGACCGGTGCTTTTATGGATCGCAAATGGATTCGAGGATCTCTGCGAGCTCGAGTTTCCGAACATTGTTTTTGAAATGTTGGATCACAGACTATTAACTCTCGAAATTTGTTCTTCTTTCTTATTCTAGTATAAAGAAAAAATTACTAAGTCATTGAGTCTGCGAATAAAGCTTTTGGGCTAAGGCAGATGGGTCCTTAAAAATGTCGTCATGTATGGCTCTATAATAAGAGACTTTGCGTTCCAATGTGACACATTTGGTTGAGTAATCCTTTAAGATTACCTCTGCTAAAGAGTAAAAATGGAACCTCAGTTTCGACTCTGGTATACTCATAAGTTTGAGACTGAAAACGAAGATATTATTTATTTTCCTCAAATGCTCTCACGTGTCTTCTTTCTTATACCAGTGCAAAAAAAAATGGCATTAGATCATTGAGAGTACGAAAAAAGTTTTTGGGCGATGGCAGATAGGACTTTAAAAATGTCCTCAAGTATGGCACCGATGCCAATTCAGGAATATATATGTGTGTATATATATATATATATATATATATATATATTATACTAGGGGGCCTGCCCCCTGCTCGCTAACGCTCGCCAACCCCCGGAGGATTGCTTCGCAATCCTCATTGGTTCTCTGCGCGAACCTATGCTCGCTCCGCTCGCCTCAATGAAGACATGCGTCCTAGCAGAAGGGATTGTTTACAAAATATGTTACCAAAAAAAAAGGTTTTTCAAATCTAAATTTGCTGTATTACAGAAAAAATATATACAGTATCTCTAAAATCAGAATTCAAATGAAAACTTTGTGCAAATTTTGACTCGAAATGTGAGCGTTGCTTTGGAAATTGAATACCCAGCATGTTGTTTATGTGTACATTTTCCCAGCACTCAAACGACCCACACTTTTTCATTGAGTTTGTTGCCGTGCAAGCGTCCTGTAGTGCAAGCGTCTTGTTGAACTATAATTGTTGGCCCTGAAAAGGACCGTTTTTTAAATGGCCCTGAAAAGATCCTCCGCTTTCTTTGATTTCTATTATAAACTAACTACAACAGCTCATTAAAATTTCCTTTTTTTTTCCAATAAAATTTCATCCGATAACGCTATAAATTCAATCGATGCGCGAGACTTCGCGATAAACAAACAATCGTACAGTGTTGCCAAAACGGGATTACAAATAACGTCTTTTTTGCGTGCCACGTAAGAGAATTATATATATAGATATGTCCGCGCGTGTATGATTAATTTTCTATTTCGTAATGTCCTCTGACTCATTGGTGTTGGCGTTTTGTTGGGTGAAATGGGTAGCGGCGTTTGATGCGCGATCTTCTGGCTTTGTGTTGCCAATCTCCCCACTGCTGTTGCTGGTTTGATTTAGTTCTTAATTTTATTTTGATGTTTTGTGTGATTGCTTTTGATGGTGTTTGGGGAGTAAGTGAACAATTTTTAAGCGTTTTGCTACTCATATACGTAGTGTCGTCTGTGTATTATTTTGTGCTGTCTGGGCCAGGCTCCTCCCTGACGACGCCTTGGTCCACCAACAATTTTTCATTTTCCATATTCCTTTTGTTTTTTATTTTGAATTTCCTCTGGGTTTATAAATTATTTGCCTGCCATGCTATGTCTACAGCTATCAACGCGCTTGCATAGTTTTTTTTTCCTTTGCTTTCTTTCCTTTTCATTTTGCTCTTTGGTTATTTTGCGTATTTGAATGATATAAATTTTTCAATAAAATTATATATACATATATCTATCTATCTATCTAGACATATATCTATCTATACATATATCTATCTATCTATCTATCTATCTATCTATCTATCTATCTATCTATATATATATATATATATATATATATATATATATATATATATATATATATATATATATATATATATATATATATATATATATAAACAGAACTAACAAAAATTTTATAAAAATTAGGAAAAACAATTTAAAAAATAAAAAGTCGCATTGTCAAAGGAGTGCGCTAAAGCTGCAACAATCTCTGACTGGTAAATATCTTTTTCATTCAAATACGCAAATTAACGAAGGAACAAAATGAAAAGCAGAGCTATTCAATCAGAAAACGAAAGTTAAAACTAACCATGCAAGCGCGCTGAAAGCTGCAGACGTAGCAAGGTAATAAATATAAGAGAGAGTTCTAAATCAAGAGAAAATCCAAAAAATAAAATCCAAAAGGAAATTATTCAAAATGAAAGTGTTGGTGGATCAGGGCGTCATCAGGGAGGAGCCTGACCCATACAACACAATATGGTGTTTTCTACGTATATATATGAGTCGCAAAACGCTAATAAATTGCTCGAATACCCCCCCCCCCCCCAAAAAAAAAAAAATTGAAAAAAAACATTAAAAGCAAATATACAAAATAAAACATTAAAACAAGAAAATTTAAATTTATTGATTCACAGTTGTTGAACAAAGTACATTGTGTAAAACTTTGAAGCCTATGTCTTAATTACTTTTTATAAATAAAAAAACTCTTAGGTGCGTACACGTACCCGCCTTTCCCCAACTGACTATTATTAACTACTCACAGTTGGTTGATTTGGGTTTTATGGCGCAAGGGCCTTATTTGGCCAAAAACCATTCATAATTAAACATTTGTTTCGCTTTTTGCTGCGTGAAAACTTCAAAGTACTTAGTGGAACTTTGTAACCGGAAAGGTAAAGTAAGGTAATTTTAATTGACGTCGTACTAGAGCAACACAATGAGCTATTACCGTCGGTCCGGGATCAATCCTTTAAGATAGGGATTACCAACCGGTGGTACGCGTACCACTGGTGTACGCAACGTCTCAGGTGGTACGCAAGGATGATACGAGCGACCCAAATATTCTACAAAATTTGTTCGATTTTTTAGTATGTAGAACCACGTTATAGGGAAAATGGGATTATATGAAATCAATTTTGTGATTTTTATTACATTGTAATAAATGACGCTGACAGTAGCACATTATTTAAAGAGAAACTTCGTTGCTGATTATATATTTCTATTCAATGGCTATCTCGGCGAAATTAAGTTCATATTTCTCCGTGTCAAATCGTTTTACGAAGAATTCCTTTATCTTTATGTATGAGAAATACGAACGAGATAATTATTTGCTTTTAGACCTTTAAGTTTTTAAATAAAACTGTAATTTTCAATAATAGTTTTATTTTTTCCTTTATTAAAACATCATTAATACGAAATACAAGTGCATTAATCATAAAATATTAAGCTTTCCTAGTAAAAAAAGTTTCCTAGTAAATTAAAATAAAACAAGCCATTGGGCACTTTTCTGACATTAGATATATGTTTCTAAAAATATATAAGACTGGTGGTACGCCAAAAATTTCTAAAAATCTCAAGTGGTACGCAGTTTTTAAGAGGTTGGGAACCCCTGATCTAAGGGATAGATCCGAGGACAATACCACGTCATTTTGAACTACGATCAGATGACGAGGCAACACCTGAGCTGGCACCCCATTCTCCACACTTTCACACCAACCCATCGTGAGGAGTTTCGGCTACGACATATTTAAGGTGCACAAACCGCCTCTACACCATACGCTTTCAAATGTCCATGCACTGACCCGGATTCGAACCAGGAACCTTCCGATCTAGAGGCGAAATCATTAACCACCATGCAGGTTGGTCGGCTGTAACAGCAACAGAAACTAAACGCTAGCAATCTGAGAGTTGTAGGCGCCACATGTACACTTCCTCCCTGGGGTATGTCTTCTCTCAGAAAAGTTTTACTTTTGTGTATGTTCATTTACTTGAAATTGTTTGGCGCAGCTTGGGCAAATATGGTTTATGCGCCATAAAAAACCCAACCAACCATTGACCGCCATGGTATTGCATCATGTACCAACATTAAATGGCAAATTTGTTTGGATATTTCGTGATATTTAAGTGAAATAGACGATGTATCTGAACAATATCAACAATCAAACGCCTTGACCATATAATAACACTGAAAAAATAGACAATTGACACGATGCATACAAAAAAGATTCTGAGCAGTTTCCATACAGAAGTGTGTATGCGTGTGCTCATGTAGTACGTGGGTCTGTGTATGGTAATTTGGAAACTTTGACGGTAATGTAGGAGTAAAAATATTACATGCCAAAACTAACACATTCCAATAATTTCCACCGACCTAAAGATTCTAGCCTCTGGATCGGAAGGTTACTAGTTTGAATCCGAGTAAGTGCATGGAAACTTGTAAGCGTATGGTGTAGAGGCGGCTGGTGCACCTTAAATTTGTCATGGCCAAAAGTCCTCACGTTGGGTTGGTGTGGAAGTTTGGAGATTGGGGTGCCAGCTCAGGTGTTGCTTCGTCATCTGACCGTAGTTCAAAATTACGAGGTGTTGTCCTCGGATCCTTCCCTGAAGGGACTGATCCCGGACCGTCGTTAACATCCCGTCGTGTTGCTCTAGTACGACGTTAACTAAAATTACCATTACCATTACCACGGATATTTCCCTTGGGGGATTGATCCCGGACCGTCATCAGCCAGCCCGTTGTGTTGCTCCAGTACGACATTCATTAAATAAAATACCTAACTACCTACCCTAAGGTGAAAAAAAGAGCATTTTTATCTCTAAATCTCAACAAGCTTCAGTTCCCAAATGGTTAATGTTCGTGTCCCATGTACTTAGCAAAGTTACTAATAGTAACACTTGAAAGCAACGCTAACTGCATGTTAATGGATACCTTTTGTGTGAGCGAGCCTTTCAAAAATTTTTATCCACGCCAGAAATTGATCAGTTGAGTGCTTTAAAACAAACACCCGATGAAATTTAAAAAGTGAAGCGAACGCGACCTGTGTTTGCCGTATCGGGACTCACAATGAGAGCGAATATAATTATTACCTATTGTCCTCAGTGAAAATGATTATTCGGGGACAAATACTTTCAGCGAGAGAACCAATGTCCGAGCCAAACGGACAATGGACAGTGGGAAACGACAGCTCGGGCACAACTTATTTGTCTCCGTTCTCCATAGTTGACCGGTGGAAGAGAGCAATCAATGGAATATATCGAGTTCTGCATTCATGTGCAAAAGACCACAAACAATAGGGGGGAGAGGCAGTGGTCAAAAGAACGTCTGTGCTTCTGTGGGGGAGATCACGCGAGCCAGAATGCGTGTCAGCGTGCGAATTCGACACGTCGATTTGAACCTAAAAGGACAAGTCTCGCTCGCTGGTCAATAGATTTTCGAGTGTGAAAATGACGGTAGCTGAAAGGGGGTCTTGGATCGGGAACACGCGAAAGTGAAGGAGTTCGCGAATCTCTTTAAACAAGAATGGGGAATATTTCTTTAAAATAAATATATTAAGGTAGGTGGATAGGTAGTTGAATTAACGTCGCATTGGAGCAACACAACGGGCTATTGGCGACTCTCCGGGATCCACTCCGAGGTCAACACCTCGTCATTTGGAATGGCGGCCACGTGTCGAGGTCAATAGCTGAGTACATTCTCCAAATCTGCACACCTCACTAAGATAAGTCTCAATCTCAAGTCTCGAACTCATCACCCCGTTGCTAAAAATCCCTTTTTGCCGCGTTTTAGATTTTTGGTACTTCGATATGTAGATATTTTAAATAACGTCGCACTGGAGCAACAAAACTGGCTTTTGGGGACTGTCTCGAATCAATCCCGAAGGGAGAGATCCTAGGACACCACCACGTAATTTTAAACCACGGCCAGACGACTTTAAACTTAGGAAAACGACTCTAGACCAATACAAGAGAAGTGATACTCCTTAAACAGATAAGTTATGGCTGCTCTAAATCTCGAAGGGAAAGATCCGGCGACAACACCACGTAATTTTAAACCACGGTCAGATGACTTTAAACTTTGGCTAATAATGGTAATTTTCAATGAACGTCAGACAACAGCAACACGACAAACAAGCTGTTGACGACGGTCCGGGATCAATCCCCTAATTGAAAGATCCGAGGACAACACCACGTCATTTTGAACCACGTTCAGATGACGAGGCAACACCCGAGCTGGCACCCCACTCTCCAACTTCCACACCAACTCAAATTCGGTCCAGGTTCTTCAACCACTCCAAAACCGTTATACAGTGTCTTGACCTTAAACCACCCTACTTGCCATGTTGTCGAGCCATTTTGGACGAAATAAATGCCATTTTAGAAGACCATAAGATTACGTGGATAGATATTATAATCTACGTAACACTGGAGCAACATAACGGGCTATTTGTGACGGTCCGAGATCAATTCCGAAGAGAAAGATCCGAGGACAGCACTACGTACTTTTGAACCACGGTCAGATGACAAAGTCACACTTGAGCTGGCACTGCCTCACTCTAGAAACTTCGACACCAACCCAACGTGAGGACTTTCGACCACGACAGATTTAAGGCGCACCAGACGCCTCTACACCATACGCATACAAACATCCATGCACTAACCCGGATTGAACCAGGAACCTTCCTATCTAGAGGCTAACACCTTAACAACCCGACCGGTTGGTCGGCTTTAAACTTTGGGAAACTACTCTAGATCAATACAAGAGAAGATATACTCCTTAAACAGATAGGTAATCGCTGTTGCTCGAAGAACAAATGTTAATGTACATAACCTCCCTTGCAAACCCCCTCCCTTTGTTCTCAACCGTTCCTCAACCCTCCATTCGAAGTGGGTAGGGGTCAGCCTCCTTCGGCAGCAACACGTGAATCAAACCTCCTTCCATTGTTCCAAGAATTCCAAAGGGGACTTTCGTTTTGTTCACATCGGATTCTTGTTCTTTGTCGTCCTCGTTAAGGCTCCTCCGGAGAGATAGAGGGGTTGGGGTGGAGGAGAACTTGATGACTTCTGGAGTCGGTTAGGCTCCCCCGACCGATCCCTAACGACTGGGACGAAAAGTTGGATGCAACAATGCGTGAAAAGTTTCACACACTGAAAGTTAATCTTGGGGGGCGGTTAATGAGTCTGCGCATGACCCAGCAAGAAGGCTTCGCGATTTCTAAGAAACGTCAGATTTATTAAGGACAAGTTTCCATTCTGATCCCGTTTGTTAGAAAATATCGTTTGTCACAATTATTCGGAAACAATTTATATTTCGTAAAGAACAAAAGTAAGACTGGAAAGAAATGAAGTATCAGAGTTGAAATTCCATAAAAAAAATAAATAATTTTTCTAAGAACAATTGCTATTTCAGCAGCACTGGTAAAACAATCCACGCAATCCCAATACTCAACCTACATTCCAGATTTTCCAAAAGTACCAAATTATGGTTGATTTAAGTATACTTACTCAGATGTTTCAGTATCTAAGTATGCAAGTAAAGAAAGGTTTAATATTGCATCCACTAAACTAACATATGTTGTATAAATTAAAGCACATTGTGCTCAAATATGTGGAATAAAATTAATGTGATGCTCTGTACAAATACACAAACACAAAATCGAACATAGAACGGGAAGTTGGACAGACAGACGTACGCAACCAAGTTGTTGGCATTGGTATTTTTAATTAACCGTGTTTACTAAAGACACGGGAGATCATTGGATCTTTCACTTCGGAACTGAGACAGGATTGTAGTCAATTCCCCGAGGTTCCAGCACGACTTGAAACGAAGATTTTATTTCTGCAACTTAAATGCTCTCGTCGCAAAGAAATATGGGAAACGGGAACTAGAGGCATGGGGGATCAAATGGATGACAAAAATTCAACTACATACCCACCACCAGGGCAGAAACGATAGAAAAATTCGTTTAAATGCTACCCAAAATAATTATTCGCAATAAATGTTGTGATTCACTCGTGCCTTAAATAAAGTAAAAGTAGATCATTAGAGAATAATTATCTATTTTACGTTACCCAGAACACTATTGGTGGTAGGTATTTTCATTAACGTCGTTCTTGAGTAACACAACGGGCTACTGACGACGGCCCGGAATCAATCCCCGGAGGTAAAGAGTCGAAGACAACACGTCATTTTGAACCACGGTTAGATTTCGAGGCAACACCCGAGCTGGCACACCATTCTCCAAACTTCCACACCAACCCAACGCGAGGACTTTCGAGCATGACAGATTTAAGCTGCACCAGCCGCCTGTACACAATACGCCTACATACATCCCTACACTGAACAGGATTCGAACCATTAGCCATCCGATCTAGTGGATAACACCTTAACCACCAGGCCGGTTGGTCGGCGCGTCGGAAAACGAACCACTCCAAAAACAAAACCATTATCTATTGTAAGGGTCAGATAATTGGTAATGATAATGGCAATTTTAGTTAACGTCGTACTAGAAATCCGAAGACAACGCCTCGTAATTTTGAACCACGGTCAGATGACGACATAACACCTGAGCTGGCACCCCACTCTCCAAACTTCCACACCAACCCAACGTGCGGACTTTCGGCCACGACAGATTTACGGTGCACCAGCCGTTTCTACACCGTACTCTCACAAACATCCGCTAACTGACCCGGATACGAACCGGGAACCTTCCAATCTAGAGGCTTACACCTTAACCACGAGACCAGTTGGTCGGCCCGAGACTTGCGGATACGCCGTTAGGGTAATTCTTAACAATTACAATCTGAGCAGCAATTGATGAGAGTTCTAGAACAGCAAATGGAAACGGAGAAGGGAGACTCAGAATGTCGAAGGATCAGAAAGTCACCCTCAAAAACCGAGCAGCACTTCCCTCCATTTGAATCCAATAATAAGAATAAAAAAACCGCATGCCGTGACAACATCTGCGGGTGCGTGACACCAGCGGTAACCGTAACCTCATATCGTATTCCCCAAACACCCCCAGCAGTTCGAAAAGCGCAATTATCGTTTGGCTACTGTAACGGGATACGGTATTGGTGCGGGAAAACTGTTCTGCAAAATGGAACTCTGTGTCCATTATGGGTAAATATATTATGCTCCTACAGGCCACGAGGGGGAGGGACAAGAAATGGCGGAGTTGAGATGTTAACATTAATGACGATTCTCGTTTGCTATGTTTTTAGCGTGCAATTGCGAGGTTGGAGTTTTACTAGATGTTCCACGTGTGTGTGTGAGTGAATAATTCATAGTTTTAAGGAGGTTGTAGTTTAAAAATTACGTTTAGAATCGAGCTAGAGGTGCGATATATTCATGAGGTGGTAGTGGATGCGTTGAAAAACCTGGAAAATGGATAGGTCTTAGTTACCCTTGAGAGCTTGCTTTTTACTTTGACGACTATGTGCACCTTTTAAGTCAGTGGGTATTTAACCTTTTTATTATACAGCTATACGTATAATTGGTACTTTAATATACACTACCTTACAATAATGAACCGGACGCCAGCGGATTCGCATAAAATCCGACTCCTTGTTTGGGGTGAATTTTCGTGGTATGGCCTGGGATCTTTGTATGTTGTTCCTGGTAAATTTCACGCCTACATAAACATTTTGGACAGTCAGGTTCTTCCTACGGTCTGGCAATTTTATGGAATGGACGAATGTTACTTCCAAGATGACAGCACTCCTTGTCATGTTGCAGCCTCTGTCAAGCAGTGGTATCATATGGATGTAAAAAGTCTTCCCTGGCCTGCTCAGAGTCCCGACCTAAACCCCATAGAACATTTGTGGGACGAGTTAGAGCGACGCTTATGGACCAGGGAACCACGTCCGAACTCTACAGCTGAGCTGGCGACATTCTTACAGCAGGAATGGACACAAATACCCAGTGCTGTGTATCAAAACCTTGTTGAAAGTGTGCCCAGAAGGGTTGATTACGTAATTGCAAGACCATCCCCCTATTAAAGCATGTATTCTTTCCCTTATACCATCACATCTTGCTGTCCAGTCCATTATTGTAGGGTGGGGTACATAACCTAACTTTCGAGGTACGACTGCTATGCGGACCGTGGTCTAAAAATTTCTTGGCGCGGTCAAGGTCTAACTGGTGTACCGGCTGTAGTCAAAAGGTTAAACGTGTGTATTGGGATTTGATGCAAAAGTTCGTCCCGTTTTTGGCACTCGATGGTATTGCATCGCAAAAGCGAAGTGTTATCTTCTTCACACTAGTCGTTTTGATGTTTGAAAGAAGGAATTCCAGCGAGTGTTTGGGGGAATAATTGTGTTATGGGGTTGTGTTTTTCAAATGTAGTTAAACATTAAAAATGGCAGAAAATATGGAGAATTTTCGACGTGTAATGTTTTTTATTTCCGTAAAGGTAACAATCCTTCGGTGAAGCATAAGAAGATATGTGTCGCATAGGGTGAGGAGGCCGTCGACGATTCCATGTGCAGTAAAGCTACGGTTTCCTAAGAAAGCGGAGCCGTTATCTAGCAGCCGTAATGTAGCTGTGGATGACGTCACTAAAACGTTGTTTATATACAAACAGATGGAGTTGATTTCCTAGAGAGAGTTGTTTGTGAGCATAACGACAATTAGCGGAGCCGCCATTTGCATGACGATCATATGGATGATGTCATAGCGGTCTCAAACAGTTGGGGAACGTTTTTTCTCTTGTAGCGGCAACATTTCATTTCCTGCACACAAGCGATTCCAGCGAAGGAAACAAAACATTTTTGACTGGCATTGTTTAGTTCGTTTTTTTTTTAATCAGAATCGTTAAAGATAGATTAAAAATTTTGACGGATTTGAAATCTGCGGAAAATTTGACACCAGATCGATACCTTAAATGTGATTTTCTTTATAAATAAATTATTAGTTATTTAATAAATAATAAAATAATAAAATGGTAGATAATTAAATAATAAATCTGTTATTAATATCAATCTGGCGTGGAATTTTACGCTGATTTGAAATCCGTTGAAATTTTCACTCTACCTTCAACGATCGCGAAGATAGAAACTTGGACTTGAGAATAAAAAAGCCTTTTTTTTTTTTTTGTTTCTTAAATAAAATTAACCATGACGGTCTGTATCGCCCATTCTCCACCGTATTCTGTCCGTCTAAGTTGACACCACTGGACCTTTGTTAAAACGGCCGCCTGGTTATGCCCGCCGCATCATGACATATCACGGTTGCTAGGTAACGGCTCCGCTTTTTTAGGAAACAGTAGCTTAAGTGGTTCAGAAAGTTACGTCAACTGAATCTGTTCTTCAGCGAGGAATCTCACAAGTTCTACTAGCGCAGCTACCGGTAATGGTAATTAACGTCGTACTAGAGCAACACAACGGGCTATTGACGACGAAGCAGCTACAGGAGAGACGGAGAAAGGTCACCGAACAGAATGGAATATACAACATTGATTAAACGTAATTAATAGTAATTTTTTTTTCTTCATTTTTTATCGAAAAAACCGGGACGAGGTTTTGCATCGACCCAATACATGCGTAGATTGACTGCACAATGCAATTCAATTGAATTGTCTTTGTATTAATGCCGATTAAGGAATCATGAGCGATTCCACCAGGACATATCTATCACGGAATTGCGTTATCAAGGCAAGTGGAGCCCAAACATGCTGGCCGATTACTGTTGGACATTAAAAAGAGATATTCCTGCTGCAAAATACTGAAGAAAATCATGTAAAAATACCTTTTGAACTGCCATTAATATTAGAATTTAAGCAATTTAAATTCTAAACAAATGCGAAAAATATAAGTTTTTCAAAATTTGAAACGCGTGTTACTCAAAAACTATACCTGACACACAAATTTGGAAATTCAGAATCATTATAATACTATAGGAATAACCATATTTGATCAAAGAAACAAGAAAAAAAAGTGAAGTATTGTTTACCAGTGGTACCAGTATCTATTGTACTTTTTTGCGTGCGAAGTAGCTTTCGTCTCTAAGGTAAAGAAAGTTATACTATAAAAAGTTCCAATATTTTCCTGGCAATACATTATGAAAGTACCAAAACAATGGACAGTATTTTTTGTACCCTGTATTGAAAATTAAAAACATTACATTTAGTGTTATCGTAACATTTCAAAATGAACATTAGCTTTTTATACCAAGGTACAAATGCATGTTTTATAAACGTATATGGAGCATAAAACGGCAATATTTGCTTACTGTTTAATGGCAACAATGGATATAAATAACATAGAATCTACCGTTACGGGATTCCTTGGCTGATTTGGGCGCTTATTTTAATTTTCTTGATTGGAGCAATGAAGTTGAAAATTATTGATAAAATAGCTCGCTACTCTAATAAAAATCTTCAGTAGTCTATTTACAAGAAAGCAATGATAAATCTTGAAGATAAGGAATCAGGGGAGAAAATAAAATACAAGAGAAAATAGCTTTAGCGCAGAATATGTCCAATCGCCCTTAAAATATCCGATCACGTTAAAAGTGTCATTTTTGACCAAAACTTCCAAAAAAAGTTTTTGATTTTATTTGATAGAGTATTTATTTGGCTTTCAAAATATATTTGAATTTTCATTAAGTTAATTAGTTGCACAGATATTAAGATTTTAATTTAGGCGGGAAAAAACAGGAAGTACATATGGAAAACACGGAAAATAGACGCCAAAAAACCAAAAATCGATCAAAATTTAATTGTTTTTTTGCAGATATAGTTTTAGAAAGTTTTTTCAAATTTTTAAATAGTTTCTCTTTTGGAAATATTGTGTACATTTTTAAAGAGAAGTCGAGAGCAAAATTGTTTACACAAACAGAAAAAGCAAGAGAGAGAGAGCAAACGATACATTCAAACTATGTTTACTCTAAATTAATATTTATGTATTATTTCCTCACTTCCAATGTTATAAAACAAAATGTTATTGATGTATTCTGGTTAAACTTTGAGAACTTGTTCTTTATAACGTTGTCAAGGGAATGAAGAAGAATAATTATGCTTAGTTGAAAAGTTTTTAAATTATGGCCATTTACGTAAGAAATAAGCCGGTAAAACTATCAAAAATCTTGCATTCATTTTTCGATCGCTTGTAAAAATTTTGTTTGATTAAATATCCTTTTGATTCTAGTTCCTCCCTTAGAAAAAGGCATGCAGTATATTTTTGCAGCATCATTTTTCAAATTGATTAAATATATTTTTACATATTCATTCAAAATCTCATAAATAATTATCATTTTTACAAAATTATTAATATATATCTTAAATATTTATAAATCAATGCTATTGTTAAATAACACTAAACATAATAAATATCAATAAGATATTTCTATACCGCTTTAAAAAAAAGGATCTCGAACGGATACCCTAAACAAGTAAATGGATGATTTGAAAGTAGCCATTTAGAACACATTTTATTGGAAATAAAAATTAACACTAGTAAAAGTAAACGAAATGGCAGTTTTATATTCCGTGCAATTTTATTTCATTTAAAGGCGCGAAATCTTTTTATGTGTGAATATTGATGCTATATTGATGCAAAAGAATTGAAGTCAGATGAAAAATGAGTCAAGTCACTTTGACAAAAATAAATTTTCATTTCTAAGTTATAAATCCTAAAACAATTTAATCATATATAATACGTCTGTAATTTTCATTATTATAAATAACGTAGATAAAGATTGGGATCATTGCGCCTTGTTTTGAAGCTTTTTATGAAACCATTATTATTCATCTCCCCAATTGAAATTAAAAAAAATGCTTATCACCAGTCAGATAAATAAGGTAATTTTAATTAAAGTTGAACTAGAGCAACACAACGGTCTATTGACGACGGTCTTGGATCAATATCCTAAGGGAAAGATCCGAAGACAATACCACGTATTTTTGAACCACGGTCAGATGACGAGGCAACACTTGAGCTGGCAACCCACTCTCCAAACTTCCACACCAACCCAACGTGAGGACTTTCGGCCAAAATGAACCAGCCACCTCTACACCATATGCTTACAAACATCCATACACTGACCGGGATTCGAACCAGAATTCTTCCGATCTGGAGTCTAACACCTCAACCACCGGTTGGTCGGCCCCGTTTTCCTCGACACCTATGGAAATAAAATTGGAAAAGGGGATGATTTTCAAGTTTTTTTCATCAAAATATTGAAAAGGGGGAAAAGAAAATCGATATTTTCACTAAAATTTTAATGTCTGATGTTATCAGGTCTTCTGTGGCAACGGCCTCGCGGATTAAGCGTTTGCGACCGCGACAGATTTGACATGCATCATCCCCCGCGTGCACGACGGTTGGATCGACATTCGAATTCAAAACCCTCCTATTGCTAATCCTCTACTGTTCTAACCGAGCTACGGAGTCACGGTTAAGAGCAACGGACTAGCAACCAGAGGATATCGAATTTAAATCCAAACAAACACCGTCGCGTTCAAAGGGGGCTGGTGCATCTTAAATCAGTCGTGACTACAAATGTCCTCACATTAGCGTGGTGTGGAAGTTTGGAATATGGTGTGCCATCTCAGGCCTCTTCATCTGACCGTGGTTCGAAATTACGTTGTGTTGTCCTCGGATCTTTCCCTTCGGGGATCGATCATGGACCGTCGCCAATTGTCCGTTGGGTTGCTCCATGTGACGTTAATGAAATACCTACTTACCGTAAGAATATATTTTCAGAACACCTACGCCTGGTAGTTAAGGTGTCAGCCTCTAGATCGGAAGGTTCCTGGTTCGAATCCGAGTCTGTGCATGAATGTTTGAATGTGTATGGTGTAGAGGTGGCTGGTGCACCTTAAATCTGTCGTGATTCAGAAATCGCCTTTGACCTCTATTCTACATTTAAAAAGCGATCAGATAATGGTAATCTCACGAAAGAAAATAAATTATTTATTTCTATTTGAGTTTTTACTTAAATAAATATTAGTAAAAAGTTTCTCATGAAATCTGACGCGTTAATAAGTAATTAAAGTGCCCAGTCGTATTCATTTCAGCTTTCATATTTCAGTTCGCAAACTCTAACAAGTTTTTAAAAAGAAATTTTTGCCTTGAAACCGTTACTGCTGTTGATACCTTTCACCATAACCCTCTCCCCATTGTCCTCAGTGTGCACCGCAGCGAAAGCACACTTACAGGCGTGTTTTTCCTCACAATGGGGTCGGCCAATGGAGAAAAAGTCACTCACACTGTCCAATGGGAATACCTTCCACAGTGGACTGTTACATATAACCCAAATTATCATTAGAGCGCCATTCTATCTAGTAGGGGGAGGTCGATTTCGACCGCAATGCTGTCTATCGTTTGCCAAATGGGAGAGAGGGAGGGGAGCTGGGTCACGTGCCGGGGGGTGGCGGACCGATAATTTACCTGTGGGAACTTTGGCTTCTGGTTGCGTGGATCTAAAAGCCGCAGACTTTTGTGTTCCGTTGGACGGATATCGTTTGCAATTATTACAGGTAGATTCGACAGGGCCTCCTATTGGTCAGCCATCTATCGATTTCATCGGTGTACTTATGGGAGAGGAGGTGAAAATGGCATAATTAGTTATTAATGCCAGTGGTACAATGAGCTGGGATATTTGAGGGGACCCAATAATTCGGCTGTGAGAAGAAAGTTTTCGCGACACTAATGGTAATAGAATAGGGGGCTGTTGTAGTGGTTTTCCAAACTGGGAAACTGTTATTCCGATCAGGAATGCAATAAACTTTCACCATATTATCCCATGTCACTGAGGCTGATTGACAATAGCTATAAAAAAAAAGCTGTTGATAATCGTTAGAATGGTAAGAAGTAATTCCATAAATTTTAAAAATGCGTTAAATAAATATTCATCATCAAACTTTAGCAAAAAGTAATATTTATTCGCAGTTTTTATGTCAGAAATTCTGATTTTAAATTGAAATTTCCGAACTTTATCGGGCAACCGTAATTTTGCGATTACTCCATCTCTTTCAAATGAATCAATAACACCAGCTTCGATTACTCCATGCGTGTATTTCTTTTGTGTGTTATTACTTGACGTTGCCTGGCTTGTGTTTGGTGCAGCTTGGCCAAATATATGTCCTTCCAGTCATAAGAAACCAATTAACCAACCAATAACAGCCGAAAAGCTTCTGGTTAGTCCCTTAGAGCAGTGTTTCCCAACCTTTTTTCTCTCCAGAACCCCTAGATTAGACTTTTCATTTACGATCACTCCCTCTCTCCATTATACCCACTCAGTGTCGTGCCGACCCCTTACAATCTCCAACGCAGTTATAACCCCGGTGCTAGGGTCCTTCTAAGAAGCATCTAGGGTAATATAAGGTTAGTTCAATAATCAAACAAATCAAATTAACCTAATAGACATTTACAGGCTTTAATTTTTTTTTAATTTTACAACTCATTTTAATTTTGGCGTTAGTAAAACTTTCCACCCCCCTTCGTTTTCCATTTACACTACCCTACAATAATGGACCGGACAGCAAGATGTGATGGTATAGTGAAAATAATACATGCTTTAATAGGGGGATGGTCCCTCACATATGCAATTACACTAGCAACACTTCTGGGCATACTTCCAACAAGGTTTTGATACACAGCTATGAGTTTTTGTGTCCATTCCTCCACCAGGAATTTCGCCAGCTCGGCTGCAGATTTCGGACGTGGTTCCCTGGTCCGTAAGCGTCGCTCTAACGCGTCCCACGAATGTTCTATGGGGCTTAGGTCGGGACTCTGAGCAAGCCATGGAAGATCGTGAAGTTCCCCGTAGCCTTACCAGGTTTGGGTAAGGCCCATGGATACGGAGTGGGATTCCTCCTCGTATATGGGAAAAGAAACCCGTTTGGAGAAGGGGAAAAAGAGGACTTGCACGAAGGCCAGCGAGGAAGCGAGACGCGTTGTTTTGCGCTGGAAATCAGTGGGGATTATTCCCGACAGTGTATGGTAGACTGAATGATCCTGTATATATTATTCGTATTGCAAATAATCAAGATGTGGTGTTAATACATTTGAAATATGCTCATAGACTAGTTTTACTGCTTGTGGGACAACAAGGCAGAGGATTGGTAAATCCGCCTAAAGCAAGAACCGTCACAACATCCATATCTCGATACCACTGCTCGACAGAGAACGTGGACATGACATGGAAAGTTGTCGTCCTGGAAGTAACATTCGTCCATTCAATAATATTGCCAGAGTGTAGGAAGAATGTGATTGTCCAAAATGTTCATGTAGGCGTCGTCGTTCAATTGACCAGGAACAACATGCAAAGGTCCCAGGCCATACCACGAAAAACACTCCAAAACAAGCAGTCGGATTTTATGCAAATTTGATGGCGTCCGGTCCATTATTGTAGGGCAGTGTAGAAGCCTGTATGGAAATGTCACCTGAAGCCCTGCAAGCTCAAGCCAGGATATAAATGCTAGAACGAATCAATAGGGATAAGGCCCGTCACTTTCGCGAATGTCCTGAAGAAGATTTGCAGGGCCATCTACCAACAGCTCGAAGGTCGTTACCTAGTTTCCTCAAGCGAGGCTTTGAAGGATCCCCTTCGCAATCTTCCCCCCGAATCAACCTACATTCGCCATGTAACGTATGTGCTCTTTAGTCCCGTGAATGGCACACAATTTGTTTCCTGCGTCACTTTTATTGATCCGCCGAATCGTTGCGGGATTACGAGTCCTGATGCGATAAGGAGCAGCCAATTAATCTTTGGGGATGGGAAAAATGAATTGACGAAACCGAGTTGATCGCCGGAGTGAAAATATTGGATTCGGGACGCCCGCGATACCACGAAGATTGCGACGTGAGGGGACTCCAGAAACGGCCGTTTTTAACTCGGCTTCAAATTTATCACGGCCTTCCCGTAGGTGGTTTCGGACACCTGAGGATGATAGAGCTTTCGGACGATAGCCCGGCGACTCGAAGGCGATTTCGTTAGTGCCTTTCTTCGATGGTTCAACACGTCGGGGCTGGTGAACTATTGAATCCATCACCAGGTGGTATCTTCCTGGGGGAAAAGGAGGTCGTAACCATGCATCTCTTTGAAACACAAGCCTTTGATCAACAACTTCGGTCTTGCTTTTTCATTGTGTGGCTTCGTTATCGGCCTCCCTTGAGTTTGATTTATTGCGCAACCTAAAGGCAGCTATGCAATGGTGTCACTGAACGGATCGAGTGGATTGAACAGTTCCGTTAATTCAGAGTTTGGGTGACGTATGTGCAGAAACACTGCCCTCTTTTGACACCTCCATGATTCTCTAAGCGTCCCACCGACGTTAGCACTCAGGGGAGTATCTTTAGGTACGTACTGGCATCGCAGTGCCGAGGTACCCGAGCCGACCAACCAAACTGGTGGTTAACGCCTCTGATCGGAAGGTTCTTGGTTCGAATACGGGTCGGTTCATGGATGTTTGTAGGCGTATGGTGTAGAGGCGGCTGGTGCACCTTAAATCAGTCGTGGCCAAAAGTCCTCACGTTGGGTTGTTGTATAAGTTTGGAGAGTGGGGTGCCAGCTCTGGTCTAGCCTCGTCATCTGACCGTCATTCGAAATTACGAGGTGTTGTCCTTGGATCTTTTGCTTAGTGGATTGATCCCGGACCGTCGTCAATAGAAAATTGTGTTGCTCTAGTACAAAGTTAATTTAAAAAATTACCAAAAATTATCCGGGGCACCTAAATGGTCTTTCCTCCCTACGTCAATGTGAAGCGTGATCGGATGACGCGGCCCCGATTTGGAGTCTCTAGAACACACTTACGGAAAGTAATTTCTCACGGAACAGAAGAACTGAAGACTAAAATTAACATATACATATACATATACAGGGGTTGGACAAAATAATGTGAACACCTGTGAAAATATAATTTTTTTTTATTAATAGGCCGTTGGTCCTCCTTTTCATGAATTACAGCTTGTATCCGACGTGGAATTAACAAATACAAGTCACCTTCAACATTCAGAGGGATACGTTCCCACTCAAATTGCAAAAAAAATCCCTAATTCAGAAAGTGTCCTTGAAGGGGGGAATCGACTGCGCAACTTGTTTTCCAAAATACTCCAAAAAGGTTCAATTATATTGAGATCAGGGGACTTAGGGGGCCAGATGAGGTGATCTATTTCATCGTCATGTTCATAAAACCAGTCTCGGGCAATTCCACAGGAGAGAATGGGGATATTACCATCTTGGAAGACAGGTCGTTTATCAGGAAACACAGTTTGCCCCATTGGGTGAAGATGGTCAGCCAGAATGACATAATCCTCTCCTGTAACACGGCCATTCAGAACAACAAGTGGGCCAAGACCACGATGTGATATCGCACCCCAGATCATCACGAAACCGCCACCATGCTTAACGGTAGGCCGAAGACAGTCAACTTGATAGGCTTCTGGTGGCGTTCTCCAAAAGTTAACACGTCCATTTGTCGGGAATAATGTGAACGACGATTCGTCTGACCATATTACATTCTCCCATTGTTGCTGTGTCCAATTTTTATGCTCACGACACCATATTCGTAGCTTCAAGGCATTGCATGGTGTAATCAATGGTTTTGAAATAGCCGCTCTACCGTGAATATTTGCCATATGCAGTTCAAGCCGGATAGTTTTTGATGAAACTGTTTCCTGTAGATGTGTGTTCATCTCAGATGTTATCTGGGATGTTGTTGTCTTGAGCTTTTTTGCCACAATCCGCTTCAAAATCCTTCTGTCTCTATCATTCAGCTTCTATTTTCGACCACTGTTGTGATTTTTAGATGATGTTTTTCCTTGTTTCAAATATGCTGACATTACAGTCGGCTCTGTACTTCTCCCAACACCTAGAAGAGTGGCCGTTATCGTTACTGAGACTCCAGCAAGACGGGCCCCAAAAATCATGCCTCTTTCAAAATCAGAGAGGTCAGACGTAACGCAATTTTAACATAGAAATATATTCGCAACCGACTTCTAACACTGCTAGTAGCAGACTGATGTTTGTACTTTCTCATCCGCTAGGTGGCACCCTTCACCGCTAGAGGGCAGGTGTATACGAGAGGTTTCTTTCGAGTGCTATTTTTTCACAAGTGTTCATATTATTTTGTCCAACCCTTGTACATATACATACACACACACACATATATATATATATATGCCGACCAACCGGTATAGTGGTTAAGGTGTTAGCCTCTAGATCGGAAGGTTCCTGGTTCGAATCCGGGTTCGGGCATGGATGTTTGTAAGCGTATGGTGTAGAGGCGGCTGGTGCACCTTAAATATGTCGTGGCCGAAAGTCCTCACGTTGGGTTGACGTGGAAGTTTGGAGAGTGGAGTGCCAACTCAGGTGTTGCTTCGTCATCTGACCGTGGTTCATAATTACGAAGCGTTGTCCTCGGATCTTTCACTTAAGGGACTGATCCCGGACCGTCGTCAATAGCCCGTTGTGTTGCTCTAGTGCGACGTTAACTAAAAATTACCAATTACAAATTACCATATATATATATATATATATATATATATATATATATATATATATATATATATATATATATATATATATATATATATATATATATATATATATATATAGGGTGGTCCCGAATTCATGGTACAAACTTTAATGGTAGGTACAGGACATTGTAACAATGATTTATTGTATAGGAATGTATAGTCGCAAGTGACGCGGTGAGGCGAAAACAGGGAAAATAACGGCCGAAAGGAAAAACAAAGATTTTATTGAAAGCGTTGTTGACAAGTGTCATGTTTACAGTAATTGTTCAAAATTGCGTCCACCAGTATCGATACATGCTTGACAGCGTCGGTGGAGCGATTGGCGTACACTTTCAAAGATGCCTGGTATTTCACGCACACCTGCAGCAGCTACAGATAAGCGAGCGACGAGATCCTCATCTGAGTCAACTGGAGTCTCATAAACAAGATGCTTTAGATGTCCCCATAAAAAGTAATCGAGGCTCGATAAATCGGGAGATCGGGGTGGCCAAGGGACTGGTCCACCACGCCCAATCCATCGAGTACCAAACGTGGCATTCAGGTAATTCCGTACATCAATGCTGAAGTGTGCTGGCGCCCCATCGTGCTGAAACCACATGCGGTTACGAATGGCGATCGGAACATCATGCAGCAGTTGTGGTAACACTTCTTTCAGAAAAATAAGATAGCTTCCGCCAGTGAGCCGCGTGGGTAGTAAGTATGGGCCAATCAAAAAGTCGTTCACAATACCAGCCCACACATTAATACTGAAACGTTGTTGAAACGCATGTCGACGCGTTGCATGTGGATTATCGGTTGCCCACACATGGGAATTGTGCGCATTAAAGACACCCTCGCGTGAAAATGTCGCTTCATCTGTAAATAGCAGATAATCTACGAAATCCGGCTGCAACGCACATTGCTGCATCACCCACAGGCAGAAGTTCACGCGGCGAGGATAATCTGCCGGATTCAATGCTTGTACTTTCTGAAAATGGAAGGGGTGTAAGCGATTTTCGTTTAACACTCTGCATACAGTCTGATGACTCACACCTACGTCACGCGCAACAGTTCTTGTGCTTGACTCGGGTCTATCAGCCACAATGTTCAAGATGCTTTCTTCCAGCCTTGGAGTGCGTACAGCTCTTACTCGACCAGCGCCATGTCTGTTGACGTCGAACGCACCTGTTTCACAAAGTTGACGATGTAACCGTTGAAAAATTCTATGATCCGGCATTCGTCGATCAGGATACTCCGCGCGATACATTCGTAACGCAGCTCTGCCGTTACCATTTGCACGGCCGTACATGTAATGCATGTCTGCTTTTTCTGCATACGTAAAGTCACCCATCGTCTACGGCAGCACAATTGTGAATGGCGCTTTTCCCTACTGCGATGCATCATGTTCAACAGCGGCTAGACATCTACTGCCCTCTACCGGCAATGATACCAACCGATCACTCCATTTCTCTTTCCTTTTATTTCCCCTGTTTACGCCTCACCGCGTCACTTGCGACTATACATTCCTATACAATAAATCATTGTTACAATGTCCTGTACCTACCATTAAAGTTTGTACCATGAATTCGGGACCACCCTGTATATATATATATACAGGGTGGTCCTGAATTCATGGTACAAACTTTAATGGTAGGTACAGGACATTGTAACAATGATTTATTGTATAGGAATGTATAGTCGCAAGTGACGCGGTGAGGCGTAAACAGGGGAAATAAAAGGAAAGAGAAATGGAGTGATCGGTTGGTATCATTGCCGGTAGAGGGCAGTAGATGTCTAGCCGCTGTTGAACATGATGCATCGCAGTAGGGAAAAGCGCCATTCACAATTGTGCTGCCGTAGACGATGGGTGACTTTACGTATGCAGAAAAAGCAGACATGCATTACATGTACGGCCGTGCAAATGGTAACGGCAGAGCTGCGTTACGAATGTATCGCGCGGAGTATCCTGATCGACGAATGCCGGATCATAGAATTTTTCAACGGTTACATCGTCAACTTTGTGAAACAGGTGCGTTCGACGTCAACAGACATGGCGCTGGTCGAGTAAGAGCTGTACGCACTCCAAGGCTGGAAGAAAGCATCTTGAACATTGTGGCTGATAGACCCGAGTCAAGCACAAGAACTGTTGCGCGTGACGTAGGTGTGAGTCATCAGACTGTATGCAGAGTGTTAAACGAAAATCGCTTACACCCCTTCCATTTTCAGAAAGTACAAGCATTGAATCCGGCAGATTATCCTCGCCGCGTGAACTTCTGCCTGTGGGTGATGCAGCAATGTGCGTTGCAGCCGGATTTCGTAGATTATCTGCTATTTACAGATGAAGCGACATTTTCACGCGAGGGTGTCTTTAATGCGCACAATTCCCATGTGTGGGCAACCGATAATCCACATGCAACGCGTCGACATGCGTTTCAACAACGTTTCAGTATTAATGTGTGGGCTGGTATTGTGAACGACTTTTTGATTGGCCCATACTTACTACCCACGCGGCTCACTGGCGGAAGCTATCTTATTTTTCTGAAAGAAGTGTTACCACAACTGCTGCATGATGTTCCGATCGCCATTCGTAACCGCATGTGGTTTCAGCACGATGGGGCGCCAGCACACTTCAGCATTGATGTACGGAATTACCTGAATGCCACGTTTGGTACTCGATGGATTGGGCGTGGTGGACCAGTCCCTTGGCCACCCCGATCTCCCGATTTATCGAGCCTCGATTACTTTTTATGGGGACATCTAAAGCATCTTGTTTATGAGACTCCAGTTGACTCAGATGAGGATCTCGTCGCTCGCTTATCTGTAGCTGCTGCAGGTGTGCGTGAAATACCAGGCATCTTTGAACGTGTACGCCAATCGCTCCACCGACGCTGTCAAGCATGTATCGATACTGGTGGACGCAATTTTGAACAATTACTGTAAACATGACACTTGTCAACAACGCTTTCAATAAAATCTTTGTTTTTCCTTTCGGCCGTTATTTCCCCTGTTTTCGCCTCACCGCGTCACTTGCGACTATACATTCCTATACAATAAATCATTGTTACAATGTCCTGTACCTACCATTAAAGTTTGTACCATGAATTCGGGACCACCCTGTATATATATATATATATATATATATATATATATATATATATATATATATATATATATATACAAAAGAGAAACATTACAAAAGAGAAAAAATTAAAATATATCGAGGTGTCTACAAACTTTCAGGTAGGTAGGTATTTTAATTAACGTCGCACTAAAGCAACACAACGGGCTATTGACGACGGTCCGAGATCAATCCCCCAAGGGAAAGATCTGAGAACAACATCAGACCATTTTGAACCACCGTCAAATGACGAGGCTACACCTGAACTGGCACCCCACTCTCCAAACTTCCACACCAACCCACCGTGAGGACTTTTGGCCACCACAGATTTACGGTGCAGCAGCCGCCTCTACGTCATACGCTTACAAACGTCCATGCACTGACCCGGATTCGAACCATGAGCCTTCCGATACAGTGACACCTTAACCACCAGACGGTTGGTAATTATGTCAAGGGAGGCTAAAAGTCTGGAATCGTGACATTTTCGACTGGAATAACAAATCCGCCTCAAAGAGCCTAATTTCAAGCGGAAACAACTCGAGAATTTAAACACGAATTCTTACACATGCGACCGATAAAACAAAGGCACGAAAGCGGCTTTGGTCTGGGGAATTCCTCCACACTTGTGCATTATAAAAGAAGTGTCCGTAATGAATTAAAGAAGCCCTCTACGATCCATCCGATCGCGGCAAAGACATTACCGGAAAAATGCATCTCGTTCTCATCAATATGCCTCTGCGTACCAGCCAGTACAGATAGGGGTAGGAAAAAATTTGTCACACGCATCTTCTATTACGCCGAATCAACTTCCGAAAGTCTACTATCCCCTCGTGGGGGATGCACGGCATTGCAAGGAGAAGCCGTGGAACATTTACTCGCGTTCCAAATCACAGAACTCCCCCCGAAACTTTTACTTTTCGAGCCGCGGATCCGTTCTTTTTGCTCCCTTTTCTCCGGGAAAAAGCGATGAATATTTCAGTTTGTTTTGTGATGGCATCGTGTCGAAGTGGAAAGACACCAGAACCTTTTCCCTCCCGTTGCCATTCCCGGCGTCGTAATGTCATCAGGAAAGATTCATAAATAAGTAACGAATTCTCTGATTGTGGCAGCATGCCGGGCCGCACGGAAAGGGACGGAAAAAACGGGAACTAGGAAACGAGGCAGGGTAGACATAAAAATGGCTTTTTGTTGCTCTACCCCCGCGAGTGTTCGAGAACGGATCGGGGGCTGGTTCGAAGGCATTAGAAGGCGTCCGTCTTCATTAGAACCGAATTGCGCACCCTGAAATTGAAGCGTAATCCGCTACCGAAATGAAAGAACGAGATGACGCTTTTGTATTATAAATTCATTTATTTTTCAGAAAAATTCCGTTTGAGCTTCGAGGAAGGGTTGAATCGTATTAGTTCCGCAAACTCTTGTTCACAGAAATCTCCGCCGTTTAAAAAAAAAGGCAGAACGCCAAGATTCGTCGTGTAGGGAGCGTTGCTCGCAATTTGGAAAGATTTGAAAAGAGTCAAATTCGTCGATGCACCTTCGTAGTTCGAGCTTTTGTTCGAAATGGAGTTGAATTGTTTGATATGCGCCTTCAGTGAAATTGGAGCTTAATTTCTTCCCGTGTCTTTTGTTTAGGCGCGACACTTGAGAATTTAAACTGCGCGTGAAAGTCTATTTACGCGTAACTTCAAATTTGTATGTTATGGATAATATGGAGAGGAATTTTGCAAGTTCGTCAAAGGGATTGAATCTGAATTGTTCACAAGAGCGTAAACAAATTAGTATTTGACATTGTTTAGCGCACAGACACCAACCAAATACACTACCCTACAATAATGGACAGGACACCAAGGTGTGATATGGTATAAGGGAAAGAATACGTGTTTTAAAAGGGAGGTGGTCCCCCAAGTGTTGCAATTACACTATCAACCCTTCTTGGCATACTTTCAACTGGGTTTTGATTCACAGCTATGGGTATTTGTGTCTATTCCTGCAGCAAGAATGTCGCCAGCTCAACTGTAGATTTCGGACGGGGTTTCCCTGGTCCGTCTAACGCGTTCCACGAATGTTCTGTTGTTGTTAATACTAATCCCCAACATGGTCTCTTTAAATTAGACCAAGTCCACGAGTCCATAAACCCCCAAAAAGCCCAAGAAAAGTAGAGGTTTCGAAAAAACCTTGTCCATTGAAAAGTCCATACATTTTAAAATATGAGCTGGCGAAACTTGATCAGATCCGCACTTGGTACAAGTCCTGAAAACCTTCTGGCCCTGTTAGTAGGAGAGACTTCTCAAGTGTCCACTGGCAAAACGTGAAATACAAGTCTGCTGACGTCTATGGCCCTCAAAGAACGAATGTTCCATGGGGCTTCGGTTGGGACTCTGAGCAGGACAGGGAAGACGTTTTACCTCCATATCTCGATACCACTGCTTGACAGAGGCTGCAACTTGACATGGCGCGTTGTCGTCCTGGAAGTAACATTCGTCCATTCCATAGAATTGCCAGAGCGTAGAACCTGATGATCCAAAACGTTCATTTAGGCATCGGCGTTAAATTGACCAGGAACACCGTGCAAAGGTCCCAGACCATACCACGAAAAACACCCCCAAACAAGTAGTCGGATTTTATGTAAATTCGCTGGCGTCCGGTTCATTTTTGTAGGGTAGTGTACATCCCATTCACCATAGCACCCGAACCAACCTAAATATTAGTGTAGCGTGGGTAATGGTAGTGGTAATTAATGAACTTCTCACTGGAGCAACAACACAACGGGCTATTGGATACGAACCGTGATCAATCCCCAAAGGAGGAATCCAAGAACGCCCGCGGTCAGATGATGAGATCAACAGCTGTGAGCTGGCACTCCACCTCTCAAGATCTCCACACCACGCCAACTTGAGGACAGTTGAGACGGATTCAACACATCAACCCCGATGTACATGACGGTCTTATGTCGGATCTAGTCTCGAACTCGCACACCTCTGGTTGTTAATCTGCTACTCTACTAATCGGGCTACCGTGATCAAGTCAGTAAAACAGGTGCTTTGGGTCAATGCTCTGATGCTTTCAACAATTCTTTAGCAATTCAATAACGGTATCGAACTATACCACCATAGATTGACACAGTTATACACAGACCCCACCTGTAGCTGAGTTGCTTAAATCAAACAAGATGTTAAATAGATAATTTAACAAAGTTGGGTTATTAACGTTGTACTGGACAGGTTATTGGCGACGATCAGGGATCAATCCCGAAAGGACAGTCTCGTGATTTTGAACCAGTCAGATGACTAGGTCAACACCTGAGCTGGCACCCCACTCTTTAACTTCCACACCACGCCAACGTGATGATATTTGACGCTCCGATAAATTTAAAGTGCACTCGAACCCGCGTACACAATGCTCTTTGGTTGGATTGAGTTTCGAACTCGCAACCCTCTAATTGCTTATCCGTTATTCTTCCAACTGTGGCCGACCAACCGGCATAGTGGTTAAGGTGTTAGCCTCTAGATCGGAAGGTTCCTGGTTCGAATCCGGGTATGGATGTTTGTAAGCGTATGGTGTAGAGGCGGCTGGTGCACCTTAAATCTGTCGTGGCCGAAAGTCCTCACGTTGGGTTAGTGTGGAAGTTTGGAGAGTGAGGTGCCAGCTCAGGTATTTCTTCGTCAGCTGACCGTGGTTCAAAATTACGAGGTGTTGTCCTCGGATCTCTCCCATAAGGGACTGATCCCGGACCGTCGTCAATAGCCCGTTGTGTTGCTCTAGTACGACGTTAACTAAAATTACCATTACCATCCAACTGTGGCCCTAATTTCAATAAGGGTAGGGCATGTTTGAAAAATATGAAATGTAACCTATATTGGCAAAAAATACAAAAACCTCCTGTTAGACAGTATTTCATGGCGTCTCAAAATAATTAAATGTAAAATTCTAATCTTTTCAAGGAAAATATTTTCTGATGCACGCGCATAAAATTTTACAGCATTTATTACCAGATTTAAGGGGGTCCGGGACACATTAAAATTTTTGTTTTATAAATTAATTTTGAATTTTGAATTTTTTTGTACTGATTACCCACCTAACTAATAAGCGAAATCACAACACAAAATTTTTCCACATTTTTTTTTTAAATTTTAAATTAAAATTTTTTGAAAAAAAGAGGGGTCATTTTAAATTGCTAAAACTCAAAATATTCTTGATCCATTTTCAAAATTCTTGCATTAAATTATTCACAAATTTACAAACTTTAATTTTGATTCGACAATTTAAAAAACATTAATTCAATAAAAAATAAAAAAATATTTTAATGAAAATTTTTGAAAATTTTAAATTACTTTTTTTTAAAAAAAATCATAGTTTTAAAAGTAAATATTGTTTCAAATTTGCTGAATCAAAATTAAAGTATAATGTTTGAAAAAGATGTATTCCAAATTTCAACCCTTAAACTTTATCGGTTTTCGACTTATAGCAATTTGAATACAGGAAATCTTGAAAAAATGTATCATGGAGAAAAACGTATTTAAAATTTCAAAGACAAATGTTGTTGCCATGACAACAACTGTCAAGAGTGTTAGATTTTCAACACAACGCATCACAAAAATTATCATATCTCTAGTTCTAAATTAGATAAAAACATGATTTAGAGGTCAATTTAAGTAGAAAAACGCAGAGAATTTCTTAAAATAATAAAAAAAAATTCGAACATTTGACGGTTTTTGTGTCCCGGACCCCACTTAAAGAGCATACTAAATTAAGAAAATGGGGTAACGCTTTGATTAACTTCGCTTTTCATTTTACCCTCATGGTCCTCTGGGGCCGTGGTACCAAGGTAAGGTAAGGTAAGGTAATTTTTAATTAACGTCGTACTAGAGCAACACAACAGGCTATTAACGACGGTCCGGGATCAATCCCTTGGGGAAAGATCCGAGGACAACACCACGTAATTTTGAACCATGGTCAGATGACGAAGCAACACCTGCTTTTAAATGCTTTGCCCCAGATAATGGATTGGCATCGTATTATTTAGTGATATCAACTTTATATTTTTAAAATTCTCTGACATATTTAGAAAGATTACCAGAGTTTGCTGTTATGAGGGAATTCGCACTTCATAAATGAGTACAAAACAAAACTGTCTTTCTTTTATTTTGAATGAGTATCCAAACTATCTATTGATAGAATAAATAGTATCTATCTATCCCTGGGTATAACGAATACTTACGTATAAACACTTTTTACCCTTAAATTGACTGTAAAATTAAGGATCTATATAAAGTCTATGATTAGAACACTTTCAATTTTTACAATAAACAGTTATAAAAATTATTTGCATAACTCTATTCCACAATTTGTTTTTTCAATGGCATTATCAAAGAGCAGTTATACTTCTACTTTAGGCAATTTCATAGCACTGGCAATAAGTTGTGAACCGATCGATAACGAGATATCTTTGCATTTTTGAGAAAAATGCTGATTTTGACCAAAAATGTGCTATTTTGTCTTTTAAATGCAAAAAGAAAGATGCATACATTTTTAGAACCACATTTATTTTAACCCTCCAAGTGGTTTTGACGAGATATCTCGTCTTTCAATAACTGACCCATTTTGCTAATAATGACTTATCTCGTCATCGAGATATATATTGCCAATTTTTTTTATGCTGACAAAATCAAGATTTGGTCAGATTTCTTCCAATGTTATAGTCATAAATTATAATTATAATTCAATGTTATATTCATTCCGAGATATCTCGTCCATAAAGACATGATCGCTTTTGCTAATGACGAGATAGGAGGTTTAAGTAGAAATTGACTATTGAGTTTAAATTATACACGTTTTGTGACGAAAAAGACTGTCGTAAGAAAACTTATTTAGAAACAGTCATTTGTCATATTTTAGAAAGAATGTTAATTTATTTTCTTTCCCAGATTTCCTCATTAATTTCTCCCTCTTGTATGAAAGTTCTAAGGAACACAAACGTCTTCGCAGACACAAAAAGAATTTTTTTATGATTCACTTCCGAAAATGGCCCAATTCTTTCTCAATCATCTCAAATCCTCGAAATAAAAGTTCTTCAGAGACGACAGAACAAAAAAGTAACATAAATTCCAAGACCTTTATTTCACTTTTCCATTTCCTAAAAGTACGCAGCGCAAGACAAAGAATTAAGAAAAGAATGAAGTAAAATAACAAATGAAAAAAATCACCTACAGCTTTTTGCCTTAAGAAAAAAGACGACGGGTTGCGCAATTACAGTTGCAGTTATTTTTTACATTCCACTCGTTGAAAAACTCGGCAGCGACTCATTCTGGCTCATTGCGTGTAATTTAAAATGAAGGAAAAATTGCTAAGTTCACCGCATGGTGTCTCGATCTAGACGTTGCCAGATGCCGAAATAGATGTTGATACACTCATTCCGACGACTTCCCGCTGACGAAGTCGGGGTAATTGCGTCCGAAGTGTTATATCATTAGATGCCAGCAGACGATTTCTTGAAGGGGGAATAAACCGCTATGGCACTTAACGCTTGTTTGATTGTATGATGGGTTTTTTACTCGGCCATTGTTAAATCTTTACGGAATTAGCTGGCTCTTTTGTAGCAGTGATGACAGGGCATAAAAAGCACAGTGTGCTACATTTTAAACCCTGGCAACCGAATTGCGATTGTCATTATGAGAAAGGGTCGGAATGCCCCACTTTTTGGAAGTGAGTTTTATAACTCTATGAAAAATTCATACTTTTTTCAGACCATCGGGTGATTATTGTTTAAGTTCTTATTTTTAATGACCGGATTGAACTTTAAAAAAGTGTTATTTCACTTCAATGTAAACTCCATTTCTACTTTTTTATTGGTTCGGATAGGATGGTCTGATTTCGTGGCACTTATGGCTAGGTTGCAACTTTTATTAGATCGGTAAAGAATCCGTTGAAGGAAGATTTTGATTCTTTTAACCCTTCTAGTGGTTGTTTTGATATGATGTCACGTCATTAAAAAATACTGACCAGATCCTGATGGACGAGGTATCACATCATTAATAAAAACATTGACCAGATAGACGAGAGAGCTCGGCTTTAGCTGAAAACTGACCAAAACTTGATCTCATTATCATGAAAAAATTAGCACTAACTTGATGACGAAATATCACGTCAGCACAATTAGTTAGATCATGATGGACGAAATATCTCGTCGAACCTCCCCCCCCCCCTGGTGGGTTAAGATGTGTTGATTTTACACCAAATCTTAAAAGAAAGGTCGGGAAATTCCTATCCATACCAATATTTTAGGATCACATTTGGGACGTTATGGGTTGGCGATTGCAACCATCCCGGAATGTTGATAATTTACCCCGACAATTGGAGACAATTTGGCAAGAAATTCCTCAGGCCACCATCCGGGAACTTTTTCAGTCTATGCCACGCCGGGTGACGCATCCAGGTCAGAGGTGGACCAACGCCTTATTTACTTTCTTCCTTTGTAACGATCAAACTCTGAAATAAACCATTCAATCGGTCTGAAAATTGAATCGTTTGATTTTCTATGTATGTTCTTCACATCCAACAATTTTCATCGCAAACGGACAACTCCTTCTTGTACGTCGATGTTTTTTGTTATAGAATGTATTTCTATAGCACTGATGTTTTGTATCATGTTACTTTTGAAAAACCGAAACAAAATATTTTAAAAATAGTCTTTAATATGCAATGAGTATTAAACTAATGTTTGAAAAATTATGTATAAGATCTTTACTATATTTTGATGTGAATCTATTCAGAACTTTGTAATATGTCCATGCAAAATTCCAGCTCATTCCAATGGTTAGTTTTTGATTTACATTAAACTTTCCTAATTATTGTAATTTTAGAGGCAGTCAAAAGTTTAGAAAACGTTTGACAAACCTCGTATATGGATTCTCGGATTATTTGCATTATAAATAAAATAACGTAATTCTTGAATCATATTCACTTGCATAATAAATATGATAATTTAATATTGAAGTTGTTGAAGGTCCACTAAATCCTCTTTCTTTGCATACAGATTAGATTTCTTTTTGAGAAACACACTAGTATATCATAGTGTATTAGTATGTATATAAATCTGAATCAAATAGCCCGCTCTGCTGCTTCAGCATGATGTTAATTTAAAACATATCACACCTTTCTTAATCTATTTTGTAAATGACGAGTTATTTTTTATGATGACGAGATAAAAGACAGGTTCGATATTTTCTAATGACGAGATATTTCGTTCCACATCTGGTCAGTTTTCTTAATGACCTTGACGAGACAGCCTCCAGGAGTGTTAAATTAAAATTAGCTCATTTCAAGAGTGGTGGCATTTGGAGTTTATATAGGTTGCTAATGTACACTTGACGACTGAGACTCGTCATGCACTTGTTTTGCCTAAATTACGGATGACGAGTCTAATTCGTTATTCAAACTAGGGAAAAATTAATCATGTACATTCTTGTTCCTTGCAAGAGTGATTGGTGTTACGAGACTCTCCTAGAATCAAACTATTCAATCGCGCGCGTTCTCTACAAAATACTCTTTATTTAATCTGACTCCATACATAGAAATATTTACACGGCTGCGTTATCAGACATTAATTTTTGGAATGAACGCGGAGATCGGAAGCTATGCGATCTCTCTCATACTGTTGCCATTCTTATCAAACGAAATTATACGAAAATATAACTGTAACTAGTGTGCAAACGATAATACGAAAATATAACGGTAATTAGTGTACAGACGATAATGCGAAAATATAACTGTCACTAAAGGTTTGATTATTAATTAAAACTAGTTTTTACTAAGCGCAAAATACAATTTTTTTTTTCAGAAATATTTAATTACAGTATCGGGAGTTTCAAAGTGTTAGTCATCCCTCTAAATCACAAACAATTTTGATAGATTCGAAAAAAAAATACTTCAACTTCGAGAAGGGGAAAAACGTTCGAAATTTCCCTATTTCACCCAAGATTACGCCGCTCACCACCCCGAAGAGAAGCGAAGACAGGTCCCCACCTTGTTCGCTCCCGCAGATAACGACAGGGCGCAGGAATATCGTCTGCTCTTAGGCGTCAACTACCGATTCCTCCACCCCCTATTCACCTCGAGAGAACTCTTTCTCATCCCAGTGATTAATGCCTCCCCCAACCCCTGTAAGGGGGCGCCCTATACATCTGCCAACCCCCCGCCACGACTAATCTTTCCCCCGACGTCCTCAGTGACGCAAGCGATGATGGAGTACACCCCCTATCGTTTGCTGGGGGAAAAGAGAGATACTTAAAGGATTTTCGGGAGTCGTCAAGGCAACAGAGTTGTGCGACCCTTGACTCGGGTCTCCGATTGATCATTGTTTAGAAAACCCCTTTGGTATATCGTTTGCGGCTCTGTGGTTGGCTGGGCGGTGAATATTTCTCACACGAGAGGGACTAATTGAGGGTGGACTAGGTATCTGGACAGTAGGGAGAATTGCTCTGCAAAATGGGATTCAGGGTGAATGATCGAAACGACCTAATTTCCTTTGAACAGGCAATTACGGTACGGAATTACTGTTAATGTATATCAAATAGATGAAGTCTCGCAAAGAGCACAGATTTAAACAATATAATATGCAACAAATGATCAGAGCTATTTTAATTCTTTTTGCAGAATGATTGATGTTGTTTTGTTGCATATCCTGTTTTTTATTACTAGTCTATGCAGAAAAACAATTATCAGCATGATTTTAATTCATTTTCAGAACAATTTAAGCTTTTCTTTGCATTTTATTTGTTGTCCCTGTGTGGCAACTTAGCCACAGATATTGTGATAATCCCTTTGAAAGGGAATTTGAAACGCGCATTTTCCCTACCCGATGGGGAAATCGCCAGATTGATTTGGAACGTAGTCGAAGGAAGACTACGTTGGAATGGACCTATCCATTATCTTTGTTTCACTGTCATCGTGTTAGTGTCCTGTCTTTGTTAATAAATAGATGTTAAAATAGAACTGGAATTGGACTTAAATTTGATTTGAACATGCAACCTTATGATGTGCGAACTTTGGACTCGATGTAATAGTTATTACATCACACCCTGATCATTACTACTCGTCTAATACTGAACAAAATGACTAGCACGATTTTAATTCATTTGCAGAATAATTTAAGTTGTTTTGTTGGATACCCTGATCATTATTACTCGTCTAATGCAAAAAAAATTATCAGCACTATTTTAATTCATTTTACTAAATCATTTATGTAGTTTTGTTGCATATTCTGATCATCATTACTTTCTAATACAGAACAAAATTATCAGTACGTTTTTATTTCATTTTTCAGTGATTTATGTTTTGTTGCATATCTTGATCATCATTGCTTTTCTAATTCAGAACAAAAGGATCAGCATGATTTTAATACGTTGTGCAGAATTATTTATGTTATTTTGTTGCATATCCTGAACATCAGTACTTTTCTAATACAGAACAAAAGGATCAGCACGATTTTAATACATTGTGCAGAATAATTTATGTTTATTTTGTTGCATATCCTGATCATCATTTACAGAAAAAAAGAATCAGTACGATTTTAATACATTGTGCAGAATAATTTATGTTGTTTTGTAGTATATCTGATCATTATTATTTTTTTACTATCGTTATCGAGCAGAGGTGGCAAGCTACACTACCTTTGGTAGCCACATTGAAGAAAGAAATATTGGAAGAGCCATTTATTTATCTTAAATAACAAAACAAACAATGCAATACTGAAAATTAGTTCAACTTTTTAAAGTTTACACACATATCCCCCCTTCCCCGATCAGCCTGATTGATAGTTGAAATACAAAACTGCGTTGCTTTCTTAGCTGAGACAACTTTGACTCAAATCAAAAGATTAGCATAAAAAATGCATGACAAGTATCACAATATTACTTTGTCGACAGAGCGCTAACTTGACACCATAAATCGCACGAGTCTCGCACGTAACAAAGCGCACAAACGAAAGCAATTTTTTTGTTTTGTAACATATTTTGCTTGCTGGTTCCGGAACAAAATATCCTAAAACCAAACAGACTAATCTCAATTATGGCACTTTGTATTGTTGCGAGAGTCTTTGTATTCAACACTTATAAATATATTACAAATAAGCATCGGTCTGTGTTAACTGATTAGCATTTTACTGAGCTTGTGCAGAATGCCCTAACAAGTCATCAACCAAACTTTCGGAAGCTGACTGATAAGATGGACGACATTCGTAAAGCATCCACAAGCAAATCTGGATTTTAAAGATTTGTTTTACAAAATTGTTTTATGAAATCAAAACAATATTTATTAATAGCATTTTTGTTTTTATGGTTTTCAATAACTTTGGAACCAGAATAAAATAATTACTTTTGGACATTCATAAGTTTTAGTTTATTAATAACTTTGTAACAAGAAATAAAATAAAATAATTACTTTTGGTCATTGATCAGTTTTAGTTTACCATACTTCATACATAGATTTTATTTGCACATGACCCGCCCCATTTGTCTAATGTAGCCACTCTTGGCCTGCGTGCTGCGCTCTGGTCATCCCAAGTATAGAGTATATTCTCGGCTTATAAGTGAAACACTGTTAAGTCAAGCAACGCTGTACTGAAGGAACATGGAAGTCAGAAATACTACTATCTATTCACTAGTGCTTTACATACTACTGCACTATGATTATACCAAGTGCGTTTGTCAAGAAGAAATCTAAACTCCATGCAAAGAAAGAGGATTTACAGGACATCGATCTAATTATTACACCTTTATGGTTTAGAAAAAAAAAAAAAAAAAAAACACTTGAAACTTTTGATTAGTTGTGTTTTACTTCTAAGCCAATGATATTTTAGGTTATTATACTTTTTAAATAAAACTATTTATAAACGTAAAAATAGTATATTCTTAACGTTCCAGCAATGCACATATTTGGAAGTGACTTCTCTCTTAATATAATTTTTTTACCTTAAGTAAATTTTCTACTGCAATATAACCCTGTTCATAACTCTACTAATATTACAATAATTAAGTCTCTAAGTGCATCTAACAGCAAGTCGCTTTAATTCTTATTGAAGTTTAAAGTAGTTTTAATTTTGTTTGTAGCCCCGCAACTTGAAGTAAAACTACATATTTCCTCCCATAAAATTAGTAGCAGCCCTACAGCAATATTAGGGAAAAACAAGAAAATCTTAGTTGTTATCGTTTGGTACAGACACTGGATTCTTTATCGTTGGTTTTAGATGATGATAATGAAAGATGTCTTCGAGATAATGAAAATCCAAATAAAAAAATGTTAGATACTAATGTTGGTTAGTTGGGGCTTAATGCTGATGTTGGTTAGTTGGGGCTTAATGCTGATGGTGGTTAGTTGGGGATCAATGCTGATGGTGGTTAGTTGGAACTCAATGCTGATGGTGGTTAGTTGGGGTTTAATGTTAATGGTGGTTAGATGGGACTAATGCTGGTGGTGGTTAGTTGGGACTCAATTATGATGGTGTTTAGTTGGAATTTAATGCTCAAGGTGGTTAGTTGGGGCTTAATGCTAATGGTGGTTAGATGGGGCTAATGCTGGTGGTGGTTAGTCGAGACTCGATGATGATGGTGGCTAGTGGGAACTTAATGCTGAAGGTGGTTAGTTGGGGCTTAATGCTAATGGTGGTTAGATGGGGCTAATGCTGATCGTGGTTAGTTGGGGCTCAATTCCGATGGTGGTTATTTGAGGCTAAATTCAGATGGTGGTTAGTTAAGGCTCAATGCTGACGGTAGTTTGACGGGGCTTAATGCTGAAGGTGGTTAGTTGGGGCTTAATGGTGATGGTGGTTAGATAGTGCTAATGCTTATTGCGGTTAGGTGGAGCTCAATTCTGATGGTGGTTAGTTGGGGCTCAATTCTGGTGGTGATTAGTTAGGACTCAATGCTGATGGTGGTTAGTTGGAGTTTAATGCTGATGGTGGTTAGGTGGGGCTTAATGCTGATTCCCCGGGATCATTCTCAGTCAATAACTAACAAAAATTGGAAGGTCAACGAACCAGCTTTGATTTTAACTGGTGGTTGTCCCGAGGCAACACTTGATCTGGCATCCAACTCTCTAGACTTCCACACCACGCGAGCATGAGGGCATTTGAGGCGACTGACATATTTAAGTGTCCCAACCTCTTTTGTACACAACGGTCTTTGGTTGGATTCGAACTCACAACCCTGTGCTTACTACTCCTCCAACCGGGCCAACCCCTCTGCAGAAAGTTTTGCTGACTTGATCCTGTCGGTGACACCAATCGCTTGAAACAACGAAATCGCCACTGTTCCAACTGCGCTAGACTTTCAGAGCAGTAATTTTGAACCACGGTTAGATGACGAAGTCAACACCTGAGCTGGCACCCCACTCTCCGCACTTCCACACCCCGCCAACGTGAGGCCATTGGAGGGCCCGACAGATTGAACGCGCACCAACCTCCTCTGCACACGACGGTCTTCGAAGGTTTGCGGTCTCGATCCTGTCGGTGACACCGAACGTTTAAACAAAGAAATCGCCACTGCACCAACTGCGCTGAACTTTCCAGAGCAGAAACAGCAACGCGGCGAGGAAATTCCGCTTAAAAATCAAGTCCTAACTCCCCGCCACCACCACAGACTCCAAGAAGAGTCGGAGACTCCCAAAAGTCGGCGACGCTCATCTGGTGGGGGAGGGGATAAGGAGAGGGGCCCGGGAGTGCTTTTCCGGAGTGATAAATTACGTTAAATGTGGGATTTGATTTCCTGGTCATCATGCCTAATTATCATTTTGTGGTCTCCTGTCCCTCCCCCTCGAAGTCCATCTATCTTTATTAAGACTCCATTGGGAGAGGATACTTTTACAGGAGACCCCCTCCCCGAAATTGCGGGGGAGGATTTGATTTGATGAGGGCCACCCCCAGTTCCCCCTTCCCCATTTGCATATTCTTGGAGTGGGAAGACGCCAACGTAGAACGATCTCTTATTCTCTTCGACCCCTCTTCATACCCTCCCCCTTCCCAGTGGGGGGCATTTTTTAAGGGGATGAAAGGGGTTGAGATGATGAAATTGTGGCTAATTTCGGAGGGTAGGGTGTTGTGGTCGCGTTCGGGGTGTGCGAAGGGTCATTTCGGGGGGTGGGGCACTTATTTTTGGCTCGTCGTGGTTATTCGATAGGTTTGTTTTATTTCAACCGTTCGATTACCCGAAGTTTGATCGCTGGGAAATAATCTGAATCGTTTGATATTGGAGGCTGTAATAAAAATCAATTAACAAGATTAATAGTTCATTATTATGTGTGGAGTAATAGAAATATTCTTAAATTGGCGGAGAGAATAAAAAAATTTCTTTTCTCGTTGAAAACTTAATTTTGGAAAATTAATGACAAATGTCATGGAAACTTTTCTGTATAAACTTTTCTTATCGCTGATTCAGGACAATTGATAAGCTGAAAACTTCGAGGATAGTACTTGGTACAGTAATTGAATTTGGTATCAAGTTTCTGTAATGGGATGAGACTTTCCATAGCCTAAAAAATGAATTAAGAATTCCTCATGTGGATAAATTCTTAATACTTTTCTTGAATAAATATCTATATATATAATACTCTTACGCGGCACGCAGAAAAGACGCTATTTGTTATCGCGCTTCGGCAACATTGTACGATTGTTTACCACGAGGCCTCGCGCCTCAATTGAATTAATAGCGTTATCGGATGAAATTTTATTGAAAAAGAAAATGAATTTTAGTCGAGCTGTTCCAGTCTAGAATTAGAAATCAAAGAAAGCGGAGGATCATTTCAGGGCCATTTAAAAAACAGTCCTTTTCAGGGCCAACAATTATAGTTCAATAAGACGCTTGTACTATAACTTTCGACAACAAACTCAATGAAAAAGTGTGGATGACTCGAGAATGCTGGAAATGTACACACACAAACAACATGCTGGGTGTTCAATTTCCAAAGCAGCGCTCACATTTCGACTCAAATTTATTCAAAGTTTTCATTTGAATTCTGATTCCAGGTTACTGTATACATACATATATATATATATATATATATATATATATATATATATATATATATATATATATATATATATATATATATATATATATATGTTCTCTGTATGTCTGGACAGGAATAGCACGCCATGCCTCTTGCAAAGCTGTGAGAAGAGATTGTTGTGAATATGGGCGTGCATGGCGGTGTCGTACGCGTCGCTCCAGTTCGTTCCACACGTGCTCGATCGGATTGAGATAGGGGCTCTGAACAGGCCAGTCGAGCTAATTCAGCTCATTTTCATGAAATCAGTCCAGCACACGTTTTGCAGTATAGCATAGAGCTCTATCCTCTTGGAAGAAGCAACCATCATCGCCGTAGTATTGCCATAGTGTAGGCAATGCCGAATGATCCAGAACGTCGAGGTATACGCCAGCGTTCATGGTACCAGGTACATAAAGCAATGGGGCGAGTCCTTACCAAGAAAACAACCCCACACTAAAATTGATCCTCATTCGAATTTCTGCAGTGTCCAAATACTTTTATCCGTATAATGTATATCATCATTCAAGAAAAGTAAAATTACGAGGTTTTGTCCTCGGAGCGTATGGTGCAGAGGCGGCTGGTGCACCTTAAATCTGTCATGGCCGAAAGTCCTTAGGTTGGGTTGGTATGGACGTTTGGAGAGTGGGCTGCCAGCTCAGGCGTTACCACGTCATCTGACAGTGGTTCAAAATGACGTGGTGTAGTCATCGGATCTTTCTCTTAGGGGATTGATCCCGGACCGTCGTCAATAGCCCGTTGTTTAACTCTAGTACGGCGTTAATTAAAAAATTACCAACTAACAAGAAAGTGACCAGTACTTGATCTCGTCCTTATAAAAATTGATCGCTATCTTGTTGACGAGATATCTCGTCATTAGCACAATTGGTCGGATTGCGATGGACGAGATGGACTTCGAAACCAATTGGAGGATTGTAAATTTAAAATGAATAATCTCTATTTCCATGCTTAAAACCTGTTTTTAACCACACATGTTGTAAAAACAATATGCATTTAATCGTAATACCTTTTACCATCTTCTAAACTTCAAAATAATTTTTGAACCGATGCTAAGCAGCTTTTTACAGTAAAATAGTTATTTTTTCTCATCCAGCACTATTGGAAATATGAAGCCTTTTGAAGGAATTTATTCATTACATGATAAAATTTTTAAATTATCCTACTGGGGGTTGTCTCGACGGAGATATCTCGTCATTAGCAGAATTTGTCACATCTTGGTGGAGAATATTTCTCGTTGAAACCACTTGGGAGGTTAATTAACAATTTATTTGATTAAACTTTCAGGACGCAATACAAAAGTATAGAAGAAATTTCAGTGTCACCGAACATTGACAAACCGTGCTGCAAGAAGCAGGCACATTGTTCACATTAACTTCGGGTATACATGTAACATTTTCAAATATTAATAGTTGTTTAACTGTTGTCTGTTGTTGTGTTATTAATTGTTATCTTAACTAGTTGTTATATAGATTTAAATAATATTGTCCCTAGTTATTTTTAACTATTGTTTCCTTGATTAATAATATATGCTCTATAACAAAAAAAATTAACTCATCAAGAAGGTGCTGAATTACAGTGGTGCCGGGCTCGATCCATTTGGAACGGCGCTGACTGGGGAGGTATAGTCTTTAGTGACAAGTCCCGTTTCCAACTGTGTCCTGACGACAACCTCAGACGTTTCTGGAGACGTTCAGGGTAGTGTGAAGATCCTGTCCTTACTATCGCACGCCAATCATGCCCATAACATGGCGTTATGGTCTGGGATTCCATCTGCTATCATAGCCGGAGCCCTTTGGTTGTTATTTCTGGCACACTTACAGCACAGCGGTACGTAGACGACATTCTACGACCGGTTGTGTTACCGTTCCTTTTGCGACACCCCGAACTTAATTTTCAACGAGGTAATGCACGTGTTGCTATGAACTGTCTTCCAGCTTTCCCAACACTTCCTTGGCCAGCAAGGTCTCCTGATATCTCTCCCATAGAGCGCATTTAGGACGTTAACGGAAGACGATTGCAACCATCCCGGAATGTTGATAATTTAGACCGACAGTTGGAGACAATTAGGTAAGAAATTCAGCAGAACACGGGAGCTTTTTCAGTCTATGCCATGCTGGGTGACAGCTTGCATCCAGGCCAGATGGGGGCCAACGCCTTATTGACTACCTCTCTCTGTAACGGACAAACTCTGAAAAAAAAATTAAATTGTTCTAAAATTTTAATCGCTTGTTTTTCTATATGTTTGTTCTTCACATCCACAATTTTTATCGCAATCGGACAACTCCTTCTTGGTTTGTCGATTTTTTTTTGTTATAGAGTGTATATACCTCATTATTCTTATTTCCCTATTCGTATCGTGTGTAATATGTGTCAGAGTAGACAGATAAAACTAAACATTTCTTGGGGCTAAATGAGAAAATTTTGCTTCTAAAATTGCTCCGTGTCTGAAAAACTATGGGAACAGCTGAAATATGGATATCAAAAAAGATGTAGTATATATTTAATTAACGTTGCACAGGTGCAACATAAAGGGCTAGTGGCGACTCAATTCAATTGGAATAGAGTACTGATAGATAGGTAGGTATTTTAATTAACGTCGCACTGGAGCAACACAATGGGCTATTGACGATCAATTCTTCAAGGGAGATATCCAATTTGGAAAATAGACTGAGCCAACCCCGAAATAATTTTTTGAATCTCTTACTGCGCACAGCTTACTTACAAATACCGCAGGAAGACTTCAGATTGCAAGATGTAATTATGCGCGAAACTTTGAATGGATAGCAGCCCAAAACTCTAATAATAATTTGAATTTAAAAGAATGTATAAAACATATTAAGGTAAAAAAACGATTTAGTATTCTCTTTTGCATAAACCTCTTCCTAAAGTTAGGTGTTAAATGCCACATTTACTAAATTTCAGGTCACAAACTTGAGTATACATTCTGAAAATTTAGTCAGGAAATACTTGTACAGTAAAATTTTGCTGCGTGTATTTTTGCATTTGTGTTCTGTAGTATTTAGTCTTATATTTTTATTCCATAGATGAAAAAAAGCTTTCCAACATTGTGCCAAGAAAGCAAAAGGGTTCCTTTAGGGTTCCATTAACGTATCATCAGCCATCACCTCTAGATACGTTTGTTTGCTTTTTTACCCCAAAAATATTTTGTTTTTAGTTATAATGGCACCTATTAGGGGTTCCCCTGTTTTTCTATGGTCAAACCATGGAAACAACTGATTTCCGAATCCTCGTGCCAATAAGAAAACATATTTAATAGTGGTTTGAAAAATCTCTCCGCAATCATGCTTTTCCCACCACCCATTGCTACCTCTCAGTTCCTATAACAGTCATCAAAACGAAACCAAATTACGTTTCCCACCGTACGTCTCATCCTCACAGCGCGGTATCATACCGAAAGGCATGCTCTCCGGCACGGAAATCCAGCCCCGGCATCCCGAGCAATGGGGTGCCCCACTCTCGCAGCCCCGGCATCCAATTAGACTCCCTCTGCAGCCACCTGAGTGAGGGATCAGAGACACACATCAAATCGGATCCCCTTCCGAGATGATCAGCCGACGAAAGAACTCTACCGGAGACGCGTGATTCACTTTTCCACGACCCCCCCCCCACACTTCCCTTCCCTGGACGACCACGTGCACCCCCTTGGAATGCGTCGTCCCTGATTGCCACCCCCTTCTAGAGACTTCCCAGTCCCAAAAGGATATGCAAAGTGCATCAGGGACGGCACGACACTGCTGCTGAGGGGAACAGTGGCGTTAGGTAGCAATCCCCATGGGACGGTTCAGAAAGGTCTTAACGGATTGGACTAGGTGTTGGGGGTGTTATGGCGTACTGTCCCAAATCGGACAAGCTGCGCCAAACACAAGACAGAATGCAACCAATAAAAGTATAAACTCATTAAAAATTCATTATCCAAGACAAAGATAAAAAGTAGATTTTTAAAACATGTCAAATGTGTATACGAGTTTAAAAAATTGAAAGAAAGGAGTTAAAGGATTTAAAGAAGACCTATTGAATTTGGAAAAAGTTAGATGAGATTTAAAAATCCAACTTAGAATGTAAAAACGCGAAAAATGTTTGATGGTAATGGTAATTTTAGTTAACGTCGTACTAGAGCAACACAACGGGCTATTGACGACGGTCCGGGAGCAGTCCCTTCAGGGAAAGATCCGAGGACAACACCTCGTAATTTTGAACCACGGTCAGATGACGAAGCAACACTTGAGCTGGCACCCCACTCTCCAAACTTGCACGCCAGAAAAATGTTTGAAAAAGGATGCTCTCCAATCAAATCTCGCAAATTCGAAATTTCACTTTAAAATAATTTGAGAGGTTGATTATTAAAATCAAGACATACAAGTAAAAAGTGATAAGCAGAAAATTTGGTAATTTTTAATTAACGTCGTACTAGAGCAACAAAACGGGCTATTGACTACTATCAATCCCCTATGGGAAGGATACAAGGACAACACCACGTCATTTTGAACCACGGTCAGATAACGAGGTAACACCTGAGCTGGCACCTCACTCTCCAAACTTCCAAACTAACTCAAGGGAAGGACTTTCGGCCACGATAGATTTAAGGTGCACTAGCCGCTTCTACACTATAAGCTTACAAATATCTATTCTAATCGAGAACTGTACGATCTGGAGGCTAACACCTTAACCCACATGACCGGATGGTCGACAATAAACAGACAGATGAGAAGAGCATGAGTTGTAATTGGGTAATGGTAATTTTAATTAACGTAGTACTAGAGCAACAAAACGGGCTATTGACGACTGTTTTTTAAGGGATCAGTCCCTTAAGGGAAAGATCCGAGAGATGTAATTGGGTGCGCTCTCTTAGTTAAAGATGATGATGGGTGAATTGTATGGCCAGTGAGAAGTCGGGTCCGTTTGACATCAGTTCTACGCATTATAGACACTGGCCACTGATGAATGGGGTGTTTTATGAAGTTTAATTTATGGTGACAGTCCGGTATCAATCCCGAAGGGAAAGATCTGATGGCAATTTTAAACCACGGTCAGAAGACAAGGTCAACACTTGAGCTGGTATCCCACTCTCCAAACTTCCACACCACGCCTAAGTGAGGGAATTTTAGGCCTTCCGCAATGAATCCCGAATCATCGATAATTCCTCCAATGCGACGGTATTCAGCTACCTACCATTTTTTACTGGCTTCGAAGACATGTGTTTTTTTTAAGTAGGTGGTAGACAGACATCGGTCATCCACATTAGAGACACTGGCGACTGATTAATGTTGGGGTTTTTACAATGCAATTAGTTGCCGACATGCATGTTCCACGACTCTTGCCACAAGGAGTTGTCGAACTCCTTTGTGGACATCTTGATGTCACTAAGAGGAACTGTTTGTTGCAATGTAACGGAAGTGGCCGTCGCAACACTGTCAGCAAGCTCGTTTCTCTTTATTCCCACGTGACCAGTGACCCAACAAAACAAAATATCGAAACCTTTGTCTTGCAAGGTTGAAAAGTCTCGAAGTAGTTTCCTAGAATCTCAAAGTGCAGTTCGAAACGCGATCCAGTCAGACATTCGGGTGCGTTGAAGCTGGTGCAAGTTAAATCTGTCACGGCCTCTAATGTCCGTTGGCGGGATGTGGAATTTTAGAGAGTCTGGTTCCAGCTCAGGTATTGACCTCGCCGTCTCACCTTGTTTCAAAATTACTAGGCGTTGTCTTCGGCTCTTTCCCTTCGTAATAGATCCCTGACCCCGACGCCAATTGCATTATATATCTACCGGCATTATCTATTTAATAGCGATTTATTTAATTCCATCTGCAATAAACTTTCATAATTGCTTAAATCGGTAGATGGTAAAGTGCTATTCACATTGCATTTCTTATTTCAATCCATTGATATGAATACAACGTTTATATTCACATAATAGTTTACTGTGAGTTAAATATGGTATAAAAATAAAAGCAATAACTACAAGTACAACATGATGTTAAGGTTCGAGTCGCTCAACTGCAAAATTTATTGCTGACAGTTCAAAGTTTTTCTGAATATTTCTTTCAAAAGTTGATGTTCTCAAGTTCTTTACTTTGTGGAAATTTTTAAATAATTCACTATTTTATGACTAATAATTTCTCAAAATAATTATATGAAACTGTATCTGATGATAAAGCATGTAGTAAGAAACATTTCGTTTGACGTTTTCACTACTGCTAATAAAGTAAAATAACATAAAAGTCCCTGGAATAAATGATGCTAGAAAAATATTATCAGCAGTATACTCATTTCTAACTTTGAATTTTAAATACTTTTTATGGTAACTACAGAAAAAAAAATAACTAAAAACGTTACTAATATAGTTTGATTTTTTTTTAAATTGAGGCCATAAAAAAAAAATATCAGTTATTTTAAGGAAGTGAAGGAGAGCGAAAACAAGTAATTTCAACGAAGTTTACATTTTCTATTATACTTTTACGCAAAAAAAAATTTCTCTAGTAACACAACTAAATGTATAGTAAACCAGTTGTGGTAGGTATTATTAACATTTTATTAAATAACGTTTAATGTAAATTTGAATTTTATCGCTAAAAAAACTCAGAAATTTGAATCAATCATAGGATTTATATTCTGGATGTAAACATATAATTTTAATTTGCAATTATTTAGCTACTAATAGAGTAAAATAGCTTTTAAAAAACATAAAAATATACAGATTTTAAAGTTTACAAATGTAAAACTCAATTTCAACGAAGTCAAAGCGAATTTCGGAAATCTATTATTGGTAATATTTTCTCTCTATAATTCGAAAACTAATCTAATATACATGATTTCTACAGGTAAATCTCGAGTATTCATTCCATTGCCAACAAACGTGAAATTGTATAAATAGGCAAATGATTTGAATTTTTAAACATATTATAAACTTTTCATGTAAATTTATAAACTTTTCATGTAAAAGTTGTTTCACTGCTGACATACTTAAATAGCAGGGAAAATGAGAAAAGTGAAGGATTGCAAGTTTCTTTGCACAAGTCGTAATTTCGATATTCGCGATCGATATTCAATTCGCGGAAATAGAAAAAAAGTCAATTTTTAAAAGCAGTTTTAAAAACGAAAGAGTTTTACTTATTATAAATTAACAAGAAATCAAGCAACACACGTAAAAGTTGTTTCTCTGCGAATGTTTTTAAACATAGGGATACACTATATGGACAAAAGTATTTAAGAAGGGCTTTATTATTCTATTTAGTAACGGGTAGGTCCTCCTTTTGCTTGTATTACAGCTGCAACACTTCGAGGCATACTTTCCATAAGTTCTCTGTAAGTTTGGGCAGGAATAGCTCGCCATGCCTCTTGCAAGGCTGTGAGAAGAGATTGTCACGAAGATGAGCGTGCACGGCGGTGTCGTAAACGTCGCTCCAGCTCGTCCCACAAGTTCTCGATCGGATTAAGATCGGAGCTCTGAACAAGCCAGTCAAGTAAATTCACCTCATTTTCAGGAAACCAGTCCAGCATATATTTTGCAGTATGACACGGAGCTCGATCCTGCTGGAAGTAACATCCATCATCGTAGTATTGCCATAGTGTAGACAAGGCGGAATTATCCAGAACGTCATGGTACACGTCATCGTTCATGGTTCCAGGTACATAAAGCAATGGGTCGAGCCCTAACTAGGAAAAACAACCCACGCTAAGATGGGTCCTACTCCGAATTTCTGCAGTGTCCAAATACTTCTGTCTTCATAGTGTGTAACATGCAATATTCTGATGTAAAATTGTTTCAATGGCGAGACTAAATTACCCTATTACTCTAAAGAGGGGAATGGAAACCCAAATAGGAAATACATATATTATTTGCCCATAATTGGTGACAGCATGGAACAGGTTTTTGCACCAGTGGTCGACATCAAGACAGTTTTCGAGGTGGAGATAAACCACCAGGAGCGTTTAAAATAAAGAACGAGGAAATTAATTTATTTTTATCTTTCATTGGTAAGTTAGAGAAAGCTATCCTACACAAGTAGAGACAAATGCAACCAAGATTAAATTAAATGGAAAGCAAACAATTACCAACCCTACCCTAGAAGACAATATTAGTATCTATCATCGACTTGACAGCCCAATGTGGACCTTTGGTTTCTCGATGATTCGATCTTGACCAGTAATTGACAGTTGGTTTTTGGTTCTTAGTCCTTCCTTGTCTTCACAGTCAATTCATCGAAGCTTTCTATTGGTCTTACTTCAATTAGCCTGACCGTATCTTTCACTTCGGGATTGATCCCTGGCCAATAACCCGTTTTGTTGCACCGGTGTGACGTTAATTAACTACCTACCAGTTAGCCTGACCGGATATATTTTTTTCGTACTTATTCCATCGGGTTTTCTGATATGCCCTGTCTTTCTCAATCTCTGTATTTGAATAAATTTAGCAATATCTCGATGTTTGTTTAATATTGATGATATAACTCGAAATTAAAGTTTTTTTGGCACACTATATTTGCCTGGTATGCCCCCAAATATATTTCTTTAAATCTTTTTACCAAGCGCCTTCTGTGTATTTTCGACAGTCAGGATCATAGTACAAGGTTCTGAGGCAAAGAAGAGCATATATTTAATTCAAATTTTTGTTCCTTTCATCTTACCTGGCTTCCAATAACTAACCAGTCCAAAGAAACAGCGGTTATCATAGGGTACTTTTGTCTATATTCCTGGTTCTGTGCCATCTCTGATGTTAACTTCCGAGACTAAACAACTGAAGCTCTCAACTTTATCACTTATATGAGCTAATATCCAAGTAACTAGTGACGCATGTTGTATTAGTACTCGTCATTTACTTGGACACGTACTTAGCATTTAAATTTATTTGAACCAATATCCAAAAAGGGAATGATAAATGTTGTTTCTGTACCTCCATGTACACTTGGACACAAACTCAGTATTTAACCTAATACTTCTTGGACATAATCTAGAAATTTTTGGTGACATATATGAATCTTTCCACAGGAAAAGCCAGTAGACGCTACCGATCAATTTCCTCGCACAGTATCTTAAAAATTAACCGAATTATTCCCTTGTCTCCTTAGAGAGAAGTACCCATCAAACCCACAACTCCACTCATTTGCTTTACAAGGAACTATTGGAGTAATCACTTTTCAAAAACCACCCCTCTGCATCAGTGCCACTGTCATCAGGCATAATCTCGAGCAGTGGAAGAGGAGATGCCGTCCAGCAATGCATAATGAATAGAAAAACAGGGGGGGAGTCCAGAGAAGAGAACAAACAACCCCCAGACCTTCAAAATAAACTTAATGAACGATTGTGGCAAGTCAGAAAGAACTAAGAACAGTTCAAAGAAAAAGCAATCAGCAAGTTCTGCACCTCTTAACCTTCCAAGTGTATGGACGAAATATCTCGTTCAAGATCAGGGTCCCTTTTGCTAGAAACGAGATAACTCGCTGATACAAAATTGCCCTATTACTCCAACGTGAAACGGAGATCTTAGAAGAAAAAAACAAATTTCCCTTACCCAGGTTTGGTGACTGCTTGGTGACTTGGTGTTTTGAACCAGAGGCCTAGCCACTACAGAGCAGTTTTCCCCGCAAAGATAAACGGTCAGGAGAAAAAAACTTCCTGATGATTTACCTCCTGGTAGTTGAATCGCCGAAGTACTTTGTCATTAGCAAAGCTGACCAGATCTTGATGGAGGCTTAGCGAGCTTAGCTACCACTACAAAAATTAACTTGCGATTGAGTAGTATATATAACAGTGTAACCCAACTCCACCATGGAGTAATTTTTGGTAGACAAAGTTGCGCTGTTTCATTCCGGTTTGCTAAATTGGTAACTGACGGACGTGATTTGAACACAAAAACAATTACAACTTCGATGGATGATCCACGATTGATAGTTGAATCGCCAGTGCGATGCTAATAACTTTCAACAACAACCTGAGCCTCTGTGATAGCAAACACTGCTCATTTACTACCACGTTTTCATGCCCACCCACCCCTTTCTTTGTACAAGACGGTCTTTGGTTGGATTCGAACTCTCTATCCTTCGGTTGCTAATCCCTTACTCTTCCAACCGAGCCCCACAGGTTTACAACAGACAGTCCCTTCCAGCCGAGCATCTCGCCCTTTATAGACCACTGTCTCACTGAAAACGCCTCGGATGTACCCATAATAAAGAAAGCTCGGAGGAGGAAATGAGATTAAGGCTGCGAGAAGACAGGAAACTTATCTGCATATAAGGCACAGATTATATCCGATATCCACGTGTCTATTCCACCCCCTCCCCCTTGCGTAACAGCGTCGCAGGGTGGAGTTCCCCTTCGGGAAAAAAGAAAGTTGACAAATAGAGTTACACGTATTTGTTGTCTTCGAAGTTTTCACTCGAAGGGGCACAAAGAGGCGACATTTTCGGAGTGCGAATGCATGCGGAATCAGAGGTGCGCTCCGCACTCTGCGGAGGCTGACTTTAATAAGATTTAAATACATATCACGATGGAGACATGTTTGGAGTTTTTCCGGAGATTTGTAAGGGAGGAGATATGAGAGAGAAGATACACACATGAGAATGGGACGCTTTCTATTATTGGCTACCTCATCCGAATCAAAATATTGCGAAATTCTGCGAGTTTTTCCTCGAGGGAAGTTTTGTTTTTACGAATGCAACTCGTTAATGAGAATGTGGTTGGTTGTATTTGAGGTTTTATGGCGCAAGGGCCATATTTGGCCATACTGCGCTAGACACGACATACATTAGACACACGCAATGAACGTTTTGCTGACACAGAAAATGTAAGGTAATTTTAATTAACGTCGTACTGGAGACACACGAACTGGCTATTGACGACGATCCGGGATCAATCTCCTACCGAGGACAACAAAACGCAATTTTGAGCCACAGTCAGATGACGAGGCCCCATTTGAGCTGGCACATCACTCTCCAAATTTCCACACCAACCCAACTTCGGCCACGACAGATGTAAAGTGCACCAGCCGCCTCCACACCATACGCTTAAAAACATCCATGCACTGACCTGGATTAGAACCAGGAACCTTCCTATCAAGAGGCAAACTCCTTAACCACCAGACAGGTTGGTCGGCGCCACAGAAGAGGAGGAATGTACCTGAGAGGAATCAAACCTGCGGCACTCAAGCAAGCGGTTGAATTTCAAGTGCAAAATATTCCTCTTTTCATCTAGGATCATATTTGGCCATGCCGGTGCCAAAAACATGACTCCACATAATGGTGAATGGTAATTTTTTAATTAACGTCGTACCAGAGCAACACAACGGGCTATTGACGACGGTCCGGTTTCAATCCCCTAAGAGAAAGATCCGAGGACTACACCACGTCATTTTGAACCACGGTCAGATGACGTGGCAACACCTGAGCTGACAATCCACTCTCCAACCGTCCACATCAACCCAACGTAAGGACTTTCGGCCATGACAAATTTAAGGTGCACCAGCCGCCTCTACACCATACGCTTACAAACATCCACGCACTGACCCGGATTCAAACCAGGAACCTTCCAATTTAGATTCTAACACCTTAACCAAAAGACCGGTTGGTCGTTCACGTATAATGGACATACACACACAAGGTTATGTTTAGCCACGTTGCACCAGAAACATCTAATTGAGACACATTCGATTGGTTTGGAGGTTTTATGCTGCAATGAGGATATTTCGCCAAGCTGCGTCAAACACAAGGCAACAAAACAAAGCAAAAAGCAGAAAGATTGGCGAGAGTAAAACAGAAGGGAGGATAGAATATAATGTTCTTCTGAGGGCACCATTTCCAAATTTTTACAATGGGAGATCGTTAGGGCAGTTTTGTCTTGACGACACATTTCGTCATTTGCAAAATTGACCAGAAGAGATACCTCGTCGAAACCACTTGGAGAGTTGAGAGCATTCCGCGACCCGCTATGAACATGTCCCTGAAACCAATGTCAGCTATGTCTATGCTGAAATGGACTCTCCCACTCCTTTTTGCTGACATTAAAGACAGTTCCGTGAGATTTCTCAAATATTCTTCACTCGGAAAACACTGGTTCTGTAATCCAGCGTCTCGCCTCACCTGAAGTAGTCCTTCAGGGCTGGATGCCATCGAGGGAGGCCCACCTGTAGTGCACTCAAGGCAGACCGGACCTCCCTGCCACAATATGAGGGTGTAGGCAGACTGTTGACTTAATGCGGACTCGCGGATGTACTTGAATTAGCATAAGCAGTCGGTATGAGACTATGGAAGATAGAGTATTTTCTTTGTGGAACTGTGTCGAGCGTTTTTTGAATCGTGAAGAAATCGTAATTGAACAGGTTGGGTTTTTTTATTTCTCTTTTATTCGCTGTGCGACAGTTTATTTATTCTTTTTGCCTTGTTTTGTTGAGGGTCCCAAAATCTCGATATTTGAAGCCTACTTTCATTCTTAAATCTGCTTTTCTGATTCTTTGGGCCATCGGCGGCCCATTTTTTTAGGTTGGGATTGCCCGATTGCAAGAGCAACGGTTTAGTGACCGGAGGGTTGCGAGTTCGAAACTCTGTCCAGCCAAAGACTGTTGTGTACACGGGGGCTGGTGAAAGCTAAATCTGTCGTCACCTCCAACGTCTTTACGTTGACGTGGTGTTGAAATTCAAATGAGAGTGGGGTGCCAGACTCCGGAGTTGTTCTCATCCTCTGACAGTGGTTCAAAATTACGTGGCGTCGTCCTAGGATCTTTATCTTGGGTATTGATCTCGTCAATTCCCCACTAACCTGTTGCGTTGCTCCTGTGAGACGCTAATTAACTACCTACCTACATTTAGGTTGGTTGATTTGGAGGTTTACGTCGCAAGGGCGATATCTGTCCGAAGTGCGCCAAACAGAAGGTAACCTCAAGTAAAAAATTTCAGTTTAGGAATAAAAGAGGATTTTGGAACAAAGTAGTGGGACGAAAGCAGATAAAGAACGCTAAGGTATCTCGGGAGTGCGACCCCATTGGCTAAAGAAATCCCCCAAACACTTCATGGGAAAAGAAAATATAACTAGAGTATCTCGGGTCATGAATTGCGTACACTTAAAAGAGATGTGCCCCTGAAGGTCATCTCCTTTAGATGCACATAAAAGCTTTAGGTTCAACACAAAATCCCATAATCTTTACATTATATCTTCATACACAAGACTGGCGCGCGTCATCCTTTAGACAACGACCGATACAGCAGTTGCACCTTAATCGCGCCAAGAAGGAATTTAGACTACGTCCATTACAACAGTTATACCTTGAAAGTAATAAGAATCGCGCCAAGAAAGAATTGAGACTACGGTCGGTACAGCAGTTGTACCTTGATCGTGCCAAGAAGGAATTTAGACTAGGGCCAGTACAGCAGTTATACCTTGAAAGTAATAAGAATCGCGCCAAGAAAGAATTGAGACTACGGCCGGTACAGCAGTTGTACCTTGATCGTGCCAAGAGGGAATTTAGACTACGGCCAGTACAGCAGTTATACCTTGAAAGTAATAAGAATCGCACCAAGAAAGAATTTAGACTACGGCCGGTACAGCAGTTGTACCTTGATCGTGCCAAGAGGGAATTTAGACTAGGGCCAGTACAGCAGTTATACCTTGAAAGTAATAAGAATCGCGCCAAGAAAGAATTGAGACTACGGCCGGTACAGCAGTTGTACCTTGATCGTGCCAAGAGGGAATTTAGACTACGGCCAGTACAGCAGTTATACCTTGAAAGTAATAAGAATCGCACCAAGAAAGAATTTAGACTACGGCCGGTACAGCAGTTGTACCTTGATCGTGCCAAGAGGGAATTTAGACTAGGGCCAGTACAGCAGTTATACCTTGAAAGTAATAAGAATCGCACCAAGAAAGAATTTAGACTACGGCCGGTACAGCAGTTGTACCTTGATCGTGCCAAGAGGGAATTTAGACTACGGCCAGTACAGCAGTTATACCTTGAAAGTAATAAGAATCGCACCAAGAAAGAATTTAGACTACGGCCGGTACAGCAGTTGCACCTTGATCGTGCCAAGAAGGAATTTAGACTAGGGCCAGTACAGCAGTTATAATTTGAAAGTAATAAGAATCGCGCCAAGAAAGAATTTAGACTACGGTCAGTACAGCAGTTGTACCTTGATCGTGCCAAAAAGGAATTTAGACTACGGCCAGTACAGCAGTTATACCTTGAAAGTAATAAGAATCGCACCAGTTATATATATAGCCATTGTCAAAATGTTAAAATGATTTCATGATCTCTTCTATATACCAGCAAAACAATACACTTAAAATGAACATCAGAAAAAACAGTAAGAATAAGATTAATCATAATTTTCTTTATGATAATTCTAAAATTGCCCTCTCCGGTGCAGTCGATCAAGATATACTCGTAGCTCTCTTCCTCATCAAGGCAAATGAGGCACTTGTTGGAATGGGCCAGGTGAAAACGATTCAACAATGCTGATTTACAACATGGTCTATTTCAGCTTTAAGCTGAACACGTGGCAACTGTTCTGGGGATATTTGAAGTTGAATGGAGTACATTAGGCTCACTCTCGAACTGAAACTGATGGCGATTCATTTCAGTGTTCCTCAATCAAATATGCCAATGTGACCGAGCCTGTCTCCTAATCCTATCCACACATCTAGAGAAAACAGTTTTTGACAAAGGATGTGGACCTAGTGTGGTTGACACTTAAGTTAACGTATCAGCCATTTCATCGCAATACATATCATTATGCGCAGGAACCCACTTCAAAGTGACGTCTTTGTCTTCTAATTTGACAAGCTGTCCGACTTCTTCGATTCTAGAAGAGCAGTTGGCTGGTCTATGTTTGTTGTCAATGACATTGAAGGTCTGTCAGAATGCATATAGGATGATCATTGGTACAACTGCAGTCTACGTTTATAGTTGTGGCAACGGCTTTGGCGTATTTTTTTGGCGCACTTCTAGTAGCGAGTTATGGTAGATTAAAACAACCCATCTGTATTTACGGTTATCGCTGTTTTCATGGTAAACGGAAAGTTTAAAATTTAATTTTTTTATTCTAGAAAGTTCTTTTAAAATCCGTTAAAGTCGTTTGATTTCATTGGTTCGTTTGAAATTTTTTCTTTGATTCTATTGGTTATTTTAGTTTTGAAATATCTTTTGATTGCATTGGTTATTTTAATTTTGAAATATCCTTTGATTGCATTGGTCCTTTAAAAAATTTTTTTCTTTTGATTTCATTGGTTAATTTAATGGTTATTCGCCATTTGTGGAATTTTCTTTTATTATAATTTTTTTCACTGTACAGTTCTGACGTATCAGGTATTATTACTTGCTTTTTTTTTTTTTTTTTTGAAAACTGTATTTAGTGTAATTGATATGTTTCAGAATATTCTTACTCATAATTCGCAGCTTAGTTTAAAAAAATATATTTTTCAAAACATTTACACAAATGTGTTTTGGAGCTTACATTTTCCGTTGTAAAAAAAAAAAAAAAAAAACATTCTCTCTTGTAAAAAAAAATTTCAGTTTAAACTTATTACTTTTTGTGAAAGTTTTTAAAAAATATATTTTTAAAACTTTCTCAAATGTGTTTTGAAGTTTTCATTTTACATTGTAAAAAGAATAATATTTGTGAAAAAAAAAAGATTTTTGAAATAATTCTTTTCTTGGCGATTTTAGAAAATGCAACAAAAAAAAAATCGACAAGGCCGTTGCCACCGCTATAAACGTAGACTGCAGCTGTACACGATCATTCAAAGAGAGATGATTAAAGCAACATTTATTACCAACAGCTCTGCGTCATTTATTTTGCTACAGTAAAAAGTGAACACAGAAACGTACTGTTGATTTCTGAATTATGATAAACCAGATCAGTTTAGCACAAGTATCATATACATAAAAACGTTATTCAAGTGAACTCAAGCTAATTTACTCATCTAAAATAGTAAATGCTGTAGAAAATGTAATTGTAATTGTAATTTTAATTAACGTCGTACTAGAGCAACACAACGGGCTATTGACGACGGTCCGGGATCAATCCCTTACTCTTCCGGGATCAACCTCAATCTCTTAAGGGAAATATCTGAGGACAACAACTCGTAATTTTTAAACCACGGTCAGATGACGATGCAACACCTGAGCTGGCACTCCACTCTCCAAACTTCCACACCAACCCAACGTGAGGACTTTCGGCCACGACAGACTTAAGTTGCACCAGCCGCCTCTACACCATACGCTTACAAACATCCAAGCCCGGACCCGGATTCGAACCAGGAACCTTCCAATCCAGAGGCTAACACCTTAGCCACTATACCACTGCTGTAGAAAATGAACTGAACTCGACAGTAAATTTTCTAGGTCTAATATTTTAACTTATAAGACCACCCAAATAAATTTCGAGTCCATGACAAAGGTTGTGTTTACAAATTTGCAGATGAACCGATATATAATTTCCCATTGCCATACTACAAAAAGTAGTCACACAATGTACCGGTAGTACGCACACAGTACTAAATTGTACCGTACCATCATATGATAGCACATCTTCCCATTAATTCAAGATACCCATTTCCCAACGTCATCCAAACACTCTATCACATTCAAAACTCCAATTAAGGACACTAAATTGCTTCTAAACTTCAATGAGACCAACATTGTCCCATTGTCACGAAAGATTCAAGTATTAGTAGTAACGTAATTGATAAAAAAGATTTTTAGGTCTAATGTTAGGAAAAATATTTTCTAACAGAGACCACCCAAATATATTTCGTGTCCATAATTATGGTTTTGTTTACAAATTTACAGATGGATCGATAATTTCCCACTGTCTCATACTACAAACAGCATTCACATAATGTATCGGTAATAGACACACAGTAGTAACTTACCATCATGGTATGATACATTTCCCCAAATCTCCATGATAGCATTTCTCAATGTCCATCTGTAAACTCTACCACATTAAAAACCACAATTCAGGAGCCCAAATTGATTTTAAACTTTGGTGAGACCAACACCACGAAAGTTTCAAGCATTAACTATTTGCATCCAGTATCAGTGGTAGGTAGATACTTTTAATAAACATCGCACTCGAGCAACGCAACGGTCTATCGGCGATGATCTGAAATCAAACCAGGTGAGAAAAATTCAAGGACAACACCACCGACCAACTGGTCTGGTGGTTAAGATGTTAGCCTGTAGATCGGAAGGTTCCTAGTTCGAATCCGGGTCAATGCATAGATGTTTATAAGCGTATGATGTAGAGGCGGCTGGCGCACCTTAAATATGTCGTGGCCAAAAGTCCTCACTTTGGGTTGGTGTTGAAGTTTGGAGAGTGGGGTGCCACATCAGGTGTTGCCTCGTCATCTGACTGTGGTTCAAAATGACGTGGTGTTGTCCTCCTATCCTTTAGGGGATTGATCCTGGACCGTCGTCAATTGACAGTTGTGTTGCTCTAGTACGAAGTTGATTAAAAAATTACCAAATTAGCGGCCAGATGACGAGGTCACACCTTAGCTGTCACTCCATTCTTCAAACTTCAACACCACGCCGATGTGGCATTTGAGACCACGACAGATGTAACGTGCACCCCCCCCCCTTGCACACGATGGTCTTCGGTTGAATTCGAACTCCCACCCTCCGATTGCTAATTCATTTTTCTTCCCACCGAGCTACCGCTTTCATCGAGGACAACGAGGTTTTGTGTCCTGGACGCACAGCACTAAATTGGTCCGCACCCCAGTGACGTGTCTCTACCCTCAAGACATTCCTCACTGTCACCCAAAAACTGTGCCCGTCCGCGCTCTCTTCTTTATCTCCCACACCCTGGGATCGTCGCAAAACACCTCCGTTGCCACCGCACCCGCGAGAGATAATGGGAGTTTTTAAGAACGGCGAGCGGAAACACGTGCGGCCATTTTGTGTCCTCCACGCATGATTTATGACACGGAGGCCTCTGGGGCGACATGTCCTCCATTCGTTTTTTCCCTCTCGCCTCGCGACACTCCCTTGTCAATCAAAACCCCATCCCCTACCAGCTTTCGCAAATTAGCATGGAAGATGGAGAGCAAAAAGAGGAGATGGGGCCCCGATGACGAGCCTTGCCCTCTGGACGCCATCTTTGGGACTCCCTTCACGAAAAAAAAATTTAGAGAGCTCCATTAAACTCTAGAATTCGATAGAGAACTCGAGAACTATAGAATTCAATAGAGATTGCTATAGAACTCTAGAATTTAATAGATTTCTATTGAACTCTAGAATGTGATAGATTTCAAGAGAATTCTAGAATTTGATAGATTTCTATAGAACTTTAGAATTGATAAAGATTTCAATATAACTCTAGAATTGATAGGTACTTCTATAGTACTCTGGAGTAGGAGTTCCCAACCTTTTAGTAACTGCGCATCACTTGAAATTTTAAGAAATTTTTAGCGTACCACCAGTTCTATATTTTTTTTAGAAGCATATATCTAATGTCAGAAAAGTGCCCAATAGCTTGTTTTATTTTAATTAAAATGCTAAGAAAACTTCATATTTTATGATTAATGCACTTGTATTTCGTATTAATGATGTTTTAATAAAGGAAAAAAAATAAAACGATTATTGAAAATTACAATTTTATTTTTTACTCACAGGACTAAAAATAAATAATTTTAAATAATTAGTACAAACTAAGTAAACAAAGATTAACATAATCAAAAATCAATTTTTTGTGCGAAACTTGTTTGCCTGTTATTAAAATATCAATATCAGGAGCAATGGAGCTTAACTTCACTCGTAAGTCCTCTTCAACACTTACTCTGTTTCTATATTTATTTTTTATACACAAAAATTCAGAAAAACCACTCTCACACAAGTAACTAGTAACAAATGGCATAAGAAATAGCATAACGTGGTTGTACATGCTAAAAAATCGAACAAACTTCATAGAATATTTGGGTCGCTCGTATCATCCTTGCGTACCACCTGAAACGTTGCCGCGTACCACCGGTTGGGAAATCCCTGCTCTAGAGAATTCGATAGAGATTTCTATAGAACTCTAAAATTCGATACATATTTCTATATAACTATAGAACTCAAGAATTCGATAGAGTTATATAGAACTCTAGAATTCGATGGAGATTTCCATAGAACTCTAGAACTCAATAATTCTATAGAGTTCTATAGAACTCTAGAATTCGATAGAGATATCAATAGAACTCTAGAATTCGATAGAGATATCAATAGAACTCTAGAATTCGTAAGAGAGTTCTATAGAACTCTAGAATTCGTAAGAGAGTTTTATAGAACTCTAGAATTCGATATAGAGAATTCTATAGAACTCTAGAATTCTAGAATCCTACAGAACTCTAGAATTTTATAGAACTCTAGAATTCTATAGATTTCTTTATACAATTGAAATTTCGTTTTTATAGAAAAAAAGTTGTTTAGAGATTTCTATAGACTTCCTCACCATAGAACTATTAACGTTAAACGGACTTAATTAATAATTAAATCCGTTTTAGAACAGAGAGAAAGAATTATACAAGGGATAAAATAAGTTTAAATAGAAGCGACTGCTTATATATAATCCTCCTTGTAGTTGACTCGAAGAAGTACCTGGTCATTAGCAAAACCGATCAGATCTCGATGCACGCGATATCTCGTCACTAGAGAAGAAAATTGACCATCTCACCTTAAAAAGTGAGCAATATCTTGATGTGACAAGACAACTCGTCAATCATTAACAAAATGCGTCGGATCATGATGGACGAGATATCTCGTCAAAGCCACTGATACGGTGAAATGCTCTTTAAAATTAGCATAAAGTTACCTATTAGTTTCTTAAAGAAGTTCTTTTGAAACAAATTTCGATGGTAATGGTAATTTTTAATTAACGTCGTACAACAGCAACATAACTGGCTATTGACGACTGTTCAGGATCAATCCCCTAAGGGAAAGACTCGAGGACAACACCACGTCAATTTAGACCATGGTCAGATGACGAGGCAACACCTGAGCTGGCATCCCACTCTCCAAAATTCCACAAACACCCAACGTGAGGACTTTCGGACACGACAGATTTAAGGTGCACCATCTGCCTTTACACCATACGCTTAAAAATATCTATGCACTTACCCGAATTCGAACTAGAAACCTACCCATCTAGAGGCTTACACCTTAACCACAAGACAGGGCTGGTGTCGGTCCTTTTAAAAGAAAGTTGAATTTTTAAAATGAATAACATGTGACGCATGACTGTTATTATGTCTTGATGACGAGATATGTCGTCGTCAAGATACTGACGAGTGTTTGATGATGAGATCAAGATCTGGTCAGTTTTGATATTGACAAATATCTCGCCTAGACAACCACCAGGAGGTTTAAGTATGCGTGATTTGAGCTATGGAGTTCCATAACATGTTAAAAATACAGGGAATAGCTCTCCGCGCTAACAGAATACTTCAGCAGACTGATGACAGAAAGTAATAAGAAATATGGAAGATAGAAGTCAGCACAGAAAAGGAAATACCAGCGAAAATAGGTTCTGCTCATTTCGCCAAGCTCTGAAAAGTAGGGATTTTTTTTTAGCTTTAATTTGTTTTAATTTAAGTGGTTATTACAAATAATTTATACACACACTCTATAACAGGCCTCGAAATAGATTTTTTAATACAGGTGCACCTTGTGCACCTAAGTTTTTAAATTAGGTGCACAGGTTATTTTAGGTGCACTTTAAGAAAAAGTAATATGAGTATTAATGCAATGTAAACTACTTTATTAGTTGAGTATGATTATATAGGTTAGTAGTAGATAGTAAATAAAAATATTTAAACATCTAACTTCTTCCTTCTCTGGCGTACGGCTGGCGCGACAGTCGCTTCAACAGAGCCATCTGGAAAATGTTTCGATCCTCGGAAAGTTCTGGTGGCTATGGCACAAGTAATCCTTCCTCCTGTATAAATACGCTACTGCCCAGCGATTTTGTTTTCGCATAGTGTGTATATAGAAATTTTAATTACGTTCCTTTAGTCGAGAGGTCGATTCTAATATTTTGTTCAAACATCAAAATAACATAAAACACACGTTCCCTACCTTTTTTTTAACGTTAGGTGCACAATTTTATTTTTCATGTGCACAGTGTACCCGGGTATTTCGAGCCCTGCTCCATAACAAAAAAAAAATCGACGCATCAAGATGGTGCAGAATTACAGTAGTACCTGGCTCGATCCGCTTGGAATGGTGCAGACTGAGGACGTGTAGTCTTTAATGACGAGTCCCGTTTCCAACTGTGTGCTGGACGACAATCGCACATCCTGCCCTTACTATCGTACGCCACACATGCCCACGACAGGGCGTTATGGTCTGGGGTGTCATCTCATTTGACAGCCCCTTGGTAGTCATTTCTGGCACACGTACAGCACAGCGGTACGTAGACGACATTCTACGATCGGTTGTGTTACCGTTCCTTTGACGACACCCCCGAACTTACTTTTCAACAAGATAATGCCGCACACGACACGTGTTGCTATGAATAGTCTTCGAGCTTTCCCAACACTTCCTTGGCCATCTGTCTCCTGATCTCTCTCCTATAGAGCATATTAGGGACGTTATGGGACTGCGATTGATACGGTGGCGACCATTCCGGAATGTTGACCATTTAGTCCGACATTTCGAGACAATTTGGAAAGAAATTCCGCAGGGCACCATCCGGGGACTTTTTCAGTCTCTTGCACACTGGGTGACATCTTACATCCAGGTCAGAGGTGGACTTCCTCCCTTTGTAAAGGTCAAATTCTGAAAAAAAATCATTCAATTGTTCTGAAATTTGAATGGCTTGTTTTTTATGTATGTTCTTCACATCCACTAAGTTTTATAGCAATCAGACAACTTCTTCTTGGTGCATGGATTTTTTTTTTCTAATAGACTTTATTTCACTAACTACGAGACATAAAAATTGACGGTTTTTGTTTACTGTCGTTAGTTTTAGAGTTGAAGATTGTTTGCAACAAGGAATATGAAATCGGGATTCACTCCACAATTTTGACGCTTATTTTAATTTTCTTGATCCGAGATATAGAGAAGCTAAATATTGCTAAATTTGCTCGCCACTCCGACGAAAATCTTCAGAACTCTGATTGCAGTTAAAATGAATTGAAATGAAATAATGAAAGCAATGAGATCTGAAAGAAATCAGTACGAAAAAGAGAGAATAAGTTCCGCGTCAAAAAATGCCGAACTGTACGTATTTGAACATGGGAACGAGATGAAACTGATGCTAGGAATCTGTGTTAATATGGCAAAGGTGTGCTTGTGTCACGAGTTTTATCTTCTATCTACATATATAAAAAAAGGATGTGTGTATATATTCTCTATACAAATCTACATCGTTTGACCAATCCACACCAAATTTGGTACACTTAGGCCCGGTGCGCACATCCGGTTTTTCAACGTGCAGCGCCACTGCGGCACAGAAGTCCAACTATGCACACATAACCCTGAAATGACGCACGAACTCATTTCGCGACATTTGCGATAAATATTCTATCGAAGAAAACGTGTTTATTTCGCTTACTTGTTGTAAAAAAAGTATATTTTGAAACAAATTAGACGTTACTGGATACAACCATTTATTAATTATTATTTATATTCCATTTATTTATGAAAACAGGGTACTTCAGAACGGAGACTCATGTGCGGCGACCGTGCGGCGCCGTGGGGAACTGTAGTACAAATTGCACTCAAGTTGGACGTGCGTCGCCACAGCGGCGCTGCTCCATTGGATCTAATGTATCTCAGACCGCACTTGCGTTGCGGCAGCGGCACCGCACGTTGAAAAAGCGGATGTGTGCACCGGGCCTTAGGCTTTAGAATATTGCGGAAAACATAGGCTTTTTCTTTCTTGTCTTCAGACCAATCTTTAGGCATGAAAATTGGCATATAGGTAGTCCTAACAGTGCCGCTGGAAGATCCAATTTTTAAATCTAAAGTTTGTTTTCCTGCAATAAATGGACATGGACAAGGAAACACGTTCTACATGGTTTGTGTATTTGATTTAAAACAGTGAAATGTCGCGGTCGTATTTTATCTGTCGCGGTCTTATTTTTAACAAGAGTAAAGCCGGGTTATTCAGCTAGTTTGGAATAAGAATCAACACCTTTGAAATAATTGCTATTACTTAGTTTCGCATAATTTTATTTCATTCAGAGGTATGAAATCAATTTATGTGAATACGGATATACTAAATTCATTATAAATGAATTTAAATAAAGAAGGAAATGTGTCTTTGACATCACTATATATAAACAACCAATAAAGTCTGGAGCAGATGGTCTGCCAATTTTGATGTGGATTTGCCCGAACGTAATAAACGGCGAGTTAGAAACCCCGAGCGTGTCCAAAGATGGCGCCCGTCGAGCACCATCTGCCCCTGGTGGCTACTTTCCCTGCTCGGAAATCCCCCGGCGCATCGCTGGTGGTGATGTCGCGGTAAGCCACTCTGGTTACCCTCGGGGGAGGGTTGAAAGGGACGAGAACCACCGGCAGGAGTCAGCCGATAACCGTGTTATTCGAACCCCCGCACTTTGCACCGCGCCCGATTTTCCTGGTTCAACGCTTCTGAGACGGGAAAGGGGGGGGGGAACGCTCTTGTTCCAAAAATTCATCGCCCGAGAAGGCCCTTTTGTGTAACGGATAGAGTATGCAGTTGTTCCGCGGATGAATGCTAAGGAGATGAAAAGTGCAGGATTGTCCGGACCACGTAATTGCGCATTGGACGTTTTGCAGTCGTTTTGGTGACGACAAATCATTTGTCGATCGATCCTCTCCCTTCTCTAGTCCGATTCGCATTACCAGTTTCAAGAATGGGCCCTAGAACTAGGTTAAATGATATCTCAAAACAAGTTTAGAAGACGGACCGCAATACCAAGCAAATGAAGATCAATGGTAATGGTAATTTTTTTTAACGTCGTACTAGAGCAACACAACGGGCTATTGACGACGGTCCGAGATCAGTCCCATAAGGGAAAGATCCGAGGACAACACCTCGTAATTTTGAACCACGGTCAGATGACGAAGCAACACCTGAGCTGGCACCCCACTCTCCAAACTTCCACGCCAACCCAACGTGAAAATGAAGATCAACAGATTCTGTTAAAGGATGACCCTTGTACTAATTTGGATGACAGGTTCCATTACCAGTGTAGATGACAGGTTCCATTACCAGTGTAGATGACAGGTTCCATTACCAGTTTAGATGACGAGCCCCAGATACAGTTAAAGGATGGCCCTTGTACCAATTTGGATGACAGGTTTCAGTACCAGTTTAGATCACGAATCCCAGCACAAGGTAGATCATGGATACCAGTCCTAGTTTATATGACGGATCCTAGTGCTAGTTTAAAGGACGTCACATAACCGGTTCAAGGACTCCTGTACCAGTTTTGATGACGGGGCCCAGTACCAGTTTTGATGACAGGGAACAGTACCAGTTTTGATGAACAGGGAACAGTACCAGTTTTGATGACAGGGAACAGTACCAGTTTTGATGAACAGAGAACAGCACCAGTTTTGATGAACAGGGAACAATACCAGTTTCGATGACAGGAAACAGTACCAGTTTTGATGAACAAAGAACATTACCAGTTTTTATGAACAGGAAACTATACCAGTTTGGATGACAGGAAACAGTACCAGTTTGGATAACAGGGCCCAGCGCCAATTTTGATTACCGGTCCCAGTACCAGTTTTGATCAAAGGGCCCAGTACCTGTTTTGATGGACAAGACCCACGACTAGTTTATATGAACAGAACCCAATACCAGTTTTGATGAACAGGAATCACTACCAATTTTGATGAACAGGACCCAATACCAATTTTGATGACAGGTCCATCTACCAATTTTGATGAACAGGACTCACTACCAATTTTGATGGACAGGACCCAATACCAGTTTTAATGACAGGTCCCAATACGATTTTCGATGACGGGCCCAGTTACCATTAAAGGAACAGATCCCAGTGCTTGTTTAGCTAACAGGTCCCAGAATCCTTTAAGTCAAAGAGCTGAGATTGTCTGATTGGACGAATATCACAGAGATATTAGCAACCGGGGGGATGTTGTGTAAGTGGGAACTGGTGCACTTATAATCTACCGGGGTCTCAAATGTCCTCACGTTGGGAGGGGGGGAGTGTGTAGAAATTGTGTGCCAAATCAGGTGTTGACCTCGTCATATGATCGCATAAAATATCATGTAATGCAGATAAACACGCAACGTTTTTCTAACACAGAAGAGTACCAGAGGAAAGCACATGGCAGGAATCGAACCACAACTCGAAGGTTGCTAGCGCAGTGGGTATACCCACTGAGTGACGACGGTCCCTCCTAACCCGAGGAAGGGTTAAGAGAACACGCGAACAGCGCACCTCAGAATCCTGCATTCTTCGAATGCCACTTATTGAAGCAACAGAAGCTCCGCGACCTCTCGCACTTCGTTAAGCACCAGCCGATTAAGTGTGGATTAACAACAAATCTAGAATCCACCCAAATCAATCAAACAGGTAGTCGGGGAGTGGTCAGTAATCCCTTCAAACGGCGTCAACCCTCGGGAATTAATCTCCGCGCGTTCCAAGCAACTTAACCCCTGCCCACTCAAAACCAACAGAAAAACAGGTGATCCGCTTAAGTCACCAAAACGGCCAAACGCGATGTGACGGGTTCCTTTCGTGTCTGACGCGATTCGAACAGACGGGGGTGGGGGAAGGAGATTATCAGAAAAAAACGCGCACCGAAATTCCGAAGATTGGTTTCACACTTCCAGGAAAGCGGGTCCGACACGTGCTCATGTCAAAACTTCCGACACCAACCTCTTCGGGGCCCGGATCAACTCAACTCGACTCGGAATCATTTATCACGGCGCTAATCTCCCCGAAAGTTTCTCGTAAACTCCTTTTGTCGTTTTCTGTTGCCAGATGAGAGAAAAAAAAGGCTTCTCCGCCGCAAACGACAAGCGCAAGAAGGCTCATCAGTTGACTCGCTTAAGTCGTGTTAATAACGTCAAATGTCTCGTGACTTTCGGCGGTGCCAAGCGACGAGGTTCTTCCACCGGCCCCGATGGGGAGTGACGGGGTGTCCCGGGCAACATTCTCCAAACGATTTGACTAAGATGAATCGGTACAGGATGCGAGACGGCGAAACTTATCTGGTCGGTAACTTTTTCGGAGAAATAAAGAATGAGGGGGAACTACCTCCAGATTTTTTGGGGCCGGAATAATTTTTTTTTTCCTGGCGTTACTCAGAATGGGAAGGGTGGAGGCAGATATGACGGGGAGGGGAGTGAAATGAAGTGAGTGGGCGTGATGCATTGCGTGCGAAAATTGTTTCGGGAATTTTACTAGACTCGAGCATGCTGGTAATTCTAATTATGGAAGGTTTCTTGCGAGTCAACCGTAATAGATGTACTTTTTCTTTCACCCGACTGATGTCAGTTTTGATGTATGAATCTTTGAGGGTAATACGATATTTTTCCTTCGAGTACCTTCATCCAACGCCTGAAACTAATTTTCAAAATACTATTACAAAAATTCGAATTATAAAGACTATCATAACCAGACACAGTTTACAACAGAAAAGACTTTACAGGAACATTGGTCCATACCTTTGGAGATGATAAGTTGGTAGTTCAATTACGTCGCACTCTAAGGCAACACATTGGGATATTGGAAAGGTCAGAGTCGTATCCAAAAAAGCTATAAGTAAAGATCCGAGGACCCACTTCGTCATTTTAAATCAACGGGAAGATGACGAGGTCAACTACTCTCAATCGCTGAGCCAATTAGCAGGCTTCTAACTTGGGATGGGGAAAGAGAAACAACCTGTTCTTTTACAACGTGAATTCGAAAATTCTAGACACCTAAAGTTCTTTCAAGTAGGGGAGAAGGGGGCTAGTGTGGACAATTTTCATAAATTTGGCATAAAAGTATACTAAATATCATTTTTCACAAATCAAACTATTTTTTTACAATAATATGCTCTTTTACTTTTATTTTGGTTGATATATTAAAGTTTTTAGGAGCATAGTTTTTTAATAATCTTTTATTTTTAAAAAGTTGGCTTTGTCCACACTAGCCCCATGACACGGGGTTAGTGTGGACAGGTTAGAATACTGATTATACAATGTAAATACAACTCATGAAAGTATGTAAAACCATAATGAAATCAATTTTAACCTAAACACAGTATAATTCCTTAAAAATGTTAATCTTAAAGCATATTTAATTAATGTTAAGCTTAATATATATGCAATTAGGAACTGCACTATATTATAGAATCTACTTCAAAGACAAGTCAACGCATTAGAAACCTATTTTTAAGTTTTATTTAGTGGGGAAATTATTTTAAAATGTAGAAATGGAATTATGCTTCTATTTTGCAATCAACATTAAATGTCAACCGAGATGTAGTGAGAATTGTGCTTCCAGCCACATTTGGTGATGATCATTTAGCTACAATTTCAATTCTTGTTATTTGTGATACGTCCTTTACATCTGGGAAAAAGAAAGATTCATTATGCTAATTAGCAGCTTTGTGTGTAAAAACAATACAAGTCCTTGTAAATAAATTTACCATTTCACAAAAATCTAATAAATTCAATATATAATAACCTAAGAGTAAACAGTAGAATTATTTGTGAATGAATTTTTACATAAACAATCTTATGTAATAAATAAATAGCCTAAAATGTAATATTTAACCCATGTTTTTACCACTGAAGGCTAAATGGGGCTAGTGTTGACAGATCCACAGTAGCCCCACCACCATGTGTCCACACTAGTCCCATGGAGCCATTTGTTTATTCAGGCCTACAACTGGTTTATGTAAGACATGTAGAGCAAAAGTGAATATCAAAATAGCTATTGAATGTATTCATTTATGACATACTGTCACCTTTTTTAAAATTTTGAATTAAAATAGTCTAATCTAGTAATTAAAAACAAATTATGAACTTACTTTTAAACCATGAAAACCTTGTTTTTTAAATTGCTACTCAACTATCAAATGTATTGTCATGCAAATGCACAGGGAAGTTTATATCAGTGTTTCTATTCAGCAAAAACTTGCAGAGAGATTTTGACTGATAAATAGCAGAATTATTCAAGTTGTCCATACTAGCCCCATGTATAGCCCCCTTTTCCCCTACTAAATTTAAATGTTCAATCAACAGCATCTGATTAAATGCACGGACGAATTCGTTTGTTGACAAAACCAGACAAATTTGTTGTAGACATTACCAATTTGTTGTTCCGAATAAAAGTGCGCCTAATCCCGATTGGCCCAGGCACCCGTAAGTGACAGTTCAGCTTTTGAAAGCACATAACATTGAGAGAGTAAGCAACATCATCACGTTTTCTTCTGTCAAAAAGAAAAAAAAAGGTCCTTCATGATCTTCCCCAATAAAAAATCATTGATCGCAAAAACGATGGCAATAATTTTTTGTGCTTAACATTTTCCGGAATTATCTACAATAAGTACTTACAAAAAAGATGAGGTCCGTCGTATTTTTTTTTTCGCGCCTCTGTTTGAAATTGTTACTGCGGATTGATCACTTTCTGAAAACGGGACATTTCAGCGTCTCGAAATGTCTTGGAGACAACGGGACAGCCTACCTAAAAACGGGGTGGTCCTGTTCAAAACGGGACGTATGGCCACAGTAACTATCCCCCACGTACAAGACGGCCGGGCCTAGTTTCGACTTAGCCAGTTATTAATCCTCTTCTCTTACAACCAGGCAACCGCAGCCTCTAGTATTTATGTGGTAATTTGGTAATTTTTAGTTAACGTCATACTAGAGCAACACAACGGGCTATTGACGACGGTCCGGGATCTATCCCCTAAGGGAAAAATCCGAGAACAACACCACGCAATTTTGAACCACGGTCAGATGACGAGACAACACCTGAGCTCTAGTGTTTATGTGGATAAATTCACCAAAGCACACAAATACGGCACGCTACAGCAAATGAAAATATTCCCGCAACCTTTCAATTTCCCGAGTAAAGTACACAAAATCTCACCCAATTCGCAATCACTTTATCTCGGCAAAAAAGCGAAGAGCCGCAATCCCTCTAACCGAACTGAAAATTAAGGAAATAAATTCCAAAATTTTTATCTTCCTTTCGAGCGTATCGGGGGCAGGTCTGGGAAGAAAACGCGTTTTATCGGCTTTTAGCTCGCGCTGACGCTTTACCCCGTTTTTTATCCCTGCCACCGCGACATAAAAGGCACCGCCGCGAAGAATGCGCTTTTTCCCATGGGCAAAAACAAAACATTAGGGTTGAGATGGGTTGAAAAAAAAATGCTTCGGTGGTTAGATGGCGGCGATAGCACGGCCACTATGCATCCCGTTTTGCGTTGAAAGTCAACACACAAATGCGTTGCTGAGTTTTTTGTCTTTCAGTTCTCGGGGAAATGAATTAGTTCTTCCCTCGAGTCTTTTTGAACCATCTGCTCGCAGTTTGCGTTAAATAAAGTGCGTTTGGGTCATGTGTGTACCTTTCCAAAATGGTAAAACGTAGAGGTATCGAGAGAATTCGGGTCGTAAATGCATGCGCAGTAAGGCCAATCCTGACTAAGCCTTTTTCGTGAGAGACCTTTTAGAGAACTGTAATAATACAGAGAAAATAGGTGTTGACATCTTTTAACTGCTTTTTAAAATGAAAAGCAGAAAAGGTTTGTTAAGAATTTAAAGGCCCCCAATTTATCTAGTAAATTATGCTTTGGTTTAGTTCAATTTCGATAAAGTGTGTTTGGGTCATATGTGTACCTTTCCAAAATGGCAAAACGTAGAGGTATCGAGAAAGTTCGTGTCGTAACAAGCGCAGTAAGGCAATCGTGACTAAGCCTTTCTCGTGAGAGACCTTTTAGATAACTGTAATAATACAGAGAAAATAGGTGTTGACATCTTTTAACTGCTTTTTAAAATGAAAAGCAGAAAAGGTTTGCTAAGAATTTATAAGACACTCAATTTATCTAGTAAATTATGCTTTGGTTTACTTCTATTTCGATAAAGAGTGTTTGAGTCATATGTGTACCTTTCCAAAATGGCAAAACGTAGAGGTATCGAGAGAATTCGGGTCGTAAATGCATGCGCAGTAAGGCCAATCCTGACTAGGCCTTTTTCGTGAGAGACCATTTAGATAACTGTAATAATACTGAGAAAATAGGTGTTGACATCTTTTAACTGCTTTTTAAAATGAAAAGCAGAAAATGTTTGCTAAGAATTTATAAGACACTCAATTTATCTGGTAAATTATGTTTGGTTTAGTTCTATTTCGATAAAGAGTGTTTGGGTCATATGTGTACCTTTCCAAAATGGCAAAACGTAGAGGTATCGAGAGAATTCGGGTCGTAAATGCATGCGCAGTAAGGCAATCGTGATTAGGCCTTTTTCGTGAGAGACCTTTTAGAGAACTGTAATAATACAAAGAAAATAGGTGTTGACTTCTTTTAACTGATTTGTGAAATGAAAAGCAGAAAAGGTTTGCTAATAATTTATAAGACACTCAATTTATCTAGTAAACTATGCTTTGGTTTAGTTCTATTTCGATAAAGAGTGTTTGGGTCATATGTATACCTTTCCAAAATGGCAAAACGTAGAGGTATCGAGAGAGTTCGTGTCGTAACAAGCGCAGTAAGGCAATCGTGATTAGGCCTTTTTCGTGAGAGACCTTTTAGAGAACTGTAATAATACAAAGAAAATAGGTGTTGACTTCTTTTAACTGCTTTGTGAAATGAAAAGCAGAAAAGGTTTGCTAAGAATTTATAAGACACTCAATTTATCTAGTAAATTATGCTTTGGTTTAGTTCTATTTCGATAAAGAGTGTTTGGGTCATATGTGTACCTTTCCAAAATGGCAAAACGTAGAGGTATCGAGAGAGTTCGTGTCGTAACAAGCGCAGTAAGGCAATCGTCATTAGGCCTTTTTCGTGAGAGACCTTTTAGAGAACTGTAATAATACAAAGAAAATAGTGTCGACTTCTTTTAACTGCTTTGTGAAATGAAAAACAGAAAAGGTTTGCTAATAATTTATAAGACACTCAATTTATCTAGTAAATTATGCTTTGGTTTAGTTCTATTTCGATAAAGAGTGTTTGGGTCATATGTGTACCTTTCCAAAATGGCAAAACGTAGAGGTATCGAGAGAATTCGGGTCGTAAATGCATGCGCAGTAAGGCCAATCCTGACTAGGCCATTTTCGTGAGAGACCTTTTAGATAACTGTAATAATAGAGAGAAAATAAGTGTTGACATCTTTTAACTGCTTTTTAAAATGAAAAGCAGAAAAGGTTTGCTAAGAATTTATAAGACACTCAATTTATCTAGTAAATTATGCTTTGGTTTAGTTCTATTTCGATAAAGAGTGTTTGGGTCATATGTGTACCTTTCCAAAATGGCAAAACGTAGAGGTATCGAGAGAATTGGGGTCGTAAATGCATGCGCAGTAAGGCCAATCCTGACTAGGCCTTTTTCGTGAGAGACCTTTTAGAGAACTGTAATAATACTGAGAAAATAGGTGTTGACATCTTTTAACTGCTTTTTAAAATGAAAAGCAGAAAAGGTTTGCTAAGAATTTATAAGACACTCAATTTATCTAGTAAATTATGCTTTGGTTTAGTTCTATTTCGATAAAGAGTGTTTGGGTCATATGTGTACCTTTCCAAAATGGCAAAACGTAGAGGTATCGAGAGAATTCGGGTCGTAAATGCATGCGCAGTAAGGCAATCGTGATTAGGCCTTTTTCGTGAGAGACCTTTTAGAGAACTGTAATAATACAAAGAAAATAGTGTCGACTTCTTTTAACTGCTTTGTGAAATGAAAAGCAGAAAAGGTTTGCTAAGAATTTATAAGACACTCAATTTATCTAGTAAATTATGCTTTGGTTTAGTTCTATTTCGATAAAGAGTGTTTGGGCAGAATAAAAGTATATCGTGCATGGCAAAATGGCACTATCCAAAATCAGCGACGTGGCTATGTGGTGCACCACGGGTTATAGATGACAGGGGCGAACGAAGGCTACGGAGATGCGTTCGGGCGAATAGACGTGCAACTGTTGAGCAACTAACCGCCCAGATGAACCAAGGGGCTACCAAGAGTGTATCCCTAACAACGGTTCAGCGAACGTTGCTGCCCATGGGCCTCCGCAGCAGACGCCTGGTTAATGCACCTATGCTGACTGCTGTTCATCGGCGACGAAGGCTGGAATTTGAACGCCAGTACCGCAACTGGACGTCCACAGAGTGGCGACAGGTGGCTTTTTCCGATGGATCACGTTTTATGCTCCATCGGACAGATGGACGTTGGCGTATACGGCGTGAAACGTCTGAAAGAAACACCCTGCAACAATTGCCGGAAGAATCCAGGCTGGAGAAGAGAGGTAATCTAGCACAGCTGGCCACGACACTGGAGTCGGCATGGCTCAACATCCCAGTGAACACCTTCAGAAACTTAATTGACACTCTTCCTGCACGTCTCGCAGCGGTCCGCTCTGCCAAAGGTGGTTATTCTGGCTTTTGACAGGTGGTCACATTAATGTGACTGGACTGTGTGTGTATATATATACATATATATATATATATATATATATATATATATATATATATATATATATATTACCTCAACTTTTGTTTGAGGGAAAAAAATTTGTCAATCACTTTCAGTAGAAAAAAAAGGGATTGTTTCGAAACATTTTCCTTAAATTGTCCGATAGAAAATAACACTTAAATTATCTAAAATTCCCACAGTCTGTACTTACAAGATCATGTAATTGTTTCTTTAGAAACTAAAGAGTTTTAATTGGGTTTAATTTTAGTTATGATAATTGAGACTGAACAAGACATTCTTGCTACTCGTTTATTGCAATGTTGAAGCCTCCTATCAGCTTGGTTCAGTTTGTAACTACGTTTATTTTCGTGGGAAGAGGTTGGTCAAAATCCCTACATTCTTGGGTTCTAGATGCACTATATGGACAAAAATATTTGAACACTGCAGAAATTTGGAGGAGGATTCATCTTAGTGTGGGGTTGTTTTCCTGTTAGGACTCGGCTCATTGCTTTATGAACCTGGTACCATGAATGCTGACCTGTACGTTGACGTTCTGGATCAGTCAATGGCACTACAACGGCGATGGTGGTTGTTTCTTCCAACAATACCGAGCTCCAAGTCAAAGTACAAAACGTGTGCTGGACTGGTTTCCTGACAATAAGGTGAATTGGCTTGACTGGCATGTTCAGAGCCTCGATCTCAATCCAATCGAGAACTTGTGGGACGAACTGGAGCAACGAGCCCTCTTCTCACAACCTAGCAAGATGCATGGGGAGCTATTCCTGCCCAGACTTACAGAGAACTTGTGGAATGAATGCCTCGACGTGGTGAAGCTGTAATACAAGCAAAAGAAGGGCCTAACCATTACTAAACAGAATAATAAAGCACTTTTTCTGAAAAGCATGCAGTGTCCAAATACTTTTGTCCATACAGTGTATTTTTCTAAATTTGTTTTCTAAAATTGTCAAGTTATGGGGATGGTTATGTTCGGCATGACTCCCACTGACTATTCTACTGCTTATCATACTAAATTACGCAGAATAGAACGTTAGGTGGTTGGTTAGTTTTGGGTATCATAACGCAATGGATATACTATATGGCCATGCTGCGCCCGACACAAGTCAGACAATTTATGCAATAGGCATACACGAGGAAACTTTTACAAACACAGAAGACAGAAACACGCTCAGAAAGGAATCGACCCTGGAAAAACTACAATAGAAAGCAATAGGTAAGTAGGTAATTAACGTCACACTGAAACAGCACATCGGGCTATCGGTGACGCTCCAGGATGAATACCGAAGTAAAATATCAAAGTTCAACGCCTCGTTATTTCTAATCCACGGTCAGATGACGAGAACTGCACCTGAGCTGGCACCCCACTCTCCAGACTCCCACACCCCACCAACGCGAGGACATTTGAGGCCCCGACAGATCCAACGTGGTGTTTGGATGGATCGAGCTTCGAACTCGTAACCCTGCATTTTCCAATCCGATGCTGTTCCAACTGGCTCCCAGAGAACATAAGAAGACACCCTGTAAAGGGTATACGAATAGAAGTCACCCCGCTCCCATATCCTTTCACGCGAAAGCATCCCCCAAACAATACACATAAGCCCGAACCATAACTCCTGGTCAACCGCAAATGAGGGCTTCTCGAATTTCAAACCATCAGGCCATGGACTGGGGTGGAGTTTTGGCTGGCAGTCAAATCTGCACACACACACACACCCTCCCTTCCAAGGGCTGACGTGGGGGTGGGGGTGGCTGAGAGCTTTTTAGGCCGGAACAAGCCCCGCGAAATGAAAATAAATTGATGCCGTGGAAGAACGACGAGTGCGCCGCCCGAAGAGGAACAAGTTTCCCGGGCGTATTCTCTGAGAGCAAACCTGTGTCGGGGGTTCAGTAAATTAGGAAATTTTTGTGCCCTTGCACGAGGAGTCCCTATTTAGTTCGCTTCCAGGGGGGCCGCCCCACTAGTACGGTCGGCGCGTATGCCAGCCCTATTCGATGGGGATGAGATTTGTGGCGCTTTTTGCGCAATTAGAAAAATACGTTTCTTTATGTACTCGCGTTGAACACTGACGAGTTTTAAGTTGGGGATGTGAAATTATGATTTGTCGATAATGTGGCGGTAGATAGATTATTGCTGGCTCCTTGCCAAGAATAATCGATTTATCTATTGGTGTCCGTATGCTGGTTATGCACGTCCTTTATTAAATGGATCTATCGTAGGTTTCGGGCAGAAACTCATTGACTGGTGAAGAATAGTTTATTACTTTACAGCTGTCTTGGACGAGATATCTTGTTATTTGAAAAATTGACCAGATCTTGGACGAGTTACCCTGTTCTATGAAAAATTGACCAGATCTTGGACGAGATACCCTGTTCTATGAAAAATTGACCAGATCTTGGACGAGATATCTTGTTCTTTGAAAAATTGACCAGATCTTAGACGAGATATCTTGTTATTTGAAAAATTGACCAGATCTTGGACGAGATATCTTGTTCTTTGAAACATTGACGAGATATCTTGTTATTGGCAAAATTGGCCAGATTTTGGACGAGATATCGTGTTTTTAGCAAAATTGACCGGATCTTGGACTAGATATCTTATTTTTAGCAAAATTGATCAGATCTTGGACTAGATATCTCATTCTTAGCAAAATTGACCAGACGTGGACGATATATCTCGCTTAAACACTCGGAGGGATGACTAAATATTAGATTAAGTCGAAAATAGCAATTTATAAGCATTTTGACAGTGTTATATATCTTTGAAACAGATTACAATCTAAGCATGTATTTCTCATACTGAAAAAAGCATTTGGTATCTATGAATAAATGTCAGTTACAGAGTTATTTGTCCAAGCTTTAACTTTTGTCGTTGCTTACGATTAATTTTTTATTACGGTAAAACAAAGACGAAATCTGTTTATAAGCTTACAGGGAAATCTATTGACAGGTTATGCATACATAAATGCACCGTATTGCACATGAAATATAGTACATACAGTAGGCTTAGAGCAGACTATTAACTGACAAAACTATTTTTTACTGTCTCAACTGCTTGAAGACTAATCATTAGTTTTTAGGTCAAAATGTAAAATTTATCAGCATTGTGAGTGCTACATATGTTTTACTCATATTACAGTATACAGTGTTTTTTTTATTATCATAGAAATAAGCATTTAGAGTCTACGAAAAATGCCAGTTAATGAGTTCCTGCTCTAAACCAACGATATGCATATACAAGTACATATTTGTTCTCTAATAAATACATAGGCTTGCATAAATATATATTAAATTTCTAAACGATGGCAGTTACAATAATAATAATTACCCGTATACTACTAAATGAAGTGTCTGAGTAAAAACTTTTGGTTTTGTTGAGATAATTTAGAGTAGGACACACACAGCAGTTTTACTGTTTCAAGTTTGAGTGGGTTTGTTTAGTAAATCACTTATATATATAAACCGTGGAGTATCTGATCTCGAGATTTATGTGTTATTTGTGTCGTAAGGAAATAAGCCCAGCTATCGAAGAACTGTGCTATGAATATAATCAAAGCGGGGATAGGCCTATATCAGAACATTAAAGTTAAAAACTACCAGTTTTTCTTTTTGCTTATACTTGGAATTGTTTCTTATGGTTAATTTCAGGAGAGAATGAAAAACAGTTAATTTAACAAAAATAATTTAATGAAATGAACTTACACAGGGCTCCCGACAAGTTAGAGAAAATTGATGTGGAAAGTCCTAAATATTTTAGAGTTCTGCACTTGAAGCGTCTCCTTTAAGTTTCAGTTCGTTTACGTCTCCAAGCTCTACGGACGTATGACGTCATGGATTGCCACGCCGAAGACAAAACATCAGATCACTGTCGACGCCAAAGGATCAACACCGAGAAGGCTCCAAAGGTTGCGACTAGGTCTAACCAATTAAATGAATATTTAATCAATTGGGAAATATCTAGTTGAATAATTTCGCATAATCAAAAAGGTGATGTTTTGACGACTTCAAGTTAATAGATCGGTAATTCAAAAACAACAAAGCATTTAAAAAGTACGCAAACTACAAAGAATGGTTAGCTAAAAGCACATATAACTTTTGAACACGAACACATAAAAGAAAAAGTGTTTCTTCTTTCCATTTTCCAGATTATTCGTTGTTCATCATTTTTCAATAAAATAGGGTGATGCTTTAGTTGGGCTTAGTGGGAATGCCCACTGCGCTATCAACCTTCGAGTTGTAGGCGAAGGTGCGGTTCCTCTCTGAGTGTACTTCTCTCTTCCGTGTCAGTAAAAATCTCTTTGTGTGTGTGTGTGTGTGTATGTGTGTGTGTGTGTGTGTGTGTGTAAAAGTCCTTGAAGACGATTCAGGAACGGAACCTTGGGATCAAGAACACAAGTCGGACTACATCATTACCACATTGCCAAAGGCACACATCTGCGCTTTAGCGATTCATAACTCGAGTTAATCTTCGAATTAATCTCGAGTTAATCTTTTCCCGAAGCATCAGCTAGATCAGAAGGTTCCTGGTTCGTATTCGGGTCAGTGCATGGATGTGTGTAAGCATATGGTATAGAGGTGGCTGGTGCAACTTAAATCTGTCATGGCCGTAAGTCCTCACGTTTGGTTAGTGTGGAAGTTTGGAGAGTGGGGTGCCAGCTCAGATGTTGCCTCATTATCTGACGTGGTTCAAAATTACGTGGCTTTGTCCTCGAATCTTTTCCTCAGGAGATTGATGCCGGAGCACCGTCAATAGCCCGTTGCTCTAGTACGACGTTAATTAAAAAATTACCAATTACCCGAAGCATCAAAACTTTGAACGCATTTTCGTAGAAACATCAATTTTTCAGATGGTGGTAATGGAGTGGTAATGATGTAGGTAGGTATTTTAACTGACGTCACAATGCAGCAACACAACGTGCGGTCCGGGATCAAACTCCGAAGGGAAAGATCCGAGGACAACACCACGTAATTTTGAACCACGGTCAGATGACGATGAGCCACTCTATGAATCAAAGCAAAGAACCACTGTAGGTAATGGTTATAGTAATTTTTAATTGACGTCGCACTAGAGTAACACAACGGGCTATTGACGACGGTTCGGGATCAAACTCCGAAGGGAAAGGTAATGGTAATTTTTAATTAACGTCGTACTAGAGCAACACAACGGGCTATTGACGATGGTCCGGGATCAATCCCTTAAGGGAAAGATCGGAGGACAATGCCTCGTAATTTTGAACAACGGTCAGATGACTAGGCAACATCTAAGCTGGCAAACCACTCTCCAAACTTCCACATCAACCCAACGTTTGGACTTTCGACCACAACATATTTAAGGTGCACCAGCCGCCTTTACACCATACGCTTACAAACACCCATGGACTAACCCAGATTCGAACCAGGAACCTTCCGATCTAGAGACTAACACCTTAAACCGGTTGGTCGGTAAGAACCACCGTAGAGCGACAAACAATTATACACGGATTGCAGTCAAGACTATTAGACAGAAATATTACAGTATATTTTGTAAGCCATGTGGAGTTCTGTCATCACTTCACGATGAGCTCATTCTCGTGTAGTGGACTCGAAGATAGTGAAGGGCAGGGGGCTCCAGTCCCCCGGAGGAGGTTTTGTAGATATGCCACCGGCTGCTCGCAAACTGTGAAAAATGAGTGCAGCAGCCACCGAAATGGCCCCTCCTCTAGTCATCCCTTCCGATTTCAGCCACTTTCGGGGAAGCGAAAAAAGGACGCTCTGAGAGAGAGAGAGAGCGGATAAACTGTTTATCGGTGAAAGGAAGGGAATGTGTTCTTACTTCTCTGAATTCCGTTCCTGTCCACCCCCTATCTGATCACTTCGACATCTTATTGAGTTGTGGACGCATTAAGTTTCCATTGGAAAGACGGAGGATGTACACCGAAAATTTAATTTACACTTCAGAGCGTTGCGAGATTTCCGATTAGTGTGGTGTTGCTTTTCCCACACAGCACTCCCTATTGACTTGATGACCTTATCTATCTCTCTTACGCCATGGATTCTCTTTTGACCTTTAGAAAGATTCCATTGGTCCTTTCCTTGGAATAGCATTGTTTGGAAATATTAGAATTCTCAATTTCTTGTAATAGAAACCTTTGGAAAGATTCTATTATGCATGTCCGTGTAATAAAATCATTTCGATCAAATAATATTTCTCATTTCTTTATAATAGAATCATTTGGAAAAATTCCTATTGCTCATTTCCTTAGAATGGAATCCTTGGGAATATTGTTCTATTGTCCTTCCTTTAGAAATTTTCCTTTGGAAATATTATAGTGCTCATTTCCTGAAAGTAGAGCTCTTTAAAAAGCTTGTACTGCTGATTTCTTTAAAGTAGAAGCATTGGAAAATATTCTATTATCTCTCTCCTATCTTTATAATAGAATTATTAAGGAAAGTTCTGCTATCTTTCTTTCAAATAGAATCCTCTGAAGAGATTCTTTTTTATAATAGAATCCTTTGGAAAGTGTCTACTATCTTTCTTTATAAAAAAATACTATATGGAATGTTTCTACTATCTTTCTTTATAATAGAATCATTTGGAAAGTTTTTCTACTATCTTTCTTTAAAATAGAATCGTTTGGAAAGTTTCTACAATCTTTCTTTATAATAGAATTCTTTCGAAAGTCAACTATCTTTGTTTATAATCGAATCCTTTGGAAAGTTTCTACTATCTTTCGGACAGGATTCACGGATCTTTCCTTCAAATAGAATCCTTTGGAAAGATTCTATTAATCCTTTCCCTGGAGTTCTTGTAAAACATTCTATTAATCCTTTCCTTGGAGTTATTTTAAAAGATTCTATTGCCCTTTCCTTAGAATAGAATCCTTTGGAAAGATTTTATCAACAATTTCCTTAGAATAGATTCTTTGGAAGATTCTACTGCCCTTTCTTTAGAATAGAAGCCTTTGGAATGATACTATTGCTCATTCTCTTATAAGGAACAATTATTTGCAACAAAATCATTTGGAAGATTGAATTGGTCAAAAAGATCAAAATTTCTTTTATGTCATGCAGGGAAGACTACAGATTGCAAGATGGAAATACGCGCGTGAACCCCTCAGAGGGTTAAGGAAAGTGTTCGAAATGTTGATTACTTTTTTTTATTATGACGAGATATCTCGTTCATCAATACCTGGTTTTTTTTACTAATGATGTGATACACCGTCGAGGCAACCACCAGGAGGTAAGTATAGTAAGTATAATTAACGTCGTACTAGTACAACACAACGAACTATTGACAACGACGATCCGGGATTAATTCCCTTGTGGTGGCTTCACACCAACGGCGACAAAGACAAAAAACATGTATCTTCGTTATTGCGCATGCGTATTACAAACAAATTTTGTTTCTCCCGGTTTGTCTCTGTCGCTGCGCTTTCAAGTCTTGGAAGAAGTTAAACTTTCGCCTCTGTTGTCATGCCATCAACCAAACAGAATAAAGATTGTGACTCTGGCTACGTGCGTTTCTGTTGTAAAAGAAGTTTTATTAAACGCGGAGGCAATCTGTCAGACATCTTGCAGAATCAGAAGCGGAAATAAATGTTTTGCTTTCGAAAAAGAAGATTATGCGCATGCGCAAATAAATTGTTGTCGCTAGCGGTGTGAAGGCTTTTTTAACAGCAACAGAGACAAGCGACATAATGTCGCCTGTCTCTGTTGCTGTCGCCGTTGGTATGGAGCAACCATAAAGGAAAGATCCGAGGACGACACCGCTTAATTTTTAACTACGGTCAGATGACGAGGCAACACCTGAGATGGGCCCCCACTATCCAAACTTCCACACCAATCCAACGTGAGGACTTTCGGCCACGACAGATTTAAGGTGCGCCAGCCGCCCTTAAATCATACGCTTATAAATATCCGTGCACTGACCCGGATTCAAACCAGGAACCTTCCGATCTAGAGTCCAACACCTTAACCACCAGACCCTGAAACAAAGAGAGAAATACAGCAATTGAAGAATGCACCTGACAGAAATCTAACATGCGACATTCGCTTTTCAACCATCGTTAAACTATTAAAATATAACATGAAACCCTCAATTACAAAGCATAATTAAATTTGTTGGTTGATTTTAAGTTTTATGAAGGAAGAGTTCACATTTGGACAAGACTTGCCAAACGTAAGCAACAACTCGAATAATGCTAGCGCAGTGGATATACCCTGAGCCATGACGACCCTATTACTGATATAAAATGCATAAAAAATATACCCATGAAAAAAATTGGTGTACTGCACACAGTTGAATTGCAATCAACCAGTGTAATAAAGATCTGCAACCGGGAGCTCTCCCTTCGCAACTTTTTTTTTTCAATTTTCATCAAAAATAAAGTATGCTCAATATTCACATCTGTCTCGGTTGTTGGGGTGGCAAAGATATGTAATTGCATAGCAAAGGTGGCAACAAGATAAATGTCAATGAAGAGGTGCGTAATGCAGTTCGAAGCCGCTGATTGGCGAATGATGCTTTGGCACCATCGACGTTTCGCTCGCTGCGAATAATTGCCTTCCACACAAATTTGGAAAGGAATAGCTTATTCAAATTGGCTTCCATGAAATACGACTTTGCATGCATCTATAACAGGTCCGCGACCTAAATATCGATTTAACAACATACAACAGGGGAAATAAAGCGCAAATTCACAAACAGGCGATCGTAAAACGCTCCTTTGGTGGTGCGGCAAACGGAAGAAACAAAGAGGAGGGAAATAAAAATTCCGGATAAGGCTTAAAAATTTAAGTGATTCTACTCTCGACAGCGGACCGCGGCGATGTCACACTTGTAAAAGATGAGGTGGGGAGTTGAGTTGCCGCCTTCCTTCTTCCCCAAAATCAGAATTTAACGGGTGTCGTCTGCGTGGAACAACAGAACGAATGCTGGAGTGAAAAAAAAAGTTCCTTTCCACTGAAGAAGACAGGTTGGTGCTTGGGAACAGCTGCTCGGAGCGGCGAACAGCGATTAGGCCTAATTCTGTTTCTCTGCTGTATAAAGAAACCGGACAGGCATGTGTTGTAGGTTTTTTCTCCCCCTCCCGTCCGCTCACCACTCTATCAGATCTGAAATAAATAGTGACACATCATCCCTTTCTTTGTCAGCTCTAGTCATCGGTTTCCCATTTCTGAGTCCCTGGACTCTCTCTCTCGGCATCCAGTTTAATTTTTTTCCTTTTTTTTTTTTTTTTTACTGTTCGGTGGGTTGTACCGCCATCTTGATATTACTTCTTTTCGCCATTTTTTTATTTCATTTTCTGTTCTTTTTTGCTTTGTATATGTATATATTTTCCACTCCCTTTGGGATTTATGCTCTCGTCCCAAGAGAAGGCAGCGTGCACTTCTCCACTTCTCTCCTGGTCATTTTTTTGAGCTTTGTGGGCTGGCGAAAGCATTCTGATGTCCACACCGAATTTTCAATTTGGGCGCCGCCGAGACTTGTTTTGCACCGAGTTCTTTCTTGTTTTCTTTCTTTTAGACACACCCTTTTCATTTTTTTTGTGCGGTTTATCCTAAACATCTTCCGCGACGAACCGAAGCAAAAAGGAAGAAAACTTTTAACGCCTTCAATTTTTTTTTCCTTTCTGTTTTTAGTACACACACAAAAAGATCCCCAAACCTAAAAGTTTCGTACAGCGTGCCTCAATCGCATTTTGAATGTCCACTGGCTAGTTCTTTTTCGCATTGTTAGCTAGCTTCGACTTTCAAACTGCAGATGACTCCCCCAAAGTTCTTTTGTTTTTTACAACTCTCGTTTTGGGTCGGAAAAGAAGAGATCAGTACGAAATTTTAGTTTCCTTTTCACCCCCTTTCGTCCCAAAAGTGGGATTCTTGCAAAATCTTTACCAAATGCTCTTGATGATGCCAGCATTCGTTTCATAATCTGTGCTCCCAAAGAATAGAATATCAATTCAATATTTTGTACGTCAAGTGTTCTTTACGATCAAAACTGAGACCTGCGCCTATGTTGTTTGTTTTTATTTTACAGTTTCAGATCTATCTCCTTCCCCTCTAGTTTAATTTTGATAGATATCTACTTTTCAGCTTTGATCTCTTCAGTTGGTATCTACACTGAGAATTTCTTCATGCATTTTACACAATTGAGAGTTATAAACGTTTAATTGAGAGATATTAACGTTTAATTGAGAGATAGTAACGTTACATTTCTTTGCTTCTTCGACAAATACATTTAAGAAAAATTGTTTGAATAAAGACGGGAGATAAATATTGACTTTTTAGATAAAAGACATCGATGCCTTTTCGCTACCTAGGTTCACATACGTGGACCTCGACTCTTTCGCCTTAAAAATAATCTTTCTGAAAAAATTGGTAGTTAAGAACTCTAGTACACGTGCGTGGACTCCTAATCTTCCGATTGACACCAATAGATGGCTGTATAAATCGGTAGTTGCTGTAGAATGTTGATTATTCAATAGCGATTTGGAAGAAATGGCATCAACTCAACGTTCTCGTAAAAGGGAGTAAATTTCATTCATTTTTAATGGTTTTTAAATCCTTTAATTAACGTGTTTTAGTTGATAATTTCTTAAACTTAATGTGCTGATATGGTTTTCCTGATTTAAGAAATATCTTATCATTTGAAAATTATTTTGCTTTAAGCATAATTGAGACCCAGGGTACACATTTGTGCACCTAAAATGTTTAGACCCTTTATGATGCCACCATCTAAAATAGGAATTTATTTGAGAACTTTGAAATATTTCATAATATTTATCAGAAAAAAAAAACTGATTTTTAAATAATTTTTATATGGTTGGTAGTGAAGAGGTTACGATATTTAAAATATCAAATTCCTCTCTCTAAATTGTAATTTTATTCGCTCAGAAACTGAAATTTTAAAATTCTCAGAATGTTTCTGGTTAATTTCGCTTGAGAAACAACCATTTGATTATTCTATTCTTAAAAGAATTCGTAAAATCTTGAAGTATTAAGACAAGAAATAAACTATTAAAATAAATGTGACTGGTATTCAACCCTTTAAAATAAACTGGTGTTCCATTTTGTAAACTTTTATTCCTCACTTCAAAATGCAATTTCAAGTTATTAAATATTTTGTGCATAAGTTTTTCTTTATTTTACACTCTTAAGTCTAAATCGTTGAATCACCAAACTCTGAATACTCCTCCTAAAAATAAAAGTCATAGAAAATAGTTTAAATCCTTTCTGTTAAAAACGCATCACTGAAATTGTGTACTAATATGAAAAATAGGTTTTCCCTTTTTTTTTTACATTCAGTATCCTTAACTAAATATACAAAGCAAAATGACCAGTTTTAAAATGTTGGCTTAAAATTACTTTGAAGTTTTATCTCTTTTCCTTAAATGTTTATAAGATTGATTTAGTTGTTTTTATTTATCTTCACCCTTACTACATCGAACATATATGAAGCATAACTATTTTTACCGTGAAGGGTTATTTGACTAGTTTAATGTTTTATGTGCTTTTACAACACTATCATCTCCAAACCGATACAGACAGAGAGAGAGGCAAACAGAGGGACAAAGAGACAGTGACGACAGACAGGGAGTGAGAGACACGGGCAGAGAAAGAAGAGACAGGCAGAGAAAAAGACAGACAGAGAGAGACAAACATAGACAGACAAGATAGAGAAACAGAAAGATAGAGTAAGACAGAGAGAAGACAGCCAGTGAAAGAGAAACAGCATACAACTGTAAAGAGTTCCATGCTTTATTGCATCAAAGAAAAAACGATAACATCTCTATTTCGAATTTTTTTTTCTACGGAACTGAAGTAATGGTATCAGTCCGAGGTAACACAACCGCGCAAATAACGAGTTGCATTTAAAAAACGCTGCACAGACACACCTGCGAATCGAGATTTTATTATCGAATACTTAAATAACGTGAAACGACTGAATGAAGAGTCAAAATAAAATATCTTACTCATGATTATTAAATTTTTTTATTCTGAAACAATAGTCACGCATTAAAATATTAGAATGAAACTGTATAGAATAAAAAAGACTAAAGTTCCCTAAAAAATTAGAATTTATGTATTGATAATGGTTCCCCCATCTTCAAAACTGGAGTCAAACTATCTTTAAAAACTGTTTTTCAAACTCAATAATTTGTCGTCCCAATCGAACCTAGTGGACGAGGTAGCCGAGTGAGTGGGGTAACTTCTAATCACATCTCCTTTACAGAGTGTCCGCTAATGCATTACCGCGGTAGACCAGTTGGAAATGCAACGGATTAGCAACAAGTAATGGTAATTTTTAATCATCGTCGTACTAGAGCAACACAATGGGCTATTGACGACAGTCCGGTATCAATCCCCTAAGGGAAAGATCCGAGGACAATACCACATAATTTGAACCACGGTCAGATGACGATGGATTAGCAACAGGAGGGCTACAAATTCGAATCTCGGTCCAGCCAAAGACCGCCGTGTACACGGGGGTTGGTGCACGTTAAATCGCTCGTGGCTTCAAATATCCTCACGTTGGCATGGTGCGGAAATATAAAGAGTCGGGTGATACGAGGCGTTGTGTTCTAACCATACTTCGTTTAGCTGACTTTTCTTTTATGTTTTCCAGCCAATTTATATCATTTTTCTCTTACATTTCCTCAATAAAATTTGCCGATCAACCGGTTTAGTGGTTAGAGTGTTAGTCTCTAGATCGGAAGGTCCCTGGTTCGAATCTGGATCCGGGCATGGAAGTTTGTAAGCGTATGGTGTAGAGGCGGCTGGTGCACCTTAAATCTGTCGTGGCCGAAAGTCCTCACGTTGGGTGGGTGTAGAAGTTTGGAGAGTGGGGTGCCAGCTCAGGTGTTGCTTCGTCATCTGGTTCAAAATTATGAGGTGTTGTCCTCGGGTCTTTCCCTTAAGGGACTGATCCCGGACCGTCGTCAATAGTCCGTTGTGTTGCTCTAATACGACGTTAACTAAACTTACCATTACCATTACCATCCTCAATAAAATTATGCAATTTATTTTTATGTACACACATATTATGACGGGGAGTTAAGCTGATTTGCATTAGGCACTCCGTAAGTGATGTGTCCAGTCCAGTCCAGAGACATTGTATTTGGATCTTTCCCTTAGGGGCCGATCAACCGATAAAGTGGTTAAGGTGTTAACCTCTAGATCGGAAGGTTCCTGGTTCGAATCCGGGTCCGGGCATGGATGTTTGTAAGCGTATGGTGTAGAGGCGGTAGTAGCACCTTAAATCTGTCGTGACCGAAAGTCCTCACGTTCGGTTGGTGTGGAAGTTTGGAGAGTGGGATGCTATCTCATGTGTTGCTTCGTCCTCTGACCGAGGTTCAAAATTACGAGGTGTTGTCCTCGGACCTTTCCCTTAAGGGATTGATCCCGGACCGTCGTCAATAGCCCGTTGTGCTGCTCTGATACGACGTTAACTAAAATTACTATTACCATCCTCATTAAAATTATGCAATTTATTTTTATGTACACACATATTATGACGGGGGGTTAAGCTGATTTGCATTAGGCACTCCGTAAGTGATGTGCCCAGTCCAGTCCAGAGACATTGTATTTGGATCTTTCCCTTAGGGATGGATTCCGGAAGGTCGGCAATAGCCCGTTGTGTTCCAGTTTGATGTTAATTAACTACCTACATATCTACCCAATCGAGCCCATTGTTGCGGAAGAGGAAAAACACTGCTCACCCCCCCAACCGTCCACGAGAACCCTCACATCACCGTGTTCTTCCAAACAAAACACCGCTACAACGGTACAATTTAGATACAACAAAAGAAAAGCATCGACGATAACTCACGGATCCGCGACACCGGACTTCCACCCACATTCTCTCCACCCCCCGAAATTCCACCTGACTCCGACAGAAGCCGAACAACCTAATCGTCCTCATCCTACACGGATTCGGGGACTCCACCCCGTGAAGAAACTTCCGCGTGCGGTTCCCACGGTGGACCACGGGCAGACACGGACCGCCGGTTCCGGATCCACCTTGTCCGATTTTGTCACCTAATACCACCGCGGGTGCCGGGTACGCCCTTGTTGACCGTTATCCGTGCGTAAAAGTACGGACAAAACTACCGTAGCGTTCTCGAGTCACGAGTCCAACGTTGGAACGGGAACGCGGCGTGGGGCCAGCTCGAAACAGTGTCGGGTGAGGTTTTTTAGGTAACAAGGATTTCCGTATGAGAGGGGTGCTGTCCCAGGGAGTCGAAATGGTAGTGCTTATAATTTCGTTGACGTGTGACAAAAAATGATCCGATATTTAGCTGTAGAGTTGCCGGAATTTTGTTTCGGTAGCTTGTTTTGGTGATTTAAGGGTGATTTTTGGTCCGGGACACAAGAATCATCAATTTTTCGAATTTTTATTTTTTTTTATTTTAAGAAATTTTCTGTGTTTTTCTGCTTAAAATGACGTCTAAATCATGTTTCTATCTTAATTAGAACTAGACATATAATAATTTTTGTGGTGCGTTGTTTTGAAAATTTAACACTCTTGACAGTTGTTGGCAACAACATGTGTCTTTAAAACGTTAAATGCGTTTTTCTCCATGATACTTTTTTTCAAGATTTCCTGTATTCAAATTGCTATAAGTCGAAAACCGATAAAGTTTAAGGGTTGAAATTTGGTATATATATATTTCAAACATTATACTTTAATTTTGATTCAGCAAATTTCAAATAAATATTTACTTTTAAAAATATAACTTTAAAAAAAAATACCTTAAAATTTTCAAAAAATTTCATTCAAATATTTTTTATTAAATTAATATTTTTTATTCCTGAATCAAAATTAAAGTTTATAAATTTGTGAATAATTTACTGCAAGAATTTTGAAAATTGATCAAGAATATTTTAAGTTTTAACAATTTAAAATGACTCTTTTTTTCAAAAAATTTTAATTAAAAATATTTTTAAACTTTTGGAAAAATTTTGCGATTTAGCTTATTAGTTAGATGTGTAATCAGTACAAAAAAAATCAAAATTCTATATTAATTAATAAAAAAAAATTTCAATGTGTCCCGGACCCCCTTAAGGCCATATTTGTCGAAGCTAAGCCAAAAACAGGAGTAATGGTAATGGTAATTTTTAACTAACGTCGTACTAGAGCAACACAACGGACAATCGACGACAGTACGTGATCAATCCCCTAAAGCTTCGGTTTCCTAAGAAAGCGTAGCCGTGATCTAGCGGCCGTGATGTAGCGGTGAGTGGCGTCACTAAAACGTTGTTTATACTAACACACGGTGTTGGTTTCCTAGAGAGCATTGTTTGTGAACGTAACGAAAATTATCGCAGATGCCATTTCCATGACTGTCGTCATAGCGGTTTCAAACAGTTGGGGAACGTTTTTTCTCTTGTAGCGGCAAGATTTCATTTGCTGCGCCATACGATTCGAGCGATGAGGAGCAAAATAAATAAAAAATTTTGACTGCCATTGATTAATTCGTTTTTATAAAATCGGGATCGTTAAACACAGAATGAAAATCTTAACGGATTTGAAATATGCGGAAAATTTGACACCAGATCGATACCTTAAATGGGATTTTCTTTAAATAAATAATTATTTATTTATTAAATAATCAAATGGAAAAAATTGAAAAACAAAGCTGTTTTTGATATCGATCTGGCGTAGAAATTTACGCTGATTTGAAATCTGTTGAAATTTTCACTCTGTCTTCAACGATCCCGAAGTTAGAAACTTTGAACTAGAGAATAAAAAACCACTTTGTTTTGTTTCTCGAATAAAATAAACTACGACAGCCGTCTGTGTTGACCATTCTCCAACGTATTCTGTCCGCCTAAATTGACACCTCTGGACTCTTATTTAGATGGTCATCTAGTTATGCCCGCGGCATCATGACGTATCACGGCTGTTAGATAACGGTTCCACTTTCTTCGGAAACCGAAACTTAAGGAAAATTTCCGAGGACAATATCACGTACTTTTGAACCACGGTCAGATGACGAGGCAACTCCTGAGCTGGCACCCCCTCTCCAAACTTCCACACCAACCCAACTTGAGGACTTTCGGCCACGACAGATTTAAGGTACGCCAGCAGCCCTGTTGGAAGAGCAACCGAAGGGTTGCGAGTTCAAAACTAGGCTCGTCTACGTTGGGCACTCAATCTGTCTTGAACTCAAATGACCTTACTTTGACGTGTTGCGGTAGTTTGGAGAGTGGGGAGCCAGCCTATGATCATGGTATAAAATGACGAGGTGTTATCGTCGGATCTTTCATTTCTGGATTGAACCCGGGCGGGTGAATTGGCAATTGACATCCAAGAGACTGTCCATCCGTAAGGAGGCGAACAGCGGTACAGCGATTTCTTCAAAACAGTTTTTCAATAACTTGTGGATAGTCTAAATTAATTGGGTTCTGGATCCTTGTGAGGGAGCAGGAAGACGAACGGATTTCTGTGTGGTATCAATAGTTTATTGAAATAGAGTCTCGAAGCTATTCCATGCATCTTCATGAGACCAACCGGTCTAATGGTAACGGTGTCAGTCTCTATATCGGAAGGTTCCTGGTTCGAATCCCTTAGGGGATTGATCCCGGACCGTCGTCTATTGCCCGCTGTGTTCCTGTAGTTCGACATTAATTTAAAAAAAGCAATTACCAAGGTAGGTACTTTAATTAACGTCGCACTGGAGGAACTCTTCCAACTGGTCAGAAATATCCAAAGACAACGCCTCGTAATTTGGAACCACGGTCAGATCACGATGTTTTAGATTAAAATCACTTCAAATGGAAGTTTTTTTTTTTTTAAGTAGAATGAAATTCCCCCCCCCTCCTTCCCACACTCCTGCTCACTTAAGGGTGGGCGTGTGGGGCAGGTGACACCGACGGTAATCACGACTCGGAGGTGCGGGGGAGGGTGCAGTGTCGCCTAATCCCGAGTTCTCCAGCCTCGAAATGTGTCACCCGCAACAAAAGAACAGAAGAAAACGGCCGCTCTCGAATGCTGATTGCCAGGGTCCAGCTGCCGTAGGACGGACACGGAATGCTTCCGCACAAAAGCAGGGATCACCGGGGTCATTTTGTCCAGGAGTGGATCTGTCCAAATGAAGTGCGGTTTGTGCGGTCCCGCTGTGAGATCGGACACCCGTTACTCTTAGGGGGGCCTACTGTTTCTAAATAAAGTAGAGATTTCAAGACTTGAATCTATGAGTTCCGCGGATTGGATTGGATACTGGTGTTGTATTGCGCAGTGTCCAAAAGATAAGAAACGTATGATAAAAATACAGTGAAACCCCGATTGTAACGTACCCCGCATATAAAGTCATTTTTCTTTGGTCCCGAATAATTTCCTATACTTTCAATGTTAAAAAATCCCGTTCTTAACATTATCACTTCGAAATATGCTGACCAACCGGTCTGGTGGTTAAGGTGTTAACCTCTAGATTGAAAGGTTCCTGGTTCGAATCCGGGTATGGATGTTTGTAAGCGTATGGTGTAGAGGCGACAGGTGCACCTTAAATCTGTCGTGGCCAAAAGTCCTCACGTTGGGTTGGTGTGGAAGTTTGGTGAGAGGGATGCCAGCTCAGGTGTTGCTTCGTCATCTGACCGTTGTTCAAAATAACGAAGTGTTGTCCTCGGATCTTTCCCTTAAGGGACTGATCCCGGACCGTCGTCAGTAGCCCGTTGTGTTGCTCTAGTACGACGTTAACTAATAATTACCAATTTTTTACCAACCCAACGTGAGGACTTTCGGCCACGACAGATTGACGCCTCAACACCATACGCTTACAAACATCCATGCCCGGACCCGGATTCGAACCAGGAACCTTCCTATCCAGAGGCTACCACCTCAACCACTATACCGGTGAGTCGCATCCGGTCCCTTGTCAATATCCCGTTATGTTGTTCTAGTACGACGTTAATTTTGCTTCAGACAGAGCGACAAGAACAGGATCGTGTTTAGGAAACACGATCCTGTTCTTGTCGCTCTGTCTGACACAAAATTAACGTCGTAAACTTTAGGAAAGTTTAGCTTCGCCTCTATCTGCACCTTTTTTTCACTGATGAGAATTTGTGCGAGACCCCCTCTCCGTGTTTCTGTAACTGCAGAACAGTTGCGTTTCCAACTCCCTCATTACATGCGCAGTGGTTGGCATGTTACACAACGGAGTTGCAGAAAATCACTTTCACCTGTGGTCGGCGATCTTTTTCCGATTGGGACCGAATAATAGAAGGCGGCGTGCCTCGTTCCATTCCAATTACGTCTGCCACACGTCAGGTCGGGTCTCATTCGGCAATTGTCCCCAGAGTGCTTTTTCGAACGCGCAGTTGGACAGCATTTCATTATGATTGTTATTTTGATTCCACCAAAAGACAACCGCAGCTGTGAGGTAAGGTTTATAATTTTGAGCAACAGAGAACAGGCTATTATCGACGGTCCGGGATCGATCCCCACCACGCCAACGTTGAGATTTGAGACCTCGACAGATTTAACATGCATCAGCCGCCACGTAAACAACGGTCTTTGGTTGGCTCGAGTTCTGAACGCACGACCCTTCGGTTGCTAATCCACTACATCAGTAATCTGTAATTTTTTAATTAACGTCGTACTAGACAAACACAACGGGCTATTGACGACAGACCGGGATCAATCCCTTAAGGGAAAGATCCGAGGACAACACATCGTAATTTTGAACCACGGTCAGATGACGAAGCAACACCTGAGCTGGCACCCCACTTTCCAACCTTTCACACCAAGCCAACGTGGGGACTTTCGGCCACGACAGATTTAAGGTGCACCAGCCGCCTCTACACCTTACGCTTACAAACATCCATGCCCGGACCCGGATTCGAACCAGGAACCTCACTGACTCTAGGAGCAGGAATTAAAAGGAAATCGATAAGGCCTAAATACTTTGAAATGTTTACTAAAAAAAAGATAGCGGAGATTGATATTGAACAAGAGTACCGTAGAAACAGGTGAATAAAAGTAGTTTTGCAGCATTAAAAAAGCTGCAATTTAGCTGTATAACTGCAGCTGATTTAACTGCAGTCTTGCAGTTAAATAAGCAAAAAGTTGTTGCTTATTTAACAACTTTTTACGCAAAACTGCTTCTATTGTAACATTACCCGTTTTTACCCTGTCTTTCTAGCATACTAGCTGAATAACCCGGCGTTGCTCGGTTTTGAATTATGACCGCGACTGCTAAAACAGGACCACGACTGTTAAAACATGACCGAGACATTTCCCGGCGTTAACTCAAATACGCAGCAAACCTTGTAAAACGTGTTTCCTCGTCCATGTTCATTTTTTGCAAAAAAAAAGAAAAAACTTTAGTTTTTCAAAATGGGGCTTTTAGGGGAACTTTAGTGGAGACTACCCGTGTACCTATTTTCATGAATACAGATTGGTCTGACGACAGAAAAAAATAGCCTATGTTTTCCGCGGTGTTCTAAAGTATAAGTGTACCAAATTTGGTGTGGATGTGTATGGAGAATATACACACATACACACACACCGACATCCTCTCTCTATACACTCTATAATAAAAATCAACGCGCCAAGGAGTTGTCCGTCGGTGGATTTGAAGAACATATATATCAAAATAAATTATTAGAATTTCAGAACAATTGAATGCTTTATTTCATAGTTTGGCCGTTACAAAGGGAGGAAGACAATACGGCGTTGGTCCACCTCTGGCCTGGATACGTCACCCGGCGAGTCTTAAACTGAAAAAGTTCCCTGATGGTGCCCTGCAGAATTTCTTGCCAAATTGTCTCCAACTGTTGGGCTAAAGGGTCAACATTACGGGATGGCTGCAATCGCCTTTCCAGGTGGAGTGGTCGTTCACGGTAAGAAGGCGATTTGTCGCCAAATATGGTAACCTTCACCTTTTGCGGATTTTCTTCACATCTGCCGTTTCTGTTATGGCAACCCTATATGCTGTTACGGAATTCGGCCGCCATCTTGATTTGGCGACAAAAATTAGTTGGCGACAAACGTCTTACCGTGAACGACCACTCCACCGCCTTTCCATAACGTCCCAAATGTGCTCTATGGGAGAGAGAGATCAGGAGACCTAGCTGGCCAAGGAAGTGCTGGGAAAGCTTGAAGACAATTCATAGCTATACTCTGTTTCACCTTAACTTGTCAGTATTGGGAAAGGCAGAAATGATGTTCATCCGCATGAAAAATAATTCCAACTTGATTTGGAATTTAAAATAAAGAAAATGCATATAAACGTGTAAAAATTGTCCTACAATGAAGGAGTGATTTTTGAACCTTTATAATCGGTTATTTATTTGTAAAAAGCATTTTTTTTTGACCGAAGCGAATGAATATATCCGAAACGGAATTCTAAACCGGTTTCCATGGTAACATTTCTGGCGAGCTAAATACGCTTTCCGGCCAAGTCTGCGCCATTTCGCTCTGCGTCTTTGCTAGCGTGTGTATTTACGTTCATATCTCTCTTGTGCTATTTTATTGGAGTGTGTTTGATACTCTGAACATGGCTGAAAAAGGAACGTCACCATCCAAGCTGTATACGCCATCAAAGCAAGGAAAATCAATTGGTAGTGGAGCTCGCAGGAACATATTGAATGTTTATTCTAGACTTCGAGAAGAAAACCATAGTGATTCCATTAACCAAATCGTCGGAAAGGTGTCTCAACTAACTGGTGTTTCCAAAAGAACTGTTTTTCGTTTGAAAAAAGAAAAGAAGACGACAAGTCCTTTGAGTACTCCAGGAAAAAAACGACCTTATGCCGTTGGAAAAAGAACAAGAATGATGAAATATGACAACTTTACTTTATCGTGCATCCGACGAAAAATTCATGATTGTTTTCGTCGAAATGAAATTCCTACATTGGACAAAGTTCTAAATGAAATTAACAATGATAAGGATATTTTTTCGACAAACATTAGCCGAAGTACACTGTACAGGATACTGAAAGATTTGGGATTTTCCTTTGAAAAGCGAAAAAGGCAGGCTATGCTTTTAGAAAGACACGACATAATTTTATGGCGAAGAAATTATTTACGAAAAATTAGAGAACTGAAGAATGAAAATGCTTCAATCTATTATTTAGATGAAACATGGGTGAATGAAGGACACTCACAAAGTCGAGTATGGCAAGACAAAAACATCAAAAGCACCAATGAAGCTTCCTCTTCAAGTTTGACAACAGGCTTGGCTGCACCAAAAGGAAAAGGAAGAAGACTCATCATTACCCATATCGGAAGTGATGAAGGATTTGTACCTGATGCGGCTGACATTTTTGTAGGAAAAAAATCCGGTGACTACCACGAAGAAATGGATGGTAACCATTTTGAGAAGTGGTTTGAAGATATCATGCCTAAATTGAAACGAAACAGCTTTGTAGTGATGGACAATGCCCCCTATCACTCGGTGAAGAAAGAAAAAATTCCGACGACATCTTGGAAAAAAAGTGCAATTCAAGAATGGCTATCGTTGAAAAACATTACGTGGAACCAGGACATGATCAAGATTGAACTGTTGAAAAAAGTTAGCGAAATCAAACATATGTTTGATAAATACAGAGTTGAAGAAATTGCCGAAAAATTTGGACATAAGGTTTTGAGACTTCCCCCGTATCACTGTGAGCTTAATCCCATTGAAATGATATGGAGTCAAGTAAAAGGACACGTTGCCAGGGAAAACAAGACTTTTAAACTGAACGATGTGAAGGATTTAGTCATCCAAGGGATTGAAAAGGTCTCTGTACAAAATTGGAAAAACTGCATAAACCATGTTACTGAAAAAGAGAAATACATGTGGGAAGTAGATGGACTTGTGGATGATATTTGGGAAAGTAAGAACTTGGTAATTTCTTTTAATAGTGAGTCTGATAGCGATTCGGAAATGTTAAGTGATGATGATGTGTAAATTCATGTGATGAATAAGTATATTATAATGTAAATAGATTTGTTATGATGTTTGCTATGTTTTACATATATTGATGATGTATAAATGCATGTGATGAATAAGTAAAACGTAAATATAGTTTTCTCATTGTAACTACTATTCATGAAAGAGATTGGTTTCTTCTGTACACTTTCTTGTAAACTATTTTAAATTATTCATAAAATTAATAATTTACTACTAATCAACCCGACACCGTTCCGCGAGTTTCAGAATATGTTTCACACATATAAGGTTTATTTTTTTTAACTCTAATTTTTAAAATGGTTTCATTTTTTTTATTATTGTATGTGTATTCACTATATTTGTATTTTTTATATTCTATTTATTTATTGTGAATGTATTTTATATCCTCTATGTTATATGTATTTTTATTTGTTATTTACTTTCTTTAATATCAGAATAAATTTGATTTAATTTGGAGACTATATTTTGCTGTTAAGAAAAACACATATTTTAGCAGACGACGCACTCTCCCCTACCTTGTCCAACCAAATGTAAGACCAAAGGAGTAATTAAATTGGATTAATTTCCTTTAATAAAATTATTAAAATTGAAAAAAGAAGTATTAATCAAGGTGTTTAGCTTTCAGGTAAGTAAATTCAAAAAATGAATTTTATGGTTCATCACATCTTTAAATAGACTGTTTTTTTAAACAACATTTATTGTAAAAAAATTTTAAATATATATATTTTTAAATAACTAAAAATAATACTCATTTAGAAAAATCAAAACGCATTTATATTAACATAGAGTAGCTTTTTGTTTAATTAACAAATGTAATGCAAGAGCCATTAGAAATTAAAGATCTGTGAAACGTATAGAATTTCCACGTGCATTTTATCTCTCCTTGCCAAAAAGGGCGAATTTCCTCGCTTATAGCTGACTTCTTCTGACATTGTAACCCTAGTTTCTACGACAACGGCTGTGATGCGGTCAACGTAGCCTTTACTCTACTGACAAGTTAAGGTGAAACAGAGTATACACGTGCCGTGTGCGGCCGGGCATTATTTTGTTGAAGAGTTGTTATTATCTTATTATATCGCATCTAGTTTGAAATCTGGGGTGTCGCAAGAGGAACAATAACACAACCAGTCGTAGAACGTCGAATACGTACCGCTGTGCTGTAAGTGTGCCAGAAATGACTACCAAAGGGGTCTGGTTATCAGAGATGACAACCAAAGTCATGACGCCCTGTTGTGGGCATATGTGGCGTGCGATAGTAAGGGCAGTATCCACACACTGCCCTGGATGTCTCCAGAAACGTCTGCGGTGGTACTGATTCGTAGTCTGAATTCGACTGATACTGTCGTCTGCGGTTGCCTTTGTACACGACGGTCTTTGGTTGGACCAAGTTTCGAACTTGCCACCGTGTTCCTTGTACGTATTCTGAACGTGACATTATAGTTTTTTATTTTACAATATGTCAGTACTCGCCAGTAAAAATTCCACAGAAAAATTTCCAATTTTATGCGGGATTGTTGATAGGCCACCACCGATTATAGATAAAAAAATATAACGATGCCAAAACGGCGATAAACTACATTTTGTGGTAACTCGTTATATACAGTATATATATTTGAGTTGCGGAAGTAAAATCTTTGACTGTCTGGTTTGTTTGTTCACTGAAAATCCTTCTTGCAGGTCGATCGCTGAAATAGTCGTTATTCTTCTTCGCTGAACTGTTTGGTTCCCGGATTCTATTTTACCGTCTACCTTTTCAAGCATCGATTATAAAAATTACCACAAAACAGCGCTACATTACATTTGTTCCAAACTAGTGTTTATTCTTCTCGCAGTAGTTTATGTTCAAACTAAAAAAATCATCTGATACGAAAATTCTAGTTGAAGAAATTTCTAATCAAACCCGTCATCTGACCGTGGTTCAAAATTACGAAGTGTTGTCCTCGGATCTTTCCCTTAAGGGACTGATCCCGGACCGTCGTCAATAGCCCGTTGTGTTGCTCTAGTACGACGTTAACTAAAAATTACCATTACCTAATCAAACCAACTTAATATGAACTGAACAGTAAAAATCTGAGATTGAGAAGCTACTTATTGAGACTGATTGGCATGATTCACGTTCTATTATTTCATCGATTTATAACGATTTCACAGATAACCGTAAAAATCAACTTGCAAGATAATATAAGCACCAAAATTTAATACTTACATATTTTATCCTCGGACTGTCAACATTCTACGACTCAAACCCAAATTCGACCATTTTTAGTTCCATAAAGTTGGTTTCTTCAAAAGAAAATTTCTACGACACAGTTTCATACTGGTATGAAATTGTCAAATTTATAAATAAGTGACTGGTTACCAAACAAATGAGTGAAAATAACTTGCATAGTTTTCTCTTTAGATACATCGGTATTTAATTAACGTCGCACTGGAGCAACACAACCCCTTGGGTAGATTTATTTGAAAAAAAGTAGTTCGAATTATCGTTTGCACATTAGTTACTGTTATATTTTCGTACTATCGTATGTACACTAATTACTGTTATATTTTCGTATTATCGTTTGCACACTAGTTACTGTTATATTTTCGTTTGATGAGAATGGCAACAGTATGATAAATCGCACAGCTTCTGATATCCGCGTTTATTCCAAAAAGAATGTCTGATAACGCAGCCGTGTAAATATATCTGTTTATGAAGTCAGATTAAATAAAGTGTATTTTTGTAGAGAACGATTGAATAATTTGATTCAAGGAGAGTCTCGTAAAATGCCAATCACTCTTCCCATCATCAAGAGTGTACATGTTTAATTTTGTCCTAGTTAGAATGACGTATTAAGACTCGTCATCCGTAACTTAGGCAAAACAAGTGCATGACGAGTCTCAGTCGTCAAATGTACCCAAGGGGTTAAGTTACATAAGTTTACGTATTTTTCTGAAACAAAAAAATTCTTAAATAAGTTAAATTTGCATTCAAATATTGTGACAAAAAAATATTTGCAAATCGATGTTTCTTGAACAATAACAAACGATATTTTAATAAATAGCTAGGATGATTTTCATTTTTTACTACTCAACCAATCACAGCTCTCCTCGTAAAGTCGACCGACCAACCGGTAAAGTGGTTAAGGTGTTAGCCTCTAGATCGGAAGGTTCCTGGTTCGAATCCGGGTGCGGGCATGGATGTTTGTAAACGTATGGTGTAGAGGCGGCTGGTGCACCTTAAATCTGTCGTGGCCGAAAGTCCTCACGTTGGGTTGGCGTGGAAGTTTGGAGAGTGGGGTGCCAGCTCAGGTGTTGCTTCGTCATCTGACCGTGGTTCAAAATTACGAGGTGTTGTCCTCGAATCTTTCCCTTAAGGGACTGATTCCGGACCGTCGTCAATAGCCCGTTGTGTTGCTCTAGTACGACGTTAACTAAAAATTACCATTACCATTACCTCGTAAAGTCGAAATATTAACGAATTCAAAGCTACGCTGCCTCGGGATTCCAGTTTGGCGACCTTATCGAGGATTATTCAGGACCGCGGTCGATGTTTTTATTAACGTCGTACTGGAGCAACACAACGGACTAATGGCGACAGTCCGAGATCAAACCCGAAGAGAAAGATTCGACGACAGCTTAATTTAGAACCACGGTCAGATGAATTCAACCAAAGACCGTTGTGTACAGAGGGCTGGTTCATGATAAATCTGTCGTGGCCTCACGTTTACGTGGTCGAGGTTTGGAGAGTGGGCTGCCAGTTCATCTGACTGAGGCTCAAAACTAGGATCTTTGTGATCTAGGTATGTGACAAATGATTGGCTAAAAATACTATTCTGCCAATGTATATCATACTAGCATTTGTTGTAGAAATAAAATTTTTGCACTGAAAATCCCTCAGATTAGTTAGATAAAATTAAACTACTTTAAGAACAAAGTAACCGAGGAAATAAATTTGGGACCAAATTAACGTCAGGTTTTTCTTGATTCAATATGAAATTATCCTTTTATTCCCGAAGGATTTAGAAAAATTTAAGAGTATAAAAAGCGAAAAACTAAACAAATATAAAACATACTAACTTACGAAATATGTGTTCATTCGAAATGTTTCTGAGGAGAAATCATGGTCCTTGATCATTTTGCATAATTCTGGAATGTTGGACGCATACTGGAGAACTTATTTATCAAAACGTTATTCGAAAAATATGCGAGCCTTTAGTGGAACGTCCTTTTGGAAATCGTCGTCAATATTCTGTTGTATTGCTCCAGTACGACGTTAGTTAAAATACCTACCTATCTTTTAGAAATCTCAATTGCATTTAAAAAGCTTAATTTACGATACTTAGTTTACTTTTGAAGATAAATCATTGTCTTCTGTGAATAGGATATATTAAGGACAGCAAATACGTGCATTGGAGTTCATATTAGGATTACGATGGAAAACGTTTACATTTTTTAGTAGAATAAAAAACTGGCTTTTAATAACACAATACCCTCCTCAAAAACTTAGTTTTAGACTCTTAAATTCCAGAATTTAACAAAAGTGCACCAAAATTTAAGAAATTACTTTCAGAAGTTGACAATCATGTACACAGCTTACAGTTCTTTAATTGTCTTCGGGAGTAAAACAAAAAGAATGTCACAAAAATTTGACGATTACAGCAGTACGAACTACAAAGAACAACACTCGAGATTATAAAATTTTATTAAACAAAAATTAATTATAAGTATTGCTAGTGTGCGAATCCACACACTACAGGACAAAAATAAGTTGTTTTAATTTGCATATACAAATACTTTGATTTCTTGCAGTACATGGATTTTTGTTTAATACTTTTTAGATAAATCAATGGCAACAGGCTATATAGGTTCATTTATATATACGTATATTCCACACGAAACGTTGTGCAGAAACATTCATAAGGCACACTTTTTACGAGATGTTACAGGAGAAATAAAGTCTTAGATTGTTTTATGCAAGATTCTGAGCATATGATAAAAATCAAATGATTCTCAATTGCTCGGAGAAAAATAACTGGAATACTTAAACTAAAGGAGGAAAATTCTGTGCCCTTTGTAAATGTGTTAGAATTGTTACTATCAATTAGCTTCGAACATGTAACACCCAAAATAGTCTAAAACCCCATTAAAGTAGCACATATTTCAATTGGTAATTCTTTTCATAGCAATACTACGTATTGTTCGCTTTGAAATTGAAAAAAATTCAATGCTCCATTTAAATATTGAACACTCTGAGAAGTTAGAGTAAATGTAGCTCAACATTCCAGACTTGTCTGATATTTACAAAAATCTCCATTCGCTTTACCCCAAAGCTAGAAAACCCTTACGAAGAAAAAAATTATCATAAAAGCAACTTGAATGTGAACAATAATACACATGATTTAATTCTGTTTTTTGAAATTTGCTTGCATTCATAAATGTTTAGTGCTACACACAATTTCAAGACCCCCATTGTGCGAAATATAACAATTTCCCCATCAACAATTAAAACTCTGAGAGAAATAACAAGTTAAAAGGGTTTACACAAAAATACCCAACCAAAAATATTATTCGTTTTTTAAAATAACAATATTCCTTGAACACAGAACACAAATGAAAAGTAATGAAAATAAATGCATACATGACACCTAAATTAAAAATAAACCAAATTTTAAAATTGGGCTCTTGGTAACCTAAATCTTCCAGGGAATGAAGTCTTCCACCTTAAACATAGTTAAGATATGAATGCAAGTTTTAAACCTAACAGCAAATCCCTGATGTTTGATTGACATACACATGCTAATTTTTGGCAATCATGTGCATTTTAACAATACAAAACTCTTTTTTTTTTACCGGAATAATCCAATAAAATACGAGTACCAAATCAATATATTTTGAATACTCATTTGACGGACAAAATAGATCATCTCTCACACTGAGTATTTACAATTCCTTTGGACAAACATTTTATAACAATCTCCAGGAGATAATATTCAAACACTCAGTGCTAACAATAGAATTGCAACTGTTTCTGTGACTCAACTTAAAACGCTGCTTCAAAATATCTCAATGTACAGTTTGATTTAGAATTCATTCAAATGCAAACAACGTTCTTTCTTAAGATCCCTCATCCCAACTGCTATAGAGAAGTGTGCTGATTAACAGAAGGTTGACAGACAATTACAGTTTAAATATCGTATGAAACTAAGATGTTGGAAAATGCAAATGTCCGAATATTTCAAAATTAATTAGAGATTGAGTCAATATATTGTTAAGATTCAGGCACCCTAACCATTCAAATCCTTAGAAATGGAAGAATCTTGTATTTACCCAGGCTCATTTGCCACTTTTAAGGCGATCGCAATTATGTGTTTTTTTAGGGGAGTTTGGATGAGAATCAGCTTTTTGGATTAACCTAACACTGATGAACAAAAATAGTGCAAGGTTTCATTTGTGTCAATCTTATCTTCCAATGAACGGCACCTTAGAAAAGTTCACGAGGACAGGTTACAGGATGACACATTACGACGACACATTTCGAAAAGAACACGACGGTCAGTGCTAGATTGGTAACGAGTGCAAATCAGACAAATTAATTACAGTGATGCAGTACCTTAACTATCACAACGATGCACTCTATTTCAAATAAAAAGCAAAGTTTATCTGGTAAATTGCTATCGTTAAATATGGCCCAGGACAGTCGACTAAGTCGCAAATGTTACTTCAGCACCATAATTTTTTTTTCAATCTCCAGCGATATGGTCAATTGACTCATTCACATGAAGTTAACAACATAAAATACAAATTCAAGCCTTAATGTACATATATAACAGAATGCTACATCAACGACAGAATGAAAAACTCAAACGAGTATTGGAGGAAACGGGCGCACTCGTCTCAGAGTGTTCGGACACAGCCACTTGATGCAATTCCCCTTCAAAAATTACATGAATTTCAATTGAAGTGTACATTTAGCTAAATTAAAAAACACACACTAAATATATTAGGAAGAAATTACTTCAAAATGGTAGCTAAGCATTAAAACACAAAAAATTGCGAATATAAGAGTAAGAGAAAATTCAATATATCAATTCAAAATAGCTAAATAATGTGATGCAACACGTTACACAACATGCGAGAATGCTAAAACCTGTACATCAAATGGGAAGGCCACCTCAGCTCATGGCATACAAGCAGGTACATACAGTTCATACATACATTTTGATGGCAAAACATACAAATTTCTTTAACTTTTTACAAAAAGTAGGAAGTTCCACATATGGGATAAATCCTTTCCTTACAAGCTAATTAAGAGGATTGATTGCTTTAATAATTTCTGGTTCTCTGCAACTGAAAACAAATCTATACAAGTTATCACAAATTTTAGTTATTATTAATGGATGAAATGCCAGAAAAGTAAATTCTATTAATAAAAAACAATTGCTTGTATGATGCTCGCAAACTTAACTGAAAAAAAAAAGGCCCTTTTCAGTACAAATTCGATAAATTAATTTTCGATAATTATGACTATTGTGCCCCTCCACAAGCATTAATTTATTTGCCATGTTATTCACCTTCCCAATAAAACAATTATATTTTTTTATACTTAATGTTAACAAACAGCATTTCATAGAAAAACGATGCCAAATATGCTTAATCTGAGAACACTAGCATTATTTGTTTACATTACTACTAGTAAACATATGTTAAGTTTTACGTAGGCTAGTGGTCTGGGATTAAAGCACATTTTAAAAATTAATAGCAATTTGGGTATCATAAATTGTTTATTTAAGAAACACTGCTTATCTGCATGTAATCTTTCATATTAATTTAAACTTTCATAAAAGCTAAGGAGAAACATTCAATAGGTTTAGATTTTTAACTGCCCCATTGACAATAAAAGTGCAGCAAAACACTAAATTCAAGCATACTGATCATCGCAGAAATAGGTGAGAACCGATTGACGAAAATCAATGCACTTTATTAAAGTCAAATTGAATGCTTTTCTAAATCCAGCATGTATAATATTTCAAGCTAGTTTTCGCCTACCTTTTCCTAATAAGGCTTGTTAGGCATAAAATATACAATGACATTACCCGATTTATTTATAAAACTGTTTACGAAGGGAATAGGTCTCTTCACAGATAAAAAGTTTTTCCTCGCTTAATGTCATGTAAAATATTTAGCGCAAAAAATGCAAGACAATATAAATTCTCTTTTAAATTGTAAACTTTTTTATGTAATAAGAAAATCTTATTTTTCGCACCTCATAGAATAAAGCCAAATTGAATACTTATATAAATTCAATATGTATAATATTTAAAACTAGTTATCGCCTACTTTTCCTAATAAGGCTTGTTCAGGCATAAAATATATCATAACGAGACCACCTGAAACTTTCTGAAACTGTTTAGGGAGAACAGGCCTTTTCATAGATAAAAAGAGTTTTTTCTTTCCCATTCATGACACGTAAAATATGTAGCGCGAAATGCAAAACTAATAAATTCTCTTTTTAAAATGTAAACTTTCTCATGTAATAAAAAAATAAGACTGGCAGAAAACTGTATAAATAGCACTTCATAAAGGAGGTTCATGCACAGAGTTCACACCCATCCCCCCGTCAGTTTGTGGAAGAGCTCCTCGTTCAGAGTCTGGTTCTGGTCCTTGGAGCGCATCGAGAGGAAGATGTAGCCGCCGATGAACTCGTGCACGATTTTGCAATCGGCCGACAGGCAGCTGAACGCGATGTTCTCCTCTTCGAACTGCACCCGCACCTGTCGCACTTCCCAGTTCACGTTCCACACCTTCATTGTGTTGTAGCGCCAGGTTTTGATGTGGTCTCCGCTCGACAGGTCCATTCGCATCAGTCGGTTGAAGGCTATACCGAGCAGTTCCTGTGGCAAAAGAGGAATCTCAAATACTTGTTCCTGACACTTGGATGGATTAAAGAAACATCTTGCAACCATGCAGTAAAATATTTACCACTTTAAAACCAACTCCAAAGGATTGCATTTACACATTGACAATACTAAATATTTATTTAGATTTGAATTCAGAGTAGCTATTGGCCTTCTAACTGGCCACTGTACCCTAAATAGACACCTCAACCTTATGCGTGTTATAGAGGACCCATTATGACAATGTCTTTTTCCCGGTCTCTATATAGAGGCTGTCGGATGGCAGAGGAGAGTCCTGTACACGCTTTGTGATTATTACTCTGCCCTACGATTAGAGTATCTGGGATACCATTGTAACAAACCCTGGGATTCATCAAACATTCCAATTACAGAGATGCCAACTACTACGGATTCTCAGTAGTTTCTACAGAAGTGAATTGGGTACTACGGATTACAGAATCAGGGGTTTTTTCTACGGAAAAATTCAATTTATTTTATTTATCACAACACATTATTTTTTTTATTATCATAATAATTTTTTTTTGGTAAATGAGAAAGAGTGCTTGAATTTAATTATTAAATGTTTTTTACATATAACTCATTCATACACAATTATTGGTTCTATACACGTTTTCATGTATGACATACCTTACTAAATATAATGTGTTGCATATATTTCAAATTTGTAATTAAATATTAGAATATATGCGTGTTATTAAGCTGATTTCTTAAATTCTTACTCAACTACTGAAAAATTCTTAAAACTACGAATTTTTTCCTTTGGTACTACTGAAAACTTCCACTGCAGGCTGGCATCTCTGCAATTAGGTACATGCTGAAACAGAGTGGCTACAAATGTTGAAGTAAAAAGTTCCCCGAGTTTTCCCTGATTTCCAGAGTATTTTTCATGAACTCCCTGAGTTTCTCCATCCGTTCGCAGAACAATTCTTCCGTAATTATGATAAACTTGACACTTGATGAACTAAAAAACTATAGACTGATAGATGAATAAAAATAAGATAAGTAAAAAATATGTTTAATTGTATTCCATAATAGACGAAATAATATAAAGTTATAGATAGAAAATTTAATTTTACATTTTAAACTATTTTGATGTGTTTGCAAAAGCAGCCATCAGCCCCTGAATCCGTCAATGGCGCCAGCGCTCGGTACATCTCTACTATTATAAAAGGAAGTGTTTGTCTGTCTGTCCTGTACGCAGTGTCCTGACGAATAGATGGCACTTACAATAGTGAAATTTAGCACACATGTGGTCCGAATTTTTTGCAATTTTTCTAGCGCCCCCGAATTTTAAAATTTAATCTAAAACATTTAAAAATTAATTAATTGGAATTTAATTATTATTATTTTCCTTAGAATGGCATACGGTATAAAGACAACGATTTTAGTATCAGCAACGATTTTAGCGGACGAACAAAACAAATAAAGTTTTAACTGGAGTTATGTAGTTCTTTTTTCTATCTCCTAGATCGTTAAAGATAGAAGAAAAATTTCAACGGATTTCAAATCTGCGGAAAATTTTACATCAGATCGATACCTAAAAACATGATTTTCTTTAAATAAATAATTTTTAAATTGTAACTTCTATATTTTTTCCAATACGAATTTGGCCGCCGGCGCCGTGAAGAATTCTACCTTCGTAGTTTAAAAGATCAGATTAATTCATTTTGATTTCCTGAGCAACGGATTCGAGTTCGTTCGTTCTGGTTCGAACAGGCGTTCTTTGTTGCGTTTTTCTATCTCAGCGATCGTTAAAGATAGAATAAAAGTTTCAACGGATTTGAAATCTGCGGAAAATTTCACAATAGATCGATACCTAAAAATATGATTTTCTTTAAATAAATAATTTTTAAATTGTAACTTTTATATTTTTTCCAATACGAATTTCGCCGCCGAGAAGAATGACCTTCGTTTGATTCGAGATTCATTCATTTTGAAAAGTAACGAATTCGGGTGAAGCAAAAGAAATAATTAAAGTTATGACTGGCGTTCTTCAGTGCTTTTTTCTAAATCAGCGATTGTTTAAAATAAAATGAAAACATCAACGGATTTCAAAGCTGCGGAAAATTTTACACCAGATAGATACCTTATACGTTTGATTTTCTTTTAATAAATAATTTTTCAATTAAATATTTATATTTTCATAGGAGATTGTGACGTCACGCCGATTGGATCTCTTCGCAAACGATTTTGGCCGCATTTGACAATGACGAATCCATCACGAAAAGAACTGTAACGGGAACGCAAACTTTTCAACAACAAAAAAAACCCGAGTTCAAAAAATTTCGAAACAAATTAATAACTTCTAACACATATGTAATAAAAAACATATGTATAATCTAAATGACTACTTTTTCGTTAGCCGGGCGCAATTTTGGAAAATCGCCAATCTAGGTATTTTAGAAAAAAAATGATTTTTTTTTAATGTTGATTAAATTGAAACCGGATGTTTAACTTTTGCAGGTTTTTCCGGCCTTTAGTATTTTTTAAAGCCGCAAGGCACTACGTTCCTATTATTGACATTAGGGAACGTGGCACAGCAGTAGACTTCGGTTACAGGATTTCCGGCCGTTACAGGTTTAATAAAACAGTATACAATGTATACAACTCTTTTTTCTGGATGTTTACGTAAAAAATACACTTCTCATTTTCGGAATGAAAACAAAATTGGCGACATTTTGATTTGGGTTCAAAGTGGCGCCCGCATGGCTAACGGAAAAGTACCAAATGGGTGCCATTTGCAAAACGAAATTCCAACTTTTTCCCTGAGTTAAACGAAACTTCCCTGAGTTTTCCCGGATTTTTCCAGAAAATGATTCTTCCCTGAGAAATCCCTGATTTCCCTGAATTCCCGGTTCTGTCGCCACCCTGTGAAATTTATTTTGGCAATCAGTCGTTAATAGATCAGTAGGGGGTTTCAGTACAATAGACTACTGGTCACAGTGCTGGCACTCTTTAGTCACCCCCCCACAATAAGTCATTGATTTGATTTCTCTTTATAGCCCCAACTGCGTGCCATGTGATTCTGGAGTTGTTATGGATGCAACCTGTCTTGAGAAGTGTCCAACAAATTTTATGGCATGAGTATGGCCATATTTGGCTGATCCGATGTGAACGTACGTCAATGTCGAGTAGTTGTGAAAAGAAAGGACGGAGAAGACATGCATCCTGAGTTCATGATCCCCATGTTTACCAGACAGTAAATCTCATGGAAAAACATCAATAGGTTACCTTGGGTTCGTATAAACCTAAATATGCACCCCCCACCAAGGGAGTCAGACTGAGAAATATTTATGAAAGATATTGGCATGGCAAGGGAGATGATAAGGGCCCTACTCTGGTTGACCTTCTAGAACTGTAGTTTACATTTAAATTTCACCCTTGTTTTGGGATATTATGTTACCTGTTTAAATGTATTTCGCATTGTCTCTACTAAGGTGATTCTGGTGTGTTTTCAAAAATTGCATAAGTATTATTAATAGAATTTTTAAAAAAATAAACTACTTAAAATTTGAACTAAGGTCAGATGACGAGGTCTACTCCTGAGCTGGCATCCCCCTCTCCAAGATTCCACACCAACTGGAGGACATTTGAGGCGATAAGAGGTTTAAACTGCACCAGTCTCCACATACCACATCCTCCAGTTGATAATCTGCAAATCTACCAATTGCCCCCCCCCCAAAAAAAAAGTTTCTCTACTTAAAAAATTAACTATTAATTAATTAACTATCGCTTAAGAAAATTAACTACTTCATTTTGAAACATGGTCAGATGACGAGGTCAACAGCTGAGCTGGCATCCCACTCTTCAAATTTCCACACCAACTTGAGGACATTTGAGGCCATAAGAGATTTAAACTGTACCAGTCCCCAAATACGTGATGATACCACTCCTCACATACCACATCCTCCAGTTGTTAATCCGTGACTCTACCAACTGGGCCACAGCACACACACAAAATTATTCTTACGAAGTACATAAAACGTAGTATTATATACAACCAGAATTACTTAAATTGACAAAAGGTACTAATTTTTAGTTCAGTCAAATCACATATTTTTCATTTTTTAAGGACATAAATTCTATTCTGCTAAAAATCAAATCATCTTTTGCATTGATTGAACTTTCAGATCTAAACTAAATTAATTAAAGTTCCTCAAAAAGTTTTTTAAATGATCAACTAAATACATTCGCTGTTTAGTCTGAAATCTGACACACATGCCAACATTCACCTAACCAATGCAATAGTAGATACATAACATGCACTCTTATGCTTAGACCTATTTAAAAGCTTCAGATACCGAGATGTTACAAAACTAAAATTATGGAAAAATCAGTTACTCACATCTCTGCGGCCATTATCAAATCTCACAACAAAGAGTGACATTCCAAATTCTGGAAGAGCCTGCCATGCTTTGATATAGCTCAATTTAGCCTCCATCAGGTTCAGATCTTTCACATTCGCGTGAGCTTCAAGTATTCGGTGAATCACCTGCAAACATCCCTTCATTAACACACTCGGGAAAAAAAAGCAACATACAAAAATTGAGAAATTCCTTTTCACACTTTACTCTGTATATAAACAGGGTGGTAACAGAACCTGGAAAAATCAGGGAAAATGCCCAAATTACACAAAAAATCAGGGAAATTTTGATAATTTAAACGGTAACTATTATTGTTTGTTCTATTTAGAGATGCGCAATTACGAGTGCTTCTGAGAATCGAATAAATCGTATTCGCCGAAATTGTAATTGGAATAAAGAACACTGTTGTAATTTCCAAACACTGCAAAAACCGCGGCCGCAGCGTCTCGTCGCCGTGAATCCGGCGATACAACTTGTGGTATACAAATTGATATTTGTATAGCTAATGATGTGTTTTTTGTGCATTAAATTAATAATTTTTGCTTGCAATTACATTTTTGTAGAATTTTTAATAATATTTGCATTTGATTTTGATGTATAGTATGATAATGTAGTGTCAGATGTAATATGTTCATATTCAAAATAATTTGGTATTTTTCTCCAGTTTTTTCAATTGCTATTTTAAGAGTTCCAAAAAGGGTTCCAACCCTTACAGTAAGAATTATACTATCCAAAGAGAAAAAATACAAAATATTTGTGGAGAGTTATCTTTTCACCCCATCGACCCTAAATATTTAAAAATAATGTGTGGATACTGTATATAGATACCAATCACGGATATTTCATAAGGGAATTGTAAAATCAGGGAAATTTTTGTGACACTATCAAGGAAATCATGGAAATATCAGGGAACTTATTTTTGAGGAATTTGTTGCCACCCTGATAAAGTAAATGCTCTACTACTTTAATTTTAACTGTATGGCCAAAAAAAAGCTATTTGTTTACCAGGTTCATAAAATTAAAGTAGTGAATCATAATTCAATCCCTTGTACAATCTCTAAATGGCTGAAATGTTAGCAGCATAGCATAATGTTAACTGCGGACACAGATTGGATTGAAAGCAAAGAAATCAATCCTTAATTAGCTTTGAGCCTTATAAGTCGACTTGATTCAATATATTGTTTATTTTCTACCAATCCAGCACCAAACCCAACTTCATTTTTTTTCGTCAATCCATAAGTGTACTTTTTTTTGATAATAAAGAGAAGATAAATTTTCTTGACAAAATTTATGATTTTGTGACTTTTTGGGACCAGTTTTCCCATTTTCGGCATATTTTTGAGACCAGTAGACACCTTGTAAAAGGAAGTGTTTGTGTGTGTATGTGTTTGGTGTTTTGAGACTTTCTATACCACTTAGTCTTGAAATTTGGCATACAGGTAGTCCTAATTTTATGCAAAACCTGGAATTTAAATTTTAATCTACATTTTTTTATTATTTATTTTCCTTAGAATGGCAACAATATGAAGAGATCAGATTCTAAACTTATTTTATTCATTTCCTTTTCTGTGCACAAACAATTCCAGTGAAGTGTCACAAAACAGAAAAAAATTTTTGATCAGCATTTGTTTCTTTTTTATTCTTTAGTCTAAGTTTCTATCTTCGCAATCGTTAAAGATAGAGTAAAAATTTCAACGGATTTGAAATCTGAGGACAATTTTACATCAGATCGATTCCAAATTTTATGCGTATTAGCGACATGCCAGTGTCATGTCGGGTAAAGACGGGACTCGTTCTTAAAATTATTGTTTTTTCTTTTTAATGTTTTCAGTATCAGCAAGGACAGGAAAAGAAATATTATGTGAAACACTGTGCTGGCCTGCTAGTACTAATATCTATGTATGTGTGAACTTTAAAACTTGTTTCTAGTCGTAGTTCTTTTTGTGCATTGGGATATCCCAATCAGGTTGTTTGCATGTTCGTAATAAATTTGAGTTTTTTTAATGTTATGGAATTATTTCATATTTCAATATACAAACGCAAACACTTTGAAAGCAAATATCAAAACCTAAGGAAAGTCAAAAACTCAAATGAAAAATCAAGCCTTTTTAGAGGACAATGGGATTTCTGGTCATGTAAATCAATGTGCTTCTGCTTGGGAGACTTGGCAGGATGTTTTTTTTTTCTTCTATTTGGCCAAGCAGTGCAAAACATACTATAATGTTAAGTAAAAATGTTACGAAGGAAAAAAGAGGGATCGTGGAATAAATTAGTGGGATGAAAGCAGGAAAGACTGCTTGGGTATCCCAAGAACATGACCCCCATATTCACCACAGACAGTCAGCCCCAAAAGAGAAAAAAAAAAAAGATCACTAGATTTGCTTTGGAAGAATGTTTGATTGATTCCCTCACCTTCTGATTCTTCAGTTTCCGTACAAAGCGAGGAGCGACCATATCATCCGGATTGATGTCGATTTGTGACGGACTGATCACCGGAGCAGGAGCTGGTTTTTGCATGTTCAGGAAGTCCATGATGGATTTCACTTCAAGGTCATACGAGCTGTCTGCCATCGTCTTACCTTTCGCTGCGAGGCGGCAGGCTGCCATCCATTTTGCATACTGCTCTTCCTGAAAAATCAAAACTCGATTTAAGATTTTCATTCTTTCACAAAATCGCTTAGTCTTGAAAGTTGTATTTGGTTGGATTTAGCACAAGGGGCCATATGTGGTCTGGCTGCGCCAAACACAAGACATTCAGGGACAAAACATGCACAAAGAAAATTTTATTAACACAGAAGAGAGAAACAGTCCCAAGGAGGAATGTGCTGCATACAACTAGCAGTTTGTCAGCGCAGAAGGCATACCCACTGAGCCATGATGGCCACATGATTGTTTGCCTTTGGGGATTTATAGCGCAAGGGTCATATTTGGCCAAGCTGCTCCAAACACAAGATAGACAACATCAAGTAATGGACATACCAGGGGTAAAAACAATCAAAATGTAAAAAAGAGGAAAATATACGCAGCATTACTTTGAACTAAAAAATAGCTGAATAATAATAGTATATTTGTCTACTAATGTGTATACAGAACAGTGGAGCAGCCAGAAATTTTTTCTGAAGGGGAGGCAAATTTAATCAGACAAAGCCCTATAAAGTCCACTAAAAACAATAAAATGTGTCTTTGGAAGTAGGGAGATTAACCCATAACCTCCCATGGCTGCGCCACTAGTATACAGAATATGTGTTTATGATGAGCATGTATTTTTGCCTATTATTTAGCTTTATAAGCTCTATTAAGTCCACTATAAACAATGAAATTTGCCTTTGGAGGGGGAGGCTTTAACCCATAACCCCCTCATTGTGGCTGTACCACTGGTACAGAATATGTATTTTTATAATTCAAAAGCACTATATTCAAATTTTTTTTTTTTTGCATCTTTTCAAACACTCTAAGAATATTCACACTTTCCTTATTATTACTTTTTTTTTACATTTATTCTTTGGCTGTAATTCTACGATATTACTTAATTCTAAAGAAAAAATTGTAGAAAAAGCAAAACTTTTCAGAAGAAGAAAAAAAAGCGGAAATCCGCGTAAACACGGAAGATTTTTACCCGACATACACAAAAGGAAAGTTTTATTGACACAGAAAATAAATTTGTACTCATTGGACCAGCACTACTTACAACACGTTGATAGTGCAGCAGACAAATCCACAGAGCAACAGCCCCATGGATATGCATTAATTTTTAGCATTGATATTACTGAATTTTTTATTACCTTTCCAATTTATAGTTTTATCTTTTACCTTCACAATTGTGCTTTGTACCTAAAACTATTTTTGTTTTAAAGCTTAATCAATGTGACCGATACTATGTGTATTAATTTGGATGCCAATAGTGAAGTTAATAGAATTTCATTAAGATTATCTGACTTTTGGAGTGATAATCCAAGTTTATAATTTGCTCAAATCGAAGCTAACTTTAAACTGTCAACTACTACAACAGAAACCACCAAATACTATAGCTAGATAGCATTCAATCAGCAAACTAAGTGTAGAAGTTATAGGGGGACTTAAAATCCCATACAAATTAGTTTCACAAATGCCCAAAACCTACTACATCCATCACAAAATCAAACAGGTTGAAATTGAAAAGCAATTTGATAACTTACGGAACTGCACCTTATCCAGTATTCAGTCATACCCTCATGATTGGGCACTTCGAGTCTAATTCCATATTTACCATGAGACAAGTTCACATCAGGTGTAACTTCACAACCTGGGGATAGTAATTCAAAATTGTATATGCTCTATACCAATGGTTTATGATTTCATTAGTACAGGTGTTCCATGCAGACTATTTTACAAACATTTTCAAATGGAAATCTAGACAAATTTGAATGACATGGTTCCCACTCTTTGGCAGGGAAAAAATCAAGTACTTTTTCAGGACTATTGTAAAAAGGCAGAAACTCCCTCTTTAACTCCCCATTTTAGTAGACAACTTTCCTAAAGAACCTCACCTATAATGTAACCTCTTTATTACCATTCACATACTTAACAATTCCAAACATACATATACATACATGAGACATATATATTTCTAGTCACTATTCAAACATGCTACGGGAAAGAAAAAATTCTTAAAAAGAAAAAGTAAAGTAGCTAAGTTATTATACTTATGTTCTATATGTTCGAACTGACATAGAATCTCATTGATTCATTGAGCAAAGAAAATAAACACGTGCCTTGTGTGATGAACAAGCGTATTTGGCGTATTCTTCGGAACCGCAATAAAACCACGCCTTCTAAGCGCATTGTGAGGTGCATGCGTTTCAAGCCGATTCATACTCAAGAAAATTCCAGATTATAATTTTTCAAAATAAATTCAAGGACTTTCAAGTATTTTGCACCAAATTCAAGTACTTTCCAGGGCCCTTGAAAACGAAAATGAAATTGATTGAATTTTAAGATCAATTAGAGTGTTCACGCTGTGAATTGAAATAAACTATCACCTATTAGGCTGGTATAAACTTAAGTTACTAAAAGTACACATGACGAAGTCTTTAAAAATCCAAACTAGAATTTATTCAAAAGATAACAAATGAATTTAAGTTAAGATTAAAAGATTACAATCAACGCATAGTTCCATTGAAAAGTAAATCTAATAACTTGATCGAAGAGATCAAGTAAGCGGATACGTGATCAAACAAGTGAGAACGGGAATACTGGTGCAACAGATTACAACCACTTTTATAATAGTATGAAAGATCACGTGACACGATTTGCATAACCGTGATAAGATTTGCATAAAGTACAAATCAAATATGTTGGCTTAGTAAAATTCAGAAAAGGTTTTTCCTAACAGAAATTCAAGTACTTTTCAAGGATTTTCAAGGTCAGTGGAAACCCTGAATGACACTTGGATGGATTGGGTTTTATGGCGCAAGGGCCGTGTATGGCCAAACATAAAGGGGCTAGCAAATTTCGACTATAATGAACGTTTAAGTAAGCTAAACATGTATACACTGGAAAGAAGAAGAAGGAGGGGGGATTTGATTCAGCTTTTCAAGTTTGTAAAACAAGGGGACACAGAGGGCTTAAATTTCAATAGGGATAACAGAACAAGGGGTCATGGGTATAAATTGAATTAGACACATTTTAATCGGGATTTAAGGAAAAACTACTACTTTAATAGGGTAATAGACAGTTGGAACGCGTTGCCAGAAAATATAGTTAATTCAAAGGGAGTGTACGAATTTAAGACACAATTGGATAGTCAGTGAGAATTGGAGAATTCATAAACAAAGGACCAGCCTTGTTGGGCTTGAGCCTGTAGCTGGTCATCAATATTTGTATTTGTATAAGACAAACATCAAGTAATAGTCATACATGTAACGTTACTTCATTTGAGAGTTTAATGATGCACTGTATTCGGCCATGCTGAACTAGACATGAGACACATAATATCAAGCAGTAGACACACAATGAATGTTTTAGTGGAACAGAAGAGAAATACACACAACAGCAATCGAATCTGCGTTGCCTACAACTTGAAAGTTACTAGCACAGTGAGCATACCCACTGAGCCATGACGGCCTCACATACACATAAGTAAAGTTTTACTAACAGAGAAGAGAAATACACCCAGGGAGGAATCGTACCTGCACCACCTACAACTTGCAGATATTTGGCTACGAGAACTAATGATTTTAGAATTTACAGTACAAAGTCCAAAATTCGGAATCCTCCAGACCTCGACCGTTCCATGTTTCAGACTTGTCCAGACTTCAGATCATTTGCAGTTTTTTGTTTAGAAAACCTTAATCTAACCCCCACACGTTATTTACTTCAGGAACACACTTGCAACACCAAAATAGCAGAAATATAAATAGGAATAATTTTTTTTTAAGGAAAAAAAAACCTTTAAAACAAAAATTCAAATTTTACAAATCTAATTTTTCTGTGTAGTATTCACTCTGAACATGTCTGTTATTTTGCTATGTTTCATCAATTTGGTCCAGGTTGAATGTTTTGCTTAAAAATTGTAGATAGAAGAAAAAAAATGAGAGGGGGGAAAACGCTGGTTAGCAAAACGTCCGGTTTTTGGACAATTCTGGATTTGGGACTTTGTACTGTTCCTACAAAATCCAATACTCATGGTTAATAAAATAAGAAACAAGATTCTTAAGTTTGCTATTCTTCTGATTTGGTACAGTAGCCCTTTAGTATATTATGCTTCTCAAGGGACAAGACAAAAGTCAGTACACATAGAGCAAAACAGCAAGAGTACGTTAGTACAAAAGCATAAATTATTTACAGTAAATTATATGTTTTGTTTTATTTACAGGGTTGGTTTTGGGTTTTATGGCACAAGAGCCATACTCGGTCAAGCTGCACAAGACAGACAATATCTAGTAATTGTGAAAAGGATTGAGAGGAGAAAGATAACTTGGACATCCTGGGGCCAGGACCCCTATTTTTACCAGATACAGCAAACCCCATGGGAAAAGAAATAACCACTAGGGTACCTTGGGCCCATGAAGTTTGTAAACACCTAAAGTTGTATCTGAGAGGAGTCGATGGAAAAATCTTTAAAATATTGAATTAAACAGAACATTTTTCGAAATAGAATTCTTTATCTGCTTTCTAGACACCAGAATTATTGTTTGCCAATTCAAATTAGGATTACTGACTGAAACAAGTGACCTGATTACCGATCCTGCATAGAAAAATATTTAGATTTCCTATACTTTCAGCAAACCGAAAAGTCATTGAAGAACAAAGAAGAAAGAGCGATATAGCTCTAACTCTATTTATAGAGCAATATCTCTAATATTATAAAAGGAAGTGTCTTTTTGTCTGTTTGTTTTCTGCACACAAAGTCCTGATGAATCTATGGCACTTACAGTAATGGGATTTAACACACAGGTAGTCCAAATATTTTGCAAATATTGGGTCGCTGTGAATTTTAAAACTTAATCTAGGACATTTTAAAATGAATTTAATAATGCTTAATTATTACTGAATGCAACAGCATAGTAGATCACAGATTCTAAATATATTTTTTCGTTTCAGTTTTCATTTTGTGCAGAATGGTTTTCCAGAAGACGGAATAAAAATTTCAACGGTTTTGAAATCTGCAAAAAATTTTACATTAGATCGATACTTAAAAATACGATTCCCTTGAGATAAATAAAAAATTTTAATGGAATATCTTTTATATTTTTGCAAGAGATTGTGGGATGTCACGTCAACCTTCGCCTTCAAAAAATAAACAGATTACATTTAATGCCCAATTACGATTTCAGCAAAAGAAAAAAAATTTAATATATTTATAAAACATTTGGGCTGACATTGTTTAGTTCTTTTTTGTAAAATCGGGATCGTTAACAATAGATTAAAAATTTCAACGGATTTGAAATCTGTGGAAAATTTTACACCAGAGAAATTTTTATTACCAAGAGAATTCATAGCAATCACCGGGGGTTAGCGAGCAGTGATCACACCCGACCCCACGCAAAAAACTGTCACAAGGAATGCAGTGCTGGTAGATCTATAAATAAGACTTTAGTGTAAATTTCATTTTGCCTTCATACTTCTGTGTACCTTCATCTCTTCTATTATAAAAGGAAGTGTTTGTCTGTGTGTGGTCTGTACTAACTGTCTTGAGGAATCTATGGCACTTACAGCAATCAAATTTTGCACACACGTAGTCCGAATTTTTTGAAATTTTTGTGCAAGCCCGAATTTTAAAATTTGATTTAGAACATTTAAAAATTAATTTATTGAAATTTAATTGTTATTGTTTTTCTTAGAATGGCAACAGCATAAAGAGATGAAAAAAAAAAAAAATAAAGATAAACTGGAGTTAAGCCGTTCACTTTTATATTTCCTAGATCTTTACAGATAGAGTAAAAATGTCAACAGATTTGAAATCTGCAGAATATTTTGCATTAGATCAATACCTCAAAATACGATTTTCTTCAAAAAAAAATTTTAATTGCAACTTGTGTATTTTTTCTCATACGACTGACTTTTGCTGCCAGGAAATCAACAGTTTCCATTTCCTGTGCTCACAGAATTCCAGCGAAAGAAAGCAAAGAAAATGAAAGACATTTTGGCTGGCATTATTTAGTTCTTTTTTTTTTATAAAATTGGGATCGTTAAAGAATAAATTATAATGTTTTTTCACCACACAAAAATATTTAACCAAAAGCATTTGCTGAACACATCTTCAGCATACAAGCAAAATACGCTGTCAAAATGTTCCAAGATACAGAATTATTAGCTTTTCTATACAAAATGGGGTGATCTACTAAGACCTCTTTTTTTGCATGCTGTTTAGATTTCAGAAACACAAGTTTAGCGTGAGAATTTTAGATAGTGCTTCACATTTGTAAGCCAACAAAATGTTCTCAGAAGATCAACCAAAGCTGATCAAAACTATCACTTTTAAATTGAAGACATTTTACAGAAATAATGGCAGCATAAGCAACAATATTTTCTGCACGCCAAATATTCTTGCCTACAAGTGAAATACAAAGTTAAAAAAAAATAGGGTTGAGAAAATGAAGGAGGAAAATTCTGCTCCCTAAACTTTACTCAACAAGTGTTACCTCAAGAATAACTCTAACCTTCATGCAAATAAAAAATATTTAAGGGACTTCAACAGTCTAAAGATCACTACATTCTTGTCTAGAAAAGCCATGACTCAAATTTTGAGTGTTTCATTTATAAGCAATTTACCCACTATCGCAGCATGGGTAGTTTTGGAAGAATTAATGCTAAATACAATATTCAAGTAAAAGCAGAAAACCTTTCTAAGTTTCTTTAATAAATTTCCTTACACAATGCACAACTTTAACAATGAACTGTTCATTGATGAAGAAGGCCCTATTCAAATTCTGAATAGAGTAATAATTTGTTTCTAAAAATAACATATTATAACTTGGATGAAGAGCAACAGAGTGATTATAATAAAGTTATTGCAAATGAACAATCAGTTAATGCTTTAGACACTAAATGCAGTGTTGACAAAGAATCCTGATTCCATTCTCAAAAAGTATGAATAGCACATATTTACCTTTCAGGCAAATGCTCAAATTAGGCCCACTGTCTTTTGATTTGTAGAGATTCAAATTGGTGTCTCTCAGTATGATAAAATACCGTCTGAATCCTTTCAATGTGAAACGCTTTGGCCTGTGGAGAAAAATAAACATTCACATCGATTTCCACTCTAAAACTTTTAATGAAACTTTATTTGAATGAAAAATAATTTTCCACAAAATTTCACTTCATAAAATAAAAATTTAAACAAAAAATAAATTAACCTTACAACAGTCAGGTTGAAAAAATTACAACACACAAAACATACAAGTGATGGTTTCGTAAACCCAGCCTGACTAATGAAGTGTTCAAATCAAAGCACCTCACCAGGAATTCATATAGAAAAGGTCTCTTTTTAGGTTTTATAAACCTTTTAACAAAATAGAGGTTGTATTACAAGTTTTCTTACATTTTCAAATGAATAAGAAAATTTTAAATTTTAGAATATGATTATTTTCTTACAAGATTGCAATGTTTCGAGAGGGCATAAAAATCCAATTCCATTAACTGAATTAATTTTTCTTCTAAAAAAACAAAACTGAAGCTCAAAAATACAATTCAGTTAGTTGATTTAGGGCATATAAAACATGATCCAAATATAGAAAAACAGCCAAATTCAGGACGAATTTGTATAAAAACTAGTGGGCTCCGCTCCGCCCTCTGCTCACCAACTGGATTGGTAATGAAAACGAAATTATGCAGCAAAAAACACATAAAAGATTATATGTGAAAATGTCAGTGATCCTTGCGAGATAAAGACTAAAAATTCTTTGCAAACAGAAATGACTAAAATAGGGTATCCCCATTTCAGTTGATAGTGCAAAAGGTCGCGATATGTACATGTTGCGATAATTTTCTACATAAATTTCACCTTTAATTGTGTAACATTCAATACTTACTTCATGAAAGACAGATAATCCGAGAGTTCGGGCACGTTCGTGATGTTGGCTTTTCCCTTACTGATGAGGGTTCCTTCCAAGGTCACCTGGAGGTCTGTTAAGGCAGTCTCGACGTCCTCGTCTTCATGGTAAATGTCTGGCTGGGGATGATTCGCCTGCAAGTTCACTTGCACCTGAAAACAATGTTCGCAAGATTCAATAACAAAACCAGAATTCTTTAACAAAATACATTTAACAGCTTATCTCTTCCTCACCTCAACATATTTTTACAATAGATTACTACATTTATGCAAAACAGTTCAGCATTATCCTCTAATCAAACCAAATTATTGATTTATTTACCACCTAAATTAAGTCGGCAATTAGTTTAGTGTAATCAGGCGTCTGGATCCAAAAGGTTTCTGGTTCGAAACTAAGGTAAGGTGTGGTTGGTTATAGTTCTTAAGGCACAAGAGCCATATTTGGCCAAGCTGCACCAAACACGAGACGACATCGAATAAAATCAAATCGAATATAACCAGGAATCAAAAATGAACACACACGAGTAAGGTTTACCAACCCAGGAGAGAAATACACCCTAATTAAGTGTGAAAAAGACATTGAAAACCTCGCTATGAAATCTAAATTTTAAAATTAAATGTAAATATTATCTCAATAAGGTTTCCATGACAATCTAGTCACCCGATTCCAATGGGCGTTTTTCAGGGTTGCAACGGCTTGGCACCAAAACTTTGAAATTGGTGCAATAATTTCTCCCTAAAGAAAAATCAGGAAAACACCTTTCCATCTGCTTAGTTAAAAAGAAACTAAATTTTCAATAACTTTCCAAAGATTTCCAAAAGTCACAAAAATTTTGAAAATAGAATATTTTTAGATTCATTTCTTACAGAGATACTACTACTCACCAAAGTTGGAAAATAGTAGCAGTCTCCACTGGTATAGTGGACTAGTCATACCCAGTGAGAAATAGTAATTCGTCGCAATTTTCTGTTAAAACTGCTTATTCAACATTCATATTGTTAACTGTCAAGAGTATTCTCTTTCCTCTGCCATCAAAGAACCAGTGGGTAAACGACACTATGGTAATTTCTGCAGCAGGACTAATTGAACTAAGTGCAGCTTAAAGCGAATTCTCAACCATTACAAACAGCCATGCCAAAACCAGGAATCAAAACTGATTAAATGAATTGGAATTATCTGAAAGTGAGAAAATAAATGAAAACAGTGGGATTTCAGAAGACTGGTTTTGGGCTTTATGGTGCAAGGGCCACATTGATCAATCAGCACCAAATAGGAGACCACAGCAAGGGAGGGGAAGAAAGCAAAAAGATGAAAGATAGGCGAAAGTTAAACAGGGAGGACAGATTATTTGGGTACCTTGCAGTTGTGCACCTATATACAAATAAAAAAGATGTGCCCTGAAGTGCGATTTCAATGAGTATACATAATTTAAAAAAAAAACACTGCCTCATGCCCATTACCCACTTTTCTATGAACTGGGGAACCAAGACGTCTTTGACACCAAAAAATTGATTTTTATTTTTTTACCATAATAAAATGTGTTTTTTCATTTGTAAATGTTTTCAATATTTAAAGCATTGTATTAATGAAAATTATGCATTATTATTATTTAATAATAACCAAAATTAATTAAATTTATGATTATTTATTTATTTATAAGCATTTAAAAATATATCATGAAACTTTTTTTAATTCTAACTTTTTTCAGGTACACTTAAAATTTTTTTTCCACAACAAAAATGTAAATAAAATTTATAGAAATGTATGTAAATATGTTTCAAAAATCAAGTAATGTAGCTTGTTTGAAAATACATGCATAATATATTACGTAAAGAGAAAATGAATGTAACATTTCTAAAAAATTTTAAACATTGATTATTTTTCACACAAACTTTCACTCAAAAATTAATTTATAAAAAAAAAAAATGTTTAACTTTCATTAACTGTATGTGATGTATATGTATATAAGCATGCAAAATTTTAGAATTATAAAACAAATAGAATTTTGTGCAAGCGTACCTGAATATTCAAAAAAGCAATTGAGAAAAACACAAAAAACTGCAACTAAAAGGAGCACAATTTTTTTTTAAACTTTCCATACCCATATTACTCATCTAATAAAGTTTCTAAGGCATCAACTTTTCTCTTTTGTGGTTTTTTCAGAGTTCGAGCTTCCTTACTGAATTTGTGTATCCACATTTCCGCTTCACAGACTCGATTTTTATCAATTTTGCAAAGCGAGTTGCGCATATTTTCAAACGGGTGCTATGCCTATTTCTCTCATTACATGAGTCCAACTAAACACACTCTTGTTGAAACATAATACTGTATCAATGACTCCAATTTTAATGGTCTGAATACCAACAAAAGTATTTTTAGGGATTCTTTCCCATACGCAATTGTTAAAACCTTCATTGGGATTCTGTGTCCGCCAATGCAAGCATTTTTTTAAAAAGTTCTTTGGCAGTCTCGAAAGATTTTCATGTAGACAAGAGTACAGATACTGGCAATGAGTGTTTATGGGAATAACTTTCACCAATTGCAACACTTTTGTTGAAACCACACCAACTTTCTTCACCCCCAGGGCATAATGCATGTTGAGGATTTTCATCTGTAGAAAGTTTATGGAAATAAATCGCCCAAATTGCTTTAGACATGTCTTGAACAGATTTTGAAGTATTCCTTCGGATAGCCAACAAATAATACTTTTGAATTAGAAGTATTTCGGAATCTGTTAATCGGCCATGACCAGAAAGTTTTTTCCTGTTTGGAAGCTTTGTACTTTTTACGTCATTTTTCACTGCTTGCAACCTTGCTCCCATTCTCTTCTGGACATGACCGATACATTCCAATTTTTCTACGGGAAGGTCACTGTACACATTGGATTCTTTAACTTTTCACCGTCCCCAAGGTACTTTGCACAACACACATTTCTTGTGGATTCAGATCCTTTGAAAATTCATAACGCACTTTCTGTTTCCATGCCACCACTAGAGCCATTGTAGTTTATTTGGCAATTACCTGTCACTTTTTTGTTTTTACATACAAAACAAAACTTTGACAAGCATTCAAAGTCCACAACTTTGCCACTATCCACTGAAATAGCGGTAACAACACTGTTCATTGACGTATGTTCTCTTTTCTGCCATGAACCATCTAATGATATGGCAATGTCATGATTACCTTCACTGGTGCACACTGCATTTTCAATACTGTTCTGCATTGACTTTGTGCAAATAGAGCTCAGTGCAGTTGAAATTTTAGTATTAAACCTCTCAAATTTAATAGGATGTGCTGGCAAGTTCATCACAGAACAGAATGTTTGTGCTGCACTTTTGCCCTTGCCAATGCACTGCATTGCATATACTAATCTAATATTTATGTCATAGCCAGTACTTGAAACTGGAGAAGTACAAGAAACAGTCCCATTTTGGCAAGATTTACAAAAAATGTTAATGAATGAAGAAAGTCCTTTACGACTCTTTTTTATCTTCAGTGACATCAAAGCACTCAATGATATACAGTTTTTACAAACTGCAACATCATTTATTAATGCAGTTAGCATTTGTAAACTTACAATGATGTTCAAATCACATTTTTCATTGTTAAAAGTTTCTCCTTCACGTTCAAATGAATTTATGACACCAATGAAGCAATAGCAGGCACATTGTTACTTTCTAATGAATTTACATCTTTCTGGAACGTGTTGATTTACATGGCATTTCCTTTTACCAAAACATTTCTGTTGATGCATAATGTAGTTTTTTAAAACTCAAGGAGATAAACAAACACACTAATGCTCTAAGTAATGAAAAAATCAAATAAAATAATAAATTTAACAAATGAAGTCTTATCACATCAAAAATTGAATGAAAATAGGACAACGTGAAATCGAGGGGAAAAACAAACACTATTTGCAACATAATTAATTCAGTTTGTAAACTGCACTAGATATTGGTTGATGCCAGATACACGAAGAAGATTAGGATAGTAGTGTTTAATTAAATTACTAAACTATAATAATCAATCAGAGAGGTATTGTGTAATCCAAAACATGCATTAAGGGACATGGCAATGTTTGTTTACATTTTTATTTTTGTTAATTAAACATATTTTAAATTTCTGAAATTTTAGTGTTATACATATTTGGATTCCGGGAAGTGCGCTCTTTGTAAAGCAATCAAAATTGAAGGATCGATTTTTTGAAGGCTAAAAAGGTCTTGGTTCCCTTCATTTAGTATTGTTAAGGTAATTGTTATTTGGTAGCATTCAAACAAGTATTAAATGACAATACTCAATGTAAAATTAAAGCTTTCAGTAATAAGAATAAAGTTGTTCAATATTGCTTCATAAATTTGAGTACCTGTAACGCAGCAAACAGCATCATTTCTTCTTCGGTGCAGTCGATTTCTTCGGCCAAGATGGCCCATTTGGCCTGCTCGTAGATTTGGTTAATCCTCACAGCATCATACTAAAAAAATAATGTATTGTATGAACTAAAATGCAATAATGAATCAATAAGTAAATTTAATGTCAAATACTAGCATCAAAAAGGTGTTATTAGATCAAGAAGAAAGTATAACAAAACATTCTAAAATACTTAAAATGCATGTTTACATTAATTTTATAAATAAAAATTTTACATAAAACAGTGATGAGGATCTGGATGCTAGTTTTGTATTATTTAATACTTAATTTATTCTAATTATTTGATTAATTCTTATTCAACTTCTGCTTTTATTATCTTTCATTACATTTTAATTCTTGATTTCATTGACTCTCAGAATGCTGACATGGAATTGTTCAGAAAATCTTCGAGTCCTTGTATTAATAATAAAGATTAATTCTACTCTATGAATCACTGATTTATAATCAGACAATAGGACAGGTTATTGTCAAGCTATACAGATTTTTCACCTTATTTGCTTTCTAATATAAGCATTTCTTAAACTCACAGATACTGTGTTATGCATCATGTTTGAGTATAATTGGTATTTATTCCACAGTTTGATTCATTGATGAGAAATACAACTAATTGAAATATCATCAGATTGAATAGTTGGGCAGTTAATTGATTTTTTTGTGGCACAAGAGAGCATACTCTCCAATATTGGTAAACCAGTCATCAAGCACTTCTTACCGACACGTTACATATGACATAGTATCAATAAATTATTGAATAGTTATTAAAATTAATAAAAAGTAACTAAATAATAAAATATTATGGAATAATTAATTGAAACAAATACTTTTAAACAATATTCAAAATTATTTAACAAAATTATTGACTAAATATATAAGTGAATGAATCTTATTTTAAAAGTCACACAACACAATTTTGTTGATCAAACTAATTACCTATTCATTAACAACTCATCTACAATTTTTTTGCATTGAATAGCAAGCAATTTTTGCTTTTTTTTAAGTATTCATTGCATCATGACAAACTTTCATTTTTGTTATGAGGAGTGACTTCAGTGTTTTAGTGTTCCTTCTGGAACGAGATTCAGTTTGGTTTTTTCAATCCATGCTGAAAGTTTATTTTTAAAAGTATTTTCGTCGTTTTTTGTTCAAGATCCATAGTTTTTCACTACATTTGTAGCTTCATAGTTTTCACCTAATTTCCGCAGCAACTACGGAAATTCCGTAACAGTTGGTAGTCTGAGAGAGAGAGGACCGTAATTGGGAATGCTTAGTTAAACGCAAGACATAAGTAATGGACACACAAGGAAATTTTTACTGACACAGAAAAGAAAAATACACACAGGGAGGAATCGAAACTGCACTGTCTATAACTTGCAGGTTGCTAGAGCAGTGGGCATACCCACAGAAAGCACTCAGATTGAACAAAAACTATTAAATATTGGTAATCAAAGCAAATTTTAATAAACTGAAAAATGAATTGGAACATCAAACTCAAATAGAAAATTGAAACTAATGGCAAGGATGAAAATAGATAGCAGATAAGCAAATTTAAGATACTTTAGAAAAAGACTAAAAGGGAATACTTAAGGGTTTATTTACTTATTCCAATTCAATAAGAATAGAAAAAAAAATTCCCTAATTTGTTTGCATTTAATTTTATAGATATATATCTTAATTCTTACTGTCGTTTTCCCTGTTTCTTTTAATATTGAAGCAAAAGATTAAAATGAAATAAAATTGATAGTTAGTTTATCAATGATTATTTAAGTATGATTAAGCTATACATCTGATTCGTTAATACTTGTTATTGCAAAAAAACCTAAGAGAAGAAACAATAAATTTACCAAAAGGAATAAATACACATATTATTGAAATTAAAAATAAATTGTGTAATGCTATGCATCAAAAAGTATTGTAAGTTTTCTCCTTAGCCTTATAAGGGAAATTTAGGAAGGTTCGATTTCAATTATGGAAATAACACTTTTTGATGGCTGGCTGATAGAACTTTAACAACACAAGGGAATATTTGAGCTAAACTGCACTGAACCCCTGACAAAGACACCAAATGTGTACGATCTACAATTGTATTAAAAAGATAAAGCAGAATTTATAAAATGTGCGAGTTCAAATATCTGTATGATAAAAGAAGCAATGAATATAGCCAAGTGAGTAACACAAATTCAAAATATGAAAACTCAAATTACTTTTCACAAAATTGGGAAGGCTTACTAAGAAACAAAATCAAAATTATCACTTTGAATACAAGATAAACCACAAATATTTGTAACTTTTCTAATCATAAGTTTTCTTTTCATACTATAAAAACTGTTTGGTTGTTTTGGGTTTTATGGCGCAAGGGTCATATTTGACCAAAAAACGCCAAACTCAAAACACAAGGAGGGAGGGAAAAAAGGCGGAAGGGTCGGTGAGGGTACAAATGAAAGGGAGGAAAAGATCACTTCGGTACCTCAAATAAATGAGAAAATTTGATTAGTCACTTGTAGTAGATTGCAATAGGTAAAAAAAAACTCATCAAAATTTTTTTTTTTTAAACCAATGACAAACATAAAGTTGAAATATTTGTTAGGAAAAATCATTAATTACCCAACTTTTATTTTTCCAACTTACCTACACGCTTACGTATCACTTTGCTTTAGCATGTATTTAAATACTATATGACTCGACGTGTTTACTTTTCCCAGGAGTCAAGCTGTATGCTCTACTCTTTAAGAAAACTATTAATTCGTAAGTTGCGATTGAACAAGTTACTATCACAACTTCAATGTTTTTCCTGGTATGTGTCATAAATCTGGATATCGTAATCTATACTTTGGTCGAGTTGGCAACTGTAATTATGTAAATTTTATGTATACGTGCATGTATCAATTGTACATAAATGTGCATTTGTACAACCCAAGTTGGGTTACTTTTTGAGTTGGCTTGGCTCTAAGGTTTGATCTTGCTCCTCAGTTATGTTCAATTCACTTTATAATAAATTAATTTAATTAAAATAATTAATTAATATAATTTTAATTTATTTAACTTTTTAATTGCTTGTATATAAATTGCCAATCAACCAGTCTAGTGTTTGAGGGGGCCTCTGAATAGGAAGGTTCTTGGTTTGAATCCAGGGTCAGGGCATGGATGTAAAACTGTGCTGTCCTTTGTTAGGGGTAATGATGGTCCTCCCACTGGGGGACCCTTCACAAGTGACCATCACTTCCGGCCTTATAGTAGCCAAGGACAAGTCCTTGGTGCCCGCCATTGGAAGTAGTCGACCATAACTTCCAACCTAGTAGTGGCCAAGGATAGAATCCAGAGCCCGCCAATTATATATTTATATTTTAAATTTTTATATTTATTTACAAAATATATGTATTTTTAAAGTTGGAACTTTATTTTACTGTGACATTGAAATCAACTGCAATAATTTTCCATCAATATTAAGTACTAATAATCAGTTTCTTTAAACATGAAACTTGAAAGTCAATGGAATATTAAACCCTTTCTCAAAATTCATAGGTAAAACTGCTCTTTGGAGTTTTTCATTCATAAATTTATGGGTTTTGTAAAAACGAAACTTTAAATGTAACCCATTTTTTATTCAGTGTTTAAAGTTTTGCACTGAGTCATGGTATAAGAAACAGAAATATAGAATTTCTATTGTACAAGAAAAACAGTGGCAGAAGCAAGTGCTGAACACACGAGAAGACATACATGGCAAGGAGAACAGAAACAGAAAGCAGGTTAAAAAAACACATTTAGATAAACTCTGAATGAAATGAATGAACATGGGAAATGGACACACTCCAACTCAGAGAGAAAAAGAAAGTAGAGCAGACTTTTTGGGAAAATGCCAACTTCCTAAAATAGCTGAAGGAGTGTCCGCAGGTGGTTTAAGTCACACTTCAAGTGTCACTAGACAACAGGAAAAAAAAAGGAAAGCATAAGTCTAAAAGCAGATTACTAAGATTGATGCGAATCCTTGTTAATATTGTGAAACTTTATCCTATGCTCTCTTGACAGAAATCTCCTTTAGGGAGGCTAACTTTCATTCCAAAAGTTAGTTTATTTACTTATTTTTAAAGAAATATTCACGTTTTCCAAATAAAAGCTACAATTCTAAAACAGTAACATACATTATTTCACTTATAATTGAAGATAAATTTTCCAAAGAATTCTAGTTGCAATAAATTTTTTGATTCATGAAATAAAAAATCAGATAACTTTTATTTCAATGACCATCTAATCAAAATTAAAATTAAACAATGACTTCAAGACCAATAACTAAAAACAAAAAATTTCGAGTTTTGAATTTCTAGATTTCTGAAATAAAATTCCACAAACAGAAATTTTTTTTATAGTAACTTAAAATTATTAATTTTCTACAGAAAATATATCATAAAGTGATCTTTTATTCTACACTCCTTTTTGCAACCCAAGAACTAATTTAGACTGAGGTTAATAATTTGAATCTCAGGCTTGGAAATGTAATAGGATAAAATTATATTCACATGTTACAGCATCGTATTTTGTTGATTTCTTTTCGACACATTTGCAAGAGTAAAACAAATTTTGTGAAATTGTACGGGTCTGCTTTTTGGGTTCATTTAATATTAATTAAGCAAACAGATTAAGTATATACCAAAGAATATGAAGTAAACTGAAGGTTGAGAGATTTTCCTCTTCTGGTTAAAAAAAAATTTTGTGTTTTTCACAAGCAATTGTTAAACGTAACAAGGTTGGTATCTTAATTAACATCGCACTGAAGCAACACAACGGGATCGGCGATGGTCCAGGATCAAACCCTAAAGGAAAAAATCCCAGAACCACACCGCATAATTTTGGACCAGTCGGATGACGAGGTCACACCTGACTTGGCACCCCACTCTCCAAACTCTCACACTGCGTCAAGTTAAATGTAACAAAACCATCACCTATGGGACCAATTTCTGCACAACCACCAGGCGTTTTTGAGATACATTATGATACATGCAAAATTTAGAGACCATAAAATAAGATTTTCTCGTAATTACTCAGTCTGAGAAGTTACTTTGAAGTGCTTTTCACACAAAACCTACAGCATCTATGTTTCAGAGTATTATAAAAATGAATGAAATACAAACCTTTGGATTCAGATCATAGAAGGAGTAAAACTTAAACCTCAGAAGGAGGGAGTCGAATTCCCTGATGTCTTGCTCCATGATCGACAATGAGGAATCTAACCATCTGCAATCATTTAAATGCTGTTATAAAGAATTTTCCTTTAGTACACAAGCAAATCTTATTACATAAAATGCTAGATCCTACTGTGTTTCCGTTGCTATTAAAGTTTTGATGGGTTGTGTGATGTCACGAGCGAAACTAGATACAAATCATCAAAAATCATTACATTCGAAATCGCCATTGAAATTACATCGAGTATGAAACGATTCCTGTATGCAACTCATTGTTTTACCAGTGTTGATCAAAAATTCAGTTTTCCTATAATATTGTTTTACCAGTTTTGCTAAAAAAACACCATGTGAAAGCAAGGCAAATTGACAGTAGTGGTGGGAAAAGGTTTATAGATGGCCAGTGATCAACAAAAGTTGGCAGATAGTGGTGAAAAAAGGTTTATACATAGCCAGTGATCATGTACCGTCAGGTTTAAAAAAATATATAAATGAAGTTTGACAGCAAATAAATAAATTTTGTTATACACTTATCATATGATGGGCCATTTATCCTAGTTCTAACATAAAATGACTAGTTTCAGAAATATTAGCAGAATTATTTTAAACATAAAAGTTATTTAAATAATATTTCAAATAAGTATTTAATATCAACAATATCCAACTATTCCCTTAAGAGTTTGAAAGCAACAATCCCCTTGACATGCTGGAACATTCATAACCCTATGGGCATCACGAGATTCCTGAGTAGTGTGTTACTAACCCACAACATACATGATGGTGGATTGTTTTAACATTTTCAAAATTTTTATCGGTCCTTTCAAAGAATATAATCTATTTCAACAATCTATTGGTCCTTTCCTCAAAGTAGAATCTTTTGGAAATATTTTATTGGTCCTTACCCAGAATAGAATCTTTTGAAAAGATCCTATCTGTCAAGAAGGACAAAACTGGTTAGAAGTAATGTAGGGAAAACTGTAGTTTTCAAGATGGAATTACGACTGTGCAATTATCTTTTAGGATACATAATATATCAGCACATACATTTTAGCAATTGTCACATTCTGATATAGGGTATTTTAAAACTATCCATTCTACTTATTTATAACAAAAATTAGACTAAAGAATCCAACAGATAATGCATCGCAATTAAGCAAAATTCTAACATGGGGCAAAGATGATTCTTTTTACATTTGAATTCATCCATTTTTATAATAGCTGCATGACAAACTTATTTTCAATTTCAAGTCCAAAATATTTTGAACTTGGAACTTTTTCGAAATTATTTCATAAACTATTTCATTTTCATTAAAACAAAACCCATTTCACTAAATAACATAAAACGTGCAATTCACGTAAAGTCCAACAAACAAGTAAAAACAATCCAAAATTTGGATCTAAAAGTACTGAATTTGCAATAAGCTTCTAAAACATAGTAAAACACAAGTTCAAAAGAAACACATTCCCCAAAAGGCACCATATCGTATTCAATTATAGAAATGAATCAACACTGACCCAGCATTCAAGCGAGCCCTTTCAGCTAAACTTTTGGGTCGCAACACTCCCTGCTTGGCTTCCTCCGAGGGACTTCTGGGGCTGTGTGCAAGGGGCAGATCAGCCACAGACGTGTTGCTGTCAGCCGAGTAGTTCAGAAACGACGAAGACCCGTTGAACATGGCAGTGGAAGGAGAATAGTTCCTCCCGTCTGTCCATGACTAAAAGCAAGATTAAAAAGGATGATTTAACAATCGCAATGAAAATAAACAAAATCATTGAACATGGAAAGAGCTTTGATATAAAAACTTTTTAAGGCAACACTTATGGCATACTTTTTATAGCGAGTTATGGCAGGTAGGTAGTTGAATATACGTTGTACTTGAGCAACACAGCAGGCTTTGTCGATGGTTGGGAATCCGTCCCGAAGGGAAAGATCACAGGACAACACCATGTCATTTTCAAAAACATTGGAGCGACGAGGTCAACACCCGAGCTGGCACCCCACTTTCCAAACTTCTAGATTATGCCGTGAGGATATTTTAGGCCATGACTGATTTAACATGCACCAGCCTCCACATACACGACAGTCTTCGGTTGAATCGAGTTTTGAATTGGCAATCCCCGGTTGCTAATCTGCGATTCTACCAAATGGGCTAACACTGGTATGAGTTGTGGCAGGCAAAGGCACTTGTTTCAGGAGTTGCCATGTGGAGGTAAATAAAAACCTCACTCGTATCTCATCAAGAGGCAAAACGAATTTCATTTTTAATGACCTGCGTATTTGTTTAAAAACTTGCATGAGGAAAGTAAAATAGATTATTTAATAAATTTTCATATGTTGTTAGTGATTTAGATTATGAGTTTAAAGGTCAAAAAACTATTTTAAAAAAAACGATCATTAATTAAATGCATGGATTAATTTCCTATTTTCAAAATTGTCCTTCATTAAATTCTTGATTATTTTGCTAAACAGGATTATAAGTTTAAAAGGGTGTTTTTCTAAAACATTACGCACAAACAAAACGCATCACCAGAACAAATCTATATTTTTGCAAAACACTATTCTGTTTCAATTTAGTATGAGAAAAGTAGAAAGCTCAAATATTATAAAATTAGGTTAATTTGTAGGACATTCATACTTTAATTATACATTAACATAAATGATCACACAATTTGAAAACTATTGAATATAAAACTATAAGTTGAGAAACATACAAGGATTCTTCAAATGAAAAGGTAAGAAACGACACTGTGGGTATAAATGAAGACTTTATTCAAGTATACACCATAGGTCTGAGCACAACGATCCCATTGATTAACGAGCCGAAGGATTTCTTGTTTCCAGAATTCCTGTGGCCGTGATGAGACCCGGTCCTTCACAACGTCCTTGAGTTCTTCGTCCGAGTTGAAGCGCTTCCCTTTCAGATGTTTTTTCAGGGGACTAAACACATGGGAATCGCAGGGCAACATGTCCGGGCTATAGGACGGATGGTCAAGCTGCTCCCACTTGAACTTGGCCAGTTCCACGTGTGGACGTGCGTTATCATGGAGCAGAACTACACCCTCTGTGAGCAGTCACAGTCTTTTGTTCTTGATGGACCTGGGTAGGCTTCGAAGTGTCTCACAGTACACATCGGAGTTAATAGTTCTTCTGTGCTCGAGGAATTCAACAAGTAGCGGACCTTGGACGTCGAAAAAGACGGTGAGCAACACCTTCCATGCTGACGCCACGGCTTTGAACTTTTTAGGGGGAGGTGACGACGCATGCTTCCACAGCATGCTGTCCCGCTTTGTCTCTGGCTCATAGTGATGGCACCAGCTCTCATCACCTATGACGATCCGCTCCAGGAAAGCGGGGTCTTCATGATACCGAAACAGATGTTGAAGTGCTAGTCCCATAGGCAGTTCCTTTTGCTGGTCGGTGATCTGCTTCGGAACCCACTGCGCGCACACCTTCCGATAACGCAACCTGTTGTGAACAATTGTCCACACTGTTCCAACGTTGACATCCATCATCACCGCCAACATTCGCAATGCGACACGCCGATCATTTCTCACTAGGTCGTCCACCTTGTCGATAAGATCGGCCGTGATGACTGTGTTTGCTGGCCTGGTCTTGGGTCGTGAACCAAACTCTCATGGCCTGCACGAAAACGGGCACTCCATTTTCTCACTGACTTGTCGGACAGTCTTCCCCATATAAAGTTACCATTAGGCGATAAATAACGGCCTGTTTAACACCGTCTGCTGTCAAAAATCGGATAATGCCTCGCTGCTCCTCAATCGTCGAATTTTGCAATGTGGACGGTGCTCTTTTTAAGTGCCTCTGCTCTCTCCTGCCCATGCTCTGATCCACGCAGGAGATTCCAATCGCATCCCTAGATGTCTCGCTACATTTTCCCATAGCGGAATAGGCCAATATGTTAACATTTACGTTGCAACGACGTTTCTTACCTTTTCATTTGAACACCCTGAGAAAAAGAAATGGAAAAAATCATACTCGCTGTGTTTCTCGAGAATAAATCAGGCATTCTCGCCAGATCAGAAAAGCCAAAAAACGCATTTTGAAAATGCTGACAGTGTGTTTCATTAGTAAGTCGGCGATTAGTTTACATTTGAAAAAACAATTTGAATAGACCTGAGACTATACTGCATTTTAACAGTTCAACTAGATTAAAAACAGAGAAAATGTCAAACACATACTGTATTCAGTGGAGTACCAGACGACCCAGATGTGTCAGGGGTCAAGAAACCATCAGACTTGTTGTTATTGTTTTGACTAAGATTCATTCCAGCTGTTGGCTCTTTACTCCGTTGGCGAGGGGTGCAGCCCAAGCCGCGAGCAAAGTTTCTCTTCAAGTGATCGGACGTCAAGGGACGAATGAGAGACAACTCCTCTGGATGTCTGATACCTGACATAGAAAACAAAAAATAATATCAGTACAAAAAAATTACATATTTTGCTATGTACAAATGCAATTTATAAGTCAACATTTTAAGATTTTACTCCCATTAAATTGCAAAATCCAAAAGTTATGACTGATTTAACAAGTTTCTGTAAACATAACACTGCCACCATATTAAGCTTTGAATTTGACGATTGCCCTAATAATTTAAAAAAGATGTTTAACAAAATCCTGTATAATTGCAATAGAATCACACAGTAATCTAAACTAAATAGCATTTGTTCAAGCAACATTATTTTTATCGGAAAATTTCCGAAGTACAATCACATATGTCGAAAAGAAACAATTCAATTATTTTGACTTTTTTTAGCCTGCATTTTAACTGACATTTGAAATGAGAATCCAATCAGTGCAAGAAATAAACAAATTTATGAATAAATTGATTATACTTATATTTTAGACTTGAACCTTTATTTTAAACTAAAATCAAGATAAAAAGCCCGTACTGAAGTCCCTATATACGCATTTTAATTGGAAATGCAGGAAAAAGTACTAACGAAAATGGAACACTTTTTTGTAATAATTTATCCAATTTTGAGAGATAAAAATGTCTAGTTAGAAGTTATATATTGAAGTACATTAATCTTTTACCTTTATTTAAACCTACTCTATATCAAACAGCTCCTTTTATTAAGAGGACAAAAAACAGTCATAGAAAGAAATTTCGAAAAGTTGCTTACCTCTGAATAAGCTTATTCTTACAAAATTTTTATTTGCCAATTTTCTGAAAAGTATGTGCACATTGTTAACTAAAATTCTGACTCATTCTGCTTTGTTACCAATAGGAACTGAAAATCAAAACCAACTGCTATCTGGCACTTCTAATTCTCTCTAAGATTTTATTAAATGCAAGAAAATATCTCCAGTACATTTTATTTTGGGGAAAAATTTGTATGTGAGAAATATTTTCAGACAAAGTATGATATTCACTTTAAAAGACACAACTAAGCAAAAGTAAATTTAATATTTGTAAATTTCAAGCTCCACACTATTTGGCTGATTTAATTTGTGAACTTCGTGCACTGGATAGAATGAGAAAATACCCTAAGGACTATTGTAAGGCAGCAGCTAATTTCTCAGGACACCTAGACACCATACAATTGCAACTGTTATCCAACACATGACCAACAAGAAATTTCAGAATCAACAAGAAAGATGAAATCAATTTATTGGACTGGAGCCACAATGGGCTAAATGTGCAAGTCCAGGATCAATCCCAAAGAGAAAGCTCTGAGGACAATACCCTGTAGTTTTGAACCAATCAGATGATGAGGTCGACACATGAGCCAGCAACCCAGTCTTCAAACTTCCACCCCACACCTATGCAAGGACATTTGAGACCACAACAGGTTGGTTGGTTGGTTTTGAATTTTAGAGCACCATTATTTGGCCAAGCTGTGTAAAACACAACATCGAGGGAGGGAAGAAACACAAAAGGCAGAATGGTAGGCAAGGGTAAAACAGAAGGGACGACAGATCCCTCTGGAACCTCAGGATCATGCCTGTACATACCTAAAGAAATGCCCCTGGGGCTACCACAACAGATTTAATGTGCACCAGCCCCCACATACAAGACAGTATGGTTTGGATTGGTTGCCAATCCAGGACTCATCACACTGGGCTTCCGTGGTACTGAAATTTGTCTCAAAACAAAGAGAAGTAAGATCTGCATACTTACCAAGCTCTTTGCAAAGCTTTTTCACTGCAGTGAAAGTTTTTGCAGAAAAATCTGCCTTTATGTCGATGAAGCGCAAGTCAGGCAGCTGTAGCTTCAGGTATTTGTGCATAGGAGTGAAGTGCAGGAGCGCGTCAGCCTGGATCCCACACTGGTCCAGAGTGGACCGAGTTCGGCACAGCCACATGTTCTTTTTAGGCCACCACAGAGCATGATCGGACCAATCGATCGCAACATCTAGATCAAGGAACAGTTATCTTTATAATTCACTGTGATATGCAACAAATGAAAAAAACAAGTGAGTAGCTAGTGTCTTGTGTTCATAAAACAACTGCGACAATGCAGATGATGGTCAACAGTGATTCCCCTCTTGGTGAATTGTGTCAGTGTTTTGCTACTATATATGAGAAGAACGTGGCAAGTCTTTTTTCTTATATTGCCATCTTTTGGCACATAATGCAATCTGGTGCCAAACACAAGACAGGCAATGTCAAGTAATGGACATACACACAGTGAAAATTTTAATTGATGAAGTGTGTACTACATAAAATAATAAATAGGTGATCATCTGGTAACAGTGCATGGAAATCATTTTTTTTTTACAACTGTCTCCTAATACAGCAATAAATTTCCCAATCTCTCCACGAGCTTCATATTTTACTTATGGTCAATGGCTCAAGATGGAAATACTTGTCTGGTAATTATGATCCCAATCAGCAAAACTGTTATTTAATCTTCAAAGGGAGGATATTTTTAATATAATTTTGTGGTGAAATCAGTACAAAAAAGTTCTTAAATTATTTTAATAAAATAACATTAATCTTGTTCAGTATTTCACTTCAATATTTCTAAACATAACAGAAAGAGGTACTTTTCTATTGTAGCCATATCAAACAACTTTGGGGTTATTCAGCACATTTTTGCTTATTTCTTGGTGCTATTTATTTCCATACCAGCTTTTTGTTTTTTGTGGCACCATTTTAGGTTATTCCTTGATTAGTGCAATGGATTTCATGATTTGAGATTTGCCAAGAGATGAACACAAGGAGCGATACCATTTCTTCAAAAAAAAGAAATATTCTTCACGAAGAAAGATTATGTTTGAATAATCTAATAAAATTAAAATGCGACTCTAAGCTGAAATGGCTATGTAGCCTTTGTTCACACCGGGAAGAAAAAGGTCATATCCAAATTATTGAGCATTTGCGGGTTAGTGCAAAATGGCATAAACGCAAACATTTAAACTCTTATCTAATTGAATTTAGGGGTGTCTGCTATATTCTAAAGAGAAAATGTTCTCTGCTATGAAAAATACAAGTGCCTAGAAAGAAGCAAAAATATGCAAAAGTTTATTGGTATGGCTATTTCAGAAAAGTACCCAGAAAGAATTTTGATTTTTGAATAAAAAATCATTAGATTCATACAGGCATACCCTGATTGTGAATATATCTTGCAAGAAAGCCAAAATGTGAAAATACGCCGAAAAATAACATCCCCATAAGTAAAATATTTCGACTCATTATACAGTAGGAGACAAGATTTCTTACTTTTGTAAGCTCAATTTCTGTTAAATTTTGATAAAATGGATACTTTTCAAAACGAAAACATATTATAAAAATACTTTAAAGAATTTGTCTAATTAAGATGCTATCTATCTCCTTAGTTTGTGTTTTACACAATTCATAAATTTTAACAATGGTAATATAATTTTCTGCTATATTACAAATAATACATACCTAATTCATTAACCAAATTCAGCATAAGTCCTCCAATGTGCAGATCTCCTTTCACACGAAGTGTTCTTTCCACTTGCAGATCTGTCACCAGAACATTGAGCTCCCAGGAGCCATCTCCAACAAGATAGCCATCAGCTATCATCTTCACTTCAGGGCTGAAGAGAAAATTAACAATCAGTCTAAGAGAAAATCTGAAGAGAAATTAACAATCGGTCTTCAGACTTGGAAGGACGATTTGAACCAATGTCCTATGTCTGGTAACAGAAATTCAACAAGCAATGAGAAATGCACAAAACAAAAAAATACAGTAGATACTTGGCACGTGTGGAAAAAAATTTGATTCAAGAAATTAACAATAGGATTTCAAAATATAGTATGGCTGTATACATACAAGTCATATTTTAATATTTCTTGGCAATTATGCACACAATAAATTAATGAGTAGGTATTAAAATCACACTGGAGCAACACAACGGGTTATTGGTGATGGTACAGGATCAATCCTGAAGGGAAAGATCCAAGGACCATGCCATGTAGTTTTGAACCATGATCAGATGACAAGAACACTTGAGCTGGCATACCACTCTCCAAAACTTCCACAGCCCATCACTGTGAGGAAATTTTATTACATAACTAATTTAAGATACTCCAGCCACCATACAATGGTCCTTGGCTTTAACAAGATAAATTAATAGAAATAATATAGTAACAAGCATTGATAATATTAGGTTGTAGTCAACAAACCAAAATAGCTAGTCAATTTGAGACATTTTATTACCGAATTAATTTTGTAGTTTTGATATACGTTTACGTGGAAGGTTTTGCTTGCTTTTTATGTTGCCAAGGTTGAATTTAAAAAACACCATTTTGAACTAAAGATATTCAAATAATCATGAGGTTATCATAATCATAATAAAGTGGAGTTTGTTTTGCCTGACACAACTCGCTACAAAAATTCACCAGCTTTGCCATGAAAAGTTTTGGTACCAAAAATATACCATGAATTTTGTCAATTTTGATATAAGCTTCTAGAAAGTACTGAATCAGTAAGCTTTTCTTATCACTCTTTTTCTATTAATTTGTTGTCATATTAAAGCCCCACAAAATTTGGCCTCAACAGTGTTCAAAATCGAATACAATCCACTTCAGGTAACCGAATACTGATACTTTTTCATAAAATATTTATTTATGGAGGCAACTTTGTCTCACCACTTTATTTAATCCAAAAAAGGATGTTCTAATAGCTGATCAAGGAATGGAATTAAAGTTAAATTCCACCTACGATATCTGGCCAGGAAGATGGAAGTGTAAACTGTGCAAGTTCATAAAAAAAGGTTTGTTAATATCCAGCACAGTAATTTACAACTAGAAAATATTTAAAACATACAAAACACCGAAGCTTCAAACACTAATGCTGATTAAAAAATGCATTTTGAGAAAACTTTGCTTATGTTTATTTCCTTATGTAGCTTGAAATTACGATTACACCAAACATCAATCATACCACATTGAAACAATACTGCAGATACAAAGTGAATTAGATTTGTGAACTTAATAATAAATTTATACAATTCATCAATCACTAAAACAATGCATATCTAGATAGTAAAAATTAAAGGATAATTTATCATTGTCTTTTAATGATATGCAAGCAAAGTATGTATACTAGCTTAAAACTACATAACCTCAAGTACTATGCTTTAACACTAGAACGTCCATCGGTGTCGATTTGACACCGGAGCCTGTTTATTTTGTTCTCCTTTCCGCATTTGTGTATTGAATTTGAAAATTTTTGGTGACTTTTAATCATTTTCCTTGAAGAATAAGCTTCAAAAATTTTGTTGGTCTTGATTAATTTATAAAACTTTTACAGCTTAATTTACCTATAAAGTCCGCGGGTGTCATTTCGACACCAAGCGAATTTATCAATCTAAATATACATCATTGAGTAGCAAACATTAGTAACAAACCAAATTATTAGCGCACATCTGTTTGACCTTGAATACAATGTTATGTTCATAGAGGAAATGAATAAATTATACTTGCGTGATTACTGTTTTGTCATTTATATTTGTTGATCTACTCATAAAATAAACACATTCGATTTTTTAACCTTGTGTAGTGCAGACACGAAAACGATGGCTCCTAGGAAGAGTCCAAGTCCTCAAGAAATTGCTAATTTGTTGCGAGAACTTGCTGAAAATGAATCGGACGGTGGGGAGCTCTCTAGTTCGGATTTAGATTCCGATGCAAGCACCAATTTATATGAAAGTGAGTGTGACGAATCTGAAGAAAGTGAAGATGAAACTGATAATATTGTAACTAATTATATAGCTAGCTAGAGAAAATAGTAATATATATATATAGCTAGAGTTGGCACAGAATACATACCGCTTAATGGTAATGTCATAGGCAGATTTGCCGTTAGAAATGTTTTACGTTCAAGTTGTGGTCCAACTAATTTTGCGAATCAAATCGTCAATGAATGGTTCATGAGTCGCGGTTACTTTTCATCGACAGTTACATATTTAGAATACATAAGGAAATGCAAAAATGTTGAAGCTAGAAGAGTTTTGAGCAATATAAGCTGGCCTGTATCCATTAATGAAACGTGTTCTTACGATATTGTATGCTCGCGGAGTAGTGGTACCACATTGAACTGGAGTCCCTAAGTTAAAATCCACACATTCTCAGATAATTCAAACCAACAAATTTGTTACGATTTCAGAAGTTTAGGATAGATTTATTGACAATAGTATAAAGTATTACAAGCTTGGCAAGAACATAATGTATCAACAATTATTATGAAAAATTAAGATTTTGTCTCTTACCTTTTTTATATATAATGTTATTGGTTTATTTCTAGTTTATAATACTAAGATTTTGTTTTGCTGCATTTTTCTGATACATAATTTTTCTGATATTCCATGTAAATTTCATGAAATAAAACTTAAAAGTTAATTCAACTGACTATTTAGTCTTGGTAATATTTAGTTATAGCAATTACTTTAAGGGATTTATTTACCGGTGTTGAAATGACATAAGCAGACATTAAAGGGTAACCACAATGGCGGGCATTCAAGTGTTATAGGATAAAATTTTACCTATAATTAATTTCTACATTTCAGTTAAATAGCACTTTCAAACAAAATTTTCAGCCAAGATAATTATTTAATTCACAAAACAGTGGGTCATATTTTCACTCTCCTCTGAAAAAAAGCAATTTTAAATTTTATCTCAAAATACTTAAATCTCTGTTTAATCATTAATCCCAAGGTATGAAGAGAGAACTAGCATTACTTAAAACTAACATTAAACTAATAATGTAAAACAAGGTCACGTAGTGAGAGGCTGTCACAACTTGACACTGCCCCTTGCTCTTAGAACGTTAGGCACTTAATAACCTTTAGTCTTTCCTGAATTTGAATAACACATTTTGAGAGCAGATTGCCTGGATTGCTTTTAAATGAAGAAATACACTAAAAACGAAACTTACTTCTATTAGTTATAGAATTTAATCAAAATTAAATGGAGTGTAGAAATTAGTTTTAAAAATGAATTAAAGGCATCAAATCAAACAAAAAGGTGATGAAAAGGTTATGTCCAATTCAGATCTGAGTTCAATGATGTAAAAGCTAACACATTTTTATGAGTTTTAGACACATGAAACATCAATATCATAAAATGCACACCTGTTTCATATCAGGTAATAATTTGGCTCGAGTACATTCTAAATATTTCAAAAGGGAAAGATATAGTTGGAATTATTCACAAATATCAAAATCCAAACACATTAAATGAATCAATTTTGATACACTAATATCCCAAATTTAAGTGGAAAGCATCGCTAATTAACTCAATTTTTGTCAACTGGACATGAAGATGTAAGATAACATTTAGTGTCGATTAACAGTCAGAGGCAAATAACTTATTAGATACTTGATATATGAAAATTGAAGTGTCGAGAAATCAAATCCAAATTTACCCCATTCCTTTTCTCCGGAAATCAAAGCGTCGAAAAAAGTCAACACGTACCACAAACTAACGACTGACACAAGCAAGTACAGTAAAAAAAATGTTTCACTTGTTGATGGAAAATAAAACACAAAATTTCAGCACACTTACTTGCAATGGATCTTCTAGGAATTTAATGAGGGTGCCCTCGAAAAAAAGCACAATTTTGTAATGCTGTCGTGAGATAAGCAGTCAATGGAATCAGATTTCACAAACAACCTAGAACTGCATGGTTCGGAAGGACACACCTCTTTACTTCAGAAAAAACACAGGCTGCTGAAAAAATAAAAATCCTCATCAACAACAAGAAGTCAGATTGGTAATTTATACAACCAAGGAAGTAAACCCGCGAATTTCTGCCAAATGGACAAGATATTTAATAAGTTACCATTCATTTATTTTTCAGATGTAAAAGCCTGTTTACCAAGACTGATAAGTGGGCGAATTTGTAAGCCATCCTAAAAAGGAAAAGGCTCATAGGCACTGATGACTATATTCTCGTTGCTCATTGGCCCTCGATTGCATGTGGGCTACATATGCGCAACCTCATAATCCTTCCTGTAACGCATTGCGAAATGTCAAGCACAAGCACCTTATTGGTTGATTACTTCGAATGCATAGGTTCAATTCCCATCTGCATTTTAATGTTTTACAAACTTTTTCTTACACGATTGAAGAATGATGTTGTGTTTCTGTTGTCAAATTCATCATTTCTACCTTTTATATGAAAGCTTTTATCAACTCAAAAGAATAAAATATTTCTAAACCATGGACGAATTGCAGCGGACACGGATTGGACACGAAGCTGGTGCACGTTAAATCTGCTTGGACTTTAAATGTCCTGCACATTAGCGTGGTGTGGAAGTTTGGAGAATAGGGTACCAGCTCAGGTATTGTTCTCGTCTTCTGACTGTGGTTAAAAATTTACCATGCGTTGGTACTTTGATTTTTACCTTCGGGGAAAATCCCGCAGTGTCGCCTCGAATCTTTCAATTGGGTTTTGTTCCTGGACCGTCGTCAATAGCACATTTGTGTTGCTCTGGTATGATGTTAATTAAAAAACCTACTTACCTCGTCGTCAACAATTGTTTTCTCCAGTGTGTTATTAATTAAAAACCTATCAATCTACTTTCCTGTATCAATTGCTACCTTTATGTCACGTACATCTCCTTCCAAGTTTCAACTCGCAAGAGCTGACCACACAAAGTTAAAAACAAAACTCAAATGCAGGGTCAAGGTAAGGTAATGGTAATGATAATTAACATCGTACTATTAGTACATAGTACTTCCCCTTGGTCAAGATGAAACCGAGACCGGTCTGGTTGGATTGCGTTTCAAATTCACTCTGATGTGGTTATTTGTAACTGGTTACTGGTGTTTTTCTTTTCTAATAATGCACACATTTGCAGCTTTAGCAAGCCGTGTGAATGACTGCTCAACTTTGCTCATTAGTTATATTACCGTGCTAACAACTGCTGTATCACTTAGATAGACTGCTAACAACTATATTACTTTTTAGCACGATTATACTACTGAAATTATACTACTGATATTATTTAAAAAATCTTTTTAAGTTATCTGTCTATATTAAAAAAAAGTTACCCCATCCACCGCAACCACTGTCGCAGGATTGAAAACTCGCTTTTTTCGCTCCATTCTTAGACGGTTTCCCGAGAAAGTACGAATTAGAAAATTACAAAATTAACTTTGTTTGTTGAAAATTGAACAGTGAACAAGATGGAGAAAAATTTTTCCGATGCGGCTATTAGTATTGGTACATTTTTGCTACTTTTTATTAAAATTGTCATATCTATATCTTATTAATATTAGTTTTTAATTTTGAAAATATCGCAGTATAGGGGAAGACGGGGTACAATGAAACAAAATTTACTAATTATTTTTTCCTATCCACAATTTTGCATGCACTAAAATATAGTTAATTCATACTTTTAATCGTGTATTTTCCGCATCTAAATAAATTTTTATTTGGTTCTAAACAATATCTTTATGCTTGAAAAATAACAAAAAGAGTAAATGTCTCATAGTGTTTCATTGTACCCCATATGCCGGGGTACAATGAAACACTCCAAATGACGCAAGCAATTTTCACCCTATATAGTTTATTTTAGTCACATTCGACTTCATTTAAATTTATGATTTCTCCAACAGAATACATTTCCTTATGTTTCAGTTCATCCTCCTTGATTAAAACATACCTAATCATTTATACAGATACTGCTTGTGTCACACATGTTATGTGTGGATATCTCAATCTTAGTACTTCAGTGATCAGCTGGAGCTGGAAAATAATCTGGATCATTGTCAGAGTCTGTAGGAGGTAGTTGTTTTGAAAACAATACTTTCTTAGTTTTTTTCCCTCTTTTTACTTTCTAATTGCTTAACAAGAGCATTTTTTACTGGCGTGGTTAGAACAAAACTCTTTTTATTTTCAGTTTTCCTACTCTTACTACTTTTTTTGGACCAGCCTTGGGGTAAGGTTTTATCTCTTGAGGAGAAATGTATTTCCTCACAGGTTGAGAGCCAGTGCATGGTGTATAAACAGTTGCTGAACAATCTGCAGTCTGTGATTCTGATCTACTAATGGCAAGATCCACCACTTCTGGATTCTTGGGTTTTGTCTGTCTGGTCTTCAGTTTCATTAGTCAGTTCTTCAATTTCATTGATCTGAACATGGAAATAATTTTAAGTAGGACTAGGCTTATCTGACATGTACGAACACAAATAATCTTCTTCACAAAACATTTCTCTATTGAAAGGCCATATTCCAGTCTCTGAAAAACCTCTTGTAATATTTTGTGGAGTGAAAGACTTACAATAAGCAATGCCAAGCAAAGAAGATATCTCGTATATAGATTGTATGACCTGGAATACACAGCATCCAATCATTTGCAGCTTCATTAGATTGAAGAAATTTTTAAGTGACTTGAACACAGTTTTGTATAAAGGCTGCATTTGTTACTGGTATGTCGGGACAGGGTTACAACAATTCTGTTATCTTTCGTAAAATTTAGACTTTATTTATATTAGTGACAACCAGAAATATGTTATTTTATAACAGTGATATTATATTTACCAGTGATATATTACTTCAAGTAAATGCATTCACCTGGGACACAATGAAACATGTTTCATTAAACCCCGTCTGCAAGTGTTTCATTGTACCCCGTACTGAGGTTACTAAATAGAAAAAAATTTCAAACAACTAATATTTATTTATTTTTAATTTTGGTTCTGGAGGTATGAAGACAACAACACAAAGATAACACACACACACACACACACACACACACACACACACACACACACACACACACACACATTGTATAGAAAAATAATTATTACATATAACAACGAGGAAAAAGAGACAAAATTACTTTCAATGGTGAAAAACCAATAATCTTCTATTGCTAATGTTGTAGAAGTGCAAATGTATCAAAATCACATCAGTAATTGGAACACATTGTTGCATAACATATATATAAATTGCAACTTTCTGTGACAAATTTTACTGATTTTAGAAGTAATGTTTCATTGTACCCCTTATTTCATTGTACCCCGTCTTCCCCTACCTCAGAATGTACTCTTTCTTACGGTACAATTATTTTTGAAATTGGTTAATAAATAAATTCGATGCGATCAAAAGTTGGTCGTACAAAATTCGGAATCTTTGGATATTTTCGCTACTTTTTGTTAAAACCGTCCACAGCTACAGCTTAATACTATTATTTTTTTAATTTGAGACAATTACTGAATACATTACATTATACTCTTTCTTATGGTGCAATTATTTTTTAAATTGTTTAATAAATAAAATCGATGCAATCAAAAGTTGGTCATTCAATTTTCGGAACTTTCATATCGTAATTTCCGATACAAAACTAAAACTGTCATATCTATATCTTAATACTATTAGCTTTTAATTTTGAAAATATCGCAGTATACCTTAGAATGTACTCTTTCTTACGGTACAAATATTTTAAAAATTGGTTCATAAATAAATTCGATACAATCAAAAGTTGGTCACAAATTTCGTATTTTTTAGTTCGCATGACAGGTTTTTCTCGCAGACGAGGGTTGTATTTTTGACTATCGTGTTTGCCAGATATCAAATTTATCGTAGTAACAATTGCCATAAAAACGATATCCTTATATTTAGCGAGGAAAAAGGCTCGCTTTTTTCCCTCTGTTCTCAGACGGTTTACCGAGAAAGTACGAAGAACAGATCGTAAAGTTAGGAGATTAACACGGTTTAATTAAAATTGTACAGGGAACAAGATGCAGAAGGTTTTTTACTGATGCGGCTATTAGTTTAGAGTGCATTTAGTGTTAAAGTAAAAAAAAAGTGAAATCACTTGCGAATGGAGTATTGGTTTGCGTAGCAATCCTCGGGAGGCGGCGAGCGTAAGCGAGCAGGGATCGAAGTCCTCGCTGTGACGCCATGGACCGGAAAGTCAAATCAGGATTATACGAATTATTAAGATAGTTTCGCTGTCCAGGAGATTCACTGTGCGAAGCAAACCAAATTGGGACCTCTGAAAGGAGTGTTGGTTTGCGAAGCAAACCAAATGGAATTGCGTAGCAATCCCCTGGGGTTGGCGAGCGTAAGCTATTAGGGAGCGGCGAAGCCCCCTAGTCTTTTATATTCTCGCAAGAGAATGTGACGTCACGCCTACATTCGTGTTACAAAAATAAAGAGATTACATTTCCTGCCCTCTTACGATTTCAGCGAAAGAAAGCAAAGAAAATAAAAAACATTTTGGCTAGCATTTAGTTAGTTCTTTTTTGTAAAATCGGGATCGTTAAAGATAGATTAAAAATTTCAACGGATTTGAAATCTGCGGAAAATTTGACACCAGATAGATAGCTACCTTATACGTTTGATTTTCTTTAAAGCAAACCAACACCACTAGCAACTCCGTTATGGCTGTTATTCAATTTACGAAGCAAACCATAGTTCATGATATTCATATTTTGGTTTGTGAAGCAAACCAAATTGGAATTCGCAGGGAATTCATTCCAATAGGCTACGAATTCGTAGCAATCTCTGGGGGTTAGCAAGCATTGGTCACACCTGACCCCACGCAAAGAACTGTCACGGGCAACGCCCTGCTGGCCACTCCTCAGTGATCTTTTCTATAAAGCGAGATAAGTAGTCCCTTTTGTGTTAGCAATGAATATCTTCGTCCAATGCAGCCAAATTCGAATTGCGAAAATATAAGTTACCAGTTGCTTTAATGGGGTTATTGACTTGCTTCGCAAACCAAATAGGAATTCGTAGCTTATTGGATAGCAGTAATTACGGATTCCCATTGGTTTGCGAATTTGTAGCCTATTGGATTACGGACATAACGGAGTTGCCCGTGTTGTTGATTTGCTTCAAACCAAATGGGCGTTTCCCATGACATTTCTTTTTGTGGGGGTCACTTTGACTGTGGTGTTGGTTTGCTTCTCAAACCAAATGGGCGTTGCCCGTGAGAGTTCTTTTCGTTGGGGTCACATTGCCAGTGGCGTTCGTTTGCTTTGCAAAGCAAAAAATATAAATATTTAATTGATAATTTTTTTAGTAAAAGAAAATCAAACGTATAAGGTAGCTTATCTGGTAACATTTTCCGCAGATTTCAACTCCGTAAAAATTTTCATTCGATCTTTAACGATCGCTGATAGAAAAATGCACCGAACAGTGCCGTACCTAGCAATTCCGGTGAAATAATTTGCATTTACGCCCCTTAATAAATTAGGTATTATTTCAGCAAATTCGTTAATTTATCATCATCAATAATATTTTTAACGATATTGTTTTCTGTTGAAATAATACAGCGATTGGACAATCGTTCTATCGTTAACCGTCCGATAGTTAATCTTAAATAATTTTTTTATTCATTTAAACTTACTAAAACGTCTCTCGGACGAAGCAATAGAAACGGGAAGAGTTGGAAATATTCGAAGAGCGACATTGATATTTAGGTAAAACTCAATTAAACCAAAATCATAAAGAGCATGTAGAATATTAAGCGGAGATGCAGTTTCTATATTTTGTATAAGAGTCGTTATTCGAAACTTAAATCTTTCAATTTCGCATGTGAATTCGTACTTTTTTAAATCTTTGCTATATTTATATAATAGCGAGGTCTGCAGCCAATTTTTTTAATAGGCAACAGTCGTGTGTTGTAAAGATAACTGTGTGCTACAGAGAAAGCAAAAATCATCACAGGCAGTTTTCATTTTTTGATAACGCCAATTTATTTGAGACAATAGTGTGTCAAGAACAATGTCAATTTGTGTTTTAAATAATTCTTCAGGTGTCAAGTTACTTCCTTCATCTGGTGTTTCATCTATTTCCATTATCTTAAATCCTCTCTTTTGGGCTCTGTGCGGGAGCACCTGCCTAGTAACGGCACTGCTGAAGAACGCCAGTGATAACTTAAAAAATTTCTTTAGTTTTACACTCGAATCCGTTTCTCAGGAAATCAAACGAAGGTCATTCGAATTTGTTCGCTCCCTTTCGAGACGGTAGGTGAAAAAAATTTGTATGGTTCCAAAGGATGTCGTCAATAGTGATGCGAGGGTGAAAAGTCTAAATTTTGATGCTTCTTCAGTCCGAAAGCAGAAAGAACGGTGAAAAAACTATTTAAAAATGTTCTAGATTGAATTTCAAAATTCTCCGCGACTCTAAAATTGCAAAAAAATTGGACTAACTGTGTGCCAAATCCCATTACTGTAAGTGCCATAGATTCGTCAGGACTTTGCGGACACTTCATTTTATAATATTAGAGACAGTTGAAAAATAATTTTACGGAAAATCACATTTAAGGTATCGATCTTGTGTAAAAGTTCCCCCAGATTTTAAATCCGCTGAAATTTTCACTCTATCTTGTAACGGCCGCACAGATAGAAACTTGGACTAGGGAATAAAAATAGTTGGCCAAGACACAAGGTAGTGGAGAGGACATCCACGAAATGCAGTGGCGACATGTCCCATGTGAAATTAGCCTTAGCATCTATTCAACTGAAACAAAAATCTCCCAGCCAGTGGCGTAGCTAAGAGGGGGGACGATGGGGGGAGCAACGATCCCTGGCACCAATATCCAAAGGGGTGACATCTCTGAAATATTATATTCTCTTGTTTAAAAAAATGTTTTTTGTCTTCTCTTCTGACTTTAGTGTAGTTTTACTAGTGTTATAGTGCCTCCTGAAAAAGTAATCTGCTTTACTTCCCCTCTTCATAAGGAGGGAAATCGGTCACTTCCATTCGACAAATGCTGATTGTACATCTCCTTGTCTCCTGAAGCATTGTTAAATGATCGTGTGTTTAGGGGATCGGTTTCTAACTACGCACATCTGTTAGTTCAGAATTCCTGGGAATCAGATAACCTCATGTGTTATTTTCAACATGAGCTTAAATATAGTGTTGCTGTTTGTGTAAATCACAGGTTGAGGAGATAAAGACGGATTCTTGAGTGAACAATTGAGTTCGTGTCCATAAGTTAACTCCTCTTATAAACAAAACCTCGTCTTTCGACTGGTAGTAAGAAATAGTCAGAGAAATGGCGAGATTAGCCCAGGAGAACAACTTGGAAATTAACTTTCCTTTGGGCAAATGCTGAGTCGATGTTGACTTTAACCAACTTAGTGTTTTCAATTTTTCTACTTGGATGAAATGAAAATTTAATATGCAGGGTAATCTAGTTCAGTAGAAAGAGAATCCACCACAAATCTTGTGTCATCTTTAACAATCAAAAAAAGATTTAAAAAAATCTTTATATTTAACTTGTAATTAACATATCATCTCAACAGCTTTAATTTAATATTAATTTCAGGTAAAACTATTGCATCATTAGATCACAACCAATTTGATTATCGATTATGAGTTGGACTGTAATTTTGTAGTACTTTCCATTTGGAAATATAAAAAAATTCTTTCAACTACGTTGGCTCTTTGGAAACTAGTGAAATTCCCATTGCGGATATTTGATTCCCCATTGATTATAATCACTGAAAGAGCTTGACCATTTTATTAAAATACACATCAATTAGAATTTTAACAAAAAAAAATTGTCATATTTGAAGCTACAAAATTTTTTTATATCACTAAATATTTAATTCATTTTGTTTCTGTTTGAGCCAAATAAAGATTAATAAATTCGTTACACTTAAGTCTAATGTGCAGACATAAGTTATTCTGTTGTTAGGGACATAAGATAATTTAATCAGTTGCCCAATTAAGCCATCATAGACATCTGACACCACATTTGTGCTTCATGAAGCACTCTGATAAAGTAGCTCAATGTTACGGAAATTTATCTTATTGCAGTATTAAACATAAAAAATTGCAAATTTAAATACAATATGTAGCTGTAAAACATTTTATGTTCTAAGTATTTACGACAAAATACTCAATTTGTTAAATATTTCATTTTATTAGAGTACAGATTATGATATATATTTACATTTTTTTAATATACCAATAAGGCAACCAATATCATTGGTACCAAAATCTTGTTAAAGCAATAGCAAATAAAAAGCACTTGCTTTTCTGTTTGAGCAAAATTCCATTCCACTACACAAATTGCTTCTATGAAATTAATTTGTTATTTCATTTCAATGTGAAAATAGTCAGACATAGAGTATGAAAAGAAAAATGCAAATTGTGTTAACATTTCAGTTCATTTTACTTATAAATTTCAAACAATATTAGTGTAGCACCTGCCATTATAAAAAAAATAGCATAACAAAACAAAAATAAATCACAAACTTAACAATTCCACTACAAATACATTTAAAACAAGAATATGAACACTGTTTCCAAAAAGGCAATACATCCAAAGTATGATCATTTTTGTTTGACAGTTAAATGCTCCATAAATAATAATGATTCTTACAACACAAAAAAACAGTTGACAATAACTTGCTGACAATCAATAGTGATTATATTGTTATCTATTGTCGTATGAATCAGGTACTTAATATGTAACAATTGTTGGAGATACTGCTTTTTTTTACTACCATAGTAGAAGCTTTCAACCATTTTGAAGCAAATTGTTTATCACAGTCATAGCGAAGTATTTCACACTTGAGACAATTATAAGCATACCTGAAGAGTATTTACCATTCAATCATTGTATTTAACCTAACAGGGAACACAAGCATGCCCATCTAGGATCTATTTTGTAAATCTTCAACATTTTCTTTTATTGTTGATTACCTTTGATTGTTGAGTCTTCTGCAAAAGGTGCATGTGTTTCTTGCTTTATATAATTTCTTATCTGGAAATTAAAAGTTTAGTCAGAGGATTTTTGCAGATTTAGGAAGTAAATAAAGCTGGACTTGTTGGGTTTTTTTATACTTAGTTTTCCATTTAAAAGCGAGTCTGATTTTGTAGCAGAGAGTATTATATGCAGTATGGATTTTGTAGCAATTAGAACTCTCCCTTCAAAGATATCTTCATAACTGTTTCGATCATCAATATATTCTCAGAAACAGAACTGTATGCATGAAAGATTGCATTTGATGACAAAAAATCAATAAAGACTAGGTGTGAACTTTTCACTTATTTATTTTCCTTTTCATTTCTCCTTGTTTATTGCAAATCTATATTAAAAAAAAAAAAAAAACAATTTTACCATTAAAATGAAATTTATGCAGAAGATAATTACACTGAATTGCATACAATTGTGAAATAAAATAAAACAATTGGGTGAACTGTAAGACCAAATACATTAGATTTTTACCAGTTTCATCATCAGTATTTGAGCCTTCTGTAGAAATGGATTCTTCCTCTCCTCCATTTTGTTTAGTCCCTATTTTACCTGAAAATAAAAGAGGTTTAAAAAAGCTACCATATGCAAAAGTCTTAAAGAGTAGTTGATGCAGCTACCAAATTGTGGTAACCATTTGGTAAATTTCTGTGATAAGGTGACACAATTAATCTGGTGACATCACAGCTGGTTGGTGTTACTCTTCTAACTAGCTCAGCACAACTTTCAGCCAAATGCCACACTTTGTGTTCAACAGGTATTTGTAGCGAGGACTGGAGCAGCTGTCATGTAAGTGATTAGTTCATTGGGTTTAATGGTAGTGTAGTTGAATTAATGTTACACTGAGCAAAACAATGGGCTATAGGCAACGGTCCAGGATCAAAGACCTGAGGACAAAACCTCGAAATTTTCAGCCATCGATAGATGACGAGGTCACACCTGAGCTGGAACCCCACTCTACAAACTTCCACGCTAACGTGAGGACATTTGAAGCCAGGACAGATTGGACCTCCACCATCCTCACTTACACTTTGAATGGATCGATGGTGGGTTTATGGTGCATTAGCCACATTACATTAAAGGGATCAGTGCACAAAAATCTTTCAAAATTTCGATTATTTTTTTATAAATTTAAATAAATGTTAAAGCAATTCTGTTTGACATTATATATTATTCATGAAAATACGTTGGCTAGAAGTAATTTTTTGAAAAATACCTATACGTACCTGATAATAACAAATAAAAGTTGAAAAAAAAAATCAAAACTTCAAATTTGAAGTTATCAATACTCAGTTCTATTCAACATTTAAGATAACTTTAATTAACGTCATACTAGAGCAACACAATGGGCTATTGACGACAGTCCGGAATCAATCCCCTAACGGAAAGATCCTAGGACATTTAAGAACTCAGGCCTATTACAACAAGACATTTTTTTTTCATTAGAAGTACTAAAATATAAATAATTCATTGATCCATGGTTTACTTTAGGTAGAGGCTCCAAAAAAAATTAAAGTATTTTCAATTCTACACAAATTTTTACAGTATCTAAAGTTATATTTGAAGCATGTCTGGCTTTTCGGCACTAAAACATGTCTTCAGCTTAAAATAATAAAATGTTGAATCTAGATTTTAACACAATACTATGAGTATAGATTTTTAATCAAAAGACATTTGTATTTAAAAGGATTTTCTTAGTAAAACTAAAAACTATGTAATACATATAAACACTTACATTTACTTTACATTTATCTTGAAATTTATGCTTACTTTATTATAAAACATAACCAAAACAATTTAGGTTATAATGTTAATATTCTGGATCATCAACAACGTCATTTACTTAAAATGATTAAAAAAGGTATTTCCTATGTATTCAATTCTGAATCCATTTAAAAATATTCAATTAATATGCACATGAATACATAATTATATATGGATGAAATATCTCAGGTGATTATGAAAGACAGTAGGAAATTTAGGTTTATTTTGTTATGAAATATGCTTACATGTTAAATCCAGTAAGAATATATCTTGAAAGATAGTTGTCAGGAACAGAAGCATGAGAAAAAGAATGTACATTGCATGACTTGAGATGTCAGATTGTTTGGGAAAACACTGAAGCAAGTCATATCACTTGTTTGCTGGTTCTTATGAAAAAATTGAGCTAGAAAGTTAAACATTAAATTGAGAATGAGTAAGAAAATTAATGAAAAAATTAAATACATGATTAAAATATGAATGCATTAAATCGAATCTACTATGTTACGTTTGTTTTGTATTTTATATAAACTAAACACACTTAAACACAGAAAGTATAACCAATTTCAAGACTAAATTATAATGAAATTCTACCTAACATTTTTTGGGTAAGTTTCTTACACAGCTTTTGAAAATAATCTTTCAATAACCTTCAATGCTACTTTCTTAAAATTTCTGAAGGTACGTACAAACCTTTCTTTTCTTCTTTTCATACCACATGGCAAGTTATGTATACAGTATAATAAAATTTAATTCGACTAGACAATTCAATCTGATTGCGAATCATTTTCGAATTAATTTTTTACAAACGAAATGGGCCAGAGACAAGGATACTAAAAGGACAATAGAAGCCGCATTTAACCAGTTCCTTGATCATAAATATGTAGTACGTACTGTATCTACCACATATTTTATAAAAGGTATTTCTTTGCTGAACGTTTCGATAGTTTTTAGATGGCAACATTCATTCACACTCAAAAAAATGCCTGGCCATTCTGAAATAATGCTTTGATTATGGTGAAAGTCACCAAGAGTATATGGAGAAAGATTCGTCAATTTTGATCAAAAGACATTAATACATTGCAAGATGATTTAATTACACTTACTAAAATAACAATTAATCAAATGTTAAAGAAAAAGTGGAATGATTACAGGAGTACAATATGTAGTTTAAATTAATAACACCTAATTTTAGTCTCTCAGTTATCAAAATTATGACAGCTATCAATATTTTTACTTCAAAGCAGGTGACAGGTGTTTAAGATACTGAGAGTGCTTTTCACATTGTAGAACAAGATAAATGAATCTACGAGTAAAAAAATAATGCGCCTTGGCCTTATGATCTTAAAATTGGATTTAAACTAAATAGTTCAGATGTACTTGATTCAGTATTCTTGCTTTCGGTAGGCTCATCTTCCACTTCAGAGCTGTCAACTATGTCATCCGAATCATCGTCCAAAGTGCTGATGTCCCATGTTTGCGATTCGTCTATAAAAAGCAAATACAATTTGATGTTGACGATTCAGAAGCACTATGAGATACCCAATTTATACAAAAAATGACATAATATACTTACACATAGCTTGGAATACAAACTTTGCATGGAGTCTTTCTTCTCGCTTAAACTTCAACTGAAGAGAAAAGGCAGGATATAAACTGTTTTTACAATTGCATTATACTGATCTAAAAATGATAACTAAGTCAACATGGCTAACAATTAACCTTTTGACTACGGCTTATAGATATAACAAATGCGATTCTTTCTTGGCACGATTTTTACAACTTTCAAGGCACGACTGCTGTTACAGCCATAGTCTAAATTCTTTCTAGGTGCGATTCACATAACTTTCAAGGTACTACTGATGTACTGGCCGTTGTCTAAATTCTTTCTTGGCGTGATCATGGTATAATTGCTCTAACAACCATAGTCTAAAGGTTAAATAATAATAAACTCACTATATCCTAAATAAAAAGGAAAGAGATTTGCTAGATTGAGCTTATAGAACACACATGCTGTCTGGAAGAGACCATATCACTCACTCTTTTCAACAACGTCATATCTCAAAAAACTATATTTTTTAAGGAGTGATTTTAAAGTTTAAAAGTAGAATAGAACATATTAACTTCTGCTTTCTAGCGACTAAATATTGAGTGGTGGGATATGACGATCTTGCAAGGATATACTACTCTTTCAGGGCATTCTGAAAACCGACATAACTAAAAATCGCCGACTTTTGAGATAGGATGCTGTTGAAAGGAGTGAGCGATACGTAGGAATTGAACCTGTGGTCATCAGATTACTACACTGCAAAATAGATAGGGATGCAATCAGCCATTGCTAATGCGATATTGATTAAAACCCTCCAAGTGGTTTTAACGAGATATATTGTCCGTTACGGATCTGACCAATTGTAGTGGTTACGAGATATATCGTCATCGATACAAGCATTTTTTTGATAGATGAGATCAAACTTTGGTCAGTTTTTTTCCAATGATGAGTTACCTCATCAAAACAACCACAAGGACAATTTTATAAAGTTACTTTAGAGATCTGAATTGCCTTCTGTGTGAGCTGCCATTGCAATAATTTCTATCCCTTGTATACCTTCCAATTCATTGAAATTGCATGCGTGAAGAATCAATTGATTCTTCCAAAAAAACACTTAACATGACATCTGAACTGGTGCCTGCTTAAGCTTGCAAACGGACACCTGTTCCCCCCTTTTGCAAAAGGTACAGAGGGAGCGTCACCGACTGTCCAGCGAATGATCGTACTGCTGATACGTCACGAAGGCTCTCAGCCAATTCGGACGAAGCGCCGACCCTCGAACTTGAATTTGGTGGAGAAAAAAAAAGACGATTTGACTTTTGGACGTTGTACTGGCGGTTAAGCAGAGACGGAACAGCTGTTCCTAGATTTTTTCGAGGACTTGTGGAGTCCTCAAAGAGCGACCTCTCACTCCAACATTTCGTGAGTATATATATCCTATTGAGAGGATTGGGAACAACCTGTTCCAAATTGCTTAAACTTTGGGAACATCCTGTTCCAAAACTGCTGTGTAATTCAGGAACACCCGATTCCAAACTGCTTGAAATTCGGGAACATCCTGTTCCGAACTCCATCCGAATACTGTCCTTGAACTTTAAACTCCAAACAATTTGTAAAATAACTATTCATTAATCTAGAATAAAGAAAACTCTATCCTGTACGAAATCTCGTGATTGATTTGCTACCCAGTGGCCACTTTTGAGTCTTCACATATTTTGTAGAATACACACACGTTATATATGCGTGTGTGTTCAGCGTGCGTTTTTTTTTTTACGGTCCACAGAAAAAACCTGCAAAATTGGAGGTTCCACCATGTAAACTAATGTTTTTAAGAAAGTGTGGCGACTGTAGCAAAATTTTTCAGTCTCCACATTCAAACATTCAGTTGCCACGTGGCAACCGTTAATTTTCACCTTTACCCCCCCCCCCCCTATGACACAACATTTACTTTCAATACTTAATTTTCAAACCAAATTCTCTTGATCTGTTTAGTTTTTAGTTTCTTGCTCACTCTAAAAAATGCGTTAGCCCTTGTGCATGCCAACATCTCAAAACATTAAAAATTAGTTCATTAAATACCAACTTTGGTATTTCGCTAATCCAAATGCCAAACATGAGGCCTGTGATGCAATTACAAGAATAAATGAAAACAATGATTCTCAACAGATTATCAATCTGTTGTACTGGTGTAATATTATTTGTACTTTTAGCTGATTGGGCCAATTAGAACTGGTCCACAGAATTAGAAAAAATGAATAGAGTTAAATATATGACTAACTTAACAAATCTATTTCTATTTGACTCATTTTTCAACCTATCTATGAACACAAAGCATATAATATTAGCTGTGCAGCTAAATTAAAACACACATACACACACAAATTATATAGCATTGTACAAACACACACACATATATACCTCTCTATATTAAAAAAACGTTACAGCCGCCGCAGGATTGAAAACTGCGTTGTTTAGCTCGATTCTTAGACGGTTTCCCGAGAAAGTACTGATCGGGAAAAAATGAAATTAACATGCTTTGTTCTTCATCGTATTCCCTGGATAATTATTAAGATTTTTTTCCGATGCGGCTATTACTTTAGGTTTTATTAAGTGTTAAAGTTGAAGAAGTGAAATTTCTTCCGCGAGTGAGCAAAACACATACAAATTTTCAGTCTTCAGCCGTGAGTTTTTTTTTAAAGAGTACCTCTCAAGGTAAATTTTTGCAGTTCGTTGAGTTTTTTTTTTTGAAATTTCAATTTGGTTCTTGATAATATTTTTTTGAAATTCGGGAAAAATCAGGACATTTTTGTTACTTTTTTTTAAAACTGCCGTATCTATATTTTATTACTATTAGTTTTTAATTTTTAAAATATCGCAGTATACCTCAGAGTGTACTCTTTCTTACGGTACCATTATTTTTAAAATTGGTTCATAAATAAATTCGATGCAATCAAAAGTTGGTGTCACAAACTTCGTATTTTTCAGTTCGCATAGCTGCTTCCGAAAGCAGTAGTGGGTCGCACTTTTGACTATCGGGTTTGCCAGATATCAAATTTATCGTAGCAACAATTGCCATAAAAACGATTTCTTTTTATTTGGCGAGGAAAAAGGCTCGCTTTTTTCCCTCTGTTCTCAAGACAGTTTACCGACAAAGTACAGATCGTAAAGTTTGGATATTAACAATGTTTACTTAAAATTGTACAGGGAACAAGATGCAGAAGATTTTTTACTGATGCGGCTATTGGTTTAGGGTGCATTAAGTGTTAAAGCAAAAAAAAGTTAAATCACTTGCGAAAGAAGTATTGGTTTGAGAAAGCAAACTAAACGGATTGCGTAGCAATCCCCGGGGTCGGCGAGCGTAAGCGAGACGCAGCGAAGCCCTCGCTGTGACGTCATGAACCGGAAAGTGAAATCAGCATAATACCAATTATTCAGATAGTTTCACTCTGTGAAAGTAATGTTGGTTTGCGAAGCAAACCAAATGGCATCTGTGACAGGAGTGTTGGTTTGCGAAGCAAACCAAATGGGATTGCGCAGCAATCCCCGGGGGTTGGCGAGCGTAAGCGAGCAGGGGGCGGAGCCCCCTAGTATATATATATTTGCACATTTTTTAAAGTCTTGATTATTTGCAATATGGCTTTTAACAATGATAGATACAGAATTTCAATATTCTTAAATGTAGTTTTTCAAGAAAAGAGTACTAAAATCACAGATTTCAGGCATTAATCAAGATGAGAAGATTTACACTATATCACTATTTAATAATTTGAAATAATCATAAAAGATGAATGTGTGACATTTTGTTACAGAACAATGCATGTAATCAAGGTAGTAAAAAAATGTAATCAGTTGTTGAATACAAATAAGCACACCTTTAACTCACGACGTGATCTCGTAATTTTCCAGTTATCATTGAAGATGATTTCCATTAGAGCAAAATCTGTTCCGACAAAACTAAGAGCTTTGTAAAATTTAACCGTTTCTGAAAAAGATATAAATGACATTACAAAGCAGTAAAAACTGTGATAACATTAAATAATAAAATTTAAACACATAACAGAAATTAAATTGGGTCATCCGGAAAGTTCTGCGGTTTTTCAAATTGAAGCGTGCTTTGTTATTATTTTGCTTCCGATGATAAGGAATAACCTTGATTGAAGTAGATGTGTAAATTCGATCATTTCTGCTTTCACTGCATAATTCTAGTTTGTGCCGTGTCATAATATTTGTTTTACTGCAGTGTTAAGAATGGAAAACCAAAAAGCTAATTTCCGTCATATTACGATCTTTTATTTTAAGAAAGAAAAAAGTGCTAGTCAAACTGCTCAAACAGGGTGTCTACTAAATTTTTGTAGATTTGAAACTTGTCTAGTCAGTCTTTTTTCATAGTGTATGGTTCTAGTTTTGTTTTTGCTATAGGATCTTCACAAAGTTTTAAATATGTGCTTTGGCACCGTCAGCTTTAATTGGTGTTACTTGCTTTTTTGTTACAAGTTCCTTCAGTGCGATACCTATTCGATTTGATCTGATTGATTCGGATGATAGCATGATTTGTGGTGAAAAGCATGACAACCCTTTGACCAGTTTTTTACACAAGGGAGACTTAATTTTCAGTTTATTTAAAAGATTAATTAGAAAATCCCTGCATTCTCTTTGAAATATTACTTACATGCACGTATACACACACACAATAGTTTTAAAAAGCAAAGTAAACTCTTCATATAAATGTGGTAATAGGGGCTTATCAGCTTGAAAGTAAATAAAGAATGTCTCCAATTCTGAGGTAACAGATTGTAAAAAGTACAGCTTAGCAGGAAGGTCATCTTTAAGGAACTTGGACACAGCATCAAAGTTTTTTGTGGCTGGAGGATGATTTTTCACACCCTTAAAATATAACTTTAAATAGAGAAATATTGTAACTGCCCTTTCAATAACATTAGAATTTTCAACTCATCTGATTGCACATAATTTTAATGGAAATAACAATGACCCAGAAAAATGATGATAATCTGCTTTTCTTGAAGGAAAGTCCTTGAACAGATAATAAGCGGCATGCAAGAAATCATTCATATCCCATTCTGATTTCATCCGTGCTGTCTTATAGAATCCATAAAGCACATGAAGAGAACTAGTTTCAACATCTAAGAGTGTATTACCTTGTTCGTTTTTAAAGTGCTTATCAAAATCCATCACAAATTTTTAATTAACAATAGGGCCATCAGTTTCTATTTGCAGGATTTTTGCTGATGGCAAACCAAAATCCACAAACGGACTTTTTTCCGAGAGGAGATAAATTTTTAAAAATATCTTGGCAACTCTGTAAATAGTATAAAATAAGTTGCATGGACTTGAAAATATTATTTTTATGTTATGCATCTCACAAATGGTGCAACTTTTTTTAAGTTGCAATTTTCCCAAAACTTTGATACAAAAACGAAATTAACAGTAAATAAAAACGCTATGTTACAAAAGAATAAATCAAATACTAATTTTATTAAATAGCATAAATATTATATGAAAAAATAAATCGACACTAAAAATAAAAATTAGCAGAAAAATTAGCTTTCACCGATTTTACCTCAATAAATCCCTAAAAATATACTTAATTTAAAACAAATCAAAACTTGTTTTGGTACAACTTCGGTCTACGCTTACAGCGGTGGCAACGGTCTTCGTGCTTTTATTGGCGCACTTCTAGTAGCGAGTAATGACAGGTTAAGGTAACCCATCTGTATTACCGTTATTGCGGATTTTAAGACAGCCTCGGCAAGCGAAAAGTTTAAAATTTTCGTTTTGAATATTCTAGAAAATTAATTAAAAATCCGTTAAACTGTCGTTTGATTTCATTGGTTCATTTGAAATAATTATTTCCTTGGCAACTTAAGAAGTGCGCCAAAAAAAAGTGCCAATGCCGTTGACACCGATATAAACGTAGACTGAAGCTGTACTCCTGTGGTAAATAAAATATAACTTAATTCATTATTAATTTACACTCTATTTTCGAATATAAATACATATATATATTTTAAATCTCTAATCCATTTCCATCGGCTTATATTTTTCCGTAAATATTCGTATTTTATAATTAAATCAACTTTACATCAAATAAAACTTAAAATTAATAACTCATATTATTCAAGAAATTATTTAACTTATATTAAAACAATCATAAATATTGCCCTTAAAAGAAGCATCATTCTGAAAATTTCCGTAGCAAAAATTAGCTGCAGTCTACTATGTTTAAAGCGGTGGTTACACCACCGCCTTGGCGCACTTCTAAAGTTGTCAAAGAAATAAGTTTTAACGGATTTTGAAAGTACTAGAATATTTAAAATGAAAACTTACACTTTCCGCTTGCCGAGGTTGCTATAAAAGACGAAATAACCTTATCAGTTAAACAACCGAGCATCTTATTTTCTAGTTGAAAGAAAAATCACGTTTAAAGCTGATCAACTTAAAATATTTCATTTATACCTTTTCCGCTGCATCATCACGTATCACAGCCGCTAGATAACAGCTCCGCTTTCTTGGAAACCGTAGCTTTACCAACGAAATTTACAGCAACAATGTACGCTAATTAGTTCAAAAATCAAGTTCTCCAGGTTTGCCATTAAACGAATAAACTTCTCACAAAGAATTATTTTCAAAAAGGAATTTGTAAGACTTATCAGCTTGGCAAAATTTAGGAATGCAATGTTGGCTAGATGTCTCATTTGGCATTTGTAGAAGACAAAAAAGGGCAAAAGTCAGACTGTTTTCTTAAAAAATGATAAAAATCGGTCATTTTTTTGAAAAATTTAAGAAAAGTCAGAAGAATTTCATCCGATTTTCGGGACTAGTTTTCCCGTTTTCAGCATATTTGCGAGACTTTCGGGACCGGTAGACAACCTGTCGTAAAATGTGTGCTGTTTCTGATGACACAGTTCGAAGGTGGTTTGATAAATGTAAGCACGGAAATTTCAGCCTCGAAGATGATGCCCGCTTTGGACTACCATTCTCTGTAAACGAGAACCTATTAAAGGATGCTATCGCTGAAAATCCATGTTACACAGTTCAGAAACCATCACTGACTAAATATTCCAAAAAGTACAGTTCATGATCATCTGAAGAAGATTGGGTATGTAAGCCATTTCGATGTATGGGTTTACTTTAAACTTATAATACTTTATACACATACTTTAAACACATAATATGCTTGCTCGAATTTCGGCATGTGATTCTTTGCTGAAACGAAATGAAAAAGCTCCTTTTTTTTAAAATTGCTCATTACTTAGAGAAGAGGATACTATACAATAATGTTGCGAGAAAAAGATCATGCGATAAGCCAAACGAATCTCCCTAGGTAACATCGACGGGAAAGGGGGGGCTGTATCCCAAAAAAGTAATGACTTATGCATGGTAGGACTACAAAGGAATTGTTCATCATAAATTGTGACAAAATCAGTAAATTCTAAAAAAAAAAAACATTTCTCAAATGGCATTATTAAAAGTAGAAATCGAAGCAAAGCGGCCGGAACTGACCCATCATCGAGGTGTTGTCTTCCAGCATGACAATGCCCGGCCCCACATTTCGTTGAATGTCAGACAATAACTTATTGAGTATGGCTGAGATGTTTTGTATCACCCCCATATTCAACAGACCTTGCCCCTCAGATTTTCACCTCTTCAGGTCACTTCAAAATTCTTTGAACGGCCTGGAGTTAAATTCTTTGGAGACTGTCAAACCGCACCTTAATAACTTCTTTAAAAATAAGCCAAATGATTTTTTTAAAAAGAATTTTCCAGCTATCGGAAAGATGGCAAAAAGTCAGAACAAAATAGTGCTAACGTGATTCAATAATATTTCCTTATGTTTTTGTACTGCTTCGCTGGTATTTATCATAAAACCAGAGAACTTTCCAATGACCCAATACATTGTAGGTGTGAAACACGTAATGTGCAACTAAATTTCAATTCACAGATTAGCACTGTCGAATCATGCAGTAATGTCTTAAGTAGTTGCTTCTGTAATAATAGTGTTCTTTGGCTTGCAAGAAAAGAAATATTAATATCCAAAGAGTTTTTGACTTTCATGCATCTTAATATTTGTGTTTAGGCTGTAGTAACCTGGTTGGTAGAGCACCAGATCAGCAACCGGAGGGTTGCAAGTTTGAAACTCGATCCAATCAAAGAAAGTCGTGTGCATGTTAAATCTGTCATGGTCTCAAATGTCCTCATGTTGTGGAAGTTTGGAGAGTGGTATAGCAGCTCAGGTGTTGACCTCATCTGACCATAATTCAAAATTAATTCCATTGTGCATGGATCTTTCCTTACAGAGTTGATCCCAGCATCGCCAATTGCCCACAGTGTTGCTCCAGTGTGATATTAATCCAACTACCACCTCAATGCTTGTGTGGTGTTCAATTGCCATGCTGTAAGCCATTTGATATGACAGACTATGTGAAGACAAAACACAATGAACATTGTGTACCTGAACTGTGCATGCCTACACCTTGCATGTTAGTGCAATGGGAATATCCATTGGGCCACAATGGCTTAAGTTTCTTAGAGTCAGTGCAGACAGAAATAAATATAGTTACAGAAATCCAAATATGCATGTTGAACTTTTTGTTGTCAATATATATTTCTGGAATATGCCACAAAGCGATAAATGGACAACACTTTTTTTGGTTAGCTTTTGAATAGTTGAATTTACATCACACTTTAGCAATGGTAATGGGCTATCGATGACGGTGCAGGATCCATCCTGAAGAGAAAGATCCGAAAACACCTCGTCATTTGGAAAATAGTCGGATGACAATGTTAACACCTGAGCTAGCACTTCACTCACCAAACTTCGACATCATGCTAATCTTCCAACTGGGCTACAGTGGCCAAGTTTTTGACTAGGAATTATGTGGCATGATTAATGAGTGGTCAATTCCAAACATCCAATGTGTACAAATAAAATTAAATGAGATTGAGAGCACTAAAAAGTAACCTCTATAAGTCCATTTCTTTGGCAGCCTTTTGCGAAAGGATGAATAAGTAGTATTATCATTTTCAACCACTGCAGAAGTGGAAAGATAACCCTCTTCTTTCCTACGGATCACAAGAGAGGCTTCATCAATGATGATTTCACCATTTTCACCGATGACCACCCTTGGCACCGAACTATGGTCCTCCTCCTCCTCTTCCATAGGTGATGAATTTTCACTGTTGAGGAGACATATAATTTTCATAACATATAATAAAAATGACATATAATATGAGGAAATGAGGAGACATATAATAAAAATGACATATAATTTTCACTCCTCAGTATAAAGGAGAGAATAATTACAAAGGTTAATTTTTGTACAAGAAAAAAATTTGGTCGAATGAGACAAAAAACCCATTAGCACTAATAACTCTAGTCTGCCTCCTGTAGTTTTCCATATATGACTTTTAAGTTTTAGTCTTCTTAGTCTATAAAATGCTTTTAGAAATCGTTTAAGCAAAAAATATGTACATAAAATGCTATAACTTACATATGAATCACTAAATAATGTGTACACCTAATTCTGTTTTTACACAAATTTGATTTAACATGAATTCAAAATAAATATTTCATTCTTTTTTTACGCGAGTCATTTTGATTTAACACGAGCAAGTCAGCCAATTTTTCTAAGAATTTTTTTTGCCTAAATTCCAAGGATTTTTTTAAATTTTTGTGGCATAGTAGTATCATTCCTGTATTGCATGCACAGATAGATTGCATAACAGCTAGTGTAACAGCAAAAAGCATGTGTAACAGCTAGTGTAACAGCAAAAAGCATGCGTTTTGAAACACATGCTTTTGTTTACCAATGTGTACGTCTAGTTATCTATGTATCATCAAAGTTTTTATTGAATTTAGTCCCTAATACGACCAAATTTCCCAACATCATTACAATGGCACACACAATTGGTGGAGAAGGATTTGATTATCTATCTGAAGATATTGATGTTACCCGACAAAGCCCTAAGTGAAGATATTTCTAATCCCACAGAACTAAGTAGTAACGAAGAAAATTATCCTGTTCCAAACCAAAACACTAACACAACGATTAATAGCTGATTTCGTTTGTAAAACTGGTGGAACATCAGCACCAGAGGAGACACATGCTGATTTTGCTCAAGAGATTACAGAAAGAAATTCATTATTAGAGGAAGAAGACACAGTGTCCACAACATTTCTAGTGATAGCAGTGATATTCCATTTGTATGCAAACATGAGCTGTTTACTGTCAGAAAGCGAAAATAAATCAAATCTTATGTGTAAACAGAATTTTTTTCCTTTTAATGCAAATTTAATTTAATAAATTTTTATTACACATTGCGTATTTTGTTGAAATAAAATAAAAAGCTAAAAACGAATATTTTCATGTTTTTTTAAAGCTATTTTTGCTGTTTTTTTTAGAACCGCAACTAATTTTCTTTTCTTCCATAGATGTAATGTCATTTTTTACATGTAATTTTCAGGAACATATCTATAGTGTAAAAATAGAAATAGGTGTACTTGAAAAACAAATTACACCTTTTTATCCTTATCAACAGTGGGATATTTTTTTTTAGTACTTGAAGAATCCTTACCTCTAATTACCGAACTCGCTTTTATTGAGCAGAAATCTTATGATCCAGCTGAAGCAAAAGGAAAATTTGTGCTTTCAAAGATATAAAATGGTAGGTTTTGGGTTTTATGGCACAAAAGCCATACTTGGTCAGTCTGCACCAAACAATGTCTAGAAATACATGTACATGGCAAGTTTTTACTGATACCAAAGAGATAAATCAAACCTGTGTTGCCTACAACTCGCAGGTTTCTAGCCATCAAATACAAAATGAAAGACCTGTTAGTTCAAAGAACATTTAAAATTTAGATATTGGATAGAATTTAGAAGTTTTCCGTGATCTTTCCAGAATTAAAAAGTTCCCTGAGAATTTCCCGATTTTTTCCAGGTTCTCTCTGTTACTACCTTGTATAGTTTCCAATGAAAAAGAAACCATCGAGACTATTTTATAAAATGTCATCTTTATTACATTTAACATAACTATTAAATTTATTTTAACTTGTATCAGAGTTACATATTGAGTAATATTAAGATATATTTTGACTTTATACAACATACTTGGGTTTCTCTTCCACTTGAACATTGGTCTGAGAATTTACACACCTGTAAGTATTAAGTTTAAAAAGTAAGCAACACAATTCCATAAATATATAAACATTCTTTGTTATTAAATTGGGTAAAATAGATTTGAAATCATACTTCATTGCAGCTCCACTGGGATTGTAATTAATCAAATCAACCATTTTCATTTCACTTCGAGGGGGAGCTTCAGTAGTTCTAACAAAACGCTTACATCGCTCAAGAGGCTAGGTAAGAGACATTAACAAGTAAAATATTAACACATTCAACAAAGCCTTAAACAATAAATTCAACACTGTTATTCCTTTGTACAGGGTGTTTCAGAAAGGACACTGTAACTTTGAAATGACATAACTATGAAACCATGATACATAGAAATATGAAATAAGTGGTATATTTAATGGGCAGGTCTGGAATTTTAAATAGACCGGTTTAAAAATTAGTTACACCTTTGGCTAATAGATGACGTTACAGTCTTTGGTAAAGGACTCTGTTTTTTTATGAGAAACCATTATCTAATCTCGGAATATTGTAATTTAGCAATAGTTTGCCGCTACACTTCAAGGATTAGAGGATGCACCAGACACTTTGTGGTTTGTGCAAGACGATGCCCAATCACAACATACTTCTGCAGTGTTCCACCTTCCTTGATGAAAAACACTCCTCTTCTTTTTCTTTTGTGATAGAGTCATTGCTCTAAATCCGGGTTTCTCAAACTATGTTCCACAGAACACCAGTGTTCTGTTAAACCTGAATAGATGTTCCGCGACAGTTTGGAAAGGTTTTATACACTGCAACACATTTAAAGATCTTCTACTTCATATTGAAAGGTGAGTGATGATCAATCCCCACTGATGTTTATGACGTCAATATGGAAAGTCCATTTTCAGTTTCCAGATTTTTGATTAGTTCTGTTTGTAGGACATTTTTAGAGCAATTTGATCACCATTGAGTGTAGTAATTATATTATGTCCTGGGTTTCAATTCTACTTTGCTGGAACATTCAGTCACAAGCATTACATATGACTCATCTGTTAGTTTTTGGCACCATAAATGACCTTGCTCTACTCTTTAATGTTAGCAAATTCTCTATCAGCGTTCTACTGACACTGGAAAGAGGGATTAGAGTCGTTTAGGACGGAAGCAGACTAAACCAATCTATCTAATAAATTTTATGAAAAAAAAAAAAAAAAAAAAAACAGCTTGAAAATACGTGTTAAATATTCAGCATATCAGTGTATAAATTCTGGAGGGAAAAGTCTGAAGGCAGTTTCATAAGTATAAGTCAGTGTTTTTTTTAACCTTAAAATTTGATCGACTTAGAACTGAAATTTTTTTGTTAATCACACGTTATTAGGTCTACCCCAGTCCTCTTATTATGCGAATTTTATTTATAAGATTTCATTTTTTGGGTGGCACGGTTTTCACTTTCTGGGCGATTTATTCCAACAAATTCACTTACTCACACAGCAGCTGGTTTAGGCTTATCCACCTGCTTGATGAAATAGAGTGGGAAGTCTCCTTGACTATGTTTGTATGTTGACCAACGCTTAGGCCACTGATTAAAAAATCTGGGAATGGAAAAAAACTAGTTCAGACACACCTCCCTCAAGCTCTTTTAGACCTTTAAGAAAAGCACTATGTACAGTGTGAATATTGCATGTCCCAATGTTAATTATTCCTTTTTTTCAGGTAAAAAGTAATGAGTCATTAATCTTTTTAAAAACTGACTTGTTGACATTGGGCTCATTTGAGCCAATCGTGAGCAGTTGAGATTGTGGAAGGGATAACTCACTCAGAGCATGCAAAATTTTGTCACATAAAATATCTGCCATTCCAGATCCTATATAAAATGTCTTTAAGCGTTCAAAAATGATTTTACCTTGTCAATCTGACCAATATCTCACACCAGTTAATAATTCACTCTTTCAAACCAAGTTCCGTAATTTTCAAGGGCCCTGAGTTCGAAAAAGAAAGTTCAAGGAATTTTCAAAGACCATGGGAATACTGCCTCAGGTAATCATCATTGAGGGCAAATAAAAACACCGAAAGAAATTGCTTGCAAATTTTTAAAATCTCCATTTTTTGGCCTTTTTTCATGAAAAAAAAAATATGACAAAAAAATTCCAAATTTAATTGACATTTGACTGTTTGTAGAGGGTAAAATGAATTTTTTTTAATTGCACACTAAAAATTGTTCTTGTCTAAGTAGAATTTAAGAACTTAAACACCTGAAAAAGTGACAAAATGTCAAAAAGGCAACAAAAGAATAAAAAAGTGACAAAAGAACAAAAAAGTGACATGTTACAAGCCCTGCTGTTTTGTAGTTATTTCATTTCAAAGTTACGAAGTCCATTCTGAAACCCCTGTTTATAATCTGGTATTATCCTTAAAACAAAAGTTCAAAACACAACTTAAACACTCCTTTCTTCCTCCAATTTCTGAGATTGGGTTAGCATTGGTAAGGTTGGTTGTCAAAATAACTCTACTTAGCTGAAATTAATGTGATATTTTAAAACATTCATATTATAAAGCTGGGTTCCATTTGACTTAAAACTAATAAATTATTAACTTGGGCAAACTTTTGTAAAAATATTTCAGAAAAAGTAAGGATTTTTTTTCATTAATGAAAATACTTATCTTGTCGCTATGAGAATAATCAGATGCTTAAATTTTTTTCTAAATTTAAAACTTAAAAAATTTGTTTTTTTTTTGATTATTTTCCACTAGCCTAAAAGATGTTTATAAAGAAATTCTTTCTTGGCGACAAAAAATGCACCAAAAGCATTGCTAGAACTCTATAGCAAAGATATACCATTAACAGTAGTACAGTTAAACCTTTTTGGATGAACTTGATTAATATGACTTACTGATAATACATACTAAATTACAATCTCCGTCAAAATGTACATTGAATTAATGTAATTTGTTAAAGAATTTGGGTTACACATCTCCAGTTAAGACAAACAAATTTTTGAGACTTAATGGCAAATAAGATTGTTTTTTAGTTGTATCCAACAAACACCCCCTTCAACAAGTTTTCTTCATGCTACGAATTCATTCCCATTAAATCGAAAAACATTGGTTTTAAATTGTTTCTGAAAAAGCAACAAGAAAACAGAAAATCAACTTAAAATGAATAATTTCAACAATATCCTATAATGCTTTCAGTATCCAAACTTAAGGCTTTCCACATTTAACCTCTAAAGTAACAACAGCACTGCAGGCTTGCAAAACACATAATTTTGATACCAGAATACTTAAAAATTAGCCATTTAGGAGTAGGTAGGAAAATGTCCATACCTTTTTAGAAGTAACTCTTTTTCTCGGGGAATTTGATATATTTTTTAAAGGTGAATCTGTTGTATCATTTACTACTGCCGGTGAACTTTCATTACCAATTGCAACTCCATGATGACTTTCAGAGCTACAAGAGTAAAGGTTGATAAAATAATAGCACAAATAACTGCACTTTGCAGTTTAAAAATTTATATTATGCTTTGTGCTACAAATAACCACAAATAAAAAGTTTTGAGGAATCTTTGAAAAACTCATTAGTGCCCTTGGGGAAAAGTACATGCAGATTCTAAATGCCATAGATAAAAACATGCCGTTGAAATGAGCAAAAACTAAATGCTTCATGTAGTATCATGTCTCTAGTATGCACAAACTAGACTATTTTAGACTTATTTGAAGAAAAGCTCTAAGAAAAGAAGCATGTTTTAAAGATTTTAAAAACACTGCTTATAGTTAGAAAAACAATCATCTATTCACTGATAGCTTAAGCTGTTGGTCTTAGGTTTAGGTTAGTAAAAGATAGCAAGTTTGGTAATTATGTATATCCCATATGTATATGTCAGCAATTTCATTTTTGGAGAATGAATTCTTTATTATAAAAAATGGCTTTCTTACAAACTAAAATGAATAAAAAATGATGACACTAAAATGAATAAAAAAACTACAGATTTTTGTATGGGAAAATTTAGAGAAATTAAAAAATTTTAATACTATTAATTTAGTTTAAGGGGAATATTTTTTATTAAAAAAAATTTCATTTTACTAGGGTGCTCCGCCCCTTGCTCACAAAGCTCTGAGGATTGCTTTGCAAACCAACACTCCTTTTGCAGATACAATTTGGTTTCCTTCGCAAACCAAAACTACTTTTGCCATAATCAATCTCCTGTGATGGCGAAACTATCTTAATAATTTGTATAATCCTGATTTTACTTTCCGGTCCATGACATCACAGCAAGGGCTTCGCCCCCTGCTTGTAAACCCTCGGTGATTGCTACACAATCCCATTTGGTTTGCAAAGTCCTTTCGCAAGTGATTTCGCTGTAAAAAATACTTTAACACATAATGCACCCTAAACTAATAGCCGCTTCAGTAAAACAACTTCATGATCTTTTTCCCTGTACAATATTGAATAAACCATGTAAATCTCGAAATTTTTGGATGGGTACTTTCTCGCGAAACCCTATGAGAATCAAGGGTGAAAACGAGTTTAGCTTTTTGGACTCCAGGCCAGACATCACAGCGAGTTTCAACGGAAAAAAAATCGTTGCTATGGTGATTGTAGCTACGATAAACTTAATAACTGGCAGACCTGTTATTTAAAAATGCAACTTTTCGTTTCACTGTTCCCTTTGCACAATCAACAATTTGTCCACTTTCGCTAAATTATAGTTTTCATCCATCCAAAGTACCATCAAATTTATTTATGAACCTATTTTTAAAATAATTATACCATAAAAAAGAGTGTATTCTAAGCTTTTATGTGGTATTTTCAAATTTAAAACTAATAGTATTAAGCTATAGATAAGACAGTTTAAATTTCGTATAGGAAATTATGATCTAAAAGTTCCAAATTTGTAAGACCAACTTTTAATTGCATCAACTTTATTTATTAACCCATTTTCACCCTTCGATGGTTTCAAATTAAAAAACTAATAGTAATAAGATAAAAATATGACAGTTTTTTAAAAAAAGTAACAAAAATGTCCCGATTTTTCACCGAATTAAAAAAATATATAATCAGAAACAAATTAAAAAAAAAAAAAAAAAAAAAAAAACCACTTTATTTTGTGCAAAAATTTACATTTAGAGGTACTCTAAAAACCACGACTGAAGATTGAAAATTTTATGTCTTTTTTTCACTTGCATTAGTAATTTCGCTCCTTCAGTTTCGACACTTAATAAACCCTAAACTAATAGCCGCAACGGAAAAAAAATCTTCGTCTTGTTCCCTGTACAATTTTGAACAAACCATGTCAATTTTGTAATTTTCTGATCTGTACTTTCTTGGGAAAACGTCCAAGAATGGAGAAAAAAACGAGTTTTCAATCCTGCGGCACTTTTTTTACTACAGAGAGATGATATATAAGATACCATAGTTCTGTCAGAAACATAATCTGGCCACCAGAGGTACTTTACATAGAAGACCAGTTTACAAGTGTAGAGAATTTACCAGCAACTTAAATAATTAAGTTCCCATAATATACTAATGTATCCGAACAATGAACAGGCTTAAACACAAATATGATTAAGTATGAAACACAAATGCTGATGATCTCGCCAAGAATTTATAAATTAAATATTTTATCAGTAAGATTTTCTCAAGTCTAGCAACCACAGATTCCAAAGTTTTTCTTTCATGGCTACTCAGTGTGGTGCCAAAACTTCAAAATTATCATCCCTAGGAAAATTCCCTCAAAAATTTGTTGTTGTTGTCCCTATTAGAAAAAAAGGAACTGAATTTTAGTTGACCTTCATTGAATTTTCATGAAAGTCACCCAAATTTTTAAAATAGTAGTTTTTAAGACGATTTTCTAGAAAGATATCAACAAGAAGGAAAAAGATGTAACGAAGAAGAAGTATCAGAAAGAAGTCACCAAGGTTGAAAATTAGTAGCAAAAAGCTGCCTATGGTAGACCTGGATATTTCAATTAAAATCTTAAATCAATCTTAAATTAAAAATCAAAGATTTGATTTATCCCCTCATAATATAACAGATCACAATGAAGGTGAATTTCAAATGGCAAACGCTGGATCAGGTTGTCGAAGCTGCGATAAATGTTGTGATAGAAGAGCAAAAAAGCATGTGCAAAACAACAAGCAGAGTGTGGAAGAGGTGCAGTCATCAAATTTAAGGGATAGGGTTTGACTTCTGAGACAGGTGGGTTGGTAGTTGAATTTATATTACACTGGAACAACACAATGGGTTCAGGGTTCCCACTCTATTTCAGAAATAGAATTCCATGACTTTTCCAGACAAATTTTTACAAAATTCCAGGTCATACTAGAGCGATTCATGACATTTTAAAGGTGAAAAACAAAGAAATAACTCAGCATTCGATAGCCAATAATAAAAACTAATTTAAGAAATACACACAGCACAAGTAATTTTGTATTGAAATAACTTATTCAAATAATCCAACATATCTGACTTAAATATGTGATTTAATGTATCATAAGCATGAAATTCTTCAATGGACTTCCAGTAGATGAAACAAATTAGTTACCTGTTAAATATTAGTTGTTTCTTTTAAAATCAATTGAATAACTCTATTTGTAAAATAAAATTATATGAAACTGTGTACAAATCATATTTGTTACTTTTCTCCAAAGCGTCTGAGAAGCCATGATCAATCCTTTTCCAGGTCATTGAGGCAATTTTCCAGGTTTTGGATGAAAATACATAATTTTTCCCAGACTTTTTTGAACAAAATTGAATTCCCTGACAATTCTAGGTTTTCCCTGACACATGGGAACCCTGTGGGATATTAGCAACAGTTTGGGATCAATCCTGGTAGGCAAGATCCCAGGTAATTTGGTAATTAAATTAACGTGTCACTAGAGCAACACAATGGGCTATTGACGACGGTCCGGGATTAATCCCATGAGCGAAAGATCCAAGGAGAACACAATGAAATTATAAACCACGGTCAACATATGAGCTGGCACTCCACTATTCAAACTTCTTTATCATGAGAACGTTTGAGGTAACGATAGGTTTAGCATGCACCACCAGCCCCTACATACACAATGAATTTAAGTTGGATTGAGTTTCAAACTCCATCCTTTGTTGCAAATCCCAACTGGGCTACCTTGGCACCTGCTCCGAAGGCAGGAATAAAATTATGTTGAATTTAAACCTCTATACCTGAGAGCTGAATAACGAATATATAGTTCAATAGCAGAAATCTCTTGGAATTTTAACTCGCATCTCATCGGCCTAGAGCAAAAACTCATTAAGTGACAAAAAATTTACAGAATAGCATAGTTGCCAACTTTGAAAACTGTTCATCACTAAAACCATTGCACCTTGAACGCCCCTTGCCATAAAACACAGCATATATACATGAATTAATGTGTATTAGAAATATCCGTATGTGTCACAATAACTAGTATTATTTGTATTTAAAAATGCATATGGAAAAATTCACATTTTTATCAACTGCCGAAACTTTGCAAAGCAGTGGTGTTTTAATGCCAAACTGAACATACCCACTGTAAAAAAAAATATACACTTTACGAGTACCTTCACATTGCATCCGAAACTGTATGCTACATACCATTTAAACTTGTGTCAGGAATACAGATCATTGGTGTTCATAAAGATTATTTACAAGTAGATAAAAGAAAAAAAAGCAATGTTCTATTTACAAAGTTGTTTTATTTAGTGTTTTATCCAGAAGAGGGGGGTTGCAGAAAAATTCAATGAAGCTGTAGTAGTTTTTTTGGTCTTTAATAACTGCACTGAATTTCTGCTCAAAACAAGGTTTGGGGTTTTGTGTTTTCAACACCAACAAACTTTCCAACATTTTGTTAGAAATGAGAGATTAGAATTCAGTTTGATTCTTTCTGACAAGGCTAAAGATTCTCACACTCTGCATTGGAATGGGGGATGGACAGAATAGAAAGCATAATTTTGGTCAATCTAGATAATTTTAGAAGTCCAGCGGACTCTCTTATTTTACCTACTTCAACCCACTGACATCAAAATAAGTATGTCCTTCTATTATCACAGATAAATCTTTCAGCTGAAAACAACTATACTCCTTTTCCAACACATCCATTGCTTTGTCTTAAGATATTTATTCAAAATACTAAAATTCCGTAAAAAAAGACAGAACCATCTGTAAATAAGCAAAATTAAGACGAAATCTGTAAAAATTACGGATAATCCGTAAAAGTAGGCAAGTATGGAATAGTCACTTTAAAGTTAATTATTCATTTTTAGGTCAAAAATTAAAATTTTAAATAATGCAATTATGTTAAACTTGATTTCAACCAAGTTACCATATAACAGTGTATTTCTCATCCAAATGAAAACAAATAGTTAGTGTAAAAAAGTACATTTTGAAGAAATGCCACAAATGCATCTAAGCCAAGGATGTATGCTGATATTAATTTGTCATAGTTTCTGGAGGATAAATTATTCGGAATACCAAATGAAGTTGGTACTTTTCACACTTTGATGATGTTAGGAATACAGATTCTGATAATTTAACTGTGTCGTGGGTGGGTAAACAAAATCAATTTTACCAGAGTATTCTTTAATATGGTATAACTAATAAACAATAGTTAGCATGAAATGTATTAGAACTTACTTACTGCTGATGTGCAATATCCTCTTCGCTCACATAGAATGGTGGGTCATCAATAGACTCCTCGGTAGGTATGCTATTTGACGATGAAATTTCATCACTGATTCGGTAGGGCACTGGTTCACAGCTAAAAGCAAAAAGAGAAAGGCATATTCAAAAACATTAACTGCACATTTTTAAATAAAAATTAGAAAACCCAGAAACATCCCAAGAAAATCAAAGTCTTGCTGAAATACAATCTAATAATCATTTTAATTTAGATATACAACACAAAAAGTTGTCAAACACTGGAAAAAGAGTTTGTAAATTACTGACCTTCTCAATAGAGGTCCAAACGAAATTTTCGTTACCTGTTTTCCAGCTCTTGCTTTAATCAAAAATAGGTGCATTCAAGTTTATGCCACAGGGGCAAGAAATAAGAATTTGTCATTTTATACAGTGGAAGAAAAGTTTATTTTTTTACTTGCAAGTAATTTTATTTTGACTGCAAAAGAAGTAATTTTGAATTTTCAAAACTTCGTTTAAAGGTTAACTTTTTTTCATTGAAACATGAAATACAAATTCATATCAGACAGAAATATGATATTGAGCTGGATGTGAACAGCTGAAAATTATCTATACTAGAAAAAGCAGTTATTCTATAAGGTAAATCTTATTAATTTACACTACTAGTTTAAGTGAAACAAAAGTTTAATGAAAAATGTACACATTTTATAAGGAGTAAGTTTACTTATTTAGTATCCACATTAGAGAAATGAAAATGGTGTCCTTGCTAGGCAATGATCTCTCTTTACAAACCAAATTTTCACATTCAGCATTATGTTAATGATTTAACAATACAGTAAAACTCAGGTTAACCAACCAAAACTTGGGTTATCCGAAATCAAGAACAAAAAACATGTACCGTACTGCAGAAGCATAATCGCGAGGGTGAGAGCATGCGGGCTAAAAATGTAATTTTAACTTTAATAAAGATTTAAAGTGTAGCCTACAAAGATAGTTTTAAATTCGTTTGACCTTCAGAAAATTTCAGAATTACATATTGCAATTAGATACAAAATACATAGCAATAGTATGGTAATTTTAATTAACATCCTGCTAGAGCAACACAATGGGCTATTAACGATGTTACGGGATCAATCCCCCAAGAAAGAGATCCGAGGACACCACCACATAATTTTGAACCATGGTCAGATGACGAGGCAACATCTGTGTGTGAGCTGGAACCCCACTCTCCTAACTTTTGGTCACGATGGATTTAAGGTACACCACCTCGACACCATACGCTTACAAACATCCATGCACTGACCCGGATTCAAACCAGGAATCTTTCGATCTAGAGGCTAACACCTTAACCACCAGACCAGTTAGTCGGCGCATAGTAATAGATGTTCATGGCTTAACCGAAAAAATCATTATCAGAATCAGCCTCCCTTTCTTTAGTTTGGTTAAACAAGGTTGTACTGTATTTTAAAATCGAAAATTTTGCACCCAATTTAATTAACATGCAAAAGACTAAGGAATAACTACACTGTGGTAAAAATCCGTGAAGTATAAAATGCAAAAAAAGCCAACTACAGGAGATTACAAATCAATTTAATGGGGAAGGAGCACTGTTGTTTGTCGAAATAGTTATAAGCTAAATAAATAGAATAATTGGTTGCAGTCAAATTTATTTAAATGGATTAAAAACATACTTCATTGTACTTCCACTAGCAGGCGAACTTTTACGAGCATTTTCAAATTTCTTTCTTTGTTTAGGAGTCTAAAACAAAAATAACCTGTAAATAAAAATTGGCCATGCTGTGCCAAACACAAGACTGAAAACGTCATGTACTGAACAAACAAATTTTATTGACACAGAAGAGAGAATACATTCAGGGAGGATTCCATCATCAACGACCTGCAGGTTTCTAGCACAGTGGGCATACTCACTGACCCACAACAGCCCCAAGAAGCCATGAAAAACTAGGGTTGGTTGGTTGGTTTGGGGGTTTTAATGGTGCAAGGACATCTTAGGTCAAGCTGCTCAAAACACAAGACGTACAGCATAAAGTAATGAACAGTGCAATTCTCTGAATGCATGATAAACTCATTTTGCACTGAAGAACAAAATGATGTGGATCTTTATTATCGCACAGCTTGAACGCGAAAAAAAGCAAATGATAAAAACTAAAGAATCCCTAAACTATAAGCAGACGAAAAAAAAAAAAAATTCAATAGTTAAAATAAACACAGGCAATAATTTTTTTAAAGTTGGAGTACGGTGACTTTTAGTACACTCTGTATAATTATTACAGTTGTGACATGACGTCAGAGGGGAAAATAGCAGAATTCCGTCCTTTCTTAAATCGTCGGAGAGGGACGGAACAAAGATATAAAAGGTGAAAAAAACTATTAAATTCTTTTTAAAATGTTCTAGATTGACTTTTAAAATTCGCCTTGACCCTAAAATTGCAAAAACTTCGGAATATCTGCGAGCCAAATCCCATTACTGTAAGTGCCATAGATTCGTCAGGACAATGCGTGCAAGAAACAAACAAATACTTCCTTTTATAATATTAGAGATACTTAAAATACAGTTAGGGTTTGTACAAAAATATTTCATACCAAACATAAATTGGTTGGTGATTTAGCCATAAGGTTTTTGAGCCAAATAAACGAACGCACAAGATGCTTACGAATACAGAAGAGAGAAATACACCCAGCTATGTTGCGGGGACCAAACCCGCACCCCTAAAGCTCAGACTAACATTTAGGTAAAGGGAGTCATGGAATAAACATTTTGAAAACGGATGATCAATATTAATTACTGTCACAGATGAGATTTGTATAGGTAAAGAAATCATACCTTTTCGGATATAAACCCTTTTCTGGGAGAATCCAATACATTATTTGCTATTGGCAAGCTTTCCTTTTCAAATGCAGCCTCATATTGTCTTTTAGACCTAAACATTTTATCGCAACAAACATTAAAAATTTACTCTCAAACATTTAAAGTTCAGCTCATTGTATTGATAAAATATTAGCGAGAAAATATTTGAGTAGACTATACATAAAATAATGTACTACTGTACGCATTTAAATTCATGATTTTTTCAATTAAAAAGTTATATGCTTCTAGAAAGTTTTTATTTATGTTCAACAATAATATATGATGGTTTAGGAAATTATCAAGGCAAATTTTTGAAAGATTGATACAATAAAATTATTCTTGAGCCCTATTGCTTTCATTTTTGTATTTGAAATCTATTTTGATACAAAACCGGGTTTAATTTTAAATCTTAAACATTTTCATACCTCACAACAATAAAAAACTTTTAATTTTCCTGCCTTTTTGTTATCCACCTTTTGCAATCGTAAAAATTATAAGTTAAACTGTCAAAAATATTCTTTCTTCAAATACAATGTAGCTAAGGTAGTAAGATGGCTTTACAAATGACTGTCTACCACTTAAACACTAAAATCTACGAGTTTCTTCCATTCTAAAGGAGTCAGCTGGGATGCAATGTTTTTGCAAAGAAACCAAAAACAACACCTACTTTCATTTGAATTTTCAGAGAGAGAATTAAGAGGTTCTTTCAATTTAAACTCAGTTGATTTCTCACAGAAGGGTTTATTAAATAAGCTAGAAACTAGGGAGCTCCCAAAGTTTGTTTGTAATGAACTGAAAACAAATGTTAAGCAGTGCTTACTTCTTTGTCAGAGATTGCAAACTCTCTCTCTCTCTCTCTCTCTCTTCAAAGGGCAACAGTTCAAGTTTATCCAATCTTTCTATGAGAGTATGTCAAAATTAACTGAAAACACTTTGTTTAATGTATGATGGTTGGTGAATTTTGTGGCACAAGGGCCAAGTGAACATCAGTTCCTCCAGCATTAAAAATGAAACGGATGTCTGATTGAGACAGAAGACAAAATATTTTTAATTTTAAACACAACACACAAAATATTAAGTACTGCACTAAGACAACCTCAGAAGTTGCTTTTGTGGGGTGTCTATTAAATTTCTGTTAGTCCATTTAGGTACATTTTGGGGACTTTCTAAAATAAATGCATGATATGATTTTACATGATTATGTGAGTCAGCTATAAGCAATTATACTTTAAAATCACACTTTTTTTTCATTGCTTACAGTCTAATCTTAAGAAAAGAGGACTCTAGTATCAAATTTCAGCTTTAATAAGCTGTTTTCAAATTAAATTTTAAAAATAAAGACAAACCATAAATCATGTCAAAGTAGATGAACATATTAAAACAAATAGTCTAAATTATATTTCTTATTTTTGTTTTCTGAATACTTGAAATTGTAATAAAAATTGAGGAAATCAACAATTACTTTAAAAAACATTTCGTCATGTAAATTTTTTATTTTTATGTTTTATGCATCAAATAAAGTTGGTAAAATAATTATATATCAATTTATGTATTTAAAAAAACTGTCTCCGAAAGTGGTTGGATCGGGGCAGTTACACCATTTTCATTTTCTTTTATGTTTGCATAATTTCTTTGTCTAGTTGTTCAATTCCATCATTTGCAGTTTGCATTATTTGCTATTTTCGTTTTTTCATTTGTTTAAGTTCAGCTGCTGCCACCTTTTGTTTTTGCTTTTACAAAGTCTGATAAACTTTTGGGACAAAATTTATGAATAAAGGTTTTTTTTCGGGACCAGTTTTCCATTTTTTGGACCAGTAAACACCCTGTTTTGAAGCCCTGGAAATCACGATTGTTCACACTGAGACTCAACATCTCCTTTCTTTTCTTCTACACCACTGGTTAATGATGGTCTCCCCTGCGACTCCAGGAAAATAAAATTAAAAGAAATAACGAATTAAAAAAATCAAATCGAAATAAGAAAACTAGAAATTACATTCCGAATGAAAACAGGCAGAGTTGAAGTTCATGCCTCTTCTAGCAGATGACACTTGGCCATTCTGCTGCCACTAGAGGTAAAATTATTGCAGCGCAAGACGGACAGGCGACAAGGCTGAGCAGTGTGCCTGTTGTGCTTACTCTGTCGTATGTAGCATTATAGCGGCCCTTCCTGGAACCGAATGTCCGGGTGATTTCTTGGAGCTGCACGTTATTGAAATTTAGCCCCATATCGAGGCTGGCTAGTCGATTTAGAGTCGTTCACAGATAATATTTATTTGAATTGAATTGGATATAATGATTAAATTGGAGGAACTGGGTTCATCGTATTAATCCTTAAGCCTAAACTAGGCTTGAGGGGCTGTGCCATCGAAATGTATTCTAAAAATGGCTCTGCAAGTTGAAAAGGTCGGGAACCTCTGCTCTACACATTCTATTTATTTTTCTACTTCTTATTAAAGATGCGACATCAATGTCAATGTTTTCAAAACATCTATGTATTGGAGTCGATGTTTTCAAAACATCAATGTTCCGTGCAACTAAGTATTTGTCAGTGATAGCGACATCTGTCCCATCAGAAATAGGGATGCGACATCAATGTCTTTAAAACACTCTCCAACAATGGTAACCCAGTCATAAGTAGCACTTCTTACCGACATATTATATAAAACATAGTATCAATAAAGTTTTGATTAATTATTAAAATTAATAAAAAGTTACTAAATAGTAAATTAATGAATAATTAAAATTAATGAGTAATTAAATTAATAAATAAAAATTAAAAAATATTGAACTATTAATTGAAACAAATATTTTTAAATATTATTGACAAAATATATAAGTGAATGAATTTTATTTTAAAAGTCACAAAACAAAGTGGCTTTTTTATTCTCTAGTCCAATTTTCTAACTTCGGGATCATTGAAGATAGAACGAAAAGTTCAACGGATTTCAAATCAGCGTAAATTTCTACGCCAGATCGATACCAAGAACAGATTTATTACTCAATTATTTACCATTTGATTATTTAATTATTATATTTTTTTATTAAATAATTAATTATTTATTTAAGGAGAATCACATTTAAGGTATACGTATACGTTTATTTATCGATTTTCAGTCAAATAACTGATTTTTTTATTTTGATGCAGAAATATAGTTTGAACTTTTAGCTTTCTAAATCACTTTGAATTTTGTCTCTAGGTCAATTAGAACGCCAGTTATGACGTTTTTAGAAATGCATGTCAGCTATATTTTAAACCGGAAGTTGCCTTCTGCATACCGGAAATTCTTTCTCGATTTCGAAACTTGTCAAAAAAACACCTATAAATATTTTTTTAATGCTTCAAAATATGCCAAAACATTTATTTTAGCATTTTGAGATATTTTAAAATTAATATTTTTAAATTAAAGCGTCTGGCAATGATTTTATTTGTGTTTTAAGTAAGCCAAAAGTGGCTTCATGTTGTGTATTTACATTTGAATTTTGTTTTGCGCGTATGCTTTTCGTTCTTGAAATCTTGCATTTAAAACAGATTCTTATTTTATTCTACCTACTTTTTAATCAACTTTGGTAGTTTGTCAGCTTATTTACAAACTATGGGGAAAACTCCAGCTCGTAAACGCAAGAGACACTTTCATGGAAATCGCTTTTCGAAAGCGACTCAGTTGCCCACGGCAAGTGAAAAGAAACTTGAATTGTTTCCAAATGCATCTGTAAAAGCCTGTGCAGAACTATCAGGAAACAGGATATGTGATTCTGAGATATTGGCGGACGTTTTTTCTACAGTTTGCTGCCCTTCTTGTTTGAATGCTGGACTGTTGTTGAAGGAAGATAGCAGATTTGGTTTGTGCTCACATTTTTCCCTTCAATGTCAAAATTGTGCATTTGTAAAAGGGTTTTCTTCTTCTAAAAAAATAGGACACTTGCCAGAAATTAATACTCGTTTGGTTTACGCGTTGCGACAACTTGGAAAAGGTATGAATGGCGCTGAAAAACTTTGTTCTACGTTAAATCTGCCACCTCCACCAAGCAGAAACTCTTATACGGCTCACGAAAAGAAGCTTTTAGATGCAGTTCAAGAAGTCTCCCAAGCCTCGATGATAAATGCCGCAGAAGAAGTGAAGTTGTTAAAAGGGAATGCTTCTCATCAAACACAGGAATGCGGTGTATCTGTTGACGGCACTTGGCAGCGCAGGGGCTATTCTTCGCTGAATGGTTGCGTCTCGGCAATAAGCATCGACACCGGGAAAGTTTTAGATGTTGCAGTGCTGTCTGCATATTGTCCAACTTGCAAAAAACTTCAAAAACTCCCCAAAAAGGAAGAATATGAACAAAAAAAGGCAGATCATGTTTGCCAGTGTAATTATGTAGGATCTGCACATCACATGGAGACTGTCGGTGCATCTCAAATATTCAAAAGGTCAGAAATTTCACGAGGCCTTAAATATATACACTATTATGGTGATGGGGATTCGAAAGGTTTCACTGAAGTCAAAGACACGTATGGCAAGGACAGTGTCACCAAACTTGAATGCATTGGTCACATACAAAAAAGAGTGGGCACACACCTTCGACAACTGAAAAAGAAAACTAAAGGACTTTCTGGAAAGGGAAAACTGACCAATACTTTTATCGACCGTCTTCAGAATTACTACGGCATAGCTGTTCGTGACAATGTGGGGAACATAGATAAGATGCAACAAAGTGTTATTGCTGTACTCTTTCACTGTGCATCAACTACAGCGAATCCTATGCATGGACAGTGTCCGACTGGGGAAAAAAGCTGGTGTTTTCATCAAAGAGCTATTGCTCAAAGTAAAACTCCAGAGCAAAAGTACACAGGCCTCCCCAAATACATATTAGCTGCTGTGAAACCTGTATACATGAAGCTTTGTTCTCGTGAATTGCTCAGCAAATGTCTTCATGGAAAGACACAAAACGCCAATGAATGTTTTAACGCTTCCATATGGCAGAGGGTATCTAAAAATGTGTTTGCGGTGTTGAAAACAGTACGTTTAGGTGCATTTGACGCTGTAATCCAATTTAATGATGGGTATCGTGGTTGCCTCAAAGTGCTAGAACAACTTGGGTTTGAAAGTTTGGGACGATACACTGAGGAACGTTACAATTACTTAGACAAACTCCGCGTGAACGAATCTGTACGACACTCTACCCCTATGGCAAAACGGCGAAGAAAAATTCTGAAAGCTACCAGAAAGAAAAAATCTACACAATCTGAAAAGACAGAAGGTGTCTCTTACCAATCAGGTGGATTTTAACTGGGTATTAATCCTTTTTTTAAAGGAATTCTGTGATTATATTACATTTTTGGCTTTTTCTCAAAACCACTATTTTCAAATATGTTACTTTCCATTTTACACAATATATCCAAAAGTTTACATTCAATTGCTTAGAAACTTTCTGTGTATGTTCGTAACTAACAAATGTAAGTGTTGAACTATTATTATGAAATTAGATTGGTAATTTAAGATTTTCTGGGATTTTAAAGTATGAAATTGACAGGTTTTTTTAATTTTTTGAACAATTGTGGGAATTATGAAACACGTAGGCACATATCTTCACCAAATTTAAAGATAATGCTTAGATAATCTTCCAAGTCTAGCAATACTGTCCTTCAAGTGTTTTTAAGTGTCATTTTTTGGAAAATAGTATTTTGTTTTTGTAATTTCACGTTAAGCGTGACTATCACTTTTTGAGTTTTTTTTGACAGTTTTATGCCATTAATTCAAAATATTAAGAAAAATTTTGTCTTCTGTTGTGTTACACTGTTGTTATAACTTATAATGAAATGAAAAACACAAAAAAAATTGGGAAAATATAATTATTTTGAAAATTTGTCTCCGAACGTATACGTATACCTTAAGGTATCGATCTGGTATAAAATTTTCCGCAGATTTCAAATCCATTGAAATTTTCAATCTCTCTTTAACTATCCCAGCAACATTTGTCCCATTAGAAAGAGTTTTTCCCTAACTGGTGGGATAGTTAGTGAAAAAAGAAGCCATCTTAAGGTGGAGAAAGTTAACAGACTTCTTTTTTTACAAACTGTAAATAACAAATATTGGGGCATATAATATTTATAGGCCCAATACTTTATTTATTTTACAGTAAATAACAAATAAGTTTGTTATGTTTACCCCCCCCCCATAAGTTGATAAATAATTAATAATAACTAACGATAGTTATTGTTATGTACCTACCTAATTATACTTATAGTTAGTAGTACCTATGTCAAATTGTTGTAAATATTTTCTTTGATATTATTCAATTTAAAAATAAAAGATTTGTCAATTGTTCTTAATAATTTTTTTGACTTTGCTTTGACAGTAAAAAAAAGTCTTACTTATAAATTAATAAACATGGCAAATGACAAATTAAATCTCCTCTCTAGGCAAACAGCAATGTTTGAGGTTGCTAAACCAATTTTAAGAGATGTGGAAAAAAGTTTAAAAACATCAATGATTTTTGGGCGATGTATTATCAACATCGATGTTTTGCTGTCAATGTCACATCCCTACTTCCTATTAGGTCTTAATTTTTTAAATCCCCAATATGTCACAGGGAGAAACAGTTTGGTGGCTCCATTTGATATTTTCAGTGCATCGTAATGTACTAGCTATATTTGGCAAAGCTGCGGCAAACACACGACAAGTAATCGTGAAAAGAAAGGACGGAGAAAAGAAAGAGACAGACCATTCGAGTATCCTGACGTTGCAATTCTTATGTTTATCAGAGCCATTAAAGCGCACGGGAAAAGAAATAGGGTTGTGATCCTCTACTTTGTGTAGCCCATGAGTACCTAAAGATTTTGCCCAAGGGGTGTTGCATATATGAACTGGCCCACATATGTATAATAGTCAGATTGCTAATAAACAGAGTCATGAGTGATACTTGTTCTCAGTAAGCAAAAAGATAAATATTTGTTGGTTAGTTATTATCATCCCAATACGGGCACCACCCCTTGGGTTTTAACCACTTGTATATTATCCCCTCTTCCCAAAAAAAGATGAAACTTTTATATACCCATTGAAAAAAATCAAATAGCAAAACTAATGTTGCGTTGCAAATTAAAAATGAGAATTTGCACAGCTTAGGTCAATAAGGTTTCTTATTTGAGAACAAGAACAGGTAGAAATTATGAATATACTAAGAAGTCAACAAAATGCAAATTATTTCGGATAGCAAAAAAAAGATATATTTTCATTGTTTTGACTCCTGTTTCTTTCTGTTCATTTTGTGCAATTTTGAAATAACTGATCAAGTTTTATTTTATACCCCCGTTATGTTAGGAACAAAGGCATTATGCTGCGACAATCAATACAAATTTATTATCAAGTAAGTGTGCCAATGAATAAAAATTCAATGTCCAACTACTTGCTACAAAACATCAAATGACTAATCAATAGTTATGAAGTATTTAAGACTAAACAGACCTTGAAGGTGTGCCTTTCACACTTTTATCAAAAGGTGTCGAGCTGTTTGACTCTTCTTCGGGAGTACTACTTATATGCAACTTCAATGATGAAACCTCTTCAATATCTTTGTTCTGTGTCACTTTGAAGCTAAACCATGAAAAAAGTGAAACATAATTTTAAAATCGCAAATACATTTAGAGAATATTTTTAAATAAACTATAGTAGAATCAATGATATCATAAATAATCTAAAATGGTAAATTTTCAGAAATACATTTGAACATAAAAACAATTTGTATAAATAATACAAATCAACACTAAATTGCAAAACATTAGAAATGCATTTGTACGAAAAACATCATAAATTGGTAGTATAGTATTTCATGACATAAATTTAGTGTTAGAGCTATGGTGGTCATTCTTGTTAACTTTTGAATGACCTTTGTACAAACAAAACTTCCTAGTTGGCAGTTGATTAACTCCAGGTCCCAAAACAATACAATTTGTGATCTGTTTGCAAAAACTAAAACACAACAAGGTTACACACCTAACCTGATTAAAATGAGTTAAACATGGGATCAAGACTACCCCTGTCAGACAGCAAAATATTTTAAATTACAATTATTGGTTTTTTGATGGATGGGATCAGCATATTGTTGCTAGACAGCCATCTTTATATAGTTATAGAAGGAATAAGGTGAATAGTTGAGCATTATGCAATATTTGTGCACAGTTATTATTTTGTAGCCTCACCTTGTTGCATCAGTAACAATAAAACCTTATAGATAATTTAAATCAGTATTCCGCAATCGGTGTGTTAAGGTTCGGTACCAAGCTGTAAGAGGTTCTGAAATTCATAATTTTTTGTTTCCCAAGCAATTTTTACAAATAAAGTGGAAATGCTCCAAAGCAGGGGTTCTCAAACTTATTCAAATCATGGCACCCTGAAGAGAATTAGAATTTTCTCACGGCACCCTCGTCATGTAATATCTATCTGTGGTATATTATCTCTAATATTATAAAATGAAATGTTTGTTTCTTGCACGCAAAGTCCTGACGAATCTATGGCACATACAGTAAAGGGATTTGGCACACAGGTAGTCTAAATTTTTTGCAATTTTAGTCTCGCGCCGAATTTCAAAAATTAATCTAGAAAATTTTAAAATGAATTTAATTATTATTAATGCAACAGCATAGAAGCGATCACATATTTTAAATTTATTGTTTTCGTTTTGTGCTGAGGCATGATTTTCCAGCCAAGCGATAAAAACAAATAATCTTTTAACTGGAGTCACTTAGTTCTTCTTTTCTATTTCCTAGAAAATTAAAGATATAGTAAAAATTTCAATGGATTTGAAATCTACGGAAAATTTCACTTTAGATCAATACCTAAAAATATGATTTTCTTTAAATAAATCATTTTTAAACTGAACATCTTTTTTATATTTTCGCAAGAGAGATTGTGACGTCACGTGAACTTTCTCTTTCCAAAAAGAAACAGATTACATTTCCTGCCCTATTCCATTTCAGCAAATGAGAGAAAAAAAAAAAAAACATTTTAACTGGGTTTGTTAAGTTTTTTTTCAAAAAATCGAAATTGTTAAAGATAGATTAAAAATTTCAACAGATTTAACATCGGCGGAGAATTTCACACCAGTTTAATACTTTACGGCACGGGCTAGCCACCCAGTGGCTAATTATTTATATATAATATATATATATATATATATTTCATATTTGTACAACTTTGAAGAAATTAGGAAAGTAAGTGTTAAGCACATGGACATAATTAATACAACTTGTATTTAAAATTCAAAAAAACTTTAATTGTACTTAATAGGAAAACAGGTGAGGTGAAAATTTAAAGAACACAAATGAAATTATCTTCAACAAGCTCTTGGAGGTATATGTGTGCATTTAGTGCAACAGGTGAGCTTGGTGCTCATTTGCACAATTATTCAGTTGAAGGCTAATTAGTTGTAAGTAACTTGTTGGGACTTCAGGGACCTTCATCATGCAAAAAAGACTTTACTGGGCTACAGTCTCAAAAAGGTTGAGAATTGTTTCTGTCAACAGATACTCAAAATACATAACTGAATAATACCGCCGATGTACTGGCAAAGGAAGCAAGAGACCTCAATGAAGATAAATTTCCCCTTGTCACCCTTAATGACATAAATGCAGTGGCAAAATCAAAATTCAAGGACAAGACCATCAAGTTAAAACATCATATCTGTGAACTAACTACAAGCAGATCACTTGCCAAAACCATAGTAAGACTGAGAACTGGACACCTTAGGGGAATGAAAATTCAGCCGGATGGAACAAGAACATATCCCAGCTGTAAAAACTGTGATACAGAATTAAGTCCCAAACACGTCCTCTCTTGCCCAGCCATCTTGGCGAGCATTGAACAAATTATTAGACTCTACCTTGGAGGACTTGTACTCGGACAATTGCCTTAAAATAGCCGAGATTGTGTGGACCGTGCATGGCCATATTTGAAGTGTTCTATCCATGGACAAGACATGTTGTGGCAGACAACAACATTTGAAATAATGTAATAACACAGGATGAATGTAAACCTTGTGGATGGGATTTCATTCTTCAAATAAAAAGAAATGTTTTCATTCGCTGTTTCAACAGTAGGTAGCAAAGTGTCTTTTTTAGTTTCTGAATCTTTTTCTTCCCTTTTCTCTAAAATTCTGCAATAAAAAATATTTGATTAACATAAAGTTATAAAGTTGTTAGACATACACACTAGGAAAGTTTTATTGAAGATAGAAATACAATCAGGGTATGTACAGATTGCTTATACAATAGACACATGAGACAAATTGAATAGTGAAATTATTTCTGAAAATATCATTTGATGATAAAACAGTACAGCTGGCAAGCCACTAAGGCAACCTAGCAATTGTTTCCTTAATCTTGATTAAAATATGACTGTTTAAAAAGGGTTAATGCAAAATCATTGAAAAAATTCTTGAAATACCAAATTGGAGTTTGGCATCTCCAATACAACAAATTTCAAGGAATTCAAAATGGCACAAAAGAAAAGGCATCTTCCAGGGATGTGAGCTCTGGATATGTTGCTTGCACATCAAAACACTCGATACAGCTTTTGATAGACTTGCGGCAATGCTTTTAGCAGGTTTTGTCATATAATTCTTTTAGACAGTTGTGGCAGGCAAAGACAATCCTGCTTAAAGGAGTATGGTAACCTCGTGGTTATATTTCAATCTCTTTTATTAAATTTTGTAAATCAATAAGATTTTTTATGCTACCATTCCTAAGTAATCCTAGTTTGCTAGAATTAATGACTTTTATCACCATTCATATTATATAGCCTGGTTCCATTAGACAAACTATTAAATTATTTAACTTGGAGACAAACTTCTATAACCGTATTTCAGAAAAGTAAAGGTTTTTCTTTCATAAAAGTAAATACTACTACTTATTTAGCAGTTGAAAGAATAATCAGTCGTGTGGATTTTTTTCTGTTTTTAATATTATTTTTGTTAATATTTTCTGCAAAGTCTAAAACGTTTTTTATGAAATTCTTCCTTGACAACAACAACAAAAAAAAAGCATGCCAAAAGTGTTGCCACAAGTAGTCTTTATATTAGAGCTGCAACAACTGCATCCATAAAATTAATTTTAAATAATTTCTAAGAAATTTGAGAAACTCTTAAAAAAGAATAGTCATTTTTTTTCTTGCCTGCTTTTCTGTTTCATTTCAATATTTTGAAGAAGATTGAAAATTCAACTTTGAAAGAGATCACATGACACTAAAAAGAAAATTTTGCCTTGATATTCAATGGGGCAAAGCCCTTCCTTTACCTTCACCACTGTTAGAGAAATGTAAGCAATCTTACTCAATCCAATATATTTATTATAAAACAAATAATTTTTATACGCAAATTATTGTTTATACTAAAATAATCCATGACAATGAATATAACACCCTACCAATAAAACATGAGTTTTATACTTGCTATCATAACTTGTACACATAAACATCCAAGTGGTTTCAATGAAACATCTTGTCCATAAGGTCATCTTTATTCTTATGACAAGATATCTGATCAGTTTCGGTAATGACAAGACACTTTGTCGAGATAACCACCAGGAGAGTTAAATGGCTTTAAAGTATGATCATTTTAAATACTCTCTTTTCAAGTTCGTATTACCTACACCGTCTAATTTCCATTGTCTTAAGAACAAGTCTTCCAACTACTGTAATTATATAAGCTGGTCCTATAATTTTGCAGAAATGATTGAAGTGACAGTTACAACTGTCCCTGGCAACCTACAAGCGTTATATTGTACACAACATAAAATTAAAAATAAATTTGAATATATTCAACATATCATTTCTCTGGCCATCAACAAGTTATTTTCTACACACCACATAAAATTAATGATAATGTATCAAAAACTGAAAATATCACTAACTTTGAAATTTTTGGTGTCGTAACATCTCTGGATGCTTTGTTTGTTAAAGCACTAATATTGGGCTGAGGCTTAGCAAACCGTGTCCGTGTCAGACAGCCGGAAACTTGCGTCTTCTTTTTAGAAAGAATCAAAGAGGAAGCCATGGCAGAGATAATTATCTAAAAATAACTTAAAACCAAAAGACCTTCTTAAGTGAATTTAAATATTTTGAAAATCAAAACTCAAATAATTTCCTGTGCATGCAACACACACAATGAATTATAGCAAATACAATTAATAAATTTGGAATCTTCTTCGAACACTATTTTTTAAAGGGGGGGAAATTACTAAAATCTGCTTATAAAAAGTTAAATGTGTATCAGGGTATTAAGCCATAATTCACTTGCAGACTCCAGCTTAAATATGTTAAAGGACATGCCCAATGAGGCTAAGTGTAAACAAATACCATGGTTCTTGTTCAAGTATTTTGAATAAAAAATAGTGCCATTTATTTCAACAAAATTCACGAAGACATAATAACAAAAGGCAAATATATGACTGAAAGAAATAGGGCAGGGGCCAGACCCCAGTAGCCCTACCCTTTTGCACCAAAATAAGACTAAGTTGCTTTATATACTATTCCAAAACAAATTATTTTGTTTACAGGGACAAATGCCAATAGTACTGGAATGTATGCAATATATATTCTTCATTGTTGGAAAGGCATTATCTCACCTGTTAAAATATTGGGTGAAAGGTTAGGTGCCTAGAACTTAGCACCTTGTCTCCAGAAGAAAAGGCTGACAATGAGTTTCAGTCAATCTGCACTTTTGTCAACCGGCATTTATAGTCTGACTCCATCAACTTGGTATTTAAGTCATGTAGTTTTGGATAAGTCTATTCATTAAATTAGAAAGCAGGTTAAATGTAAGCAACAAGTTTCTCTAATTGGTGTCCCTGTAGTTTCTGTTTCCAAATTTCAATTCAATGGCACTGGAAGTCAAAGCAATGAGTATGAGTTGGTAAAACTGATAATCACCTGTTGTAATGTGTGACCCTACATGAGTTAGAGTAAGGCAGTGCTTTCACTTGCAAACTTAACCAAAATAAGATTTTTGAAATATTTTGATTGTTTCTTTTTTCGAAAAATGTTAAATATGTCAGACTTGAGACATGCAAATCACAGCGTAAGCTCTAGATAATATGTTATATATTTATATGTGAGTTACAGTTTTTTGGTTTTTGGCATTTTTTTAAGAGTCCGTCTATTTTTATTTTGCGAAAGTGGAGATCTTTTATTTGGGTGGTAAAAATCACAAGCTTCAAAATACGACAATTTATTTTTAAAGTACTACTTTAAAAGGAATTTCTTATGGTGTTTTATATGTAATAATAAATTACGAAATGATAGTTAAATTTTATTACTAGGTACAATAGAAAATGAATGTTTAATTCTACAAACTCCGAAAGTATAATTTTAAGAAGCTTGGCAAAATAAGAGGAAATAATATTTTCGACTTTTATCTCTGAAATTATTCCCGTGAATATTCACTAAAAGGAAAAATATTCCACAAGTTACAACACTTAGGAAAATTTAAAATACAGTGAAAACGCTTCAAACACTGGATAGGTAATAAGCCTTTGTCGAGAACGTTTAAATTTAAAAACAAAAGACACGACTCACTTTTATTTAAAAGTGATTATTTTCATTACTTTTGTTTTTGACAATTCTTTTCTTGTGTAAAGCTCTGCTTAGAGAACTATTGAAAAGGAAAATATATTACTTTATTTACTTCAAAAGGTATTCAAGCTTCGCGCAACCATTACATTCTACACGTGATAAAAATAATTGTTTGTTTTCATTGCACTCAGAAATCTTAGCGGTTGCAGTTAAGATATCTGAATGAAATTTATAACAGAACTGGGGGGGGGGGGTCGCAAACCAAAACTACTTTGTTAATCTCCTACGACGGTAATTGGTAATTGGTAATTTTCAGTTAACGTCGTACTAGAGCAACACAACGGGCTATTGACGACGGTCCGGGATCAGTCCCTTAAGGGAAAGATCCGAGGACAACACCTCGTAATTTTGAACCACGGTCAGATGACGAAGCAACACCTGAGCTGGCACCCCACTCTCCAAACTTCCACGCCAACCCAACGTGAGGACTTTCGGCCACGACAGATTTAAGGTGCACCAGCCGCCTCTACACCATACGCTTACAAACATCCATGCCCGAACCCGGATTCGAACCAGGAACCTTCCGATCTAGAGGCTAACACCTTAACCACTATACCGGTTGGTCGGTCTCCTACGGCGGAGAAACTATCTTAATAATTCGTATAATCCTTATTTTACTCTCCACCATCGATCTTAAAATGAAATAGACGGAGCCTGAGACCGCTGTTTCAAGTTATATCTTCTAGTTGCTCGATTTAAAGATGTGTCATGTGGTTGTGGGGAAAAAAAAGCAAGAATTCTAAACTATTAATTGGTTAACGTGACTGTCCAGTTATTAAAAACACTAGTCTGCTCTTCCACAGCCAATCGGATAAGTCGATTTGGGATTTACCCTTCAGATCTTACGACAGCGACTCCGCCCACATGATCGGTCTATTTCATTATAAGGTCGATTCTTTCCGGCATCGACCTTAGAAGTAACTAGACGGACCATGTGGGCGGAGTCACGGTCGTAAGATCTCAGGAGCGAAGATCACGTGGGTAAGGGAGTTGACTCGGACAGATCAGCTATGTAAGCGGTGGATTTAGTGGTTTTACTCATTTTCGAAGACGGAAATCTTCAAGGCGTTTAGTGTGTCTCAATGGACAAAAAAACATTTCCTTTAGAAAGGGAAAAATAGTTTCTCGTAAAGGTACTTACTGATCAAAATTATTTAAATTGCGAGTGATTAGGTCATGTCTAACAATTTGGACTAAGTACCCTTTTAAAAAAAGGAAACACTAATAAATGCGCGTTTTATGTTAGCAAATAATTTCTTGAAGACTTTAATTGATACACAATACTCTTTTCTCTTGTTTTCATTACCAAATGAAAAATTAAACTTCACTTTGATAAATCTAAAATATTTCGTTACCAAATCACATTTTTCAATTTATAATATGTAATAATTTGATTTTATTATTTTATCAAAAATAAATGATGTTCCATATTTTATGTTCAAACGTGAAAAAATATATATCGTACCTTGGCAAGAAGAGTGACGCAACTCAAAATTGCAGAATTTGAGTAACATCAACTTAAATACTATAAAACTTATATTGAAATAGTAGAAGCTTCTTTTAAATTTTAGGTAAGTATTTATGGTGGTAACTTCTATTATATTCTATAGAATAGTAATATTTAACACGCTGGGGCACCTCATTCATATTTTTCAATGACATGATATCAAAATTTTTATTTTTTGACTTGTGTCACTTTTCTTGCCAGGGTACGATGTTAAAACATGAAGCTTTATTAATTTTAAATGCAACATGTAATGTTTATATAAAAGTGTCAAATTCTAGTTTTAAAAAGCTAATTTCCTTAACCTTATAAATTATAATTACTTATATTAAATCACTGCAATAATTGAACAATCCTGTAAACATTTATAAACTCGAGACAAACATCAAACAAACATTTTTATTCACGAGACACCTATTTTTATTTACATCAAACAAATATATTTTTATTTAAATGAAACATACATATTTTTGTCAAAATTTTCTTTTCAAGGCACAAAATAATTTTATTTACAAGTGATAAATCATGTTTTTAATTCAACTAGTTTTGATAGTAACATTTTTTTCAGTTGATAATTTCAACAAAAATTTATAAAATATTTGCATATATGATGATTGAGTTTAAAAATTGGTCTTATGGAATCAAAATATTCTTTTAGGAGAAATTTTCAAAATGATCATATTTTTACTATGGAACAGGCTTAAAAAACAAAAGGAAACATTCAGATTAGTGGGAATCATGCAGCACACATGCTTAGCTGTTATAAAATTGATCGTAACCAAATTAAAAAGTTTTTACTATCATATAAAAAATTGCTTTCTGCATATTCGTAATCTTCAGGTTACCACAATGAGAAGTATAAACTGGGTGGCAAAAAAAATCCTCGAAAAAAAGTTCCCTGATTTTACAATTCCCTTAATAAATGTCGTGATTCGTATCGAAAAACACTATCCACATATTTTTAAATATTTAGGGTTAGTTGAGGTGAAAGGATAATTATCCACAAATCCTTCTTTCGAATTGCATGGCACCAAGCCTCACACAAAAGTTTGTCAATAGGAAAAACCTGTGCAAAAAAATAAATTTTTTTTGTTAAACTAAAAAAACAATATGAAAGTATAGGGTAAACCAGTCAAGTCATTTCATCTTTTCTCAAAGCTAACTAGTCCACGTATAAACACAACTTAAACTATATGGAATTCTAACAGCGAAACAACTAGAACAAATTAAAACTAATATTCATAAATCTACCTTTTCATAGATCAAAATAAAACAAAAGTCAGATGTTAATACATAATGATTAATTGTACTACAGTTATTTTAAGCACCTTTTAAGGAAGATGATTAAAAGACAATTTCAAGACAAGATTTAAGACAATTTCTTCAAAACATCTTTAAAGCACAATTGTGAATTAATTTGGAGTATTTTTTCACGAGAAATGTGCACTAATAGATTGATTGCTGAATAGTTGACTTTAATACTAATATCTTTAATAACCATTATAAACGCAATTTGAAAAGGAAAATGTACCAATGAAGAACAGCGAAACAACTAGAACAAATTAAAAATAATGTTCAGTTATCTATTTTTTCATAGATCAAAATAAAACAAAAGTCAGAGGTTAATACAAAATGATTAATTGTACTACAGCTAATTTTAATCACCTTCTTAAGGAAGGTGATTAAAAGACAATTTCAAGACAAGATTTAAGATAATTTCTTTAAAACATCTTTAAAGCACAATTATGAATTAATTTGGAGTATTTTTTCACGAGTACTGTGCACTAATTGATTAATTGCCGAGTAGTTGACTTTAATACTAATATCTGTAATAACCATTATTAACCCAATTTGAAAAGAAAAACGTATCAATGAAGAAAGGTATTACATGCATAGCTATAACTAGAACTGTCAAGTGCAACTTTTGAAATAGGCATTAGAATGAACTATAATTGGTCAAACTACACTTTATTGTTAACATAAAATTGTATAGAAATGTCATTTTACAGTTAAAATAAAACTTACTTATGAAAGCAGTATCCTTCATCGGCTTTCACCGTACAATTGTAAGCAACGCAGTAGTTCACCATGTCGAAGCTATGGGAGAAATGGCGACTAGCTCCCACAAACACGTGACCTTCGCACGGAGATCTTCGAACCAAGCAGTCGGGAGAAATAACATGAAGCTGCGCGAACACGGTTCGTCTATTCCATTAGAAGGTCGAGCTTTCCGGTCTATGACGTCACAGCGAGTTCCCCACAAAAGACGTTCAGGGCAGCTTGATCCATCGAGCCAACCTCATCTCATTGGTTGAAAAGGTCACGTGATTTTCCCTTTATTTTTGGGTTCGAGAGTATATAAGTAAAATAAGTAACTACGGATGTAAATAAACAAGACAAGCGGACGGGGACACGGTTAACCGATAATACATGCAAGTTCGAGAGTGTATAAGTAAAATAAGTAACTACGGATGTTTTAAGTCAAACTGTTGTTTATTATATCAGTTTAAAAGTTTTCCCGAATGCGATACGATTGGTCTAATATATTAGCTCTTTATTTTTTTTAGCTTTATCACATTTAGTATTGTTTGTTTATAGCACGATTGTATTTGGTGATTTTTCCAAACAACGTTTTGTGATGGATTCAGATCACATCTGTTCGATTCGCTGCAAGTCTTTCAAGACAAGTTCTGGAATGTTTCAGCATCAAGGGCAATTTCACGTTGCATCATCTGCAGTCACCAAAGCTGGTTAAAATAGTCTGACGTGCCCAATTTGCAATCTGACACAAGCTTTAAAGCATAAAATGGAACAGCCACAAATTCTCTCTAAGTTTACTCAAGAACTGTTTACATATCAAAACCTGCCTGCATCACATGTTCGTGATCTCAGTTTATCCCTACTTTCCCTCCATCATGCTTTTCAAGAACTGTTTACAGTTCAAAATCCACCTGCATCATATGTTCATGGTCAGTTTATCCATGCTTTTCAAGGACTGTTTGAATTTCAAAACCTGCCTGCATCACATGTTTGTGGTCACAGTTTATTCCTACTTTCCTTCCATCATGCTTTTTAAGAGTTGTTTATATAACTGCTGCAACACATGTTCAAGGTCAATTTATCCATGCTTTCCAAGAACTGTTTACATTTCAAAACCTGCCAGCATGCCATGAACTCTGCCTCTGTCGTTGAATTGGATATAGTCTCCTGTAGTTTGCTTCACACGTAATTGCACGTCCACCGTAGAAAGAAACTACACCTCTGTGATACCTGAGTGCTTCTGCACAGCTATTATCTGCATCACTAAACAACATCGGGCTTCTGTCATCTTCATTATTGTACACAATGCCCATATACAATGATCTTGCAAAGGTATCTTAATGTCTGCACGATTTCCCAATCAGTCTCTGTGGGGTTGTTCAACTCATGACATACCAAACTCACTGCGTAAGCAATATCTGGCCGAGTCCCCATTGCCAAATAAAGCAAACAGGCAACTGCTGATTGTTATGCAATTTCACTTCTTTGCCGGGTATGAATAAAAATATTACTGAATGTACCAAAGTGTGCGACAAAAAGAAAAACTATTGGTACACAGTCGTCTACACACAGTCCAGAAGAAATGGTGAACTCAAATATGTCGTCAGAGCCATCGTTACTTTATCTGCGCAGTTGAACGTATAACCCATAACCTGTTGCAATATTAATGAAATAAAAACTTATAGCTAGTTGAATTCGGGATTTAATAAATAGAAAGTAAGATAATAAGAACAGCACGTCTTACTGTTCACATAAATTTTACTAGAATACAAAAAAAAAGGAGATGCCAGATACATATAACACTAAATTGCACATAATATTGATCTGTATTCTGTTCAAAAAAGGGATCCATAAATCCTTTGCATCATGAAAAATATGTTTCATGAAATAGGGTTCATAAAAATTGTATTATGTCTTATTTGCTACACATATTGTGTTATTTTAGTGCTAATGATATATTATGTACAAAATTTATGTTTTGTAGCAATAAATGTACCTATGTATATGAAAAGGCACTTCCCAAGATACAATATCACATGAAAAAATGTACTTTGTGTTTCTAACCTATTTTAATTGGGCTTATAAAGTGATAATAATAGATCATTGTACAAAAACACGAGTTCTTCAGCAATATCTTATCATTTAAAAATTATTAGGCTTTCAGCATAGTTGAGACCCGAGGTTGAAGTAATTCATAATTTTTATCAGAAGAAAGAAAAAAAAAACAATTTGTATATGGTTGGTTGTGAAGAGGTTAGATAGAGGGTAGAAATATATATTTTTTTAACTTCAATTATATACGTGTGATTGTGATTTGAAAATTTTTCTCTATCTGCAACATATAAAATTCTGTGTTAATAAAGATTATTTCTATGAGCACTTTTCAGTTATGAAGAAATAGGAGTTCAAACTACCACTATAATTGAGTGTAGTGGAGCGTTCCGGCATTGCTTATTTTCTTATAATAATAATACATTGTAAATATAAAAAGCTACAGTTAATGAACCATTCCTTGATATCAGTTATCAATTACATAAGTAAAACAATTTAAGTATTAATAAATTAGTTATTTGTGAAAACAATCTTATATGTGAAACAAAATTCTTAACTGAATGGGGGGTTTGAACCACCACTCCTTTGGTTATGCCAATGTTTTCATACAGCTAATGTACCACTGTTTCATTGAAATCCTTTACTATTTACACAAGTCTGGTTTATATTGGGCTGCATGAAGGGAAATGGTCAATACGACCCATTCCTCAACGTAATTTTTAAAAAACATTTACACAGGTAAAATTGATGAATTTTACTGTGAATAATTTATTTTTAATAAAGAATTGATTTAAAAAAACAACAACACCTGCAAAGTTTTTCTTAGCTGATGGGGTGTTGAACCCCCAAGCCTCCTGGTTACATGTATGTCGGGAAGTGGTGACAGTGCTTAACGTTTACTACTAAATTTTTAAAACGACCCTCTCAAAATAGTCATTTTGCATAAAAACCCCCAAAGGGATGTGTAGTTGTCTGCAAGTAAATAATTGTTTACAAGATGTTTAAAAAGCTAATGTGTACCATTGTTTCATTGATATCATTAATTAATTATGCAAGTAACACAGTTATTAATTGTATTATGAACAATTTAAGTATAGGTATTAATAAAGGAGTGATTTGTGAAAAAATTCTCAACGGACAGGGGGGTTATTAGAACTCCCCCTTTTTACGCCTATGATTTAGACTGACTATATTCTGATGACTTAATTTTTTATGTTTTATTTGACCTTGTTATCTCAATATTGTGTCCCTCTGACTTCAAGGTATTGAGAGTATACTGTAATTTTACTTAAGTTTACTAGTATTTTATTTTCTTCTCTACCATAATATCATGTGCAACAATCATTCCAAGTGCCAAGCTTTTCGTTTCAATTCTTAAAATCCGCCCTTATATCAGATTAAAAAAAAATTTATTTTTGTATATCTAAACATTGAGCTTTATTTTACATACTAACATCAACATAAGCAAAAAATCCATAACTTACTCTATAAAAACATTTAACTTCAAGAAACTTTTTATGTTTTATTACAATTACTGGAATTTTGTTTCTTGTTTGGTTGCTGGTTCAGATATTTATTAGTTAAAAAACATATCAATATTAAAACCTAAATGGTTGAAGATAACATCACAAAGCATGTTGGTATTTATAAAAATGCTGGGATGAGCACACACAGGTGCTATTTCCCACAGTAGATCTGACCACTTAAAATGATGTGGCTCGAATCAAGCAAAGGCTCCGACATTCTCGTTTGGGAAATATTTGATTGAAAAAAACAAAAATATGCTAAGCTTCTCCTAACTTGCAACGTTAACATTTAAAAAGTATCAACTCTGAGGGTTAGATTTGTTATAGTTAATAGTAAAAAAACTAATTTCCCCTATTTTAGCCCTACACCTTGGGGTTATGCTCCTTCATTCAGCTGCCTTATTATTTTTGCATACTTTGATATAAATAATGGTTTTTAACTTTTTATATAATGCAATAAAATAACCATAAAGATTCATTTTAATGTAAAATATTTAATATAACTGATCAGTATAAAACATTATTTTTATAACCATGAATTAAAATAAAATAACCTTTGAGAAAAAATTCTAGTAGAAAAAGAACTAAATATTAACCGAAGAACTCATTCTTTTACAATTAAATCAGTTTATCTACAAAGTTATGTTAATTTGAATTGAAACTGAAATTTAAAATTCTATTTCAACAGCATACTATGATAATAATTTTATGAATCAAATTGTTTACTAGTTCTTTTTAAAATCAGATACTTATTTTAAAACCAATTTTCTGGAAGTTTTAATGCAAACGATGAATTAATTAGATGAGTTTCTGGTATTTTTGACAACATACACCAGTAATTCCTTTCAAATGAAAGTTTTTTTTTACCAAACCAAGGTTGGAAAATATCGAGATATTTACATAAATATAGAAATATCGGATATTTTATAAAGAGGTTTGCTATAAGAAAAATATCTTTCTTTTTTAAAGTTATGAAATGGTTACTATTTGCAATAAGTGTGTTCGGAAACGAATGCATTTTGGAAACTGTTGATGTAACGTTAGTTAAACACAGCGTAAAAGGTAAACAAATTTGTTTATATCTTTACTTATTTACTTATACACTCTCGAACCCAAAAATACAGGAAAAAATCACGTGACCTTTTTCAACCAATGAGAAGAGGTTGGCTCGATGGATTGAGCTGCCCTGAAAGGGCTGTGTTCCCCACTAGCTCCTGCGTAACATTTCGGTGCTCATCGGTGCAGATCGTGATTGGCTGAGAAATTCCCTCATCATAACAACTGAGGAAGCACCTGAGCCCCTCTTTTCGCCAATCCAATGCAAGATTCTAGATTCTTTCATTCTTTTACATATGGTACCGCTAAAACTCGAAAGCCGTTAATGTGCACAAAACATAGTGAATCTACAGATTAACTGATTTGCTCCGTTAACGTGCGGAATCAAGAGTTTTCCGCATTTAACCTAGGTAATATGCACATTAACGGCTTCCGTATCGTTAAAGTTCAAAAGTTTGTTTCTCTCACTTCCCTTCCCTACACTTTCCCTATCTCCCAACACTTTGAGTATGGTTTAGCCTGTTTCTCTCATTTCCTCTTCCTACACCTTCCCCCTCTACCTCCACTTTTAGTTTTAGTTTGGTTTCGCTAGTGTTTTGTCGTCGCCGGTTGTTTTTATTTTTCATAATTTGCGTCGGCTGCCAGTGGGTAGCATAGCTAATTCTGTTTTCAAATTCGTTTCTGCCGGTTAGCGCTGAATTTGTGTCGTGATTTTTTTTAAGCAGCTAATTTAACTCCTAGTCTGCAAGCAAGCACTAAATTGGTGAGTAAAAAGTAAAAAAACATTATTCGCAAACCCGCGAAGATTTAAAATATAATAGTGTTTTAATGACAAAACGAAAGTATGATTCCATAATTGAAGATGTGAAGCGAATAAAATTTTCCAAGAAAGAATCATCTCGAGATTATATAATAATTCAAAGTTATGATGTGTTGGCTGTACAAGGTCGTGAAAAATTCATTGAGCCGTTGTCAGATGCGCGAGAAAGTGTGAAGAAGTTAGTCCATGCCGAAGAATTGTTTAACATATTGAACTCTACTCATTAGTCAATAGAACATTTAAAACACAAGAATTTTATGTAATTTAGTTTTGTGAATACAATATACATTGTATAAAAAATGTATGAACAGCCCCTGTATAATTTGTACCATCCTACTTTGTACACTACGGTCTTAGGTAGGGCTCGAACGCGAAACCCTACGGTTGCTAATCCGTTATTCTTCAAACCGAACTTCTGGAGAATAAATTGTATTTTTGCGCAATACATTTTTTTTTCTAGTGGCGTGAACATATGAACTAAATCATTGACCACTACATATCCGGAAGTGATGGCCACTTCTGAAGGACCCAGTGGGAGGACCATCATTGTCCCTAACAAAGGACAGCAAAATTTACATCCATGCCCTGACCCCTGATTCGAACCAGGAAGTTTCCCATCGAGAGGCCAACATTTTAACCACTAGACCGGTTGGTCGGCAGTGATTGAATTTTGTGCAATAGATGAAGTACTAACGTACCTAACATTTTTTTGGCAAGGAAATAATTTAATTTTTTTACTCATTATCCTCATTCCCTTCGGAGTAACAGGGCAGTTTTACTTTTCTGAGGTATCTCGAACTAGTTAAACTGGTCAGATCTTTTGGACGAGTAATATCGTCAAACCACTTGAAGGATAAGGGGACCGGGAAAGCAAAATTCGTCTAAAAAATCCATTTCTATTTTATTGCTCATTTATATAGTTCAAAAAATCTCCTCTTTCCAATGCTATATCACATTAGGTAATAGAATAAGAGGAAATTTGAAAACTATGCACGTTTCCAATAAGCACTTCACAGCTGACACGGCCTTTCAAATGTAAACAAACCGTTTGTGGACAGTTCTAATCTTCGTTGCTCAACAATCTATATTATATGTTTTACTTTACTTTACTCAAATTATTTTCGGTAGTCTTGTAACAGTAGAGTTAACTGTAACCATTTAGTTTGTTTCTAACTATTTTGATTAATTTTCCCATGCGATATAAGTTGTTACCACTTTCTGAGACATGACATTTGATCTATTATGGACTAGCAATAAGGATAAATTATGGTTTTCTGCGCAATATGCATCAATCTGTCTGGGCAGAGTATTTTTATTTACTGTCAAGTAACTTAAATCCAAATCACGGTCTTTGTCCAGTTGTTAATGAAAGCTGGTGGAAATTTCAACGTGCTGTAGCTAAAAGTGATGTATATCACCACGATAAACACACACATATTGTCTTGCCTTATATTGCCTATATTATGGAGGCAATTAAATCAATATTCAGAGACTTGGTGAATCCAGAATTGTTGAAAAAATGTGTTCACGGAAAGACTCAAAACCCAAATGAATCGGTGAACAATGTGATTTGGACTCGTGTTCCAAAAAATGTGTTTGTAACCATCCAAACTTAAAAACTGGGAGTGTTTGATACTGTTTCCTGCTGCAACAGTTGAAATATTATAAAGTGTTATTCATTATCTAGAGTTGGAATCAATCCAGGCTACCATTGTATACAAATTTTGAGGAAACTGGACTAAGAGCGTGTTATCGATGGAGAGTGAAAACTCTCCGAATACAGTAAAAAGGCCCGCATGAGAAAGAAAAGCATAAAAAACAATTGAAGATACATGTATTAAAAATGAAAGAGATCACCCTTTATATAAATCAGGATTTCATTAAGGTTAGATGTAAAAATGTTTAGAAAAATTCATTTGAAATGTTTAAATCCATTTTTCTCAAAACATAGATTTTTAAGGTTCATGCCCCATTTTCTCAGAATCTACTAAACATAATGACTTAATATTTTTATGACACATTTATGTTATATCTCTAAAGATTTTAAAACGGGCATTTTTTGATATTTTGAAAATTGGATTTTTTAGAAATTTAAATGTGTTAAAAAATGCTATCTAAAAAGTGATATTCAGTTAAAAATTTCTATAAATTTAAAAATTTTAAGAAAAAAAAAGTGAGGCGTTACAGTTTGTATAACATATCAATCTAATTACCATAATAATGTTGTGTTGATTACTATTATAGTTATTGAAAAAAAAGGTCCTTGAATTTCGTGAATTTAACATGGAGGAGATAGGGCTTTCTCGGTCCCCTTAACCTGATTTAACCTTCATTTATTATTTTCTTGTTTCTTGATTATGAATTCATTCTTTCGGTAATCATTTCATCCGTACTACATTTTTCCTATAGTCCATTCAAATTTTAGTTTATCAGCAATCCATTGATAATATTTTAGTTTCACGGCCGTCAATTCATTTACATTCCAGATTTCCAGTAGTTAACTCAACCTACTCGATGGTCAATTTATTATTATTCTTGTTTTTTGGTAGTCAATATATTCGGACTCTAATTTTTTGATACTAATTTTTCATTCTAACACTAGATTTTCAGTCGTCAATTCACTTTAGCCTAGTTTACCTACAGTGAATGCATTATTACTAAGGTAGTCAGTTCACTTTTTTATACTTTAGCCTACAGTAGTCAATCTATTATTACTTATTTTTTTGTCAATTCATTATTTAACCGAGTATTAAGGTAATGTGTGCAAAGAGAGGAATGCAATCTTATCAATCAAATTACCGCGCCTAGTCGTTATCTTGATGAGCTTTGTCGTCATTAGTAAAGCCTTTAGCAGATCATGGTGGGCAAGATATCTCGTCAGTTGAAAAAAACTGATCAAATCATCAAAAGATTGATCAATAATTTGTTGTCGACATATCACGTCATTAGAAAAGTTTGTCTTGATGAACAAAATATCTCTAGGATATACTACTTGGAGGGTTAAGCTATTTTAAGTATTAAAACAAAACATTCCTATCTTCGACACAAATATTTCCACGCACCAAATAATCATCGTTTAATCTTTGCTTCTTCATTTTAGATAGACTGGTATGTATTTGCACGTATTTTAATCATGGTCGTACTGGAGTAACACAACGGAATATTGTAGACGGTCCTGGAACAATTCAAAAGGGAAACATCTGAGGACAACACAACATTACTTTAACCATGGTTAGATAACGAGGCAACACCTGAGCTGGCACCCCAATCTCCACCTTCATTTTAGAATGGAATACATATTTAGAACATATTCACAATCTCGAACAGTATACTTTACATTTCCTTTTTCCTCCTACCATTTGAACATTTTCCCTTGATCCTTTCCATTTTACGTACTTTTGAAACAATTTTTCTATCTGCAGTGTTTGCTATCGATTCTAAAAGTGTAAAAGCTGACATATATTTCAAAATGTTCCCTTTCTCTAAAATCCCGTTTTTACATCTCCTTCCAAGGATATTATAGCTTTTTCAAAAATATGACTTAATATTTTCAAAGGTTTCCCTAAAAGTAATTGATTCTTGTGCTTTTGTTTAGTGAAAAGAATGAATAATTTATTATTTTCCTTTGTTTTTTTATAATGAAATGATTGAATGAATTTCTATTGTGCTTCGCTTAATGAACTGAATGAATTGTTTACTCTTGCACTTAATTCAATAAACTGAATAAAATATTTACTATTGTGAATTTTTTAATGAAATTTATTATTTTGCTTTGTTTAATGAAATGAATATCTAATTTACTTTGTGTGCTTTGTGTAGTGAAACGAATGAATAATTTATTCTTGTGCTGTGTATACTGAAATGAATGAATAATTTATACTTTTACTTTGATTAAAGAAATGAATAAATATTTTTCTTTTGCGCTTTGTTCAGTGAAATGAATGTATCGTTTACTCTCGTGCTTTGTTTAATGAAAATAATGAACCATTTACATTTATGGATTTGATTGATGAAATGAATGTGTTGGAGCCTCACGTCGTAACTTCGAGCGAGAACGCGCCAATTGTGGCGCTATGTGGGAGTTGTGTGAATTTTGTATTTTGTTCCATTTTCAGAAAAAGATTGTTTCTCGAGGGTGAAGGTGGTCTGGTCCATTTCTCCCCTTATACGAGCTCTTGCGCTCATGCATTTATATTTGATGGTATTGTCCATCTCTTGTCTTCAGAGCTATGGTGCTCAAATACTTCAATTTGTAAATATGTACATATATCAAGTAATTAACTAAATAAAAATACAGTCCACTTTTCTCGAACTATTTCATATCTTGAATCGCCAAGACAGTGGTCATCGTCGAGCCTCAGTACGGCTACATCGCTATTAAATTAGGACTGATTGCAAGTTCTCGCTACTCTTTCGATCCATCGAAAAGTGCTCAAGAAGAACTGTTGACTGTGTTCCATTGGAAATTCCGCATTTGTCATGGCTTCGCTGAAAATTCTTGAGCGGAAACGCGAATCGCTAAAAACGAAACTCTCCAAATTATTGGACTACTCAAGAAGCGAAGGTGTCCAAGCTGCTGATCTTATTGAAATCAATGCCAAAATGAAAGTTTTGTCAGCTTCAAGCAACACCTTAAAGAATATTCGAGATGAATATTTCGCCCTATTAGATGATGAGGATGTTCAACCAAACGAGGAAATTCTGGATGAAATGGAGACGAACATCGAATATATGCAGGTAAGATTCCTCAGAATTAAATCTGCATTATCTTTAAATGATGTACCTCCTAAATCCTCTATGGTGTATGTGAAACTTCCTGATATTCCTCTTCCTAAATTTTCTGGCCAGCTTGAAGACTGGAATCTTTTTAAATTACAATTTAACTCCATCATTGATGCTAATGATAATTTGAATGAATCGCAGAAATTGTATTATTTACAATCATCATTGAGCGGTTCAGCGAAGGAAATTCAAACTATGGAGGACTCTTATGCTTCATTATTCAGGGCATTAGAAGAACGATATGACAATAAGCGTTTAATTGTAAACAGTCATATCAATGAACTGATATGTCTGGAACAGATGTATCATGAATCTGCTTTCGATTTACGGGGTCTAGTCGATAAATTGTTAAAGCATATTAGAGCTTTAAAATCATTGGATTTAGAATTAAATCAACTAAGTGAGGGTATTCTCATTAATATTGTTCTTCAAAAGGTTGACAAAGAAACCCGTAAACAATTCGAAATGTCATGGAAGTCAAAAAATTTACCCAAATGGGATGACTTAATTGACTTTCTAAAAACGCGCTGTCAATTGCTAGAAAATATGCAATGGCAATCGGCTCAGGTAAAACCAAAGTTGGTTAATAAGTCGAAAAGTCTTCTAGTAGACTCTAATGTTAATTCATATACATGTGTTATTTGCAAATTAAAATCTCATCCTAATTATAAATGCCCAGAATTGATAAAATTAAATGTCAAACAAAGATTTGATTTAGTTAAAAAGCATAGCTTGTGTTTAAATTGTTTAAGTAGTTCCTCGCACAGAGTTATGAACTGCAAATCAAGGAATAGCTGCTTTATCTGTCACAAACGACACAATACCATTCTCCACGATTCGGAAAAGGCGCAGAAAAATAAAGATCTTGTTGCAGTAGAAACAGGGAATTTCGAACCGAAAGGTAACCCTGGACCTTCGAGTGGGGACAACGACCCCTCTAGGGCCATCTGTGCCAGCAATTCGTGTTTACAGATAAGCAACGAATCAGCTGTTCTAGCCACTGCCGTTATTTATGTGAAGAACGCGTCAGGGAAACGGGAACCCTTACGCGCTGTTTTGGATTCGGGCAGTATGGTCAATTGCCTTTCAAAGGAAAGTGCAAATCTCTTGTCAATAAAACAAGAAAAAGCAAATATACCAGTGTCAGGTTTAAGTGGTGCAACTATTTCAATTAAATCAAAATTAAGAATTGAATTGTCTAATTATGCTGGTGATTTCATAAGAACTTCGGAATTTTTAGTAGTCTCTAAAATTACAAACATTACACAAGTAAGACGAATAGAGTTTAACATAAGGAAACTCCCAAAAAACATTCCACTAGCGGACCCGACATTTTTCAAACCGGGAAAAATTGATGTTCTGTTAGGAGCTGAATTCTTTTTTGATCTTTTAAAATCGGAGAAGATACATATCGCAGACAGCAGGTTAATATTTCAACAAACCGCATTTGGCTATGTTGCTAGTGGTTCTAGTCCAATTACCTTTCAAAATTTAGGGGGTGAAAAGTATTGCGGCCTTTTGAAGGAATTTGACAATATTGAGAAAACTCTCCGGGATTTTTGGGAATTAGAATCAGTAGAACCAAGCGGAAGAATTCTAAGCAAGGAAGAAAAGTATTGTGAGATTCATTACGAGAAAACTCATTCCAGGGCACCGGATGGTCGGTATATTGTACAAATGCCGTTGAAAACAGAGAAAGTATTGGGCGAATAAAAAAGGATGGCATCTAGAAGGTTAGACGCACTGTGGAGACGATTATCGCAAAATCCAAACATGCAATCTCTGTACACAGAATTCATGCACGAATATGAGCAGTTGGGACACATGATCGAGGTTTTTGAGGATCAGGAGCCTGATGTATGTTACTATCTTCCGCATCACGGAGTCTATAGACCCGAGAAAAATACAACAAAATTGCGAGTTGTATTTAATGGATCTGCATCAACCACCAACGGTATCTCTTTGAATGCACTTCAACAAAATGGAGGAATAGCACAGCAGGGTCTATTTTCAATCATGCTTCGTTTTCGAAAACATCGCTTTGTGTTTACTGCGGACATTGAGAAAATGTACCGACAAATTTTAATTCATCCCTCACAAAGAGACTTACAACGAATTTTGTGGAAAGAAAGTCCAGAACAACCAGTCAAGGTCTACAAACTTTGTACTGTCACATATGGAACAACAAGTGCTCCCTATTTGGCAACCAGAACTTTAAAGCAACTCGCAGATGATGAAGAGAAGTACTTTCCAGAGGCAGCGGCGATCGCTAGGGAAGATTTCTACATGGACGATATTTTGACTGGATCACACGATCTAGAAGGTACTAGGAAATTGCAGTCTCAATTAGTGCAATTATTAGATAGAGGTGGAATGACTCTCCACAAATGGTATGCGAATGATGCTAGACTAGATATAAACTTTAGCAACGAGCATTACTCTTTTGATGATTCAAAAGATACAAAACCTGTCAAAGCCTTGGGTGTATTGTGGCAGCCCAATACAGATTGTTTCTCATTCAAAGTGAGCTTCCAGTCGCAACCTATTTACACCAAAAGAGCAATTTTTTCGGAAATTGCTAGAATTTTCGACCCTCTGGGACTGATAGCACCAGTCATAACAAGAGCGAAAGTGTTCATTCAAAATCTTTGGCTTCTAAAATTGGACTGGGATGCCCCCCTTCCTGAAGAGGTGGTTAAGAAGTGGCAAGAATTCGTATCGGAACTACCTGCTCTAGAAAGGCTGACCATTCCAAGACACTTTCCCAATGATGGTAATATAACGATTCACGGGTTTGCAGATGCATCTACATCAGCATATGGTGCAGCGATTTATGCAAAATGGAGCCCATCCAGTGGAACTAAATCTGTTCACTTATTGTGCAGCAAGTCCAGAGTTGCCCCAATCAAAACAGTATCAATTCCTTGCTTGGAGCTTTGTGCAGCGGTGCTGTTATCACAGCTTACGGTAAGGGTTGTGAAAACCCTCAAGATGTCGATTGAAGAAGTTGTGCTATGGTCCGACTCGGCCATTGCTCTCGCGTGGATAAAAAAGCCTCCCCATTTGCTGAAAACTTTTGTCAGTCATCGAGTGGCAAAGATTCAAGAACTAACAAGGGACTTTCAGTGGAAACATGTGACTTCGGAGAACAACCCCGCCGACTTTGTGTCCAGAGGTGTATCTCCAAATCAACTTCAAGTTCTTGACTTGTGGTGGTATGGACCACAATTTCTTTTGAATGAACTGAACAACCACGGAGGTTGTTCTTTGGACCCAGTGACAAATAATTGTGACTTCACATGTGAATTGAAACAGCGAGTTGAAGTGGCTTTGACTTCATGGGTCGATAGTAACTCTGTACTATCAGACATTATTTCTGTCTCCAATAACTATGGTAAAATAATTCGAATTATTAGTTATCTTTTCAGGTTTCGATATAATTTCTTGAACAAAGATGACCAAAGGAGTGGACCTATTTGTAAGGAGGAATTTCTGCAAGCTGAAATTGTAGTTTTGCAATGGATTCAGCAAACAGAATTGTCTGAAGAGTTTGTGTGTATAAAGAAGGGTAAACCCCTTCCTGGTAAAAGCAGTTTAAAATCTTTAAATGTATTTTGTGACAACAATGATTTGTTAAGAGTTGGTGGAAGGCTTGCTAACTCAAATGTATGTTTCGAACAAAAACACCAAATTGTACTGCCAGCTAAGAATAAGATTACTCGTTTAATTATGGAATATTATCATTTAAAATTTCATCATCTTGGTCCACAAGCATTATTGTATTACATGAGACAGAGATTTTGGCCTCTAAATGGCAGGAATTTAGCTAGGAAAGTAGTTCATGAATGTGTTGTATGTGTAAGAAATAAGCCAGTAATAGTTCAACAACTTATGGATAATCCACCTGCTGAAAGGGTTAATGTTAGTTCTCCATTTACTAACACAGGCGTGGACTTTTGTGGCCCATTTTTTGTCAAATATAAAGGTCAGAGAAAAGGCACCCTTCATAAAATCTATGTAGCAATTTTTGTGTGCATGGCCACCAAGGCTATACATTTAGAAGTAGTTAGTGATTTAACTTCAGAATCCTTTATTGCAACTCTTAAAAGATTCTTTGCTAGGCGAGGTAAATGCGCCACATTATTCACTGACAATGCCACAAATTTTGTAGGAGCCCAATCCGAACTCCAGAAACTACATAATTTAGTAAAACATCCAGATGAAGTTCTAGGTAATTATTTGGTCTCGGATGGTATTAATTGGAAATTTATTCCTCCTGGAGCTCCAAATTTCGGCGGACTCTGGGAAGCTGGAGTAAAATCTTTCAAACATCATTTAAAAAGGGCAGTGGGTAAATCAAATTTAAATATAGAAGAATTTAGCACTTTAACTACGGAAATTGAGGGAATTCTCAATTCCAGACCACTTACCCCAATGTCATCGGATGTAAATGATTATCAGGTATTAACACCAGGCCATTTTCTCATTGGTCGACCTATTAATGCAGTAGCTGAGCCTGAACTTATAGATACCCCTGACAACAGATTATCAAGGTGGCAAAGAACAGAAAAATTATCTCAGTTAATTTGGAAAAAATGGAAATTGGATTATTTAAGTAATTTACAACAAAGGCAAAAATGGCAAGTTGTAAAAAATGATGTAAAACCAGGAATGATGGTCATTATAAAAGAAGATAACCTTCCCAGTTGTAAATGGGCATTGGGAAGAATCGCTGAAGTTATTCCTGGAAGTGATGGGCATATAAGAGTTGTGAATGTACGTACGGCTCATGGGTTATTAAAAAGACCTATTTCCAAAATATGCATTTTGCCAGTTAAAACTAGTAACACTGATAATTAATTCAGTGTTGGACACTTACTGCATTTGTGATTCCTGTATACTCTATTACTATTTAATCTATTGAAAATTGTGTATATTATTGTATTATTTTGAATTAGTTATGCAAGATTTTAAAATTGCGTAATTGTGTGTTTGTCAATTCTAATAACTGTGCAAGTAATTTGTGCTTTGTAAGGTATTCTGAGTGTTTAATTGAGAGATTATAACCATATAGTATAATTGATTAGAAAATTGTAGAAATTGTTGAATGCAAACATTCAACGTGGGGCGGGATGTTGGAGCCTCACGTCGCAACTTCGAGCGAGAACGCGCCAATTGTGGCGCTATGTGGGAGTTGTGTGAATTTTGTATTTTGTTCCATTTTCAGAAAAAGATTGTTTCTCGAGGGTGAAGGTGGTCTGGTCCATTTCTCCCCTTATACGAGCTCTTGCGCTCATGCATTTATATTTGATGGTATTGTCCATCTCTTGTCTTCAGAGCTATGGTGCTCAAATACTTCAATTTGTAAATATGTACATATATCAAGTAATTAACTAAATAAAAATACAGTCCACTTTTCTCGAACTATTTCATATCTTGAATCGCCAAGACAGAATGAATAATTTACATTTATGATTTTGTTTGATGAAATTAATGAATAATTTACTCTTGTGAATTTTTCTTGTGAAATGAATGTACTATATACTAGTACATTTTGTTTAATGAAATGAATGAATAATTTACTCTTATGTTTTTTTAATGAAATGAATGAATAACTTACTCTTATGAATTTTTTAATGAAATGAATGAATAATTTACTCTTGTGATTTGTTTAGTGAAATGAATGAACTATTTATATATATATATATATATATATATATATATATATATATATATATACTCTTGTGCTTTGTAGAATGAAACGAATGTGTTTGGAACTGTATCAGAAGCATGATTGTCTTTGGAACCACCTACTGGATAAATATAAATAAAAGATGAAGAGAAAATGCTTTGTGGGTTCTATAGTCAAAGAACTGGAAATTGCTGGTCTTCCTATTGCTGACCGGAAGAACAAAATTAAATTACGATTTTTGCTCATGTTAAATAGAATTGATTGTAGTTCTTTTGATAAAACTGCTATTATCTATACAATTTCACGCACAACTGCTTTTGACGCCATTTTAAAGTTAAAACTGTTGATCAGTTTCTATTGAAATGTGTGAACAAAAACTGGTCCAATTCATGTTTAACTTTTGTTGATCAACTATAATTGGTCACTTAAAACTTGATTCGTGAGAACGGCTTATACTAAGCCGTTATTTTGGCAATTAGACATCTTTTACAGTACCTAATCTTCTAGTAGAAGCAAAAACTCTCCGTTGACGAAGCAAACCTATTAATAAAAATTAAAACAGAGAAAAGCATGGAAACTGCAGTCTAATTTATTGCCAATAAAATGCAGTCTCCTGGAGTTTTTTTAAATTTCTTTCACGGATATTACAAAAGTTAATCCTATCAGAAAATCTAAAAACGTTTCTGTCAAAAACAAAACAAGAACAGCCTTTTCAATTAAGGAAAAAATTTGCTGACTACCAAACTTCACCGTGTAATAAACAAAAGAGCTTAACAAAAATATTTAAGTTGCTTTTTTAGCTTAAAATATATTTGTATGTATTATTAAACCGGTGTGCCTGTTTTATATTAATGTACTTCCGCTCTATCACATTGGGGGGGGGATAAGATGTCACAACAAAAGTTAATTAAAGTATGAAAATGATGAAATCTGGCAGCTTTGTGTACATTTGACTGAAATGGACATTCATATAATAATTCACTCAGAATTGCATTACGAAATTAAAGTACTTGTGTTACAGTAAATAATACCATATATTTACCTTCTAGAAGATAATGAAGTTTCGTTGGCACAGATATAATTAGAATGTCACTTGCAGAGTTATTATTATGTGTCTTAGAAAATGGTTATTTACATATTACCCAAGAACTTACCAAATACATTAGAATATGTTGAAGCCTTTCAGAAATTTTATATTTCACGCTTGGTCTTCAAAAAGTGATAGACATGCTTGAGAAGATTTGTGTCCATGTTTTCCTTAAAAGTTCCAGTAAAAAAAAATGGAAAGATGTTGGGACAAAATATGTTCTTGTGTTTTTCTTTATGTTTCACATTTCACAAATAAATCTTAGAACCTGTTAGTTTTTAAAAACATGTTTGCATTCAAAATTGAATTGAATTAGAATTTCAATGCTCCTGCTATCGATCTTTCTAGTAGTTCATTGTAGCTTGCTTTTATGTACTTGTTTTATAATTATAACTTAACTTAAAAATATGAAAATATCAGCATACAATGTGTAGTTGAACCTAAATAGATCTCTGATTTTAGCTATTCAGTTTTATATAATCTATTTCAAATCGGTCAACATATGTTTGCAAATCAAGATGTGCAGAAACAAGCAAATATTTTAGCGCCTTAAAGAAGCTAAATTTGTTTTTTTGCAATCCATTAATTCTTAAAAAGACCTTTTTAGAAAAATTTACATGGAAATACCCAGAAAACTTTTATGATGCATATATACACTACCCTATAATAATGGACCGGACAGCAATATGTGATGGTATAAGGGGAAGAATACATGCTTTAATAGGGGGATAGTCACGTGCTGCAATTGCATTATATTCATTGAAAGTATGCGATAGACCTAACTTGCAATTTCTCTGCAAATTCGCCGTCCAATAATTATTGAAGGGCGGGATGTTTCAATTCCGTGACAATTTGCTCAATAGCAGTTGGAAATTTAAAATGCATGAGATCAGAAAGGAATTTTTTTTCTCGTTACCCACTTGCTTTCTGAAAACGATGATAAAATACTCCAGCCGATGTCTTGGAGATAATCAAGTTCCATATACACTACCCCACAATAATGGACCAGACAGCAAGATGTGAGATGATATAAGGGAAATAATACATGCTTTAATAGAGGAATGGTCCCCACATGCTTCATTAACACTAGAAACCCTTCTGGGCATACTTTCAACAAAGTTTTGATACACAGCTATGGGTATTTGTGTCCATTCCTGCTGCAAGAATGTCGCCAGCTCAGCTAGAGATTTAGGGTCCGTAAGCGTCGCTCTAACTCGTCCCACCAATGTTTTATGGAGTTTAGGTCGGGACTCTGAGCAGGCCAGGGAAGACGTTTTACATCCATGTCTCGATACCACTGCTTGAAAGAGGCTGCAACATGACATGGAGCTTTGTCAATTTTAATAATTTTTGAAGTAACATTCGTCCATGCCATAAAATTGCCAGAGCGTAGGAAGAACCAAAATGTTGATATGGGAGTTCAAATTACCAGGAACAGCATGCAAAGGTTCCAGTCCATACCACGAAAAACACACCGAAATAAGTTGTCGGATTTTATGCAAATACGCAGGCGTCCGGTCCATTATTGTAGGTCACTTTGGGTTGGCGTGGAAGTTTGGAGAGGGGTGCCAGCTCAGGTGTTGCTTCGTCATCTGACCGTGGTTCAAAATTACGAGGTGTTGTCCTCGGATCTTTCCCTTAAGGGACTGATCCCGGACCGTCGTCAATAGCCCGTTGTGTTGCTCTAGTACGACGTTAACTAAAATTACCATTACCATTATTGTAGGGTAGAGTAGTATACATCTTATTAATATCTATAAGCCGTACTGACTGATGAATGTTATGTTTGAAGCTAATGTTTGAAGGTACGTGTATTTTGTTCAAAAATTGTTTTTGTTTCTTCGTAAATGGATCAAATTTCCAATGAAGATATGTTTCTAGAAATATTTACAAAGTCAATGCATTGTGGAAGAGGATGTTCCATCGAAATTGAAATGTTCGATGAGTAATGGATTAGCAACCGGTGGTTTGTGAATTCGAATCCATCAAAAGAACGTCGTCTACAAAAGGGACTGGGGCACGTTTAATCTGTCGTGACCTCAACTGTCTTCACGATGGCGTGGTTTGGAACCTTGGAGAGTGGGGTGTCAGCTCAGGTGGTTAAAAATTAAGTGGTGTTGTCCTCGGATCTTTTCCTTCGGGTTTGATCGCGAACCGTAGTCAATAGCCTGTTGTGTTTTCCTGCGGTCGGACATTAATTTAAATACTTACCTACCTAAATACCTTGGTTGGGTATATATTTGTTATTTTATTTCGTGAAAAACAACTTAACTCGTACATGTAAAGATTGAAATAAAATTTTGAATAATTTATAAGTTTATATGATGATATCACCCGTAAATCTTTAACGTGCCAGCAAAATTTTCTTACGTGCCGACTCTGGCGTGCGTGCCATAGGTTAGCCATCCCTAAATGTGATAGACCTTGTGAATGAGAGGAAGGATTTTTTTCCCTTAGGACACAGTTGTGTTCATTAAGTGGAAGGATGCTCTGTTGTGAACACGGTTGGTTGCTTAAATGTATTTCTCTGCCCCTGGAGGAAATTTTAATAAACCTTTCATGGAACAGATTTTTTATAGATTTGTTATTGCTTTCCACGAGAAAAAGCATTTGATTGCAGAAAATAGTGTATTTAAAATTTCTTTTTAATAAAATGGAGCAAACTGTTAAAAAAAATACCATTTACGCTAAAGGACATAATTAAAAAAAATTACGGTTTTCCAGTTTCTTAGTAAATTATCTTCCACGGACATTGATTCAGGTTTTGAACTACAACTATTGCTACAGTGTTATATTTAAATTAATTGTGGTCTTTGACGTCAGTCATACGTGAAGATAACCTCAAAATATTTAATACATAAAATATTAAGGTGTATATCCCGGTTTTTTTTAACTATATATTCCTCTAAAATACTGCTTCAAACTCTGCTTTATAATCTCCGGAACATGAATAAAAAATTCCAAAATAATTTTACTGTCGTATTTTGAGATATTGTATTTTGCGGAGATTAATATTTTAAGAAAATTCCATTTCAAGAAAAAGCAAAAAACTTTTTAAACCCCCATGATGTAAGAGTCAACACTTTATAAAAAATTTCTATATCCTGTTATTATAGTCTAAGATGCAAAATCCGAAGCGATTTCAAGAGCTAAAAAGCTGTATAATACTTAGTACAATTTTAAAATAAAGTGAAATTCTTGTGAAAATGGTTTTTTAAATGTCATTGCCGGCAACACAACTGTAAATTAGTCCAAACAAGAGATAATTCTGTACTTCCCAACAGATTAAGTGCATTACACTGTTTCACGTAATAATGGAGAAAAATCCTATGGGGACAGTAACGTCTTTCACAAGAATACTCTCCCGTGCACAACGTGTTTCTATTTCACGATGGACTATATTCAGTTCTTTTTAAAGATTGCAATACAGCTTTCACCTCAGAATTTATCTTCGCGTACTTGATTCCACGCAAATTTGAAAAATTAAATTGTTTCCATCAAGTTTTACTTATAAATTACACAAAGGAACTATTATCGTTTTACCAATTGTGAGAAAAAGCGCTTCTGAAACATTCACAGCCTTCTGTAACACTCAAAGTTGTGACACTTTTAAGACGGCTTCACTAATCAAGCACCCATATTCAAGAATTCCTTAAAGGAGGGGGGGGGTCATAAAACTCCTTTCAAGTGATCAACTGTCATAACTAACGCTAGAAGTTCTATTAAAGCACTCCGTTTACATTACTTCGGTCATAAAGTTTTGGGCACTTGACATTTTCCCTCTTCACCTGACGTTACACTGACATTACGATCTCCTAAATCTTAATCCCCTTGAGAACTCTCAAGATTCTATCGACGTGGTTTTCAGCTGAAAGACGACCTGAAAGACTCTAGATTTAGCCACAGTGACCCTTTGAGAACTGAGAGAGCGAGGACGCTTTCGCTAACCTCTGCCGAACCCCTCTTGTACCAAAATATCCGTAATTTTTGCTGTACATATGAGTAAAGATGTAGGATGTTAGAATAAATGTTGTAGTGGTGAAACCCAAAGATCTTGTTATTTTATGCTACCATTTCAAACTGTCATCACTCCATTTCATCCGGTACACATATGCGGAAAGTTCTAAAGCTATTTTATATGTTGCATCAAGCTTTTGCTCGATTAAAAGCGTCACTACTGGTAAATATCAAACTTATTATGTATCAAAACAAATTACAAAGAACTTGTGTCCAAACATATGGAGTGGTTCAAAATTACGTGGTGTTGTCCTAGAATCTTTCCTTTATAGGACTGATCCAGGACCATCGTCAATAGCCCGTTGTGTTGCTGTAGTACGATGTTAATTAAACATTACCATTACCAAACACATGGACCCAATTTTAATAAGAGCCTGCAAGTAATATTTAATTTTATATATTGTATTATCTAATCGCTCTATTAATCAACTAAACAAGTTATCTATGCTTTGTTAAAAATCACAAAAGGGAAAAAGTTTCAATACCTTATAGGAAAACGTACTTTTCTTTGTTTTGCACGTAACTATACAGGTTACGACGACACTATAGTACACGGTATTTATACTTATTGAAAAACCTAATAGAATGCATAAAAGAAATTATCTATGTAAGTATCCATATAATTTATTTTAAAAATTGAATGCAGACTGACGAAAAAATGCCTCACCTACATAATTAGTATGTTATGTAAATCACCGCATAAATCCCAGCATCAAGTGTCCAAAATAAATTCGTAGTAATTTATGCAACAACAAATTTAAATTAATAGTTAAAAGCCATTCATTTGGTAAAGATATCCTCTTTCAAAAAATAAAACCTGGAAAATTATCAACTGTAATCGAATCGTTTCTCTACATTAGTTGGTAAAATTTCAGTACATTGCTGTTGAAAGGTATCGTTGGAGAGACCTTGACGTTAATTGGCCATGAAATATAAAACAACTTAAATGGTAGGTAATAGATTGTGCTATTAGTCTTGAAAGAGAATGAAGAATATTAAACAAGTTCTAATAAGTAAATGCAGTTTAAGGGGAGCTCTGTGGTTAAAAATGAGCCATTGCACCTCAATTAATCAAAATAAATGCGACCCGTTTCTACGAGGTATTATATCAGAACTTGCGATTTTAGTGTAATTTGATTCCACAGTTCAGTGGGCTTAATTTACAGTTTAGATTGCCTAAATGTTATCAAGGGTAATAGGTTGTTTGGTTTTGAGATTTTATGACGCAAAGGCCATATTTGACCATGCTGCGCCAGGCATAAGAAATGTAATATCAACTAATAGACATATACACAATGTTAGTTTTATTCACACAGAAGACAGAAATATTTCCCGTGTGGTGCCGCTCGTAATCGCATAACCCTCACGCAACAACGGCAGTGTAGTAAACTTGAATCTGACATACATTCCTAAATAATGTGGCATAGTGCTCGTTGCTCGGGTTTCAAATATGACCGCGACATTTCCCTCTGTTAACTCAAATACACAAACCCTGTGGAACATGTTTCCTTATCCATGCCCATTTATTGCAGAAAAACAAACTTTAGATTTTAAAATTGAGGCTTCGAGGGGTACTTATAAGACTACCTGTGTGACAATTGTCATGGCTACAGATTGGTTTAAAGACAGGAAATAAATAGGTTTCCGCACTGTTCTAAAGTATAAGTGTACCCAATTTGGTGTGGATTGGTCAAACGGTGTACATTTGTATAGAGAATATACACACATGCACACTTCTTTGTTTAATAGAAGATAGATGGGAGATATGAGGGAGTACAAACCATCCGTGGATTTAATTTTATAGCGCGCGCAACTGTTACCAGCGTATTTGCAAACATACCTGTATCTTGATACATATATTATACACGCGCATTTTTAGGGAATGAAGGTAACACAAAATTAAACCATTTTCACGTAGGGATATTTAATAGTGCCATAGGGCTGTTGATCAGTTTGCACAGTAATACACGCACCGAAGTTGAAAGGTATGTACTACATTAAATTAGTTAATTGGGGTTTCATGGCGTACATTTACCATGCTACGCTAGTCACCACAATGCGTACAATTTCAATCTGCCCTACAACTCACAGATTGCTAGGGCAGTGGGCCACGACAACCCCGCATTACTTTAGGGTCAGATGACGAGGTCACACCTTAGCTGGTCCCCCCTCTCTCAATTTCCATACCATGTTAATGTGAGTACAGTTGAGGCCACGACAAACTGAAGGTACACCAACTATGTTCGAGACTGCATTTGATTGAGTTCGAACTCTCAACCATCCAGTTGCTAATCCGCGGCCCAGCATTAGTTAGGTTGGTAGGAGTTTACTTAACATCTCATTGAAGCAACACAGCGGGCTACTGGCGACGGCAACCCCGAAGGGAAAGATCCGAGGACAGTACCAAGTAATTTTGAATCTCTGTCAGACGACGAGCATTTCTTTAGGATGTCCTAACTTTGAACAATTACTGTAAAATTAAGTGATTTTGTGTTGCTTATTAAAGAGTACGCGGGAAGTTTTGAAACACAATATACATATGTGTGCTGTGAAAGAATTTTTTATATATCACCGGAGTTATATGATTATTCATTTTCAGTATGATCGGAAAAAGTGTGGTAATCCTCTTATAGTGGAGGTCTCGAACTCAACTTTAAATTATTTATTCTAACCTCCTTCTTTTGTTCTAATGTGGTTGGAATTTCGATTCAACATTCTCAAAGCACAGAGACGAGAGACGGTTTGGGGTTATAGAATGTTTTTATTTGATCTTTAATACATTCGATTGTAATTAGTCTGACGACATCCCCAAAAACGAAGCAGCTTGGACGAGTTGAGCGCACAGGAATCTGGCCTTCGGAATAACTACCAACAGCTCCCCTCGCGCCCGTAGGAATTTTGACATATTTATAGAAAGGAGGGATGGACGGACGCAAGGGGGCAGCAGTAGAGCTCTTCAGGTCCTGGACGCCTGATGACACTCCCCAGATGGAAATAGTCCAGCTCTTGGCTTCTCTGGAAAAGAACACAAATGTAAATAAGTTACACCATATAGGCGGAAACGTTTTTTTTTTTAATTGTTCGTAGAGGTACTCGATCCTTGAAAGTACTTAACGAAATTATCAATCCTAAAATACCAAAATTACGTTAAGTCTTTAAATTCCAACAAGACTTTTTCTTACAATGTTTGCCCGGAATCAAAATCTTGGATTCGTAGATATTTATAATCTTTTCTTCTTTAACATTACACATGGTGCGTATTGATATTAAATTCCATTTTTTCGAACTTGCTTTGTGATACACAATGATATTCCGTTATATATGTTTCTATTTAATTTTTAATTTCTAGGTTTTGTCACTTTTTCCTCCTTTGAGAAGGAAAGAGAGAGAGAGAGAGAGAGAGAGAGAGAGAGAGAGAGAGAGAGAGATTGTTAACAAAACAAGGTTCCATAAAATTCAGTTTAAGCTCTTGATTTTGGTAGATTGGCTTTGGCGCAATGGCCATATTTGGCCAAGCTGTGTTTAAAAAATATCGCCAAGCTATGAAAACAGAAAGAAAGCCTTTGACAAAGAATACGTTCAGGGGGGGGGGGAATAGAACATGAGATGATCTTCTATCTTTGCTTTACAGACTCAACAATACAACGTCGGCTAAGAGCAGAAATTCATTAACTGAACCAAATTGTTTTTTACTGAGCATCTCTTTAAAGAATAACTTTGGATTTTCAACACAAAGTATAATAAATATAAACATTTTCAAAAGTGTTAGATATCTTTTAAACGCTTTACAAAATGATTATGTATTTTTTATCGTCAGGAAAACGGGCATTTAGTTTCTCCGTGAAAAAGTCAGCTTATGAGTTTTTGCCCAGAGTTGACGAAAAACGAAATTAAAACCTTGCTTACTTCTTTAGTCGGACTTCGCTTTGTCCTTCACAACTTCGTAGGATTCATATCATACTATTAAAATTTGAAGTCTTGTTGTTGGAGGTCAGTAATCTTCAAAGTAGATTCTAATGCGGAATCCACGTTGAAATGTTTCCTTGTTTAATTTAATATGGATGTGGGTGTTTACTTTTGTCTATTGCAGATATGTCACCAAAATATGACATTTATGTGTCGGGCTCCAGGTCAAAGCTCCATCTGAAAAGCAATATGCATAAAATGAAGCCAAATAAGTTAATCACCGTGTATTATTTCGAAGTTAGCATATGAATGTTACTTTTAATATGCCAGAAGTTACATCGAAGCATTTAGTTAAATAATTCAGCTCAAGCTGTAGTTAAATATTTATACAAGTAAAACGTAACGATAAAATGTTTGTATGTAGGTAGTAAATTACAGTCGCAATGGCGAAAACAAGGTGGAGCACATTGGCGGAAGGTCATATATGAATCCCGAAAGGAAAGATCTGAGTACACCTCGTAATTTTGAATAGCGATATGATGACGAGGTCAACATTTATCTCTAACTTAACACTCAAACGCGAGAACATTTGATGCCACGACAGGTTTAATGTGATCTAGCCCCCACAAACGCTACGCTCTATAGTTCTAACTAGTTTCGAATTCACAACCCTCCAGATGTTAATCCGTTATTCTTCCAACCAGACTACAACCTCCTTAATTAGGTTTATTCATGGCTCTCAGTGCAGTGTAACCACTACACTTCATCACTTTTTTTGCCATTCGCTTATGTTCCTGTTACCGCTGTTCTTACTTATATTTTTCGTAATATAGACCTTTCGTATCATTTGTGATAGGCCTTTCGTATCATTTTCACTCATCTAATGCCAATTAAGTGCAAAGTGGCAACTGTATCCTTACAGTTCCATAAGTTTTGTTCACAGGTGTAATTTCATTATTCCCCTTAATAAAAGGTAGGGGAAGGTAGGACAAAACCGGGTAGCCGGATAAAACCAGGACCCGGCAGTTTTGGCTCGATTAGAACTGCCATCTGTGGGATAACGCATGAAACTAGTTGCAGACAGCCGCCATGTTATTTGGTAATGGTAATTTTAGTTAACGTCGTACTAGAGCAACACAACGGGCTATTGACGACGGTCCGGGATCAGTCACTTAAGGGAAAGATCCGAAGACAACACCTCGTAATTTTGAACCACGGTCAGATGACGAAGCAACATCTGTGCTGGCACCCCACTCTCCAAACTTCCACACCAACCCAACGTGAGAACTTTCGTCCACGACATATTTACGGTGCACCAGCCGCCTCTACACCATACGCTTACAAACATCCATGCCCGGACCCGGATTCGAACCAGGAACCTTCCGATCTAGAGGCTAACACCTTAACCACTATACCGGTGGGTCGGTTCATGTTATTTGGAGTTGAATGAAATGCAGTGAGGATTATGTGCTTGTCAACGCCGATGTTTTGAAACATTCGAGTAGAAAAAGTTCGATTTTAAACCACCGAATTTTGCTCTGTAGTTTCTAATTGCTTGAAGATTTATCTTAGGTAAGTCCAACACCTTATAACACCTCTTTCAGCTATTATTTTAAATGATTAAAAAACGTTTTGCTTCATGTTTGAAATATGCTCAGCCTTCTTTTCTGATTAATGGCGCTGTCAAATGATACAGGGACCTTGACAGTTGGACAGGACCGGGAAGTACCCGGTTTTGAACTACTATTTTGTTTTTTACTGTGTGAAATGGAAATGGTTTGTTTAATTTCTAAACATACCTGCTTAAAAAGCAAGTATCATTTTATAATTGGTACAAAAATGCATCTTTATTACTTTTTCGAAGGGATTGTATAAATATAGGTTACTATATTGTAATACCTTACTTTTTTTTGTACAAATATAAAATTAATAATTATTGACAGTTAGCAAAATTATATATAAAAAATTAAATCGTGTTTGGCAGTTTATTCCAATTTTTTTTTGTTTTCAAAGAAGGGCAGGCTAGAATTAATAAATTGAAACTTTAACAAATTTATGATCTTGCTAGAATATAAATTACACTCATAAAAAATTAATTTAATAATAATGACCCGGTTTTGTTCAACTTTCACTTAATTATTATCAATTGTTAGTCTCTATATATTTTGATTTTAATTGAAAAACCTTCTGATGTGCACTCACTTCAAACGATTTGCCTTCAAGTATCTTATCTTTTCCACTGTGTAGGCAATGGATGATAAGTAATCCTGAATCTCCAGCAATTCGCCAATAAACCCTGAAAAAAGAAGTTTACATAAGTCCGTATTCTTGAGGTTCCAATCATAGACGTCAATTATAGTATATAAGCAATAATAATATAGAATAAAATATGAATCTCTCTAAAATTTAATATTGAACGATGCTTCAAACAGTGGGACCAGCATATCGACTAGTAAACATGTGACTGCTCTACGAAAACTGGACTTGAACTTGATTAAAATTAACCTTTTAAACGCCGCAATTCATTTTTAAAGTTTTTTTATTTTAATTTTTTGCTTAAATGGCTTATTTTACAGATAGTATAACTGTTCTAGACCTTTTTTGGCCCCAAAAAAAATCCTAAGTATGATTTTGAGGATGTTCCCATTTGGGAACATTGGCGTTTGGGATGAAGTAAATAGGGGCATTTTTCCGAAAAGTAATTTTTTTGTAATAGACTCAAAAAGAGGACTAAGTATGGTTTCTGTTTCATACTTTTATATATTTCTCTTCGGAAGGATACATTTTTCTCTTATTGCCAGTGCTACGGGGGAAGCAAGATAAATGTATCTGCTTTTTACATGCAAGGCACTGCTTTCTAACATTCTTCTTGCACAATGCGCAACGTCCTCGGGTGCAAGCGACGAGATAGTGTTCGTACGTCTTTCTAAGGTGAATTGGTAGATGAGATCGTGGTCCTGGTCTTGCTGAGATGACTTGATCCTAGTGGAGCCTCTTTTTTGTCACCATCCTATTTCCCTAAGTAAATTTTCATCCTATATAGATACCCATTAGATGAGCATATCATCCAAATTTTGTATCCAAATCTGATGGGGTTTCCGCGAATAAGCATCTTACAAGAATGACGTCCGTAATACGGCACCATTGATCAGTCAATGTTGAGTTTATCGTGAAAAACTCCAAACTGAATCTAGTTTCTACACATATTATCGAATATTGGCGCAATCATTTTTAGTTTATTACCCGGTTGAACATCCTTATTGTTGTCAACAAGATGGAAGTACTTTTTAAGCTGACGAAAGCTTGCTCTAGCCATTATCTTAGGAAAGATTGTAACACATGTGTCTCCAGAATTACTCTACTATAAGTCCTCTGTAGGCATCGTGTGGTAACCGCTCAAAAGAAGTAAACCTAGTAACTGAAGAATATCTTCACAGCTAACTGTTATTATCTGCCCCTTTGCAGTGTATACAACTGTCATCTCAACTAGATGTTGCACATAATTCATAGGGAGTATTTTGTGGAATAACTCTAGAGGATCCATTGTTTCAAGCTCGGGAAATTTTTCAGCCAGCTTTTCGAGGCTTTTCCCTGAAATATCATTGAAAAATTCCTGCGCGGCTCGCAGGAACTTGCGATGCATCTTTGAAAGATGTAGTTGACACGTAGTGATACCTGAGAAGCACTTGAATAGTCCATTCTTATTAGGAAAGGCGTATTAAGTAAAAAAAATAAATGATTAAAACTACACCGTTCAGCGTATACTACACAGTAGTACTCTCTGAGATAGGCGAAAAAGAAAATCTTTGGTCAGAATGAAACACATTGGTTGAAACCGTAACGACTACAGGTCACACCTTCGTCGAGTCTTGAAAAAGGAATGTTGTTGGAATGTGATCTTTGAAAAGGTCATTCAAAACGCGCACCTCTCTTTTCTACCCGTAAATCATGTGATACATTTCAACCAACCATTTCACCAAAAGGGAATGTGGTTACTATTCTTGTAAGATGATTAGAGTGAAAGAAATCATCCCAATCGTAAACATTTATAACTGTAACAACGCGATTACCTTACAATAGAGTATCACGTTTTACAGAGAAAACGGGTGTTAGGCACATGCAAATGCAAAAGTGCCAGTTGGAAGTAAGAAAGAATAAGCCACCACATTTATTAAGTTACCCATAGCAGAAGAATTGCGATAATTAAAAAAAAAGGAGAGTATTGTCTCAAATTTTGCGAGTTGAAAAAATCCCCTCAAACACTATACCCCAAACGCCAATGTTCCCAATTGGGAACATCAAAATTGTTGTAAGAATTACTTATTACAAATGACACTTGATAATATTTTGTTAATTTGAACGAGAATATATGTCCCTTGACTACCAAATCACGTCAGTAAAAAAATTTTAAAATTTAATTTTAAAACAGCAGAAATTAAAATGTGCATGAAACTTTAAAGTTCACAAATTGAGTAAATTTGACCCAAATTATGTAAAAAGATGAATTTATTTTTTGAAAAACGGTAGCACCTAAAATAAATTCATATTATTATGTGACATTTCGGAAAGTATGAATATTCTAAACAAAAAATAAAGTTATTAAAAAAATTCACAAAAAAAAGTTCCCATTTGGGAACATTGGCAGGTAAAAGGTTAAAGTAATATATATATATATATATATATATATGCTACCTCTAAAGCTGAAAAGCCGTTAGTGTGCACATTACATAGCTAATCTGTAGATTAACCTTTTTGCACCGTTAATGTGCAGAAGAAGAGTGTTCCGCATTTAACCTAGGTAATGTCCACATTAACGGCTTCCCTAATTCCGCATTTTTTTTAAACTGTAATAATATTCTAAGCCGTTTGATTCTTTCTATTATAGTTTTTTAATTGATTGATGATTGATTCTAGCATTGAATTAGTTGATTGTTTGATTGTATTAACTTGATTTTTTAGATATTTGAAAAACAAATAAATATTATTATGTTAATTTAAGCTAGCAGAAACGTTGTTGTTCCAGCAAAGATCTTATTTTCACTTTAACGAGTGCCTAGTAGGTAATGTGCAAATTATCCAGGTTGTTTGAGAAGTGAAACACACACACACAGATATACAGATATATATATATATATATATATATATATATATATATATATATATATATATATATATATATATATATATATATATATATATATATATATATATATATATATATATATATATATATATATATATATATATATATATATATATATATATATATATATATATATATATATATATATTTTGGAAAGAATTTATGACTTGAAATTTACCATATCTTGATCTTTGGAGGTACGTGACGTGGTGTCCAGTAAATTCGACTCCTATATCATCTTTCATTCCAGATAAGAGTATATCTGCAGGAAAGAAAAATGTGTTGTGTTATAAAGTTGTTTCTACGAATAATAGAAAACCCGTTTTCACGGGAGTAAAGTATTTTTTAACTGAACTTTGACTAAACACAGTACATAATATACTATCAAAAATTTTTTTTACACCAAAACATTCTTTAGTGATGGAAAATATAGGTATGTAATAGTATCTTTTGAAACGATTCTATTGTATCATTCTGGAATAGAATCATTTGTATTTTGCACACACACGGAAAGTGGTAACCCACTTGCTAGAGTACCGGGGCTATTACTTGGGCATAGTTCAATTAACGTCGCATTGGAACAACACGATGTGCTATTTGCGACGGCCCGGGATCAATCTGGACATGATGACATCCACATGAGTTGCCTCCCGAAAAGAACGTACCAGTATAATATTTTCAAGGAATTCCATTCAAAGGAAAGGATTAATTGTATAGTTCTACCTGGTTGTATAACCATGAAAGGACCAATTGAATCGCTTTAAATGATTCAATAACACGGAAAGGACCAATTGAATCCTTGATATCTTCGACCAATCAATGTAGTTATTTATTCATCAAGTGTGTTGTCGGGTAAAACCAATACTACTAGGGTATTTAGCGACGCTCAGTAGGTGGACAACAAAATCCTATACGCACCTACGTCTGGAATACACCGAACCTCGTATGCACTATAGGGCTGCCACATCTTCTTTACAATCTTCTTTTCATTGCAAAAGATCCGGTGGAGCTTTGTTAAGTGTCTCGTATTTTTCACAGGCACTTTCTGGAATAAAAAAAGCATGTCAATTATATGCATATATATCATAAAAAGCATAAGCATACATTTGGTACTTTGTCAAAATCACGAATCTTCAATTGGGCGTGTTTACAAATTAGAGAACAAATGGAGCGGACCTATTAGAGCTTAATTTCTTTCAAAGTCATACAAGTATCAAAATAACCGCCTAACCCTGTAAGGGGTTCACGCGAATCATTCCACCTTACAGAACGCAGTCTTTCCAGCATAACTTCCTTACAATTTTGACCATCTTAACCAATATAATGTATTGAAAAGATTCTATTCTTAGGAAAGGAACAGTAGAATGTTTCAGGAGGAATGTATTTTAAGAAATGGACCAATAGAATATCTTCTAAGAACTATATTCCAAGAAAAGTAAGGACATAATATTTCAAAATGATTCTATTCTAAGGAATAGATCACACGAATCTCTCTCTCCTTCCAAGGAATTCTATTCAAAGGTGAACCAATAAAATCTTTTCTAGGAGCTCTAATCCAAGGAAAGTAACAATATAATCTCACCAAAGGATTTTATTCGAAAGGATGGAACAATATAGATATTCTTGACATTCGAAATAATCCATGTATTCTATAAACTAATAGATGTAATTATTTAGTCACTGATTGTGACACGGAGAAAGAACAGAAACATTTTAACATCATCCCCCTCCCCCCCACAGTGGTATATTCAATTACTTAGATTCCAATTTCTAACTTTTTCAGTTCAATGACCCCTTGGAAACTAAAAACTTTTTTAAGACCCTTGAGATTATATTTAATTGATATATAGACCTCCATAATCCTCCAAATGGCTTCGACAAGATAACACATCAATAAAGGTTTGAGCAATGCTGCTTATACCAAGATTTCTCGTTATCAGAGTTTTACAAATACCTTTATAAGGAGCATAAGCAGGCCCTGATTTACCATTAGGCCCGTGAGGCACGGGCCTAGGGCCCCCATAATTTAGAGGGCCTCTAAGTTTCAAAAGTATCTAAAAATTATAAAAAGTTTTTAAGTAGTTACATAAATTATTGGGTATTTACGTAAATGAACGTCGACCGTTTCCCCCATTATCACATTCTTGTAATTACATTAGTTATCTAACTATTATGTTTTTAATTTCCATCTGCTTTATTTTGTTTTGCCAAGAGTTATAAGTAATGTCACGATTTTCTCAAACCTTTTGGTGACATCTGTGAAACGGTCAACAGTCAAATACGTAAGTACCAATTATTGTTATAAAATTAGTTTTTGTGATGAACAAATAATATGAGGGAGGGGCCCCTTCCTGCGTGTTGTGCCTACTATACCAAATTTTCTAAATCGGGCCCTGAGCATAAGAACAAATATCAGTCTTTCACCCTAAAGACGTGAGTGATATATCGTCCATCAAAATCAGACAATTTTTTTTCTGATAACGAGATATCTCGTCATCAAGACAGTGCCGATTTTTTTACAGTGATCTGGTCAGTTCATTTCTGATTACAAGATATCTCGTCCATCAAGGTCAGAGTGTTTTTTTTTCTATTGCCGGCACACCTTGTAGCGACATCTACTGGAAGGATTAGAAACTACAGATCCCTACTTTTCACCGTAAGGTGACTGTGAACTTTCAAACGCACCAAATGGAGAAGAGAAGAAAGGCTGAAGGTAGTTGGCAATGTGAATTTATTTATTTCAGTTCACAAGTTTGACTAGCTATTTTTTTCAAAGGTAAACTGTACCTACGATGGCTCTGAAGTTTGAAGAAAAAGAAAACTTAAACTTGCGGGAGAAGGATTTTCAGAGAAAATAAACAAATCAGTCTGAAGATTTAACTTCTGCTTCCGAATGATTTATCGTGATATGTGTCAGGTTTACATTAAAATGTAATTTATCGGTGTTTTCACAGCGTTTGGCTTTTAATCTAATTGGTGTTTTCCAGTCAACTGTCCAAGTGAGAGAGATCAATTACAATTTTAATTCTACGGAATTTTATTTCATTAAGTGCTGAAAGGTGACTTCACGTTTGGAATACGTACAAGAAAGTCGAATCATCGCAGAAACACTTCCGCCACCTGTACTTATTTAGCTTAATGAAAAAGGTTTCTCACAAATTCAAAAAATTTCCCTTTGGGATTGATCTTGGTCCATCGGCACTAGCACTGGAGAGACTCACCGGGCTATTGGCAACGATATGGGTAATGGTAATGGTAATGGTAATTTTAGTTAACGTCGTACTAGAGCAACACAACGGGCTATTGACGACGGTCCGGGATCAGTCCCTTAAGGGAAAGATACGAGGACAACACCTCGTAATTTTGAACCACGGTCAGGTGACGAAGCAACACCTGAGCTGGAACCCCACTCTCCAAACTTCCACGCCAACCCAACGTGAGGACTTTCGGCCACGACAGATTTAAGGTGCACCAGCCGCCTCTACACCATACGTTTACAAACATCCATACCCGGATTCGAACCGGGAACCTTCCGATCTAGAGGCTAACACCTTAACCACTATACCGGTTGGTCGGCGGCCACGATATGGGATCAATCTCAAAGGAAAAGATCTTCGGTCATCATTTTGAACTATTGAAAGTTTGTATGTTGATGAGGTCAATACTAGAGCCTGCACCCCTTTCTTAAAACATCCACACCACATCATGCCATTGAGATTGCTCCAGTGTGACGTAAAGTTAAGTTTCCACCCACCCACATTAAATCTGTCGTCTCGTCAAATGTCATCACTTTGGCGTGGTGTGAAATTTTGGAGAGTGGGGTTCAAGCTCAGGTGTCATCAGACAATGGTTCAAAATAACGTTATCCACGGATCTTTCTCTTTGGGATTGGTCCCGGACGGTATTCAATAGACCGCTGTGTTTCTCTAGTACAACGTTCACTAAAAATACCAATAATGGTGGCTCCCTCGTCTTCTGACCTAGTTATGTACTCATGGTAAAAAGTCAATAAAAGCTTTAAATGATCGGTCATCTACAGCCCTGGATAGGTAAAAATCAGTGACTTTAAGAATCGAAAGTATTGTCTCACTATAACATACTTTAAGAATCGATATTTTTGCTTCAAGTTTTATCGATCGAGTCTGATAAATTTTATCAAGGTTTTCCTTAGCGCTATTAGACGTTAAGACACTGTTTGATTTTGGCTCTAATTCCTGGTCGTATTAACTTCATTGTTTTCCTCATATAATATTACAACTCACAACCATCGAAAAATAGTAGTAGGCCCAACCCGTTTATAACAGCCACACATTCCTTCTAGAAGGATGAAAAACTACACATTAACCCTGGATTCGAACCAGGGCCTATCGATCCAGAAACCAGCACCTTACCCGCTAGACCGATTTGTCGGCTCTAAGCCTCTCTAAAAAGTTTTATCTCGAGTTTTGTAAGTTACCTTCCATGTGGAGATCAGCCGCATGATGGGAACTACGTATAATCCCTCCAGAATGGCCTTTGTGCAGTGCAGGTTGTTGAGTTTATAGAGTCGCTTGGCGATGAGGATGAATTTGTTCACCACCACGGCTCTCACATCCGCAGTCGGCGTGCTCAGAACAACGTCCTGTACCCACGTGCACACCTGTTGAATAAATAAAAGAGGTTATTCAATTTGAAGTCTGTAGGTACAAAGATTGAAAAGTTTGAAAGTCTCTTAGAGTAAGATGAACTCACATTCACGGATCTTGCCAGGAGTTCGCAGATGTTTAGGCATTGCTTCCAGTCTCTCCTAGCAGAATGGAATAACTCCTGAAACAGACGAATCGCATTTTGTAAACAACTGAATGTTAGATTAAAAGAAAAACTCTTCACAACGAATAATAGTCAACAGTAAAAAAAGGTTTCGAATAAGGTCTAGATGAAAAAAACCCAACAAACTGGCACTTGACCTGGGCTTCTGTACTCAAAAGCCGTAGGATAACGTATCCATGATTGCAAATTGAATTAAAAAAGGGTTTGTGTTAACTCCGTTTATTTTGTTAAAAGCGAAATGTTGGAGTAAATGAAAACTCCTTAGCCAGAATAATAGTCAACAGTAAAAAAAAAAAGATTTAGAACAACGTATAGGGGAAATAGTAACAACAACAAACTGGTCGATGACCACGATATTCTGTACCAATAAGTCGTAGGATAACGTATCTATGACAATAAATGGATTTGAAAAAGGCTTTGTTTACCCCGTTTTCCATCTAACCGTAACGAGGTTTAAAAATTAATTTGGAGAATTTCTCCTGTGGGGAAATTGACACACCCCTGTACTATATCACAGTTACATTCTTACAGCATTATGGTATTTAAGGACACCTGTCGACTACCTTAAAATACTACATTGCTCATGAACGTCTGAAATGATTTTTTTTTACCTCACGAGTGACGCCTTTAAAGTTCCCCCAGTCCATCAAGGTGAGTTGGTTCTGAAAAATTTAAATATAACACATTCAAAATATGACAATGTGATCCAGTAGCTAATTTCAATAAAATGCCACAACACAATAGTATTATCCCATAGGTGGTTTTTCATGTTAATGAATTCTCAAACATTTTCTTATGCACATAGTAACATTAATTCAAACTAAACTGTGCAAAAAGTGAACTTACAGCGATGTCTTCCGGTTTGTATCTCAGGAAAGCTTCCACAACCCGTGGTATCGGATGACACTCCTCCTGTGGAAAAACAAAAAGTCCTTATTTCAACCTATTCTTGGTTCAAGGGCCAGAGCACTAACATCGGGTAACACACAGGCTAACTTCAACAAATGATACTTAATAAGATACAAGAGTTTGAAATTATGACAACTGTGAAAAATTGCAAGAAAATAATTAAATTTTTGATTCAAATAAATCTTCACAAAAATTCTTTTATACCCATCTTTCCAATGTTGATTTCTCGCGCGCGCGCGATCTCTCTCGAATACCAAATTTTTTTATAAAAGGATGCATTCGGACGATTATACTTGTCTTATGTCTTGGAGTATGGAAGATATTTGTTTTGAAAATGATTAAAAGATCAAGCTTTATTTTCATTTAGTTAGGATAATTGATTGTATGTGGAGAGTAAGATATTAATAAATAATCAATTAATTTTTCTAATTGCTAGAACGTTCAAGAATTTTTCTCTTCAAACTTAAACACGACTTCTTTCAACTTCACAACTAACGAGCTCTCTACATGGAAATGTTTCGGACATTTTTATTTTAGGAACATTTAATTGAAATAAATAACATTTTCAGTTGTATAGTTAAATATTAATACAAGAACTGTCGTTTAAGGTGAGTTTACTTACCAAATCGGAGGCTGCGTCTTTTTTTCCCAGACGGTCATCTTTGACGTTGGTGAAACTGAAACAAGTAAAAATGTCTTACACAGCGACACATGACTATGATCAGAAAGGGAATACATTTGAAACTTTGGAACAAGGAAAAACAGTAATAACCAGGTAACCACAAAAAGTGCCTCCGATTCTTTCCCTTTGAGGGTATAATCAGGAATGGGCACTCCTTGGTACTTTATTAAAAAGAAAAGAAACAAATAAATAATTAATAATAAAAAAAAATGAAATTTCGATGAGTACAAGTGTGATATAGAAATCCCTTTCTCCGAGGGATTGTCCAATTAAACTAATTTTCTGTAGTACAATTTTAAATAACTGACCGAAAGATCATTTAATTGCATAGTTTTGCAAACTACAAAATCGCCATAAATGATATCATTCTAGCTAACAAAAAGAAACCCAACCTTCTGAAAGTTTTAGGACGAGGCAGTCAATTAAAATGGCGTGATTATAATTTTAAATGTCTAGTTTAATTAAATGTAAATTTTAAAAATTTGTATTGTAATCAAATTGCAGATTCTTTGTACATTTAGTAACGTCTCAATGCACCTTTTCACACGAATAAAGCGATGGGATACACGTTAGGAAAAGATAGTCAAAATACACAAAGCAATCTCATTTCTGTAAATTAAATCAGACATTCTAAACTACCAAACGCCCAAACTCAAAACATAAAGTAATTTGGTAAACACTTACAGATTTTTAAATCCCTTCCAGAATCGTCGAGCCATTTTCAATCTTAGAAGATATTAACAGCTTAAGTGTGGACTCAAGAAGTAATAAGTTGAGTTTCTCAACGAAGTTAATTCAAATCGCAAAAAAATCGATCCAAATTCAAAGTGAAATATCAGAAGTTCGATTTTTCAACGCTAATAGCACAAAAACTTTGCATGAAATGGGAAGAAACAGAGCATCGAATTGTACTGTTTGGAGAAAGCATTGTTATGCAAAGCTACGTAACAATATTCAAAAGTTTACTGTTTGAAAATTGAATGAACTGTTGGAGGTTTCAGACATTATTACAGATCATTATTAGAGTTGTTACAATGGGATTTGATTATTAACAATGAGTGAATGGCAACAGAGAGAAAACTATTGATATAGATGATATGCTCATAAACACTCAAATTTATTATTAATATAATTAAATATAAAATATAAAAAACAATTGTAAGATATTTTAGCATAAAATAGTGTAAAATTATAATTATTTTTGCATAAATAGAGTAAAATTTGAAATGTAATTTTTTACAGCACCTTTTTTCATTTCAAACAAAAAAATTACTTTTTGATTTTGTAGGCTCACACACACACACACACATAGAACAAAATATTATCGAAAAGAAAATTCTTTTAAAAGCAATGTAAGCATAAATAGTATTTTAACAAAAATAATTCAAATGAATACATATACTAAGTTTAAATTTCAATGTATGAAAACTTAAACATACAGTACAATAATGATCCAAAATGTTACATACTTGTATAAGGTATGTAAAAGGGAATAACTTCGAGCCGTGGTAGCTCAGTCAGTAGAGCGTCGGGTTTGCATCGGAAGGGTTGTGGGTTCTGTCCTCAGCGGAGCCAGCAATTCTGATGATTGCAAGATCGGCGCTTGACCTGGCTAAAGACCGTCGTGTTCTCTAATGGTGACTGGGGTACGTTAAATAGGTCGTGGTCACAAAGTCTCCCATACCAAATCAATACCTCTGGGGGTACCTGATCAGGGGGTTATCGGCCTCTGATTGGGATCTAAATTACGATATGTGTGAGTGAATGGATGTGTGAAAAGGACTTTCCTGTAAAACGGATGTGTCATGTATGAAGAAGTCCAACCCTCCGGGGCAATGGCACCCCCAATTGGGCCATATATGGCCCGCACTACAACAACAAGGGAATAACTAATTTTAGAATCTTTTCTAGGATTTTTTTTATACGGATGTATACGTAAGTAAGAAGCAGAAGCCTAATCACAGTTACATTCACAATTGATAACTTATACTCAAAAACTTTCGTTTTACCATAGAGTAAAAAAGGTCATAATTGCGTATTCGAAAAACAGTATCTAATGTAGGACACCTACGGATTTGTCACAAACCCACAACAATTTCTCTTTTTGTCATAAAAAATGTACACTTTTAGTACTACATATGTAAAAATCGAGTTCACACACAGTTCCGGTGAACTTAATATTTAATTAATGATTGAGGTGCAGCTGATGATATTTACAGGTGAGTGTTCATATGACGAGTACACAATAGCGATGCCCGTCTGGCATATCTAAGCCACAAACAACGGTGGCACGTATTGCTCATTCGAGTCCTTTCCGAACATCAGAGGAACGTCCTTCCTCTTTTATGTTTGACCTTCTTCTCCTCATTCGCTGTTCGCGCAGCCCATAGGAGATAGAGGGCGCTGGTGATGAGGAGTGGGGGAGGTTTGTAGTTTAACCCTTTCAGATTCGGCAGTCCTGCGTACAGACGTCCTCGGCTGGCAACTACACAACACATCAAATGAAAGGTATACAGAAGGATGAATCTGAAAAATACAAAAGAAAAAAAAAGGGAAAGAAGGTATCTTGTTCTATGTACATTCACTAGTGCAGGTTATTCGACCATAGTTTCATATGGTCGTCAGCGGTAGATGTCTGGTTAGGTCCGTCATGGCAACCGACCTTTTCTACATCATACCGGTCGTTGAGTTTGACAGATGTGACTTTGTAAGGGCCGTAAAACTTGGCTCTCAGTTTTAAGCCGACCCCATACTGAGTCCTTTGAATGGCAACTAAGTCATTCAGCTTGTAGAGGTAGTGTTTCTTTCTCTTCTTGTTGAACTGTCTTCTATTTTCTTCTTGTAGCTGTAGGATGTTTCTTTTAGCGTCGTTCCTCATCTCATCACGTTCATGCATTGATGATTTAAATACTCTTCATTCAGCACTTCGTTGATTCTCACGTCTTCTTTGGTTTTCATTCTCGTTCCCAACATCAGTTCAAATGGGGTGTACTGTTGATCACGCGTTGTACGTTGGACACATATCTGAACTATTTGGCCGGATCTTCATGAGAAAGCTTTGCCAAAACAGGTATTAGTATCCTGTGCATTCGTTCAATCTGTCCATTTCCTCTGGGTATTCCAGTCGTGATTTTCACATGTTCTATTCCTTCGTCGGTGCAGTAAGTTTCAAACTCATTTGCAGTAAAGGCAGAACCTCTGTCGGTAACTATCCTGGCAGGATTTCCAAATACCGTTTGCTGTAATTTTAATTTATCAACAGCTTCCTGTGAGGATGGAGATTTTACAGGGTAAAACCAGGATAATTTTGTAAACGCATCTACGACAATAAAAATATGTTGGTATCGTTTATTTATAGATGGAAGGGGTCCAATGAAATCTATATGGTAAGTACTTAATGGAATGCTTTCTTTGGGTATAGGGTTCAAAAAGCCTTCACCCTTACCATGCTTTCTATTATACAGGATACAATCTACACCATTAGCAATTACACTTTCAATTTTGTTTCGTACTTAAGGGATATAAAATTCTTGCTCTAGTATTTTTTCTGTCTTTGCGATAGCAAAATGACCATTTTTATGCACTTTCCGTATAATTTCTTTTTGTAACGCTTCTGGTACTACTACGAGATCTCTTCCGTTTTCAAATTTATACAAAACGTCGTTTTTAACAGAGGAACCCTTTTCTTCACCATTCTCAACTAAGGTTTAGATTAATTTTATATGTTCGTCCTCATTTTGAGCAGGTATTATTTTATTCATTTCTTGTGCTCGTGTAACGACCAAAACGGCGTTACGACTAAGAGCGTCTACATGTCTCATGGAAGTTCCTGACCTATGAACAATTTTGTAATCGAATTCTTCTAGGAACAAGGCCCAACGAGCTACTTTTGGCGTAAGCTCTTTCTTTGATAGTGTTTTCTGGAAAGCAACGCAGTCAGTTACAATTCTAAACTTTGAACCTAACAAATAGTTCCTAAATTTTTTTAGAGACAATTACTGCCAACGCTTCAAGCTCGTAACTGCAATATTTTTGCTGTTGGGGTTTTGTTTTTTTGCTCATATATTGTATCGGGTGTAAATTTCCATCATCGGTTTTCATTAACAATACAGATCCAAATCCGAGACTACTTGCATCAGTATGCAATTCCAGAGGTTCTCCCTGTTTAAAAATATGTAAAACAGGTTTATGAGACAAAATGTTCTTCAATTTGTTAAATGATTCTAATTGTTCTGCTCCAATCGTGAATACTTTTTCTTTTCGTAACAAGTCGCTTAATGGCTTAGCGATTAATGAAAAATACATTTACGGAAGTATCCCGTCAGTCCTAGAAAAGATTGCACTTTTTTTACCGATCTAGGGATAGGAAAATTTTTATAACCAAAGTTTTACTAGGTGATGGTTGAAGTGTACCATTTTCAATTACATATCCGAGAAATTCTATTTTTCTTTTTAAGAATTGGCACTTTTTGAAATTGAGTTTTAGACAATTGTCCGCGGCGACTTTTGAAACGCGTTTCAGTTTCTCTAAGTCTTCTGCTTCGTCCTGTGAAGGAATAATAATATCGTCTAAGTAAACTACGACCGTATTGTCATGAATTAGTTCTCTGAAGACATTATTAACGAATCGCATAAATACATTTGGAGATGTACACTGACCAAATGGAGCTTTTATAAATGCATACTGCCTATTATGAGTAACAAATGCGATACATTTTCTGCTAGCCTTTTCGATTTCCACATGGAAGAATCCATTCTTGAGATCGAGTGTAGTATAAACATTCGATGTTTCCATTTTATCTAGAACATCTTCTACTGAAGATTTTTATTTAGCTTTCTGTAGTCAATACAAAGCTGATGCAAGCCGTCTTTCTTATAAGGCCACGTTCAGATGGAGTTTTTCTAACGCGCGTTTTCGAAAAGTCCTTGTGAACACCCCTTTGCGCGTTTTGCAAGGTCGGCTTTCCTTAACGATATATGGAATGTACACTGCTGACCACCGTAAATGCAACACCCTGAAGGAAGCATGCAAATTATATGAAATTTACAACATGCATTAGCGGAGGTGACATTAAATTATGTTTTTATTCCTCTAATTCAAATTTATATCTTCGCGATGGTTTACGATAGAGTGAATATTTCAACGGTTTTCGGATCTGCGTAATGCCATCTGCCAGATCAACACCAAAAACGTAATGTTTTTCATAAAAAACAAATTTTCTGTAGTAGTCACTAATCTTTTTACGAAACGCATTTGGCTAGGACTTCACATTCATTGAAAATTTTCTAGAAGCACGGTGATAACTAAATAAGAAATATATTTGATACATTAAAATTAAATTGAAGAACTTTACAGAATGTGATTATTTTCGCATCGAAACGCAACGCAGACAATTCTGCAAGACAGGTGAAAATGTTATCTTTTGAAGAGATAAAATTAAATCGTGAAGTTGAACGCCTTTTTTAAACTAATTAATATATTTGTATTTTGTTTATTGAAAATACACTACTGGCCACCGTAAATGCAACACCCTGAAGGAAGCATGCAAATAATATGAAATTTACAACATGCATTAGCGGAGGTGGGATATGCAAATGATTAGAATTTCAGCGCAGACGCACATCACGAGCGCCTGTGGCGCCACTTCAAAGCGCTATTTAGGCTTGGAGATTTCGACGATTTTCAAGTACAGCAATTGTGTTTTTCTTGTGTTTTTTTCAAAAAAACGATCAATTATGCCTCGTAGAAAACAGAGATCATCTTTTGATCAAGTATCCGAGTTCGACAGAGGAAGGATAGTGGCCTACCGAGATTGTGGATTATCTATCAGGGAAATCGGAAGTCGTGTTGGACGAAACCAAACAACTGTAATGCGGATATGTGATTGTTGAATGCAGGAGGGTACGACGGACCGACGTGTTCGATCGCATCCACCTCAGTGCACCACTTCACGTGATGACAGGCATATTGTGCGTATGGCAGTGACGGATCGCTCAGCTACATCACGAACCATAGTACAGCACATTCAGTCTGTAACGCATCATCCAGTGTCTGCGCGTACCATTCGACGCCGTTTACAGCAGAGTGGTCTGTCCGCAAGACGTCCATTGCTTCGTCTATCCTTGACGCAGTACCACAGACGTGTCCACCGCCAATGGTGCGATGAAAGAAGGATGTGGACGGCAGAATGGAATGAAATTGTCTTTACTGACGAGTCACGCTTCTGTCTGCAACACCACGATGGTCGGATTCGAGTCTGGAGACACCGTGGAGAGAGGATGCTGAACAGCTGCTTTGTACCGCCACACTGGTCCTGCACCGGGTATTATGGTATGGGACGGTATTGGATATCACTCTCGCACTCCTCTAGTACGCATTGGCGGTACTTTAAACAGCCACCGCTACATCTCCGAGGTGTTGGAGCCAGTTGTACTTCCTTACCTTCAGGGCTTGCCCACGGCCATATTTCAACAGTATAATGCGCGACCACACGTGGCACGCATTGTCCAAGGGTTCTACGTCAATCGACAGATTGAATTGCTTCCCTAGCCAGCTGACTCTACGGATCTTTCGCCGATAGAAAACATGTGGTCCATGGTTGCTCAACGGTTGACCCAGATTACATCCCCAGCTGCCACTCCAGATCAACTTTGGCAACGTGTGGAAGCTGCTTGGTCTGCTGTACCCCAAGAACACATCCAAAGTCTCTTTGAATCAATGCCGAGGCGTGTGGCAGCGGTGATCTCCAACAATGACGGCTATTCTGGCTACTGATTTTGGCAGGAACCACACTTCACAGAAGCCTATAAATTTAATCATTTGATACTTGGTCAACATGTTATCTACAAAATAAATTTTGTTGTGATATCTCTTGTCTTTCTTGGTGTTGCAATTTGGGTGGCCAGCAGTGTATATACTCTAAATATATTAATAGGTATAGTTGATTAGATGATATATTCTCAAAATAAGTAGGAGTGCCGCAAAAAACTAGTAAGTTGGAGGGAGCCACTGTTTGATTACAAAGAAAAACACGGTCTATTTTTTATTTCTTTTCAGGTATTTGGCATCTGGATGCTCCTTTGCTGATTTGCACTACAGTTACAGGGTCGGCAAATCTACTATCGCAACTTTAATTAAACAAGTGTGCTAATCAATTTGGAACAGATTAAGACCGATCTGTATGCCAGAAATGACAAATGAAAAGTGGGAGGAAGTTTCAGAAGGATTTAAAAAATACTCTTATTTTCCGAATTTTATTGGTGCAATTGACGGAAAGCACATTCGAATGATCCAATCTGCTGATACAGGATCTCTATATTACAACTACAAGAATTTTTTTTTCTCGCGTTGTTAGCTGTATGTGACGCGAACTTTTATTTTTCTCTATGTTGACATTGGAGCATATGGGAAAAACAGTGACTTGGCTGTTTTCCAGGAGTTTTTAATGTACAGAAAACTTATAGAGCAGGCTTTAAAAATTCCAAATCCAAAACCTATATCCACCGTTTATACCATATTTTTGCCTCAGGTACTTGTAGGAGATGAAGCTTTTGGAATTTCGGAAAACGTCAAGCGCTCTATTTGTGGAAAATCTCTAACATACATCAAGAGAATTTTCAATTATCGCTTATCAAAAGCACGACGATATATGGAATGTACACTGCTGGCCACCGTAAATGCAACACCCTGAAGGAAGGATGCAAATTATATGAAATTTACAACATGCATTAGCGGAGGTGAGATATGCAAATGATTAGAATTTCAGCGCAGAAGCACATCACGCGCGCCTGTGGCGCCACTTCAAAGCGCTATTTAAGGCTTGGAGATTTCGACGATTTCAAGTACGGCAATTGTGTTTCTCTTGTGGTTTAAAAAAAAAAAAAACGATCAATTATGTCTCGTAGAAAACAGAGATCATCTTTTGATCAAGTATCCGAGTTCGACAGAGGAAGGATAGTGGCCTACCGAGATTGTGGATTATCTATCAGGGAAATCGGAAGTCGTGTTGGACGAAACCAAACAACTGTAATGCGGATATGTGATTGTTGAATGCAGGAGGGTACGACGGACCGACGTGTTCGATCGCATCCACCTCAGTGCACCACTTCACGTGATGACAGGCATATTGTGCGTATGGCAGTGACGGATCGCTCAGCTACATCACGAACCATAGTACAGCACATTCAGTCTGTAACGCATCATCCAGTGTCTGCGCGTACCATTCGACGCCGTTTACAGCAGAGTGGTCTGTCCGCAAGACGTCCATTGCTTCGTCTATCCTTGACGCAGTACCACAGACGTGTCCACCGCCAATGGTGCGATGAAAGAAGGATGTGGACGGCAGAATGGAATGAAATTGTCTTTACTGACGAGTCACGCTTCTGTCTGCAACACCACGATGGTCGGATTCGAGTCTGGAGACACCGTGGAGAGAGGATGCTGAACAGCTGCTTTGTACCGCCACACTGGTCCTGCACCGGGTATTATGGTATGGGACGGTATTGGATATCACTCTCGCACTCCTCTAGTACGCATTGGCGGTACTTTAAACAGCCACCGCTACATCTCCGAGGTGTTGGAGCCAGTTGTACTTCCTTACCTTCAGGGCTTGCCCACGGCCATATTTCAACAGTATAATGCGCGACCACACGCGGCACGCATTGTCCAAGGGTTCTACGTCAATCGACAGATTGAATTGCTTCCCTAGCCAGCTGACTCTACGGATCTTTCGCCGATAGAAAACATGTGGTCCATGGTTGCTCAACGGTGGACCCAGATTACATCCCCAGCTGCCACTCCAGATCAACTTTGGCAAAGTGTGGAAGCTGCTTGGTCTGCTGTACCCCAAGAACACATCCAAAGTCTCTTTGAATCAATGTCATTTAATACTTGGTTAACATGTTATCTACAAAATAAATTTTGTTGATAATTTGTAAATTTGTAAATTTGTGATATCTCTTGTCTTTCTTGGTGTTGCAATTTGGGTGGCCAGAAGTGTACATTTGGTATGATTGCGAACAAATGGCGAATATTTCATAGGGAAATGAAAACTAAAATTGACACAACCGATACTATAATTGAGGCTTGTTGCGTTCTGCACAATTATATAAGATCCCGAGATGGGTATCGAAATGATGATACTCTTTATGAAGCACCATTTACAAGCTTTAGTACCCGAAACATACCACGGGGAAACAAGTCAGGTAAAACTGTGAGAGATTTATATGCCGTGCTGCCGAGCGAGATGGGAGGGAGCGTTGTATTCCAAAGCTCCCAATCCAAATTCTCAGGCGATGTAATTTCTAAGGGAATGAAAAGGTGTTTGACTGAGATGTGGGGAGAGTATTTTGTGTGAAGTATTTCCATAGAAATTAACGTGCTGCCGAGCGAGATGGGAGGGAGCGTTGTAATTCCAAAGCTCCCAATCCAAGTTCTCAGGCGATGTAATTTCTAAGGGAATGAAAAGGTATATGACTGAGATGTGGGGAGAGTGTTTTGTGCGACGTATTCCCATAGAAATTAACGTGCTGCCGAGCGAGATGGGAGGGGGCGTTGTAATTTCAAAGCGCCCAATCCAAGTTCTCAGGCGATATAATTTCTAAGGGAATGAAAAGGTATTTGACTGAGATGTGGGGAGAGTGTTTTGTGCTAAGTATTGCCATAGAAATTAACGTGCTGCCGAGCGAGATGGGAGGGAGCGTTGTATTCCAAAGCTCCCAATCCAAGTTCTCAGGCGATGTAATTTCTTAGGGAATGAAAAGGTATTTGACTGAGATGTGGGGAGAGTGTTTTGTGCGAAATATTCCCATAGAAATTAACGTGCTGCCGAGCGAGATGGGATGGGGCGTTGTAATTTCAAAGCTCCCAATCCAAGTTCTCAGGCGATGTAATTTCTAAGGGAATGAAAAGGTATATGACTGAGATGTGGGGAGAGTGTTTTGTGCGACGTATTCCCATAGAAATTAACGTGCTGCCGAGCGAGATGGGAGGGAGCGTTGTAATTTCAAAGCTCCCAATCCAAGTTCTCAGGCGATGTAATTTCTAAGGGAATGAAAAGGTATTTGACTGAGATGTGGGGAGAGTATTTTGTGTGAAGTATTCCCATAGAAATTAACGTGCTGCCGAGCGAGATGTAAGGGAGCGTTGTTATTTCAAAGCTCCCAATCCAAGTTCTCAGGCGATGTAATTTCTAAGGGAATGAAAAGGTATTTGACTGAGATGTGTGGAGAGTGTTTTGTACTAAGTATTCCCATAGAAATTAACTTGCTGCCGAGCAAGATGGGAGGGAGCGTTGTATTCCAAAGCTCCCAATCCAAGTTCTCAGGCGATGTAATTTCTTAGGGAATGAAAAGGTATTTGACTCAGATGTGGGGAGAGTGTTTTGTGCGAAATATTCCCATAGAAATTAACGTGCTGCCGAGCGAGATGGGAGGGAGCGTTGTATTCCAAAGCTCCCAATCCAAGTTCTCAGGCGATGTAATTTCTTAGGGAATGAAAAGGTATTTGACTGAGATGTAGGGAGAGTGTTTTGTGCGAAATATTCCCATAGAAATTAACGTGCTGCCGAGCGAGATGGGAGGGGGCGTTGTAATTTCAAAGCTCCCAATCCAAGTTCTCAGTAGATGTAATTTCTAAGGGAATGAAAAGGTGTTTGACTGAGATGTGGGGAGAGTGTTTTGTGTCAATTATTCCCATAGAAATAACGTGCTGCCGAGCGAGAGCTCCCAATCCAAGTTCTCAGGCGATATAATTTCTAAGAGAATGAAAAGGTATTTGACTGAGATGTGGGGAGAGTGATTTGTGCGAAGTATTCCCATAGAAATTAACGTGCTGCCGAGCGAGATGGGAGGAAACGTTGTATTCCAAAGCTCCCAATCCAAGTTCTCAGGCGATGTAATTTCTAAGGGAATGAAAAGGTATTTGACTGAGATGTGGGGAGAGTGTTTTGTGCTAAGTATTCCCATAGAAATTAACGTGCTGCCGAGCGAGATGGGAGGGAGCGTTGTATTCCAAAGCTCCCAATCCAAGTTCTCAGGCGATGTAATTCCTAAGGGAATGAAAAGTTATTTGACTGAGATGTAGGGAGAGTGTTTTGTGTGAAGTATTCCCATAGAAATTAACGTGTTGCCGAGCGAGGTGGGAGGGAGCGTTGTAATTTCAAAGCTTCCAATCCAAGTTCTCAGGCGATGTAATTTCTAAGGGAATGAAAAGGTGTTTGACTAAGATGTGGGGAGAGTGTTTTGTGCTAAGTATTCCCATAGAAATTAACGTGCTGCCGAGCGAGGTGGGAGGGAGCGTTGTAATTTCAAAGCTTCCAATCCAAGTTCTCAGGTGATGTAATTTCTTAGGGAATGAAAAGGTATTTGACTGAGATGTGGGGAGAGTATTTTGTGCGAAATATTCCCATAGAAATTAAAGTGCTGCCGAGCGAGATGGGAGGGGGCGTTGTAATTTCAAAGCTCCCAATCCAAGTTCTCAGGCGTTGTAATTTCTAAGGGAATGAAAAGGTGTTTGACTGAGATGTGGGGAGAGTGTTTTGTGTGAAGTCTTCCCATAGAAATTAACGTGCTGCCGAGCGAGATGGGAGGGAGCGTTGTATTCCAAAGCTCCCAATCCAAATTCTCAGGCGATGTAATTTCTAAGGGAATGAAAAGGTGTTTGACTGAGATGTGGGGAGAGTATTTTGTGTGAAGTATTTCCATAGAAATTAACGTGCTGCCGAGCGAGATGGGAGGGAGCGTTGTAATTCCAAAGCTCCCAATCCAAGTTCTCAGGCGATGTAATTTCTAAGGGAATGAAAAGGTATATGACTGAGATGTGGGGAGAGTGTTTTGTGCGACGTATTCCCATAGAAATTAACGTGCTGCCGAGCGAGATGGGAGGGGGCGTTGTAATTTCAAAGCTCCCTATCCAAGTTCTCAGTAGATGTAATTTCTAAGGGAATGAAAAGGTGTTTGACTGAGATGTGGGGAGAGTGTTTTGTGTCAATTATTCCCATAGAAATAACGTGCTGCCGAGCGAGGTGGGAGGGAGCGTTGTAATTTCAAAGCTTCCAATCCAAGTTCTCAGGCGATGTAATTTCTAAGGGAATGAAAAGGTGTTTGACTGAGATGTGGGGAGAGTGTTTTGTGTGAAGTATTCCCATAGAAATTAACATGCTGCCGAGCGAGATGGGAGGGAGCCGTTGTAATTTCAAAGCTCCCAATCCAAGTTCTCAGGCGATGTAATTTCTAAGGGAATGAAAAGGTGTTTGACTGAGATGTGGGGAGAGTATTTTGTGTAAAGTATTCCCATAGAAATTAAAATGCTGCCGAGCGAGATGGGAGGAAGCGATGTAATTTCAAAGCTCCCAATCCAAGTTCTCAGGCGATATAATTTCTAAGAGAATGAAAAGGTATTTGACTGAGATGTGGGGAGAGTGTTTTGTGCGAAGTATTCCCATAGAAATTAACGTGCTGCCGAGCGAGATGGGAGGGAGCGTTGTATTCCAAAGCTCCCAATCCAAGTTCTCAGGCGATATAATTTCTAAGGGAATGAAAAGGTGTTTGACTGAGATGTGGGGAGAGTATTTTGTGTGAAGTATTCCCATAGAAATTAACGTGCTGCCGAGCGAGATGGGAGGGAGCGTTGTAATTTCAAAGCTCCCAATCCAAGTTCTCAGGCGACGTAATTTCTAAAGGAATGAAAAGGTGTTTGACTGAGATGTGGGGAGAGTGTTCTGTGAGAAATATTCCCATAGAAATTAACGTGCTGCCGAGCGAGATGGGAGGGAGCGTTGTATTCCAAAGCACCCAATCCAAGTTCTCAGGCGATGTAATTTCTAAGGGAATGAAAAGGTATTTGACTGAGATATGGGGAGAGTGTTTTGTGCTAAGTATTCCCATAGAAATTAACGTGCTGCCGAGCGAGATGGGAGGGAGCGTTGTATTCCAAAGCTCCCAAATCAAGTTCTCAGGCGATGTAATTCCTAAGGGAATGAAAAGGTATTTGACTGAGATGTGGGGAGAGTGTTTTGTGTGAAGTATTCCCATAGAAATTAACGTGCTGCCGAGCGAGGTGGGAGGGAGCGTTGTAATTTCAAAGCTTCCAATCCAAGTTCTCAGGCGATGAAATTTCTAAGGGAATGAAAAGGTGTTTGACTGAGATGTGGGGAGAGTGTTTTGTGAGAAATATTCCCATAGAAATTAACGTGCTGCCGAGCGAGATGGGAGGGAGCGTTGTATTCCAAAGCTCCCAATCCAAGTTCTCAGGCGATGTAATTCCTAAGGGAATGAAAAGGTATTTGACTGAGATGTGGGGAGAGTGTTTTGTGTGAAGTATTCCCATAGAAATTAACGTGCTGCCGAGCGAGGTGGGAGGGAGCGTTGTAATTTCAAAGCTTCCAATCCAAGTTCTCAGGCGATGTAATTTCTAAGGGAATGAAAAGGGGTTTGACTGAGATGTGGGGAGAGTGTTTTGTGCTAAGTATTCCCATAGAAATTAACGTGCTGCCGTGCGAGATGGGAGGGAGCGTTGTATTCCAAAGCTCCCAATCCAAGTTCTCAGGCGATGTAATTCCTAAGGGAATGAAAAGGTATTTGACTGAGATCTAGGGAGAGTGTTTTGTGTGAAGTATTCCCATAGAAATTAACGTGCTGCCGAGCGAGATGTGAGGGAGCGTTGTTATTTCAAAGCTCCCAATCCAAGTTCTCAGGCGATGTAATTTCTAAGGGAATGAAAAGGTATTTGACTGAGATGTGTGGAGAGTGTTTTGTACTAAGTATTCCCATAGAAATTAACGTGCTGCCGAGCAAGATGGGAGGGAGCGTTGTATTCCAAAGCTCCCAATCCAAGTTCTCAGGCGATGTAATTTCTTAGGGAATGAAAAGGTATTTGACTGAGATGTGGGGAGAGTGTTTTGTGCGAAATATTCCCATAGAAATTAACGTGCTGCCGAGCGAGATGGGAGGGAGCGTTGTATTCCAAAGCTCCCAATCCAAGTTCTCAGGCGATGTAATTTCTAAGGGAATGAAAAGGTATTTGACTGAGATGTGGGGAGAGTGTTTTGTGCTAAGTATTCCCATAGAAATTAACGTGCTGCCGAGCGAGATGGGAGGGAGCGTTGTATTCCAAAGCTCCCAATCCAAGTTCTCAGGCGATGTAATTCCTAAGGGAATGAAAAGGTATTTGACTGAGATGTAGGGAGAGTGTTTTGTGTGAAGTATTCCCATAGAAATTAACGTGCTGCCGAGCGAGGTGGGAGGGAGCGTTGTAATTTCAAAGCTTCCAATCCAAGTTCTCAGGCGATGTAATTTCTAAGGGAATGAAAAGGTGTTTGACTAAGATGTGGGGAGAGTGTTTTGTGCTAAGTATTCCCATAGAAATTAACGTGCTGCCGAGCGAGGTGGGAGGGAGCGTTGTAATTTCAAAGCTTCCAATCCAAGTTCTCAGGCGATGTAATTTCTAAGGGAATGAAAAGGTGTTTGACTGAGATGTGGGGAGAGTGTTTTGTGTGAAGTATTCCCATAGAAATTAACGTGCTGCCGAGCGAGATGGGAGGGAGCGTTGTATTCCAAAGCTCCCAATCCAAGTTCTCAGGCGATGTAATTTCTAAGGGAATGAAAAGGTGTTTGACTGAGATGTGGGGAGAGTATTTTGTGTAAAGTATTCCCATAGAAATTAAAGTGCTGCCGAGCGAGATGGGAGGGAGCGATGTAATTTCAAAGCTCCCAATCCAAGTTCTCAGGCGATATAATTTCTAAGAGAATGAAAAGGTATTTGACTGAGATGTGGGGAGAGTGTTTTGTGCGAAGTATTCCCATAAAAATTAACGTGCTGCCGAGCGAGATGGGAGGAAACGTTGTATTCCAAAGCTCCCAATCCAAGTTCTCAGGCGATGTAATTTCTAAGGGAATTAAAAGGTGTTTGACTGAGATGTGGGGAGAGTGTTTTGTGAGAAATATTCCCATAGAAATTAACGTGCTGCCGAGCGAGATGGGAGGGAGCGTTGTAATTTCAAAGCTCCCAATCCAAGTTCTCAGGCGATATAATTTCTAAGAGAATGAAAAGGTATTTGACTGAGATGTGGGGAGAGTGTTTTGTGCGAAGTATTCCTATAGAAATTAACGTGCTGCCGAGCGAGATGGGAGGGAGCGTTGTATTCCAAAGCTCCCAATCCAAGTTCTCAGGCGATGTAATTTCTAAGGGAATGAAAAGGTATTTAACTGAGATGTGGGGAGAGTATTTTGTGTGAAGTATTCCCATAGAAATTAACGTGCTGCCGAGCGAGATGGGAGGGAGCGTTGTATTCCAAAGCTCTCTATCCAAGTTCTCAGGCGATGTAATTTCTAAGGGAATGAAAAGGTGTTTGACTGAGATGTGGGGAGAGTATTTTGTGTGAAGTATTCCCATAGAAATTAACGTGCTGCCGAGCGAGATGGGAGGGAGCGTTGTAATTTCAAAGCTCCCAATCCAAGTTCTCATGCGATGTAATTCCTAAGGGAATGAAAAGGTATTTGACTAAGATGTGGGGAGAGTGTTTTGTGAGAAATATTCCCATAGAAATTAACGTGCTGCCGAGCGAGATGGGAGGGAGCGTTGTATTCCAAAGCTCCCAATCCAAGTTCTCAGGCGATATAATTTCTAAGGGAATGAAAAGGTATTTGACTGAGATGTGGGGAGAGTATTTTGTGCTAAGTATTCCCATAGAAATTAACGTGCTGCCGAGCGAGATGGGAGGGAGCGTTGTATTCCAAAGCTCCCAATCCAAGTTCTCAGGCGATGTAATTCCTAAGGGAATGAAAAGGTATTTGACTGAGATGTGGGGAGAGTGTTTTGTGTGAAGTATTCCCATAGAAATTAACGTGCTGCCGAGCGAGGTGGGAGGGAGCGTTGTAATTTCAAAGCTTCCAATCCAAGTTCTCAGGCGATGAAATTTCTAAGGGAATGAAAAGGTGTTTGACTGAGATGTGGGGAGAGTGTTTTGTGAGAAATATTCCCATAGAAATTAACGTGCTGCCGAGCGAGATGGGAGGGAGCGTTGTATTCCAAAGCTCCCAATCCAAGTTCTCAGGCGATGTAATACCTAAGGGAATGAAAAGGTATTTGACTGAGATGTGGGGAGAGTGTTTTGTGTGAAGTATTCCCATAGAAATTAACGTGCTGCCGAGCGAGGTGGGAGGGAGCGTTGTAATTTCAAAGCTTCCAATCCAAGTTCTCAGGCGATGTAATTTCTAAGGGAATGAAAAGGGGTTTGACTGAGATGTGGGGAGAGTGTTTTGTACTAAGTATTCCCATAGAAATTAACGTGCTGCCGAGCAAGATGGGAGGGAGCGTTGTATTCCAAAGCTCCCAATCCAAGTTCTCAGGCGATGTAATTTCTTAGGGAATGAAAAGGTATTTGACTGAGATGTGGGGAGAGTGTTTTGTGCGAAATATTCCCATAGAAATTAACGTGCTGCCGAGCGAGATGGGAGGGAGCGTTGTATTCCAAAGCTCCCAATCCAAGTTCTCAGGCGATGTAATTTCTAAGGGAATGAAAAGGTATTTGACTGAGATGTGGGGAGAGTGTTTTGTGCAAAGTATTCCCATAGAAATTAACGTGCTGCCGAGCGAGATGGGAGGGAGCGTTGTATTCCAAAGCTCCCAATCCAAGTTCTCAGGCGATGTAATTCCTAAGGGAATGAAAAGGTATTTGACTGAGATGTAGGGAGAGTGTTTTGTGTGAAGTATTCCCATAGAAATTAACGTGCTGCCGAGCGAGGTGGGAGGGAGCGTTGTAATTTCAAAGCTTCCAATCCAAGTTCTCAGGCGATGTAATTTCTAAGGGAATGAAAAGGTGTTTGACTAAGATGTGGGGAGAGTGTTTTGTGCTAAGTATTCCCATAGAAATTAACGTGCTGCCGAGCGAGGTGGGAGGGAGCGTTGTAATTTCAAAGCTTCCAATCCAAGTTCTCAGGCGATGTAATTTCTAAGGTAATGAAAAGGTGTTTGACTGAGATGTGGGGAGAGTGTTTTGTGTGAAGTATTCCCATAGAAATTAACGTGCTGCCGAGCGAGATGGGAGGGAGCGTTGTATTCCAAAGCTCCCAATCCAAGTTCTCAGGCGATGTAATTTCTAAGGGAATGAAAAGGTGTTTGACTGAGATGTGGGGAGAGTATTTTGTGTAAAGTATTCCCATAGAAATTAAAGTGCTGCCGAGCGAGATGGGAGGGAGCGATGTAATTTCAAAGCTCCCAATCCAAGTTCTCAGGCGATATAATTTCTAAGAGAATGAAAAGGTATTTGACTGAGATGTGGGGAGAGTGTTTTGTGCGAAGTATTCCCATAAAAATTAACGTGCTGCCGAGCGAGATGGGAGGAAACGTTGTATTCCAAAGCTCCCAATCCAAGTTCTCAGGCGATGTAATTTCTAAGGGAATTAAAAGGTGTTTGACTGAGATGTGGGGAGAGTGTTTTGTGAGAAATATTCCCATAGAAATTAACGTGCTGCCGAGCGAGATGGGAGGGAGCGTTGTAATTTCAAAGCTCCCAATCCAAGTTCTCAGGCGATATAATTTCTAAGAGAATGAAAAGGTATTTGACTGAGATGTGGGGAGAGTGTTTTGTGCGAAGTATTCCCATAGAAATTAACGTGCTGCCGAGCGAGATGGGAGGGAGCGTTGTATTCCAAAGCTCCCAATCCAAGTTCTCAGGCGATGTAAGTTCTAAGGGAATGAAAAGGTATTTAACTGAGATGTGGGGAGAGTATTTTGTGTGAAGTATTCCCATAGAAATTAACGTGCTGCCGAGCGAGATGGGAGGGAGCGTTGTATTCCAAAGCTCTCTATCCAAGTTCTCAGGCGATGTAATTTCTAAGGGAATGAAAAGGTGTTTGACTGAGATGTGGGGAGAGTATTTTGTGTGAAGTATTCCCATAGAAATTAACGTGCTGCCGAGCGAGATGGGAGGGAGCGTTGTAATTTCAAAGCTCCCAATCCAAGTTCTCAGGCGATGTAATTCCTAAGGGAATGAAAAGGTGTTTGACTGAGATGTGGGGAGAGTGTTTTGTGTGAAGTATTCCCATAGAAATTAACGTGCTGCCGAGCGAGATGGGAGGGAGCGTTGTATTCCAAAGCTCCCAATCCAAGTTCTTAGGCGATGTAATTCCTAAGGGAATGAAAAGGTATTTGACTGAGATGTGGGGAGAGTGTTTTGTGTGAAGTATTCCCATTGAAATTAACGTGCTGCCGAGCGAGGTGGGAGGGAGCGTTGTAATTTCAAAGCTTCCAATCCAAGTTCTCAGGCGATGTAATTTCTAAGGCGATGAAAAGGTGTTTGACTGAGATGTGGGGAGAGTGTTTTGTGAGAAATATTCCCATAGAAATTAACGTGCTGCCGAACGAGATGGGAGGGAGCGTTGTATTCCAAAGCACCCTATCCAAGTTCTCAGGCGATGTAATTTCTAAGGGAATGAAAAGGTATTTGACTGAGATGTGGGGAGAGTGTTTTGTGCTAAGTATTCCCATAGAAATTAACGTGCTGCCGAGCGAGATGGGAGGGAGCGTTGTATTCCAAAGCTCCCAATCCAAGTTCTCAGGCGATGTAATTCCTAAGGGAATGAAAAGGTACTTGACTGAGATGTAGGGAGAGTGTTTTGTGTGAAGTATTCCCATAGAAATTTACGTGCTGCCGAGCGAGATGTGAGGAAGCGTTGTTATTTCAAAGCTCCCAATCCAAGTTCTCAGGCGATGTAATTTCTAAGGGAATGAAAAGGTATTTGACTGAGATGTGGGGAGAGTGTTTTGTGCGAAATATTTCCATAGAAATTAACGTGCTGCCGAGCGAGATGGGAGGGAGCGTTGTATTCCAAAGCTCCCAATCCAAGTTCTCAGGCGATGTAATTCCTAAGGGAATGAAAAGGTATTTGACTGAGATGTAGGGAGAGTGTTTTGTGTGAAGTATTCCCATAGAAATTAACGTGCTGCCGAGCGAGGTGGGAGGGAGCGTTGTAATTTCAAAGCTTCCAATCCAAGTTCTCAGGCGATGTAATTTCTAAGGGAATGAAAAGGTGTTTGACTAAGATGTGGGGAGAGTGTTTTGTGCTAAGTATTCCCATAGAAATTAACGTGCTGCCGAGCGAGGTGGGAGGGAGCGTTGTAATTTCAAAGCTTCCAATCCAAGTTCTCAGGCGATGTAATTTCTAAGGGAATGAAAAGGTGTTTGACTAAGATGTGGGGAGAGTGTTTTGTGTGAAGTATTCCCATAGAAATTAACGTGCTGCCGAGCGAGATGGGAGGGAGCGTTGTATTCCAAAGCTCCCAATCCAAGTTCTCAGGCGATGTAATTTCTAAGGGAATGAAAAGGTGTTTGACTGAGATGTGGGGAGAGTATTTTGTGTGAAGTATTCCCATAGAAATTAACGTGCTGCCGAGCGAGATGGGAGGGAGCGTTGTAATTTCAAAGCTCCCAATCCAAGTTCTCAGGCGATATAATTTCTAAGAGAATGAAAAGGTATTTGACTGAGATGTGGGGAGAGTGTTTTGTGCGAAGTATTCCCATAGAAATTAACGTGCTGCCGAGCGAGATGGGAGGAAACGTTGTATTCCAAAGCTCCCAATCCAAGTTCTCAGGCGATGCAATTTCTAAGTGAATTAAAAGGTGTTTGACTGAGATGTGGGGAGAGTGTTTTGTGAGAAATATTCCCATAGAAATTAACGTGCTGCCGAGCGAGATGGGAGGGAGCGTTGTAATTTCAAAGCTCCCAATCCAAGTTCTCAGGCGATATAATTTCTAAGAGAATGAAAAGGTATTTGACTGAGATGTGGGGAGAGTGTTTTGTGCGAAGTATACCCATAGAAATTAACGTGCTGCCGAGCGAGATGGGAGGGAGCGTTGTATTCCAAAGCTCCCAATCCAAGTTCTCAGGCGATGTAATTTCTAAGGGAATGAAAAGGTATTTAACTGAGATGTGGGGAGAGTATTTTGTGTGAAGTATTCCCATAGAAATAAACGTGCTGCCGAGCGAGATGGGAGGGAGCGTTGTAATTTCAAAGCTCCCAATCCAAGTTCTCAGGCGATGTTATTTCTAAGGGAATGAAAAGGTGTTTGACTGAGATGTGGGGAGAGTGTTTTGTATGAAGTATTCCCATATAAATTAACGTGCTGCCGAGCGAGATGGGAGGGAGCGTTGTATTCCAAAGCTCTCTATCCAAGTTCTCAGGCGATGTAATTTCTAAGGGAATGAAAAGGTGTTTGACTGAGATGTGGGGAGAGTATTTTGTGTGAAGTATTCCCATAGAAATTAACGTGCTGCCGAGCGAGATGGGAGGGAGCGTTGTAATTTCAAAGCTCCCAATCCAAGTTCTCAGGCGATGTAATTTCTAAGGGAATGAAAAGGTGTTTGACTGAGATGTGGGGAGAGTGTTTTGTGAGAAATATTCCCATAGAAATTAACGTGCTGCCGAGCGAGATGGGAGGGAGCGTTGTATTCCAAAGCACCCAATCCAAGTTCTCAGGCGATGTAATTTCTAAGGGAATGAAAAGGTATTTGACTGAGATGTGGGGAGAGTGTTTTGTGCTAAGTATTCCCATAGAAATTAACGTGCTGCCGAGCGAGATGGGAGGGAGCGTTGTATTCCAAAGCTCCCAATCCAAGTTCTCAGGCGATGTAATTCCTAAGGGAATGAAAAGGTATTTGACTGAGATGTAGGGAGAGTGTTTTGTGTGAAGTATTCCCATAGAAATTAACGTGCTGCCGAGCGAGGTGGGAGGGAGCGTTGTAATTTCAAAGCTTCCAATCCAAGTTCTCAGGCGATGTAATTTCTAAGGGAATGAAAAGGTGTTTGACTAAGATGTGGGGAGAGTGTTTTGTGAGAAATATTCCCATAGAAATTAACGTGCTGCCGAGCGAGATGGGAGGGAGCGTTGTATTCCAAAGCTCCCAATCCAAGTTCTCAGGCGATATAATTTCTAAGGGAATGAAAAGGTATTTGACTGAGATGTGGGGAGAGTATTTTGTGCTAAGTATTCCCATAGAAATTAACGTGCTGCCGAGCGAGATGGGAGGGAGCGTTGTATTCCAAAGCTCCCAATCCAAGTTCTCAGGCGATGTAATTCCTAAGGGAATGAAAAGGTATTTGACTGAGATGTGGGGAGAGTGTTTTGTGTGAAGTATTCCCATAGAAATTAACGTGCTGCCGAGCGAGGTGGGAGGGAGCGTTGTAATTTCAAAGCTTCCAATCCAAGTTCTCAGGCGATGTAATTTCTAAGGGAATGAAAAGGTGTTTGACTGAGATGTGGGGAGAGTGTTTTGTGAGAAATATTCCCATAGAAATTAACGTGCTGCCGAGCGAGATGGGAGGGAGCGTTGTATTCCAAAGCTCCCAATCCAAGTTCTCAGGCGATGTAATTCCTAAGGGAATGAAAAGGTATTTGACTGAGATGTGGGGAGAGTGTTTTGTGTGAAATATTCCCATAGAAATTAACGTGCTGCCGAGCGAGGTGGGAGGGAGCGTTGTAATTTCAAAGCTTCCAATCCAAGTTCTCAGGCGATGTAATTTCTAAGGGAATGAAAAGGTGTTTGACTGAGATGTGGGGAGAGTGTTTTGTGAGAAATATTCCCATAGAAATTAACGTGCTGCCGAGCGAGATGGGAGGGAGCGTTGTAATTTCAAAGCTCCCAATCCAAGTTCTCAGGCGATATAATTTCTAAGTGAATGAAAAGGTATTTGACTGAGATGTGGGGAGAGTGTTTTGTGCGAAGTATTCCCATAGAAATTAACGTGCTGCCGAGCGAGATGGGAGGGAGCGTTGTATTCCAAAGCTCCCAATCCAAGTTCTCAGGCGATGTAATTTCTAAGGGAATGAAAAGGTATTTAACTGAGTTGTGGGGAGAGTATTTTGTGTGAAGTATTCCCATAGAAATTAACGTGCTGCCGAGCGAGATGGGAGGGAGCGTTGTAATTTCAAAGCTCCCAATCCAAGTTCTCAGGCGATGTAATTTCTAAGGGAATGAAAAGGTGTTTGACTGAGATGTGGGGACAGTGTTTTGTATGAAGTATTCCCATATAAATTAACGTGCTGCCGAGCGAGATGGGAGGGAGCGTTGTATTCCAAAGCTCTCTATCCAAGTTCTCAGGCGATGTAATTTCTAAGGGAATGAAAAGGTGTTTGACTGAGATGTGGTTAGAGTATTTTGTGTGAAGTATTCCCATAGAAATTAACGTGCTGCCGAGCGAGATGGGAGGGAGCGTTGTAATTTCAAAGCTCCCAATCCAAGTTCTCAGGAGATGTAATTTCTAAGGGAATGAAAAGGTATTTGACTGAGATGTGGGGAGAGTGTTTTGTGCTAAGTATTCCCATAGAAATTAACGTGCTGCCGAGCGAGATGGGAGGGAGCGATGTAATTTCAAAGCTCCCAATCCAAGTTCTCAGGCGATATAATTTCTAAGAGAATGAAAAGGTATTTGACTGAGATGTGGGGAGAGTGTTTTGTGCGAAGTATTCCCATAGAAATTAACGTGCTGCCGAGCGAGGTGGGAGGGAGCGTTGTAATTTCAAAGCTTCCAATCCAAGTTCTCAGGCGATGTAATTTCTAAGGGAATGAAAAGGTGTTTGACTAAGATGTGGGGAGAGTGTTTTGTGAGAAATATTCCCATAGAAATTAACGTGCTGCCGAGCGAGATGGGAGGGAGCGTTGTATTCCAAAGCTCCCAATCCAAGTTCTCAGGCGATATAATTTCTAAGGGAATGAAAAGGTATTTGACTGAGATGTGGGGAGAGTATTTTGTGCTAAGTATTCCCATAGAAATTAACGTGCTGCCGAGCGAGATGGGAGGGAGCGTTGTATTCCAAAGCTCCCAATCCAAGTTCTCAGGCGATGTAATTCCTAAGGGAATGAAAAGGTATTTGACTGAGATGTGGGGAGAGTGTTTTGTGTGAAGTATTCCCATAGAAATTAACGTGCTGCCGAGCGAGGTGGGAGGGAGCGTTGTAATTTCAAAGCTTCCAATCCAAGTTCTCAGGCGATGTAATTTCTAAGGGAATGAAAAGGTGTTTGACTGAGATGTGGGGAGAGTGTTTTGTGAGAAATATTCCCATAGAAATTAACGTGCTGCCGAGCGAGATGGGAGGGAGCGTTGTATTCCGAAGCTCCCAATCCAAGTTCTCATTCGATGTAATTTCTAAGGGAATGAAAAGGTGTTTGACTGAGATGTGGGGAGAGTATTTTGTGTGAAGTATTCCCATAGAAATTAAAGTGCTGCCGAGCGAGATGGGAGGGAGCGTTGTAATTTCAAAGCTCCCAATCCAAGTTCTCAGGCGATATAATTTCTAAGTGAATGAAAAGGTATTTGACTGAGATGTGGGGAGAGTGTTTTGTGCGAAGTATTCCCATAGAAATTAACGTGCTGCCGAGCGAGATGGGAGGGAGCGTTGTATTCCAAAGCTCCCAATCCAAGTTCTCAGGCGATGTAATTTCTAAGGGAATGAAAAGGTATTTAACTGAGATGTGGGGAGAGTATTTTGTGTGAAGTATTCCCATAGAAATTAACGTGCTGCCGTGCGAGATGGGAGGGAGCGTTGTAATTTCAAAGCTCCCAATCCAAGTTCTCAGGCGATGTAATTTCTAAGGGAATGAAAAGGTGTTTGACTGAGATGTGGGTAGAGTGTTTTGTATGAAGTATTCCCATATAAATTAACGTGCTGCCGAGCGAGATGGGAGGGAGCGTTGTATTCCAAAGCTCTCTATCCAAGTTCTCAGGCGATGTAATTTCTAAGGGAATGAAAAGGTGTTTGACTGAGATGTGGGGAGAGTGTTTTGTATGAAGTATTCCCATATAAATTAACGTGCTGCCGAGCGAGATGGGAGGGAGCGTTGTATTCCAAAGCTCTCTATCCAAGTTCTCAGGCGATGTAATTTCTAAGGGAATGAAAAGGTGTTTGACTGAGATGTGGGGAGAGTATTTTGTGTGAAGTATTCCCATAGAAATTAACGTGCTGCCGAGCGAGATGGGAGGGAGCGTTGTAATTTCAAAGCTCCCAATCCAAGTTCTCAGGAGATGTAATTTCTAAGGGAATGAAAAGGTATTTGACTGAGATGTGGGGAGAGTGTTTTGTGCTAAGTATTCCCATAGAAATTAACGTGCTGCCGAGCGAGATGGGAGGGAGCGATGTAATTTCAAAGCTCCCAATCCAAGTTCTCAGGCGATATAATTTCTAAGAGAATGAAAAGGTATTTGACTGAGATGTGGGGAGAGTGTTTTGTGCGAAGTATTCCCATAGAAATTAACGTGCTGCCGAGCGAGATGGGAGGAAACGTTGTATTCCAAAGCTCCCAATCCAAGTTCTCAGGCGATGTAATTTCTAAGGGAATTAAAAGGTGTTTGACTGAGATGTGGGGAGAGTGTTTTGTGAGAAATATTCCCATAGAAATTAACGTGCTGCCGAGCGAGATGGGAGGGAGCGTTGTAATTTCAAAGCTCCCAATCCAAGTTCTCAGGCGATATAATTTCTAAGAGAATGAAAAGGTGTTTGACTGAGATGTGGGGAGAGTGTTTTGTGAGAAATATTCCCATAGAAATTAACGTGCTGCCGAGCGAGATGGGAGGGAGCGTTGTATTCCAAAGCACCCAATCCAAGTTCTCAGGCGATGTAATTTCTAAGGGAATGAAAAGGTGTTTGACTGAGATGTGGGTAGAGTGTTTTGTATGAAGTATTCCCATATAAATTAACGTGCTGCCGAGCGAGATGGGAGGGAGCGTTGTATTCCAAAGCTCTCTATCCAAGTTCTCAGGCGATGTAATTTCTAAGGGAATGAAAAGGTGTTTGACTGAGATGTGGGGAGAGTATTTTGTGTGAAGTATTCCCATAGAAATTAACGTGCTGCCGAGCGAGATGGGAGGGAGCGTTGTAATTTCAAAGCTCCCAATCCAAGTTCTCAGGAGATGTAATTTCTAAGGGAATGAAAGGTATTTGACTGAGATGTGGGGAGAGTGTTTTGTGCTAAGTATTCCCATAGAAATTAACGTGCTGCCGAGCGAGATGGGAGGGAGCGATGTAATTTCAAAGCTCCCAATCCAAGTTCTCAGGCGATATAATTTCTAAGAGAATGAAAAGGTATTTGACTGAGATGTGGGGAGAGTGTTTTGTGCGAAGTATTCCCATAGAAATTAACGTGCTGCCGAGCGAGATGGGAGGAAACGTTGTATTCCAAAGCTCCCAATCCAAGTTCTCAGGCGATGTAATTTCTAAGGGAATTAAAAGGTGTTTGACTGAGATGTGGGGAGAGTGTTTTGTGAGAAATATTCCCATAGAAATTAACGTGCTGCCGAGCGAGATGGGAGGGAGCGTTGTAATTTCAAAGCTCCCAATCCAAGTTCTCAGGCGATATAATTTCTAAGAGAATGAAAAGGTATTTGACTGAGATGTGGGGAGAGTGTTTTGTGCGAAGTATTCCCATAGAAATTAACGTGCTGCCGAGCGAGATGGGAGGGAGCGTTGTATTCCAAAGCTCCCAATCCAAGTTCTCAGGCGATGTAATTTCTAAGGGAATGAAAAGGTATTTAACTGAGATGTGGGGATAGTATTTTGTGTGAAGTATTCCCATAGAAATTAACGTGCTGCCGAGCGAGATGGGAGGGAGCGTTGTAATTTCAAAGCTCCCAATCCAAGTTCTCAGGCGATGTAATTTCTAAGGGAATGAAAAGGTGTTTGACTGAGATGTGGGGAGAGTGTTTTGTATGAAGTATTCCCATATAAATTAACGTGCTGCCGAGCGAGATGGGAGGGAGCGTTGTATTCCAAAGCACCCAATCCAAGTTCTCAGGCGATGTAATTTCTAAGGGAATGAAAAGGTATTTGACTGAGATGTGGGGAGAGTGTTTTGTGCTAAGTATTCCCATAGAAATTAACGTGCTGCCGAGCGAGATGGGAGGGAGCGTTGTATTCCAAAGCTCCCAATCCAAGTTCTCAGGCGATGTAATTCCTAAGGGAATGAAAAGGTATTTGACTGAGATGTAGGGAGAGTGTTTTGTGTGAAGTATTCCCATAGAAATTAACGTGCTGCCGAGCGAGATGGGAGGGAGCGTTGTATTCCAAAGCTCCCAATCCAAGTTCTCAGGCGATGTAATTTCTAAGGGAATGAAAAGGTATTTAACTGAGATGTGGGGAGAGTGTTTTGTGAGAAATATTCCCATAGAAATTAACGTGCTGCCGAGCGAGATGGGAGGGAGCGTTGTAATTTCAAAGCTCCCAATCCAAGTTCTCAGGCGATATAATTTCTAAGAGAATGAAAAGGTGTTTGACTGAGATGTGGGGAGAGTGTTTTGTGAGAAATATTCCCATAGAAATTAACGTGCTGCCGAGCGAGATGGGAGGGAGCGTTGTATTCCAAAGCACCCAATCCAAGTTCTCAGGCGATGTAATTTCTAAGGGAATGAAAAGGTATTTGACTGAGATGTGGGGAGAGTGTTTTGTGCTAAGTATTCCCATAGAAATTAACGTGCTGCCGAGCGAGATGGGAGGGAGCGTTGTATTCCAAAGCTCCCAATCCAAGTTCTCAGGCGATGTAATTCCTAAGGGAATGAAAAGGTATTTGACTGAGATATAGGGAGAGTGTTTTGTGTGAAGTATTCCCATAGAAATTAACGTGCTGCCGAGCGAGGTGGGAGGGAGCGTTGTAATTTCAAAGCTTCCAATCCAAGTTCTCAGGCGATGTAATTTCTAAGGGAATGAAAAGGTGTTTGACTAAGATGTGGGGAGAGTGTTTTGTGAGAAATATTCCCATAGAAATTAACGTGCTGCCGAGCGAGATGGGAGGGAGCGTTGTATTCCAAAGCTCCCAATCCAAGTTCTCAGGCGATATAATTTCTAAGGGAATGAAAAGGTATTTGACTGAGATGTGGGGAGAGTATTTTGTGCTAAGTATTCCCATAGAAATTAACGTGCTGCCGAGCGAGATGGGAGGGAGCGTTGTATTCCAAAGCTCCCAATCCAAGTTCTCAGGCGATGTAATTCCTAAGGGAATGAAAAGGTATTTGACTGAGATGTGGGGAGAGTGTTTTGTGTGAAGTATTCCCATAGAAATTAACGTGCTTCCGAGCGAGGTGGGAGGGAGCGTTGTAATTTCAAAGCTTCCAATCCAAGTTCTCAGGCGATGTAATTTCTAAGGGAATGAAAAGGTGTTTGACTGAGATGTGGGGAGAGTGTTTTGTGAGAAATATTCCCATAGAAATTAACGTGCTGCCGAGCGAGATGGGAGGGAGCGTTGTATTCCAAAGCTCCCAATCCAAGTTCTCAGGCGATGTAATTTCTAAGGGAATGAAAAGGTGTTTGACTGAGATGTGGGGAGAGTATTTTGTGTGAAGTATTCCCATAGAAATTAAAGTGCTGCCGAGCGAGATGGGAGGGAGCGTTGTAATTTCAAAGCTCCCAATCCAAGTTCTCAGGCGATATAATTTCTAAGTGAATGAAAAGGTATTTGACTGAGATGTGGGGAGAGTGTTTTGTGCGAAGTATTCCCATAGAAATTAACGTGCTGCCGAGCGAGATGGGAGGGAGCGTTGTATTCCAAAGCTCCCAATCCAAGTTCTCAGGCGATGTAATTTCTAAGGGAATGAAAAGGTATTTAACTGAGATGTGGGGAGAGTATTTTGTGTGAAGTATTCCCATAGAAATTAACGTGCTGCCGTGCGAGATGGGAGGGAGCGTTGTAATTTCAAAGCTCCCAATCCAAGTTCTCAGGCGATGTAATTTCTAAGGGAATGAAAAGGTGTTTGACTGAGATGTGGGTAGAGTGTTTTGTATGAAGTATTCCCATATAAATTAACGTGCTGCCGAGCGAGATGGGAGGGAGCGTTGTATTCCAAAGCTCTCTATCCAAGTTCTCAGGCGATGTAATTTCTAAGGGAATGAAAAGGTGTTTGACTGAGATGTGGGGAGAGTATTTTGTGTGAAGTATTCCCATAGAAATTAACGTGCTGCCGAGCGAGATGGGAGGGAGCGTTGTAATTTCAAAGCTCCCAATCCAAGTTCTCAGGAGATGTAATTTCTAAGGGTATGAAAAGGTATTTGACTGAGATGTGGGGAGAGTGTTTTGTGCTAAGTATTCCCATAGAAATTAACGTGCTGCCGAGCGAGATGGGAGGGAGCGATGTAATTTCAAAGCTCCCAATCCAAGTTCTCAGGCGATATAATTTCTAAGAGAATGAAAAGGTATTTGACTGAGATGTGGGGAGAGTGTTTTGTGCGAAGTATTCCCATAGAAATTAACGTGCTGCCGAGCGAGATGGGAGGAAACGTTGTATTCCAAAGCTCCCAATCCAAGTTCTCAGGCGATGTAATTTCTAAGGGAATTAAAAGGTGTTTGACTGAGATGTGGGGAGAGTGTTTTGTGAGAAATATTCCCATAGAAATTAACGTGCTGCCGAGCGAGATGGGAGGGAGCGTTGTAATTTCAAAGCTCCCAATCCAAGTTCTCAGGCGATATAATTTCTAAGAGAATGAAAAGGTATTTGACTGAGATGTGGGGAGAGTGTTTTGTGCGAAGTATTCCCATAGAAATTAACGTGCTGCCGAGCGAGATGGGAGGGAGCGTTGTATTCCAAAGCTCCCAATCCAAGTTCTCAGGCGATGTAATTTCTAAGGGAATGAAAAGGTATTTAACTGAGATGTGGGGATAGTATTTTGTGTGAAGTATTCCCATAGAAATTAACGTGCTGCCGAGCGAGATGGGAGGGAGCGTTGTAATTTCAAAGCTCCCAATCCAAGTTCTCAGGCGATGTAATTTCTAAGGGAATGAAAAGGTGTTTGACTGAGATGTGGGGAGAGTGTTTTGTAAGAAGTATTCCCATATAAATTAACGTGCTGCCGAGCGAGATGGGACGGAGCGTTGTATTCCAAAGCTCTCTATCCAAGTTCTCAGGCGATGTAATTTCTAAGGGAATGAAAAGGTGTTTGACTGAGATGTGGGGAGAGTATTTTGTGTGCAGTATTCCCATAGAAATTAACGTGCTGCCGAGCGAGATGGGAGGGAGCGTTGTAATTTCAAAGCTCCCAATCCAAGTTCTCAGGCCATGTAATTTCTAAGGGAATGAAAAGGTGTTTGACTGAGATGTGGGGAGAGTGTTTTGTGAGAAATATTCCCATAGAAATTAACGTGCTGCCGAGCGAGATGGGAGGGAGCGTTGTATTCCAAAGCACCCAATCCAAGTTCTCAGGCGATGTAATTTCTAAGGGAATGAAAAGGTATTTGACTGAGATGTGGGGAGAGTGTTTTGTGCTAAGTATTCCCATAGAAATTAACGTGCTGCCGAGCGAGATGGGAGGGAGTGTTGTATTCCAAAGCTCCCAATCCAAGTTCTCAGGCGATGTAATTCCTAAGGGAATGAAAAGGTGTTTGACTGAGATGTGGGGAGAGTATTTTGTGTGCAGTATTCCCATAGAAATTAACGTGCTGCCGAGCGAGATGGGAGGGAGCGTTGTAATTTCAAAGCTCCCAATCCAAGTTCTCAGGCGATGTAATTTCTAAGGGAATGAAAAGGTGTTTGACTGAGATGTGGGGAGAGTGTTTTGTGAGAAATATTCCCATAGAAATTAACGTGCTGCCGAGCGAGATGGGAGGGAGCGTTGTATTCCAAAGCACCCAATCCAAGTTCTCAGGCGATGTAATTTCTAAGGGAATGAAAAGGTATTTGACTGAGATGTGGGGAGAGTGTTTTGTGCTAAGTATTCCCATAGAAATTAACGTGCTGCCGAGCGAGATGGGAGGGAGTGTTGTATTCCAAAGCTCCCAATCCAAGTTCTCAGGCGATGTAATTCCTAAGGGAATGAAAAGGTATTTGACTGAGATGTAGGGAGAGTGTTTTGTGTGAAGTATTCCCATAGAAATTAACGTGCTGCCGAGCGAGGTGGGAGGGAGCGTTGTAATTTCAAAGCTTCCAATCCAAGTTCTCAGGCGATGTAATTTCTAAGGGAATGAAAAGGTGTTTGACTAAGATGTGGGGAGAGTGTTTTGTGAGAAATATTCCCATAGAAATTAACGTGCTGCCGAGCGAGATGGGAGGGAGCGTTGTATTCCAAAGCTCCCAATCCAAGTTCTCAGGCGATATAATTTCTAAGGGAATGAAAAGGTATTTGACTGAGATGTGGGGAGAGTATTTTGTGCTAAGTATTCCCATAGAAATTAACGTGCTGCCGAGCGAGATGGGAGGGAGCGTTGTAATTTCAAAGCTCCCAATCCAAGTTCTCAGGCGATGTAATTTCTAAGGGAATGAAAAGGTGTTTGACTGAGATGTGGGGAGAGTGTTTTGTATGAAGTATTCCCATATAAATTAACGTGCTGCCGAGCGAGATGGGAGGGAGCGTTGTATTCCAAAGCACCCAATCCAAGTTCTCAGGCGATGTAATTTCTAAGGGAATGAAAAGGTATTTGACTGAGATGTGGGGAGAGTGTTTTGTGCTAAGTATTCCCATAGAAATTAACGTGCTGCCGAGCGAGATGGGAGGGAGCGTTGTATTCCAAAGCTCCCAATCCAAGTTCTCAGGCGATGTAATTCCTAAGGGAATGAAAAGGTATTTGACTGAGATGTAGGGAGAGTGTTTTGTGTGAAGTATTCCCATAGAAATTAACGTGCTGCCGAGCGAGATGGGAGGGAGCGTTGTATTCCAAAGCTCCCAATCCAAGTTCTCAGGCGATGTAATTTCTAAGGGAATGAAAAGGTATTTAACTGAGATGTGGGGAGAGTGTTTTGTGAGAAATATTCCCATAGAAATTAACGTGCTGCCGAGCGAGATGGGAGGGAGCGTTGTAATTTCAAAGCTCCCAATCCAAGTTCTCAGGCGATATAATTTCTAAGAGAATGAAAAGGTGTTTGACTGAGATGTGGGGAGAGTGTTTTGTGAGAAATATTCCCATAGAAATTAACGTGCTGCCGAGCGAGATGGGAGGGAGCGTTGTATTCCAAAGCACCCAATCCAAGTTCTCAGGCGATGTAATTTCTAAGGGAATGAAAAGGTATTTGACTGAGATGTGGGGAGAGTGTTTTGTGCTAAGTATTCCCATAGAAATTAACGTGCTGCCGAGCGAGATGGGAGGGAGCGTTGTATTCCAAAGCTCCCAATCCAAGTTCTCAGGCGATGTAATTCCTAAGGGAATGAAAAGGTATTTGACTGAGATGTAGGGAGAGTGTTTTGTGTGAAGTATTCCCATAGAAATTAACGTGCTGCCGAGCGAGGTGGGAGGGAGCGTTGTAATTTCAAAGCTTCCAATCCAAGTTCTCAGGCGATGTAATTTCTAAGGGAATGAAAAGGTGTTTGACTAAGATGCGGGGAGAGTGTTTTGTGAGAAATATTCCCATAGAAATTAACGTGCTGCCGAGCGAGATGGGAGGGAGCGTTGTATTCCAAAGCTCCCAATCCAAGTTCTCAGGCGATATAATTTCTAAGGGAATGAAAAGGTATTTGACTGAGATGTGGGGAGAGTATTTTGTGCTAAGTATTCCCATAGAAATTAACGTGCTGCCGAGCGAGATGGGAGGGAGCGTTGTATTCCAAAGCTCCCAATCCAAGTTCTCAGGCGATGTAATTCCTAAGGGAATGAAAAGGTATTTGACTGAGATGTGGGGAGAGTGTTTTGTGTGAAGTATTCCCATAGAAATTAACGTGCTTCCGAGCGAGGTGGGAGGGAGCGTTGTAATTTCAAAGCTTCCAATCCAAGTTCTCAGGCGATGTAATTTCTAAGGGAATGAAAAGGTGTTTGACTGAGATGTGGGGAGAGTGTTTTGTGAGAAATATTCCCATAGAAATTAACGTGCTGCCGAGCGAGATGGGAGGGAGCGTTGTATTCCAAAGCTCCCAATCCAAGTTCTCAGGCGATGTAATTTCTAAGGGAATGAAAAGGTGTTTGACTGAGATGTGGGGAGAGTATTTTGTGTGAAGTATTCCCATAGAAATTAACGTGCTGCCGAGCGAGGTGGGAGGGAGCGTTGTAATTTCAAAGCTTCCAATCCAAGTTCTCAGGCGATGTAATTTCTAAGGGAATGAAAAGGTGTTTGACTAAGATGTGGGGAGAGTGTTTTGTGAGAAATATTCCCATAGAAATTAACGTGCTGCCGAGCGAGATGGGAGGGAGCGTTGTATTCCAAAGCTCCCAATCCAAGTTCTCAGGCGATATAATTTCTAAGGGAATGAAAAGGTATTTGACTGAGATGTGGGGAGAGTATTTTGTGCTAAGTATTCCCATAGAAATTAACGTGCTGCCGAGCGAGATGGGAGGGAGCGTTGTATTCCAAAGCTCCCAATCCAAGTTCTCAGGCGATGTAATTCCTAAGGGAATGAAAAGGTATTTGACTGAGATGTGGGGAGAGTGTTTTGTGTGAAGTATTCCCATAGAAATTAACGTGCTTCCGAGCGAGGTGGGAGGGAGCGTTGTAATTTCAAAGCTTCCAATCCAAGTTCTCAGGCGATGTAATTTCTAAGGGAATGAAAAGGTGTTTGACTGAGATGTGGGGAGAGTGTTTTGTGAGAAATATTCCCATAGAAATTAACGTGCTGCCGAGCGAGATGGGAGGGAGCGTTGTATTCCAAAGCTCCCAATCCAAGTTCTCAGGCGATGTAATTTCTAAGGGAATGAAAAGGTGTTTGACTGAGATGTGGGGAGAGTATTTTGTGTGAAGTATTCCCATAGAAATTAAAGTGCTGCCGAGCGAGATGGGAGGGAGCGTTGTAATTTCAAAGCTCCCAATCCAAGTTCTCAGGCGATATAATTTCTAAGTGAATGAAAAGGTATTTGACTGAGATGTGGGGAGAGTGTTTTGTGCGAAGTATTCCCATAGAAATTAACGTGCTGCCGAGCGAGATGGGAGGGAGCGTTGTATTCCAAAGCTCCCAATCCAAGTTCTCAGGCGATGTAATTTCTAAGGGAATGAAAAGGTATTTAACTGAGATGTGGGGAGAGTATTTTGTGTGAAGTATTCCCATAGAAATTAACGTGCTGCCGTGCGAGATGGGAGGGAGCGTTGTAATTTCAAAGCTCCCAATCCAAGTTCTCAGGCGATGTAATTTCTAAGGGAATGAAAAGGTGTTTGACTGAGATGTGGGTAGAGTGTTTTGTATGAAGTATTCCCATATAAATTAACGTGCTGCCGAGCGAGATGGGAGGGAGCGTTGTATTCCAAAGCTCTCTATCCAAGTTCTCAGGCGATGTAATTTCTAAGGGAATGAAAAGGTGTTTGACTGAGATGTGGGGAGAGTATTTTGTGTGAAGTATTCCCATAGAAATTAACGTGCTGCCGAGCGAGATGGGAGGGAGCGTTGTAATTTCAAAGCTCCCAATCCAAGTTCTCAGGAGATGTAATTTCTAAGGGAATGAAAAGGTATTTGACTGAGATGTGGGGAGAGTGTTTTGTGCTAAGTATTCCCATAGAAATTAACGTGCTGCCGAGCGAGATGGGAGGGAGCGATGTAATTTCAAAGCTCCCAATCCAAGTTCTCAGGCGATATAATTTCTAAGAGAATGAAAAGGTATTTGACTGAGATGTGGGGAGAGTGTTTTGTGCGAAGTATTCCCATAGAAATTAACGTGCTGCCGAGCGAGATGGGAGGAAACGTTGTATTCCAAAGCTCCCAATCCAAGTTCTCAGGCGATGTAATTTCTAAGGGAATTAAAAGGTGTTTGACTGAGATGTGGGGAGAGTGTTTTGTGAGAAATATTCCCATAGAAATTAACGTGCTGCCGAGCGAGATGGGAGGGAGCGTTGTAATTTCAAAGCTCCCAATCCAAGTTCTCAGGCGATATAATTTCTAAGAGAATGAAAAGGTATTTGACTGAGATGTGGGGAGAGTGTTTTGTGCGAAGTATTCCCATAGAAATTAACGTGCTGCCGAGCGAGATGGGAGGGAGCGTTGTATTCCAAAGCTCCCAATCCAAGTTCTCAGGCGATGTAATTTCTAAGGGAATGAAAAGGTATTTAACTGAGATGTGGGGATAGTATTTTGTGTGAAGTATTCCCATAGAAATTAACGTGCTGCCGAGCGAGATGGGAGGGAGCGTTGTAATTTCAAAGCTCCCAATCCAAGTTCTCAGGCGATGTAATTTCTAAGGGAATGAAAAGGTGTTTGACTGAGATGTGGGGAGAGTGTTTTGTAAGAAGTATTCCCATATAAATTAACGTGCTGCCGAGCGAGATGGGACGGAGCGTTGTATTCCAAAGCTCTCTATCCAAGTTCTCAGGCGATGTAATTTCTAAGGGAATGAAAAGGTGTTTGACTGAGATGTGGGGAGAGTATTTTGTGTGCAGTATTCCCATAGAAATTAACGTGCTGCCGAGCGAGATGGGAGGGAGCGTTGTAATTTCAAAGCTCCCAATCCAAGTTCTCAGGCGATGTAATTTCTAAGGGAATGAAAAGGTGTTTGACTGAGATGTGGGGAGAGTGTTTTGTGAGAAATATTCCCATAGAAATTAACGTGCTGCCGAGCGAGATGGGAGGGAGCGTTGTATTCCAAAGCACCCAATCCAAGTTCTCAGGCGATGTAATTTCTAAGGGAATGAAAAGGTATTTGACTGAGATGTGGGGAGAGTGTTTTGTGCTAAGTATTCCCATAGAAATTAACGTGCTGCCGAGCGAGATGGGAGGGAGTGTTGTATTCCAAAGCTCCCAATCCAAGTTCTCAGGCGATGTAATTCCTAAGGGAATGAAAAGGTATTTGACTGAGATGTAGGGAGAGTGTTTTGTGTGAAGTATTCCCATAGAAATTAACGTGCTGCCGAGCGAGGTGGGAGGGAGCGTTGTAATTTCAAAGCTTCCAATCCAAGTTCTCAGGCGATGTAATTTCTAAGGGAATGAAAAGGTGTTTGACTAAGATGTGGGGAGAGTGTTTTGTGAGAAATATTCCCATAGAAATTAACGTGCTGCCGAGCGAGATGGGAGGGAGCGTTGTATTCCAAAGCTCCCAATCCAAGTTCTCAGGCGATATAATTTCTAAGGGAATGAAAAGGTATTTGACTGAGATGTGGGGAGAGTATTTTGTGCTAAGTATTCCCATAGAAATTAACGTGCTGCCGAGCGAGATGGGAGGGAGCGTTGTATTCCAAAGCTCCCAATCCAAGTTCTCAGGCGATGTAATTCCTAAGGGAATGAAAAGGTATTTGTCTGAGATGTGGGGAGAGTGTTTTGTGTGAAGTATTCCCATAGAAATTAACGTGCTGCCGAGCGAGGTGGGAGGGAGCGTTGTAATTTCAAAGCTTCCAATCCAAGTTCTCAGCCGATATAATTTCTAAGTGAATGAAAAGGTATTTGACTGAGATGTGGGGAGAGTGTTTTGTGCGAAGTATTCCCATAGAAATTAACGTGCTGCCGAGCGAGATGGGAGGGAGCGTTGTATTCCAAAGCTCCCAATCCAAGTTCTCAGGCGATGTAATTTCTAAGGGAATGAAAAGGTATTTAACTGAGATGTGGGGAGAGTATTTTGTGTGAAGTATTCCCATAGAAATTAACGTGCTGCCGAGCGAGATGGGAGGGAGCGTTGTAATTTCAAAGCTCCCAATCCAAGTTCTCAGGCGATGTAATTTCTAAGGGAATGAAAAGGTGTTTGACTGAGATGTGGGGAGAGTGTTTTGTATGAAGTATTCCCATATAAATTAACGTGCTGCCGAGCGAGATGGGAGGGAGCGTTGTATTCCAAAGCTCTCTATCCAAGTTCTCAGGCGATGTAATTTCTAAGGGAATGAAAAGGTGTTTGACTGAGATGTGGGGAGAGTATTTTGTGTGAAGTATTCCCATAGAAATTAACGTGCTGCCGAGCGAGATGGGAGGGAGCGTTGTAATTTCAAAGCTTCCAATCCAAGTTCTCAGGCGATGCAATTTCTAAGGGAATGAAAAGGTGTTTGACTGAGATGTGGGGAGAGTGTTTTGTGAGAAATATTCCCATAGAAATTAACGTGCTGCCGAGCGAGATGGGAGGGAGCGTTGTATTCCAAAGCTCCCAATCCAAGTTCTCAGGCGATGTAATTTCTAAGGGAATGAAAAGGTGTTTGACTGAGATGTGGGGAGAGTATTTTGTGTGAAGTATTCCCATAGAAATTAAAGTGCTGCCGAGCGAGATGGGAGGGAGCGTTGTAATTTCAAAGCTCCCAATCCAAGTTCTCAGGCGATATAATTTCTAAGTGAATGAAAAGGTATTTGACTGAGATGTGGGGAGAGTGTTTTGTGCGAAGTATTCCCATAGAAATTAACGTGCTGCCGAGCGAGATGGGAGGGAGCGTTGTATTCCAAAGCTCCGAATCCAAGTTCTCAGGCGATGTAATTTCTAAGGGAATGAAAAGGTATTTAACTGAGATGTGGGGAGAGTGTTTTGTGCTAAGTATTCCCATAGAAATTAACGTGCTGCCGAGCGAGATGGGAGGGAGCATTGTATTCCAAAGCTCCCAATCCAAGTTCTTAGGCGATGTAATTCCTAAGTTAATGAAAAGGTATTTGACTGAGATGTGGGGAGAGTGTTTTGTGTGAAGTATTCCCATAGAAATTAACGTGCTGCCGAGCGAGGTGGGAGGGAGCGTTGTAATTTCAAAGCTTCCAATCCAAGTTCTCAGGCGATGTAATTTCTAAGGGAATGAAAAGGTGTTTGACTGAGATGTGGGGAGAGTGTTTTGTGAGAAATATTCCCATAGAAATTAACGTGCTGCCGAGCGAGATGGGAGGGAGCGTTGTATTCCAAAGCACCCTATCCAAGTTCTCAGGCGATGTAATTTCTAAGGGAATGAAAAGGTGTTTGACTAAGATGTGGGGAGAGTGTTTTGTGAGAAATATTCCCATAGAAATTAACGTGCTGCCGAGCGAGATGGGAGGGAGCGTTGTATTCCAAAGCTCCCAATCCAAGTTCTCAGGCGATATAATTTCTAAGGGAATGAAAAGGTATTTGACTGAGATGTGGGGAGAGTATTTTGTGCTAAGTATTCCCATAGAAATTAACGTGCTGCCGAGCGAGATGGGAGGGAGCGTTGTATTCCAATGCTCCCAATCCAAGTTCTCAGGCGATGTAATTCCTAAGGGAATAAAAAGGTATTTGACTGAGATGTGGGGAGAGTGTTTTGTGTGAAGTATTCCCATAGAAATTAACGTGCTGCCGAGCGAGGTGGGAGGGAGCGTTGTAATTTCAAAGCTTCCAATCCAAGTTCTCAGGCGATGTAATTTCTAAGGGAATGAAAAGGTGTTTGACTGAGATGTGGGGAGAGTATTTTGTGGGAAGTATTCCCATAGAAATTAACGTGCTGCCGAGCGAGATGGGTGGGAACGTTGTAATTTCAAAGCTCCCAATCCAAGTTCTCAGGCGATATAATTTCTAAGGGAATGAAAAGGTATTTGACTGAGATGTCGGGAGAGTGTTTTGTGTGAAGTATTCCCATAGAAATTAACGTGCTGCCGAGCGAGGTGGGAGGGAGCGTTGTAATTTCAAAGCTCCCAATCCAAGTTCTCAGGCGATATAATTTCTAAGGGAATGAAAAGGTATTTGACTGAGATGTCGTGAGAGTGTTTTGTGTGAAGTATTCCCATAGAAATTAACGTGCTGCCGAGCGAGGTGGGAGGGAGCGTTGTAATTTCAAAGCTCCCAATCCAAGTTCTCAGGCAATGTAATTTCTAAGGGAATGAATAGGTGTTTGACCGAGATGTGGGGAGAGTGTTTTGTGTGAAGTATTCCCATAGAAATTTACGTGCTGCCGAGTGAGATGGGAGGGAGCGTTGTATTCCAAAGCTCCCAATCCAAGTTCTCAGGCGATGTAATTTCTTAGGGAATGAAAAGGTATTTGACTGAGATGTGGGGAGAGTGTTTTGTGCGACGTATTCCCATAGAAATTAACGTGTTGCCGAGCGAGATGGGAGGGAGCGTTGTAATTTCAAAGCTCCCAATCCAAGTTCTCAGGCGATATAATTTCTAAGGGAATGAAAAGGTATTTGACTGAGATGTGGGGAGAGTGTTTTGTGCTAAGTATTCCCATAGAAATTAACGTGCTGCCGAGCGAGAAGGGAGGGAGCGTTGTATTTCCAAGCTCCCAATCCAAGTTCTCAGGTGATGTAATTTCTAAGGGAATGAAAAGGTATATGACTGAGATGTGGGGAGAGTGTTTTGTGAGAAATATTCCCATAGAAATTAACGTGCTGCCGAGCGAGATGGGAGGGAGCGTTGTATTCTAAAACTGCCAATCCATGTTCTCAGGCGATGTAATTTCTAAGGGAATGAAAAGGTATTTGACTTAGATGTGGGGAGAGTATTTTGTGTGAAGTATTCCCATAGAAATTAACGTGCTGCCGAGCGAGATGGGAGGGAACGTTGTAATTTCAAAGCTCCCAATCCAAGTTCTCAGGCGATATAATTTCTAATGGAATGAAAAGGTATTTGACCGAGATGTGGGGAGAGTGTTTTGTGTGAAGTATTCCCATAGAAATTTACGTGCTGCCGAGCGAGATGGGAGGGAGCGTTGTATTCCAAAGCTCCCAATCCAAGTTCTCAGGCGATGTAATTTCTTAGGGAATGAAAAGGTATTTGACTGAGATGTGGGGAGAGTGTTTTGTGCGACGTATTCCCATAGAAATTAACGTGATGCCGAGCGAAATGGGAGGGAGCGTTGTAATTTGAAAGCTCCCAATCCAAGTTCTCAGGCGATGTAATTTCTAAGGGAATGAAAAGGTATTTGACTGAGATGTGGGGAGAGTATTTTGTGTGAAGTATTCCCATAGAAATTAACGTGCTGCCGAGCGAGATGGGAGGGAGCGTTGTAATTTCAAAGCACCCAATCCAAGTTCTCAGGCGATATAATTTCTAAGGGAATGAAAAGGTATTTGACTGAGATGTGGGGAGAGTGTTTTGTTCTAAGTATTCCCATAGAAATTAACGTGCTACCGAGTGCGATGGGAGGGAGCGTTGTATTCCAAAGCTCCCAATCCAAGTTCTCAGGCGATGTAATTTCTTAGGGAATGAAAAGGTATTTGACTGAGATGTGGGGAGAGTGTTTTGTGCGAAATATTCCCATAGAAATTAACGTGCTGCCGAGCGAGATGGGAGGGGGCGTTGTAATTTCAAAGCTCCCAATCCAAGTTCTCAGGCGATGTAATTTCTAAGGGAATGAAAAGGTGTTTGACTGAGATGTGGGGAGTGTGTTTTGTGTGAAGTATTCCCATAGAAATTAACGTGCTGCCGAGCGAGGTGGGAGGGAGCGTTGTAATTTCAAAGCTTCCAATCCAAGTTCTCAGGCGATGTAATTTCTAAGGGAATGAAAAGGTATTTGACTGAGATGTGGGGAGAGTATTTTGTGCTAAGTATTCCCATAGAAATTAACGTGCTGCCGAGCGAGATGGGAGGGAGCGTTGTATTCCAAAGCTCCCAATCCAAGTTCTCAGGCGATGTAATTTCTAAGGGAATGAAAAGGTGTTTGACTGAGATGTGGGGAGAGTGTTTTGTGAGAAATATTCCCATAGAAATTAACGTGCTGCCGAGCGAGATGGGAGGGAGCGTTGTATTCCAAAGCTGCCAATCCATGTTCTCAGGCGATGTAATTTCTAAGGGAATGAAAAGGTATTTGACTGAGATGTGGGGAGAGTATTTTGTGTGAAGTATTCCCATAGAAATTAACGTGCTGCCGAGCGAGATGCGAGGGAGCGTTGTAATTTCAAAGCACCCAATCCAAGTTCTCAGGCGATGTAATTTCTAAGGGAATGAATAGGTATTTGACTGAGATGTGGGGAGAGTGTTTTGTGCTAAGAATTCCCTTAGAAATTAACGTGCTGCCGAGCGAGATGGGAGGGAGCGTTGTATTCCAAAGCACCCAATCCAAGTTCTCAGGCGATGTAATTCCTAAGGGAATGAAAAGGTATTTGACTGAGATGTGGGGAGAGTGTTTTGTGTGAAGTATTCCCATAGAAAGTAACTTGCTGCCGAGCGAGGTGGGAGGGAGCGTTGTAATTTCAAAGCTTCCAATCCAAGTTCTCAGGCGATGTAATTTCTAAGGGAATGAAAAGGTGTTTGACTGAGATGTGGGGAGAGTGTTTTGTGAGAAATATTCCCATAGAAATTAACGTGCTGCCGAGCGAGATGGGAGGGAGCGTTGTATTCTAAAACTGCCAATCCATGTTCTCAGGCGATGTAATTTCTAAGGGAATGAAAAGGTATTTGACTTAGATGTGGGGAGAGTATTTTGTGTGAAGTATTCCCATAGAAATTAACGTGCTGCCGAGCGAGATGGGAGGGAACGTTGTAATTTCAAAGCTCCCAATCCAAGTTCTCAGGCGATATAATTTCTAATGGAATGAAAAGGTATTTGACCGAGATGTGGGGAGAGTGTTTTGTGTGAAGTATTCCCATAGAAATTTACGTGCTGCCGAGCGAGATGGGAGGGAGCGTTGTATTCCAAAGCTCCCAATCCAAGTTCTCAGGCGATGTAATTTCTTAGGGAATGAAAAGGTATTTGACTGAGATGTGGGGAGAGAGTTTTGTGCGACGTATTCCCATAGAAATTAACGTGTTGCCGAGCGAGATGGGAGGGAGCGTTGTAATTTCAAAGCTCCCAATCCAAGTTCTCAGGCGATATAATTTCTAAGGGAATGAAAAGGTATTTGACTGAGATGTGGGGAGAGTGTTTTGTGCTAAGTATTCCCATAGAAATTAACGTGCTGCCGAGCGAGAAGGGAGGGAGCGTTGTATTTCCAAGCTCCCAATCCAAGTTCTCAGGTGATGTAATTTCTAAGGGAATGAAAAGGTATATGACTGAGATGTGGGGAGAGTGTTTTGTGCGACGTATTACCATAGAAATTAACGTGCTGCCGAGCGAGATGGGAGGGAGCGTTGTAATTTGAAAGCTCCCAATCCAAGTTCTCAGGCGATGTAATTTCTAACTGAATGAAAAGGTATTTGACTGAGATGTGGGGAGAGTATTTTGTGTGAAGTATTCCCATAGAAATTAACGTGCTACCGAGTGAGATGGGAGGGAGCGTTGTATTCCAAAGCTCCCAATCCAAGTTCTCAGGCGATGTAATTTCTTAGGGAATAAAAAGGTATTTGACTGAGATGTGGGGAGAGTGTTTTGTGTGAAGTATTCCCATAGAAAGTAACGTGCTGCCGAGCGAGGTGGGAGGGAGCGTTGTATTCCAAAGCACCCAATCCAAGTTCTCAGGCGATGTAATTCCTAAGGGAATGAAAAGGTATTTGACTGAGATGTGGGGAGAGTGTTTTGTGTGAAGTATTCCCATAGAAAGTAACGTGCTGCCGAGCGAGGTGGGAGGGAGCGTTGTAATTTCAAAGCTTCCAATCCAAGTTCTCAGGCGATGTAATTCCTAAGGGAATGAAAAGGTATTTGACTGAGATGTGGGGAGAGTGTTTTGTGTGAAGTATTCCCATAGAAAGTAACGTGCTGCCGAGCGAGGTGGGAGGGAGCGTTGTAATTTCAAAGCTTCCAATCCAAGTTCTCAGGCGATGTAATTTCTAAGGGAATGAATAGGTGTTTGACCGAGATGTGGGGAGAGTGTTTTGTGTGAAGTATTCCCATAGAAATTTACGTGCTGCCGAGCGAGATGGGAGGGAGCGTTGTATTCCAAAGCTCCCAATCCAAGTTCTCAGGCGATGTAATTTCTAAGGGAATGAAAAGGTGTTTGACTGAGATGTGGGGAGAGTGTTTTGTGAGAAATATTCCCATAGAAATTAACGTGCTGCCGAGCGAGATGGGAGGGAGCGTTGTATTCCAAAGCTGCCAATCCATGTTCTCAGGCGATGTAATTTCTAAGGGAATGAAAAGGTATTTGACTGAGATGTGGGGAGAGTATTTTGTGTGAAGTATTCCCATAGAAATTAACGTGCTGCCGAGCGAGATGCGAGGGAGCGTTGTAATTTCAAAGCACCCAATCCAAGTTCTCAGGCGATGTAATTTCTAAGGGAATGAATAGGTATTTGACTGAGATGTGGGGAGAGTGTTTTGTGCTAAGAATTCCCTTAGAAATTAACGTGCTGCCGAGCGAGATGGGAGGGAGCGTTGTATTCCAAAGCACCCAATCCAAGTTCTCAGGCGATGTAATTCCTAAGGGAATGAAAAGGTATTTGACTGAGATGTGGGGAGAGTGTTTTGTGTGAAGTATTCCCATAGAAAGTAACTTGCTGCCGAGCGAGGTGGGAGGGAGCGTTGTAATTTCAAAGCTTCCAATCCAAGTTCTCAGGCGATGTAATTTCTAAGGGAATGAAAAGGTGTTTGACTGAGATGTGGGGAGAGTGTTTTGTGAGAAATATTCCCATAGAAATTAACGTGCTGCCGAGCGAGATGGGAGGGAGCGTTGTATTCTAAAACTGCCAATCCATGTTCTCAGGCGATGTAATTTCTAAGGGAATGAAAAGGTATTTGACTTAGATGTGGGGAGAGTATTTTGTGTGAAGTATTCCCATAGAAATTAACGTGCTGCCGAGCGAGATGGGAGGGAACGTTGTAATTTCAAAGCTCCCAATCCAAGTTCTCAGGCGATATAATTTCTAATGGAATGAAAAGGTATTTGACTGAGATGTGGGGAGAGTGTTTTGTGTGAAGTATTCCCATAGAAATTTACGTGCTGCCGAGCGAGATGGGAGGGAGCGTTGTATTCCAAAGCTCCCAATCCAAGTTCTCAGGCGATGTAATTTCTTAGGGAATGAAAAGGTATTTGACTGAGATGTGGGGAGAGAGTTTTGTGCGACGTATTCCCATAGAAATTAACGTGTTGCCGAGCGAGATGGGAGGGAGCGTTGTAATTTCAAAGCTCCCAATCCAAGTTCTCAATGATATAATTTCTAAGGGAATGAAAAGGTATTTGACTGAGATGTGGGGAGAGTGTTTTGTGCTAAGTATTCCCATAGAAATTAACGTGCTGCCGAGCGAGAAGGGAGGGAGCGTTGTATTTCCAAGCTCCCAATCCAAGTTCTCAGGTGATGTAATTTCTAAGGGAATGAAAAGGTATATGACTGAGATGTGGGGAGAGTGTTTTGTGCGACGTATTACCATAGAAATTAACGTGCTGCCGAGCGAGATGGGAGGGAGCGTTGTAATTTGAAAGCTCCCAATCCAAGTTCTCAGGCGATGTAATTTCTAACTGAATGAAAAGGTATTTGACTGAGATGTGGGGAGAGTATTTTGTGTGAAGTATTCCCATAGAAATTAACGTGCTACCGAGTGAGATGGGAGGGAGCGTTGTATTCCAAAGCTCCCAATCCAAGTTCTCAGGCGATGTAATTTCTTAGGGAATAAAAAGGTATTTGACTGAGATGTGGGGAGAGTGTTTTGTGTGAAGTATTCCCATAGAAAGTAACGTGCTGCCGAGCGAGGTGGGAGGGAGCGTTGTATTCCAAAGCACCCAATCCAAGTTCTCAGGCGATGTAATTCCTAAGGGAATGAAAAGGTATTTGACTGAGATGTGGGGAGAGTGTTTTGTGTGAAGTATTCCCATAGAAAGTAACGTGCTGCCGAGCGAGGTGGGAGGGAGCGTTGTAATTTCAAAGCTTCCAATCCAAGTTCTCAGGCGATGTAATTCCTAAGGGAATGAAAAGGTATTTGACTGAGATGTGGGGAGAGTGTTTTGTGTGAAGTATTCCCATAGAAAGTAACGTGCTGCCGAGCGAGGTGGGAGGGAGCGTTGTAATTTCAAAGCTTCCAATCCAAGTTCTCAGGCGATGTAATTTCTAAGGGAATGAATAGGTGTTTGACCGAGATGTGGGGAGAGTGTTTTGTGTGAAGTATTCCCATAGAAATTTACGTGCTGCCGAGCGAGATGGGAGGGAGCGTTGTATTCCAAAGCTCCCAATCCAAGTTCTCAGGCGATGTAATTTCTTAGGGAATGAAAAGGTATTTGACTGAGATGTGGGGAGACTGTTTTGTGCGACGTATTCCCATAGAAATTAACGTGTTGCCGAGCGAGATGGGAGGGAGCGTTGTAATTTCAAAGCTCCCAATCCAAGTTCTCAGGCGATGTAATTTCTAAGGGAATGAATAGGTGTTTGACCGAGATGTGGGGAGAGTGTTTTGTGTGAAGTATTCCCATAGAAATTTACGTGCTGCCGAGCGAGATGGGAGGGAGCGTTGTATTCCAAAGCTCCCAATCCAAGTTCTCAGGCGATGTAATTTCTTAGGGAATGAAAAGGTATTTGACTGAGATGTGGGGAGAGTGTTTTGTGCGACGTATTCCCATAGAAATTAACGTGTTGCCGAGCGAGATGGGAGGGAGCGTTGTAATTTCAAAGCTCCCAATCCAAGTTCTCAGGCGATATAATTTCTAAGGGAATGAAAAGGTATTTGACTGAGATGTCGGGAGAGTGTTTTGTGTGAAGTATTCCCATAGAAATTAACGTGCTGCCGAGCGAGGTGGGAGGGAGCGTTGTAATTTCAAAGCTCCCAATCCAAGTTCTCAGGCGATGTAATTTCTAAGGGAATGAATAGGTGTTTGACCGAGATGTGGGGAGAGTGTTTTGTGTGAAGTATTCCCATAGAAATTTACGTGCTGCCGAGCGAGATGGGAGGGAGCGTTGTATTCCAAAGCTCCCAATCCAAGTTCTCAGGCGATGTAATTTCTTAGGGAATGAAAAGGTATTTGACTGAGATGTGGGGAGAGTGTTTTGTGCGACGTATTCCCATAGAAATTAACGTGTTGCCGAGCGAGATGGGAGGGAGCGTTGTAATTTCAAAGCTCCCAATCCAAGTTCCCAGGCGATGTAATTTCTAAGGGAATGAAAAGGTATTTGACTGAGATGTGGGGAGAGTGTTTTGTGCTAAGTATTCATATAGAAATTAACGTTCTGCCGAGCGAGAAGGGAGGGAGCGTTGTATTTCCAAGCTTCCAATCCAAGTTCTCAGGCGATGTAATTCCTAAGGGAATGAAAAGGTATTTGACTGAGATGTGGGGAGAGTGTTTTGTGTGAAGTATTCCCATAGAAAGTAACGTGCTGCCGAGCGAGGTGGGAGGGAGCGTTGTAATTTCAAAGCTTCCAATCCAAGTTCTCAGGCGATGTAATTTCTAAGGGAATGAATAGGTGTTTGACCGAGATGTGGGGAGAGTGTTTTGTGTGAAGTATTCCCATAGAAATTTACGTGCTGCCGAGCGAGATGGGAGGGAGCGTTGTATTCCAAAGCTCCCAATCCAAGTTCTCAGGCGATGTAATTTCTTAGGGAATGAAAAGGTATTTGACTGAGATGTGGGGAGACTGTTTTGTGCGACGTATTCCCATAGAAATTAACGTGTTGCCGAGCGAGATGGGAGGGAGCGTTGTAATTTCAAAGCTCCCAATCCAAGTTCTCAGGCGATGTAATTTCTAAGGGAATGAATAGGTGTTTGACCGAGATGTGGGGAGAGTGTTTTGTGTGAAGTATTCCCATAGAAATTTACGTGCTGCCGAGCGAGATGGGAGGGAGCGTTGTATTCCAAAGCTCCCAATCCAAGTTCTCAGGCGATGTAATTTCTTAGGGAATGAAAAGGTATTTGACTGAGATGTGGGGAGAGTGTTTTGTGCGACGTATTCCCATAGAAATTAACGTGTTGCCGAGCGAGATGGGAGGGAGCGTTGTAATTTCAAAGCTCCCAATCCAAGTTCTCAGGCGATATAATTTCTAAGGGAATGAAAAGGTATTTGACTGAGATGTCGGGAGAGTGTTTTGTGTGAAGTATTCCCATAGAAATTAACGTGCTGCCGAGCGAGGTGGGAGGGAGCGTTGTAATTTCAAAGCTCCCAATCCAAGTTCTCAGGCGATGTAATTTCTAAGGGAATGAATAGGTGTTTGACCGAGATGTGGGGAGAGTGTTTTGTGTGAAGTATTCCCATAGAAATTTACGTGCTGCCGAGCGAGATGGGAGGGAGCGTTGTATTCCAAAGCTCCCAATCCAAGTTCTCAGGCGATGTAATTTCTTAGGGAATGAAAAGGTATTTGACTGAGATGTGGGGAGAGTGTTTTGTGCGACGTATTCCCATAGAAATTAACGTGTTGCCGAGCGAGATGGGAGGGAGCGTTTTAATTTCAAAGCTCCCAATCCAAGTTCTCAGGCGATGTAATTTCTAAGGGAATGAAAAGGTATTTGACTGAGATGTGGGGAGAGTGTTTTGTGCTAAGTATTCATATAGAACTTAACGTTCTGCCGAGCGAGAAGGGAGGGAGCGTTGTATTTCCAAGCTCCCAATCCAAGTTCTCAGGTGATGTAATTTCTAAGGGAATGAAAAGGTATATGACTGAGATGTGGGGAGAGTGTTTTGTGCGACGTATTCCCATAGAAATTAACGTGCTGCCGAGCGAGATGGGAGGGAGCGTTGTAATTTGAAAGCTCCCAATCCAAGTTCTCAGGCGATGTAATTTCTAAGGGAATGAAAGGTATTTGACTGAGATGTGGGGAGAGTATTTTGTGTGAAGTATTCCCATAGAAATTAACGTGCTGCCGAGCGAGATGGGAGGGAGCGTTGTAATTTCAAAGCTCCCAATCCAAGTTCTCAGGCGATATAATTTCTAAGGGAATGAAAAGGTATTTGACTGAGATGTGGGGAGAGTGTTTTGTGCTAAGTATTCCCATAGAAATTAACGTGCTACCGAGTGAGATGGGAGGGAGCGTTGTATTCCAAAGCTCCCAATCCAAGTTCTCAGGCGATGTAATTTCTTAGGGAATGAAAAGGTATTTGACTGAGATGTGGGGAGACTGTTTTGTGCGACGTATTCCCATAGAAATTAACGTGTTGCCGAGCGAGATGGGAGGGAGCGTTGTAATTTCAAAGCTCCCAATCCAAGTTCTCAGGCGATGTAATTTCTAAGGGAATGAATAGGTGTTTGACCGAGATGTGGGGAGAGTGTTTTGTGTGAAGTATTCCCATAGAAATTTACGTGCTGCCGAGCGAGATGGGAGGGAGCGTTGTATTCCAAAGCTCCCAATCCAAGTTCTCAGGCGATGTAATTTCTTAGGGAATGAAAAGGTATTTGACTGAGATGTGGGGAGAGTGTTTTGTGCGACGTATTCCCATAGAAATTAACGTGTTGCCGAGCGAGATGGGAGGGAGCGTTGTAATTTCAAAGCTCCCAATCCAAGTTCTCAGGCGATATAATTTCTAAGGGAATGAAAAGGTATTTGACTGAGATGTCGGGAGAGTGTTTTGTGTGAAGTATTCCCATAGAAATTAACGTGCTGCCGAGCGAGGTGGGAGGGAGCGTTGTAATTTCAAAGCTCCCAATCCAAGTTCTCAGGCGATGTAATTTCTAAGGGAATGAATAGGTGTTTGACCGAGATGTGGGGAGAGTGTTTTGTGTGAAGTATTCCCATAGAAATTTACGTGCTGCCGAGCGAGATGGGAGGGAGCGTTGTATTCCAAAGCTCCCAATCCAAGTTCTCAGGCGATGTAATTTCTTAGGGAATGAAAAGGTATTTGACTGAGATGTGGGGAGAGTGTTTTGTGCGACGTATTCCCATAGAAATTAACGTGTTGCCGAGCGAGATGGGAGGGAGCGTTGTAATTTCAAAGCTCCCAATCCAAGTTCTCAGGCGATGTAATTTCTAAGGGAATGAAAAGGTATTTGACTGAGATGTGGGGAGAGTGTTTTGTGCTAAGTATTCATATAGAAATTAACGTTCTGCCGAGCGAGAAGGGAGGGAGCGTTGTATTTCCAAGCTCCCAATCCAAGTTCTCAGGTGATGTAATTTCTAAGGGAATGAAAAGGTATATGACTGAGATGTGGGGAGAGTGTTTTGTGCGACGTATTCCCATAGAAATTAACGTGCTGCCGAGCGAGATGGGAGGGAGCGTTGTAATTTGAAAGCTCCCAATCCAAGTTCTCAGGCGATGTAATTTCTAAGGGAATGAAAGGTATTTGACTGAGATGTGGGGAGAGTATTTTGTGTGAAGTATTCCCATAGAAATTAACGTGCTGCCGAGCGAGATGGGAGGGAGCGTTGTAATTTCAAAGCTCCCAATCCAAGTTCTCAGGCGATATAATTTCTAAGGGAATGAAAAGGTATTTGACTGAGATGTGGGGAGAGTGTTTTGTGCTAAGTATTCCCATAGAAATTAACGTGCTACCGAGTGAGATGGGAGGGAGCGTTGTATTCCAAAGCTCCCAATCCAAGTTCTCAGGCGATGTAATTTCTTAGGGAATGAAAAGGTATTTGACTGAGATGTGGTGAGAGTGTTTTGTGCGAAATATTCCCATAGAAATTAACGTGCTGCCGAGCGAGATGGGAGGGGGCGTTGTAATTTCAAAGCTCCCAATCCAAGTTCTCAGGCGATGTAATTTCTAAGGGAATGAACAGGTGTTTGACTGAGATGTGGGGAGTGTGTTTTGTGTGAAGTATTCCCATAGAAATTAACGTGCTGCCGAGGGAGATGTTAGGAAGCGTTGTATTCCAAAGCTCCCAATCCAAGTACTCAGGCGATGTAATTTCTAAGGGAATGAAAAGGTATTTGACTGAGATGTGGGGAGAGTGTTTTGTGTGAAGTATTCCCATAGAAATTAACGTGCTGCCGAGCGAGATGGGAGGGAGCGTTGTATTCCAAAGCACCCAATCCAAGTTCTCAGGCGATGTAATTCCTAAGGGAATGAAAAGGTATTTGACTGAGATGTGGGGAGAGTGTTTTGTGTGAAGTATTCCCATAGAAAGTAACGTGCTGCCAAGCGAGGTGGGAGGGAGCGTTGTATTCCAAAGCACCCAATCCAAGTTCTCAGGCGATGTAATTTCTAAGGGAATGAAAAGGTGTTTGACTGAGATGTGGGGAGAGTGTTTTGTGTGAAGTATTCCCATAGAAATTAACGTGCTGCCGAGCGAGATGGGAGGGAGCGTTGTATTCTAAAGCTGCCAATCCATGTTCTCAGGCGATGTAATTTCTAAGGGAATGAAAAGGTATTTGACTCAGATGTGGGGAGAGTATTTTGTGTGAAGTATTCCCATAGAAATTAACGTGCTGCCGAGCGAGATGGGAGGGAGCGTTGTAATTTCAAAGCTCCCAATCCAAGTTCTAAGGCGATATAATTTCTAAGGGAATGAAAAGGTATTTGACTGAGATGTCGGGAGAGTGTTTTGTGTGAAGTATTCCCATAGAAATTAACGTGCTGCCGAGCGAGGTGGGAGGGAGCGTTGTAATTTCAAAGCTCCCAATCCAAGTTCTCAGGCGATATAATTTCTAAGGGAATGAAAAGGTATTTGACTGAGATGTCGGGAGAGTGTTTTGTGTGAAGTATTCCCATAGAAATTAACGTGCTAACGAGCGAGATGGGAGGGAGCGTTGTATTCCAAAGCTCCCAATCCAAGTTCTCAGGCGATGTAATTTCTAAGGGAATGAAAAGGTGTTTGACTGAGATGTGGGGAGAGTTTTTTGGGTGAAGTATTCCCACAGAAATTAACGTGCTGCCGAGCGAGATGGGAGGGAGCGTTGTATTTCCAAGCTCCCAATCCAAGTTCTCAGGTGATGTAATTTCTAAGGGAATGAAAAGCTATATGACTGAGATGTGGGGAGAGTGTTTTGTGCGACGTGTTCCCATAGAAATTAACGTGCTGCCGAGCGAGATGGGAGGGAGCGTTGTATTCCAAAGCACCCAATCCAAGTTCTCAGGCGATGTAATTCCTAAGGGAATGAAAAGGTATTTGACTGAGATGTGGGGAGAGTGTTTTGTGTGAAGTATTCCCATAGAAAGTAACGTGCTGCCAAGCGAGGTGGGAGGGAGCGTTGTATTCCAAAGCACCCAATCCAAGTTCTCAGGCGATGTAATTTCTAAGGGAATGAAAAGGTGTTTGACTGAGATGTGGGGAGAGTGTTTTGTGTGAAGTATTCCCATAGAAATTAACGTGCTGCCGAGCGAGATGGGAGGGAGCGTTGTATTCTAAAGCTGCCAATCCATGTTCTCAGGCGATGTAATTTCTAAGGGAATGAAAAGGTATTTGACTCAGATGTGGGGAGAGTATTTTGTGTGAAGTATTCCCATAGAAATTAACGTGCTGCCGAGCGAGATGGGAGGGAGCGTTGTAATTTCAAAGCTCCCAATCCAAGTTCTAAGGCGATATAATTTCTAAGGGAATGAAAATGTATTTGACTGAGATGTCGGGAGAGTGTTTTGTGTGAAGTATTCCCATAGAAATTAACGTGCTGCCGAGCGAGGTGGGAGGGAGCGTTGTAATTTCAAAGCTCCCAATCCAAGTTCTCAGGCGATATAATTTCTAAGGGAATGAAAAGGTATTTGACTGAGATGTCGGGAGAGTGTTTTGTGTGAAGTATTCCCATAGAAATTAACGTGCTAACGAGCGAGATGGGAGGGAGCGTTGTATTCCAAAGCTCCCAATCCAAGTTCTCAGGCGATGTAATTTCTAAGGGAATGAAAAGGTGTTTGACTGAGATGTGGGGAGAGTTTTTTGTGTGAAGTATTCCCACAGAAATTAACGTGCTGCCGAGCGAGATGGGAGGGAGCGTTGTATTTCCAAGCTCCCAATCCAAGTTCTCAGGTGATGTAATTTCTAAGGGAATGAAAAGCTATATGACTGAGATGTGGGGAGAGTGTTTTGTGCGACGTGTTCCCATAGAAATTAACGTGTTGCCGAGCGAGATGGGAGGGAGCGTTGTAATTTCAAAGCTCCCAATCCAAGTTCTCAGGCGATGTAATTTCTAAGGGAATGAAAAGGTATTTGACTGAGATGTGGGGAGAGTGTTTTGTGCTAAGTATTCATATAGAAATTAACGTTCTGCCGAGCGAGAAGGGAGGGAGCGTTGTATTTCCAAGCTCCCAATCCAAGTTCTCAGGTGATGTAATTTCTAAGGGAATGAAAAGGTATATGACTGAGATGTGGGGAGAGTGTTTTGTGCGACGTATTCCCATAGAAATTAACGTGCTGCCGAGCGAGATGGGAGGGAGCGTTGTAATTTGAAAGCTCCCAATCCAAGTTCTCAGGCGATGTAATTTCTAAGGGAATGAAAGGTATTTGACTGAGATGTCGGGAGAGTGTTTTGTGTGAAGTATTCCCATAGAAATTAACGTGCTGCCGAGCGAGGTGGGAGGGAGCGTTGTAATTTCAAAGCTCCCAATCCAAGTTCTCAGGCGATATAATTTCTAAGGGAATGAAAAGGTATTTGACTGAGATGTCGGGAGAGTGTTTTGTGTGAAGTATTCCCATAGAAATTAACGTGCTAACGAGCGAGATGGGAGGGAGCGTTGTATTCCAAAGCTCCCAATCCAAGTTCTCAGGCGATGTAATTTCTAAGGGAATGAAAAGGTGTTTGACTGAGATGTGGGGAGAGTTTTTTGTGTGAAGTATTCCCACAGAAATTAACGTGCTGCCGAGCGAGATGGGAGGGAGCGTTGTATTTCCAAGCTCCCAATCCAAGTTCTCAGGTGATGTAATTTCTAAGGGAATGAAAAGCTATATGACTGAGATGTGGGGAGAGTGTTTTGTGCGACGTGTTCCCATAGAAAGTAACGTGCTGCCGAGCGAGATGGGAGGGAGCATTGTAATTTCAAAGCTCCCAATCCAAGTTCTCAGGCGATGTAATTTCTAAGGGAATGAAAAGGTATTTGACTGAGATGTCGGGAGAGTGTTTTGTGTGAAGTATTCCCATAGAAATTAACGTGCTGCCGAGCGAGGTGGGAGGGAGCGTTGTAATTTCAAAGCTCCCAATCCAAGTTCTCAGGCGATATAATTTCTAAGGGAATGAAAAGGTATTTGACTGAGATGTCGGGAGAGTGTTTTGTGTGAAGTATTCCCATAGAAATTAACGTGCTAACGAGCGAGATGGGAGGGAGCGTTGTATTCCAAAGCTCCCAATCCAAGTTCTCAGGCGATGTAATTTCTAAGGGAATGAAAAGGTATTTGACTGAGATGTGGGGAGAGTATTTTGTGTGAAGTATTCCCATAGAAATTAACGTGCAGCCGAGCGAGATGGGAGGGAGCGTTGTAATTTCAAAGCTCCCAATCCAAGTTCTAAGGCGATATAATTTCTAAGGGAATGAAAAGGTATTTGACTGAGATGTCGGGAGAGTGTTTTGTGTGAAGTATTCCCATAGAAATTAACGTGCTGCCGAGCGAGGTGGGAGGGAGCGTTGTAATTTCAAAGCTCCCAATCCAAGTTCTCAGGCGATATAATTTCTAAGGGAATGAAAAGGTATTTGACTGAGATGTCGGGAGAGTGTTTTGTGTGAAGTATTCCCGTAGAAATTAACGTGCTAACGAGCGAGATGGGAGGGAGCGTTGTATTCCAAAGCTCCCAATCCAAGTTCTCAGGCGATGTAATTTCTAAGGGAATGAAAAGGTGTTTGACTGAGATGTGGGGAGAGTTTTTTGTGTGAAGTATTCCCACAGAAATTAACGTGCTGCCGAGCGAGATGGGAGGGAGCGTTGTAATTTCAAAGTTCCCAATCCAAGTTCTCAGGCGATATAATTTCTAAGGGAATGAAAAGGTATTTGACTGAGATGTGGGGAGAGCGTTTTGTGCTAAGTATTCCCATAGAAATTTACGTGCTGCCGAGCGAGATGGGAGGGAGCGTTGTATTCCAAAGCTCCCAATCCAAGTTCTCAGGCGATGTAATTTCTTAGGGAATGAAAAGGTATTTGACTGAGATGTGGGGAGAGTGTTTTGTGCGACGTATTCCCATAGAAATTAACGTGTTGCCGAGCGAGATGGGAGGGAGCGTTGTAATTTCAAAGCACCCAATCCAAGTTCTCAGGCGATATAATTTCTAAGGGAATGAAAAGGTATTTGACTGAGATGTGGGGAGAGTGTTTTGTGCTAAGTATTCCCATAGAAATTAACGTGCTGCCGAGCGAGATGGGAGGGAGCGTTGTATTTCCAAGCTCCCAATCCAAGTTCTCAGGTGATGTAATTTCTAAGGGAATGAAAAGCTATATGACTGAGATGTGGGGAGAGTGTTTTGTGCGACGTGTTCCCATAGAAATTAACGTGCTGCCGAGCGAGATGGGAGGGAGCGTTGTAATTTCAAAGCTCCCAATCCAAGTTCTCAGGCGATGTAATTTCTTAGGGAATGAAAAGGTATTTGACTGAGATGTGGGGAGAGTGTTTTGTGCGAAATATTCCCATAGAAATTAACGTGCTGCCGAGCGAGATGGGAGGGGGCGTTGTAATTTCAAAGCTCCCAGTCCAAGTTCTCAGGCGATGTAATTTCTAAGGGAATGAACAGGTGTTTGACTGAGATGTGGGGAGTGTGTTTTGTGTGAAGTATTCCCATAGAAATTAACGTGCTGCCGAGGGAGATGGGAGGAAGCGTTGTATTCCAAAGCTCCCAATCCAAGTTCTCAGGCGATGTAATTTCTAAGGGAATGAAAAGGTATTTGACTGAGATGTGGGGAGAGTGTTTTGTGTGAAGTATTCCCATAGAAATTAACGTGCTGCCGAGCGAGATGGGAGGGAGCGTTGTATTCCAATGCACCCAATCCAAGTTCTCAGGCGATGTAATTCCTAAGGGAATGAAAAGGTATTTGACTGAGATGTGGGGAGAGTGTTTTGTGTGAAGTATTCCCATAGAAAGTAACGTGCTGCCAAGCGAGGTGGGAGGGAGCGTTGTATTCCAAAGCACCCAATCCAAGTTCTCAGGCGATGTAATTTCTAAGGGAATGAAAAGGTGTTTGACTGAGATGTGGGGAGAGTGTTTTGTGTGAAGTATTCCCATAGAAATTAACGTGCTGCCGAGCGAGATGGGAGGGAGCGTTGTATTCTAAAGCTGCCAATCCATGTTCTCAGGCGATGTAATTTCTAAGGGAATGAAAAGGTATTTGACTCAGATGTGGGGAGAGTATTTTGTGTGAAGTATTCCCATAGAAATTAACGTGCTGCCGAGCGAGATGGGAGGGAGCGTTGTAATTTCAAAGCTCCCAATCCAAGTTCTAAGGCGATATAATTTCTAAGGGAATGAAAAGGTATTTGACTGAGATGTCGGGAGAGTGTTTTGTGTGAAGTATTCCCATAGAAATTAACGTGCTGCCGAGCGAGGTGGGAGGGAGCGTTGTAATTTCAAAGCTCCCAATCCAAGTTCTCAGGCGATATAAATTCTAAGGGAATGAAAAGGTATTTGACTGAGATGTCGGGAGAGTGTTTTGTGTGAAGTATTCCCATAGAAATTAACGTGCTAACGAGCGAGATGGGAGGGAGCGTTGTATTCCAAAGCTCCCAATCCAAGTTCTCAGGCGATGTAATTTCTAAGGGAATGAAAAGGTGTTTGACTGAGATGTGGGGAGAGTTTTTTGTGTGAAGTATTCCCACAGAAATTAACGTGCTGCCGAGCGAGATGGGAGGGAGCGTTGTAATTTCAAAGCTCCCAATCCAAGTTCTCAGGCGATATAATTTCTAAGGGAATGAAAAGGTATTTGACTGAGATGTGGGGAGAGTGTTTTGTGCTAAGTATTCCCATAGAAATTTACGTGCTGCCGAGCGAGTTGGGAGGGAGCGTTGTATTCCAAAGCTCCCAATCCAAGTTCTCAGGCGATGTAATTTCTTAGGGAATGAAAAGGTATTTGACTGAGATGTGGGGAGAGTGTTTTGTGCGACGTATTCCCATAGAAATTAACGTGTTGCCGAGCGAGATGGGAGGGAGCGTTGTAATTTCAAAGCTCCCAATCCAAGTTCTCAGGCGATATAATTTCTAAGGGAATGAAAAGGTATTTGACTGAGATGTGGGGAGAGTGTTTTGTGCTAAGTATTCCCATACAAATTAACGTGCTGCCGAGCGAGATGGGACTGAGCGTTGTATTTCCAAGCTCCCAATCCAAGTTCTCAGGTGATGTAATTTCTAAGGGAATGAAAAGCTATATGACTGAGATGTGGGGAGAGTGTTTTGTGCGACGTGTTCCCATAGAAATTAACGTGCTGCCGAGCGAGATGGGAGGGAGCATTGTAATTTCAAAGCTCCCAATCCAAGTTCTCAGGCGATGTAATTTCTAAGGGAATGAAAAGGTATTTGACTGAGATGTGGGGAGAGTATTTTGTGTGAAGTATTCCCATAGAAATTAACGTGCAGCCGAGCGAGATGGGAGGGAGCGTTGTAATTTCAAAGCTCCCAATCCAAGTTCTAAGGCGATATAATTTCTAAGGGAATGAAAAGGTATTTGACTGAGATGTCGGGAGAGTGTTTTGTGTGAAGTATTCCCATAGAAATTAACGTGCTGCCGAGCGAGGTGGGAGGGAGCGTTGTAATTTCAAAGCTCCCAATCCAAGTTCTCAGGCGATATAATTTCTAAGGGAATGAAAAGGTATTTGACTGAGATGTCGGGAGAGTGTTTTGTGTGAAGTATTCCCATAGAAATTAACGTGCTAACGAGCGAGATGGGAGGGAGCGTTGTATTCCAAAGCTCCCAATCCAAGTTCTCAGGCGATGTAATTTCTAAGGGAATGAAAAGGTGCTTGACTGAGATGTGGGGAGAGTTTTTTGTGTGAAGTATTCCCACAGAAATTAACGTGCTGCCGAGCGAGATTTGAGGGAGCGTTGTAATTTCAAAGTTCCCAATCCAAGTTCTCAGGCGATATAATTTCTAAGGGAATGAAAAGGTATTTGACTGAGATGTGGGGAGAGCGTTTTGTGCTAAGTATTCCCATAGAAATTTACGTGCTGCCGAGCGAGATGGGAGGGAGCGTTGTATTCCAAAGCTCCCAATCCAAGTTCTCAGGCGATGTAATTTCTTAGGGAATGAAAAGGTATTTGACTGAGATGTGGGGAGAGTGTTTTGTGCGACGTATTCCCATAGAAATTAACGTGTTGCCGAGCGAGATGGGAGGGAGCGTTGTAATTTCAAAGCACCCAATCCAAGTTCTCAGGCGATATAATTTCTAAGGGAATGAAAAGGTATTTGACTGAGATGTGGGGAGAGTGTTTTGTGCTAAGTATTCCCATAGAAATTAACGTGCTGCCGAGCGAGATGGGAGGGAGCGTTGTATTTCCAAGCTCCCAATCCAAGTTCTCAGGTGATGTAATTTCTAAGGGAATGAAAAGCTATATGACTGAGATGTGGGGAGAGTGTTTTGTGCGACGTGTTCCCATAGAAATTAACGTGCTGCCGAGCGAGATGGGAGGGAGCATTGTAATTTCAAAGCTCCCAATCCAAGTTCTCAGGCGATGTAATTTCTAAGGGAATGAAAAGGTATTTGACTGAGATGTGGGGAGAGTATTTTGTGTGAAGTATTCCCATAGAAATTAACGTGCAGCCGAGCGAGATGGGAGGGAGCGTTGTAATTTCAAAGCTCCCAATCCAAGTTCTAAGGCGATATAATTTCTAAGGGAATGAAAAGGTATTTGACTGAGATGTCGGGAGAGTGTTTTGTGTGAAGTATTCCCATAGAAATTAACGTGCTGCCGAGCGAGGTGGGAGGGAGCGTTGTAATTTCAAAGCTCCCAATCCAAGTTCTCAGGCGATATAATTTCTAAGGGAATGAAAAGGTATTTGACTGAGATGTCGGGAGAGTGTTTTGTGTGAAGTATTCCCATAGAAATTAACGTGCTAACGAGCGAGATGGGAGGGAGCGTTGTATTCCAAAGCTCCCAATCCAAGTTCTCAGGCGATGTAATTTCTAAGGGAATGAAAAGGTGTTTGACTGAGATGTGGGGAGAGTTTTTTGTGTGAAGTATTCCCACAGAAATTAACGTGCTGCCGAGCGAGATGGGAGGGAGCGTTGTAATTTCAAAGTTCCCAATCCAAGTTCTCAGGCGATATAATTTCTAAGGGAATGAAAAGGTATTTGACTGAGATGTGGGGAGAGCGTTTTGTGCTAAGTATTCCCATAGAAATTTACGTGCTGCCGAGCGAGATGGGAGGGAGCGTTGTATTCCAAAGCTCCCAATCCAAGTTCTCAGGCGATGTAATTTCTTAGGGAATGAAAAGGTATTTGACTGAGATGTGGGGAGAGTGTTTTGTGCGACGTATTCCCATAGAAATTAACGTGTTGCCGAGCGAGATGGGAGGGAGCGTTGTAATTTCAAAGCTCCCAATCCAAGTTCTCAGGCGATATAATTTCTAAGGGAATGAAAAGGTATTTGACTGAGATGTGGGGAGAGTGTTTTGTGCTAAGTATTCCCATAGAAATTAACGTGCTGCCGAGCGAGATGGGAGGGAGCGTTGTATTTCCAAGCTCCCAATCCAAGTTCTCAGGTGATGTAATTTCTAAGGGAATGAAAAGCTATATGACTGAGATGTGGGGAGAGTGTTTTGTGCGACGTATTCCCATAGAAATTAACGTGCTGCCGAGCGAGATGGGAGGGAGCATTGTAATTTCAAAGCTCCCAATCCAAGTTCTCAGGCGATGTAATTTCTAAGGGAATGAAAAGGTATTTGACTGAGATGTGGGGAGAGTATTTTGTGTGAAGTATTCCCATAGAAATTAACGTGCTGCCGAGCGAGATTTGAGGGAGCGTTGTAATTTCAAAGTTCCCAATCCAAGTTCTCAGGCGATATAATTTCTAAGGGAATGAAAAGGTATTTGACTGAGATGTGGGGAGAGCGTTTTGTGCTAAGTATTCCCATAGAAATTTACGTGCTGCCGAGCGAGATGGGAGGGAGCGTTGTATTCCAAAGCTCCCAATCCAAGTTCTCAGGCGATGTAATTTCTTAGGGAATGAAAAGGTATTTGACTGAGATGTGGGGAGAGTGTTTTGTGCGACGTATTCCCATAGAAATTAACGTGTTGCCGAGCGAGATGGGAGGGAGCGTTGTAATTTCAAAGCACCCAATCCAAGTTCTCAGGCGATATAATTTCTAAGGGAATGAAAAGGTATTTGACTGAGATGTGGGGAGAGTGTTTTGTGCTAAGTATTCCCATAGAAATTAACGTGCTGCCGAGCGAGATGGGAGGGAGCGTTGTATTTCCAAGCTCCCAATCCAAGTTCTCAGGTGATGTAATTTCTAAGGGAATGAAAAGCTATATGACTGAGATGTGGGGAGAGTGTTTTGTGCGACGTGTTCCCATAGAAATTAACGTGCTGCCGAGCGAGATGGGAGGGAGCATTGTAATTTCAAAGCTCCCAATCCAAGTTCTCAGGCGATGTAATTTCTAAGGGAATGAAAAGGTATTTGACTGAGATGTGGGGAGAGTATTTTGTGTGAAGTATTCCCATAGAAATTAACGTGCAGCCGAGCGAGATGGGAGGGAGCGTTGTAATTTCAAAGCTCCCAATCCAAGTTCTAAGGCGATATAATTTCTAAGGGAATGAAAAGGTATTTGACTGAGATGTCGGGAGAGTGTTTTGTGTGAAGTATTCCCATAGAAATTAACGTGCTGCCGAGCGAGGTGGGAGGGAGCGTTGTAATTTCAAAGCTCCCAATCCAAGTTCTCAGGCGATATAATTTCTAAGGGAATGAAAAGGTATTTGACTGAGATGTCGGGAGAGTGTTTTGTGTGAAGTATTCCCATAGAAATTAACGTGCTAACGAGCGAGATGGGAGGGAGCGTTGTATTCCAAAGCTCCCAATCCAAGTTCTCAGGCGATGTAATTTCTAAGGGAATGAAAAGGTGTTTGACTGAGATGTGGGGAGAGTTTTTTGTGTGAAGTATTCCCACAGAAATTAACGTGCTGCCGAGCGAGATGGGAGGGAGCGTTGTAATTTCAAAGTTCCCAATCCAAGTTCTCAGGCGATATAATTTCTAAGGGAATGAAAAGGTATTTGACTGAGATGTGGGGAGAGCGTTTTGTGCTAAGTATTCCCATAGAAATTTACGTGCTGCCGAGCGAGATGGGAGGGAGCGTTGTATTCCAAAGCTCCCAATCCAAGTTCTCAGGCGATGTAATTTCTTAGGGAATGAAAAGGTATTTGACTGAGATGTGGGGAGAGTGTTTTGTGCGACGTATTCCCATAGAAATTAACGTGTTGCCGAGCGAGATGGGAGGGAGCGTTGTAATTTCAAAGCTCCCAATCCAAGTTCTCAGGCGATATAATTTCTAAGGGAATGAAAAGGTATTTGACTGAGATGTGGGGAGAGTGTTTTGTGCTAAGTATTCCCATAGAAATTAACGTGCTGCCGAGCGAGATGGGAGGGAGCGTTGTATTTCCAAGCTCCCAATCCAAGTTCTCAGGTGATGTAATTTCTAAGGGAATGAAAAGCTATATGACTGAGATGTGGGGAGAGTGTTTTGTGCGACGTATTCCCATAGAAATTAACGTGCTGCCGAGCGAGATGGGAGGGAGCATTGTAATTTCAAAGCTCCCAATCCAAGTTCTCAGGCGATGTAATTTCTAAGGGAATGAAAAGGTATTTGACTGAGATGTGGGGAGAGTATTTTGTGTGAAGTATTCCCATAGAAATTAACGTGCTGCCGAGCGAGATGGGAGGGAGAGTTGTAATTTCAAAGCTCCCAATCCAAGTTCTCAGGCGATATAATTTCTAAGGGAATGAAAAGGTATTTGACTGAGATGTGGGGAGAGTGTTTTGTGCTTAGTATTCCCATAGAAATTAAAGTGCTACCGAGTGAGATGGGAGGGAGCGTTGTATTCCAAAGCTCCCAATCCAAGTTCTCAGGCGATGTAATTTCTTAGGGAATGAAAAGGTATTTGACTGAGATGTGGGGAGAGTGTTTTGTGCGAAATATTCCCATAGAAATTAACGTGCTGCCGAGAGAGATGGGAGGGGGCGTTGTAATTTCAAAGCTCCCAATCCAAGTTCTCAGGCGATGTAATTTCTAAGGGAATGAAAAGGTGTTTGACTGAGATGTGGGGAGAGTGTTTTGTGTGAAGTATTCCCATAGAAATTAACGTGCTAACGAGCGAGATGGGAGGGAGCGTTGTATTCCAAAGCTCCCAATCCAAGTTCTCAGGCGATGTAATTTCTAAGGGAATGAAAAGGTGTTTGACTGAGATGTGGGGAGAGTTTTTTGTGTGAAGTATTCCCACAGAAATTAACGTGCTGCCGAGCGAGATGGGAGGGAGCGTTGTAATTTCAAAGCTCCCAATCCAAGTTCTCAGGCGATATAATTTCTAAGGGAATGAAAAGGTATTTGACTGAGATGTGGGGAGAGTGTTTTGTGCTAAGTATTCCCATAGAAATTTACGTGCTGCCGAGCGAGATGGGAGGGAGCGTTGTATTCCAAAGCTCCCAATCCAAGTTCTCAGGCGATGTAATTTCTTAGGGAATGAAAAGGTATTTGACTGAGATGTGGGGAGAGTGTTCTGTGCGACGTATTCCCATAGAAATTAACGTGTTGCCGAGCGAGATGGGAGGGAGCGTTGTAAATTCAAAGCTCCCAATCCAAGTTCTCAGGCGATATAATTTCTAAGGGAATGAAAAGGTATTTGAGTGAGATGTGGGGAGAGTGTTTTGTGCTAAGTATTCCCATAGAAATTAACGTGCTGCCGAGCGAGATGGGAGGGAGCGTTGTATTTCCAAGCTCCCAATCCAAGTTCTCAGGTGATGTAATTTCTAAGGGAATGAAAAGCTATATGACTGAGATGTGGGGTGAGTGTTTTGTGCGACGTATTCCCATAGAAATTAACGTGCTGCCGAGCGAGATGGGAGGGAGCGTTGTAATTTCAAAGCTCCCAATCCAAGTTCTCAGGCGATGTAATTTCTAAGGGAATGAAAAGGTATTTGACTGAGATGTGGGGAGAGTATTTTGTGTGAAGTATTCCCATAGAAATTAACGTGCTGCCGAGCGAGATGGGAGGGAGCGTTGTAATTTCAAAGCTCCCAATCCAAGTTCTCAGGCGATATAATTTCTAAGGGAATGAAAAGGTATTTGACTGAGATGTGGGGAGAGTGTTTTGTGCTAAGTATTCCCATAGAAATTAACGTGCTGCCGAGTGAGATGGGAGGGAGCGTTGTATTCCAAAGCTCCCAATCCAAGTTCTCAGGCGATGTAATTTCTTAGGGAATGAAAAGGTATTTGACTGAGATGTGGGGAGAGTGTTTTGTGCGAAATATTCCCATAGAAATTAACGTGCTGCCGAGCGAGATGGGAGGGGGCGTTGTAATTTCAAAGCTCCCAATCCAAGTTCTCAGGCGATGTAATTTCTAAGGCAATGAAAAGGTGTTTGACTGAGATGTGGGGAGAGGGTTTTGTGAGAAATATTCCCATAGAAATTAACGTGCTGCCGAGCGAGATGGGAGGGAGCGTTGTATTCCAAAGCTGCCAATCCATGTTCTCAGGCGATGTAATTTCTAAGGGAATGAAAAGGTATTTGACTGAGATGTGGGGAGAGTATTTTGTGTGAAGTATTCCCATAGAAATTAACGTGCTGCCGAGCGAGATTGGAGGGAGCGTTGTAATTTCAAAGCTCCCAATCAAAGTTCTCAGTCGATGTAATTTCTAAGGGAATGAAAAGGTATTTGACTGAGATGTGGGGAGAGTGTTTTGTGCGAAATATTCCCATAGAAATTAACGTGCTGCCGAGCGAGATGGGAGGGGGCGTTGTAATTTCTAAGCTCCCAATCTAAGTTCTCAGGCGATGTAATTTCTAAGGGAATGAAAAGGTGTTTGACTGAGATGTGGGGAGTGTGTTTTGTGTGAAGTATTCCCATAGAAATTAACGTGCTGCCGAGGGAGATGGGAGGAAGCGTTGTATTCCAAAGCTCCCAATCCAAGTTCTCAGGCGATGTAATTTCTAAGGGAATGAAAAGGTATTTGACTGAGATGTGGGGAGAGTATTTTGTGTGAAGTATTCCCATAGAAATTAACGTGCTGCCGAGCGAGATGGGAGGGAGCGTTGTAACTTCAAAGCTCCCAATCCAAGTTCTCAGGCGATGTAATTTCTAAGGGAATGAAAAGGTGTTTGACTGAGATGTGGGGAGAGTGTTTTGTGTGAAGTATTCCCATAGAAATTAACGTGCTGCCGAGCGAGATGGGAGGGAGCGTTGTATTCCAAAGCTCCCAATCCAAGTTCTCAGGCGATGTAATTTCTAAGGGAATGAAAAGGTGTTTGACTGAGATGTGGGGAGAGTATTTTGTGTGAAGTATTCCCATAGAAATTAACGTGCTGCCGAGCGAGGTGGGAGGGAGCGTTGTAATTTCAAAGCTTCCAATCCAAGTTCTCAGGCGATGTAATTTCTAAGGCAATGAAAAGGTGTTTGACTGAGATGTGGGGAGAGTGTTTTGTGAGAAATATTCCCATAGAAATTAACGTGCTGCCGAGCGAGATGGGAGGGAGCGTTGTATTCCAAAGCTGCCAATCCATGTTCTCAGGCGATGTAATTTCTAAGGGAATGAAAAGGTATTTGACTGAGATGTGGGGAGAGTATTTTGTGTGAAGTATTCCCATAGAAATTAACGTGCTGCCGAGCGAGATTGGAGGGAGCGTTGTAATTTGAAAGCTCCCAATCCAAGTTCTCAGGCGATGTAATTTCTAATGGAATGAAAAGGTATTTGACTGAGATGTGGGGAGAGTGTTTTGTGCTAAGTATTCCCATAGAAATTAACGTGCTGCCGAGCGAGATGGGAAGGAGCGTTGTATTCCAAAGCTCCCAATCCAAGTTCTCAGGCGATGTAATTTCTAAGGGAATGAAAAGGTGTTTGACTGAGATGTGGGGAGAGTGTTTTGTGTGAAGTATTCCCATAGAAATTAACGTGCTGCCGAGCGAGATGGGAGGAAGCGTTGTATTCCAAAGCTCCCAATCCAAGTTCTCAGGCGATGTAATTTCTAAGGGAATGAAAAGGTATTTGACTGAGATGTGGGGAGAGTATTTTGTATGAAGTATTCACATAGAAATTAACGTGCTGCCGAGCGAGATGGGAGGGAGCGTTGTAATTTCAAAGCTCCCAATTCAAGTTCTCAGGCGATGTAATTTCTAAGGGAATGAAAAGGTGTTTGACTGAGATGTGGGGAGAGTGTTTTGTGCGAAGTATTCCCATAGAAATTAACGTGCTGCCGAGCGAGATGGGAGGGAGCGTTATAATTTCAAAGCTCCCAATCCAAGTTCTCAGGCGATGTAATTTCTAAGGGAATGAAAAGGTATTTGACTGAGATGTGGGGAGAGTGTTTTGTGCGAAATATTCCCGTAGAAATTAACGTGCTGCCGAGCGAGATGGGAGGGGGCGTTGTAATTTCTAAGCTCCCAATCTAAGTTCTCAGGCGATGTAATTTCTAAGGGAATGAAAAGGTGTTTGACTGAGATGTGGGGAGTGTGTTTTGTGTGAAGTATTCCCATAGAAATTAACGTGCTGCCGAGGGAGATGGGAGGAAGCGTTGTATTCCAAAGCTCCCAATCCAAGTTCTCAGGCGATGTAATTTCTAAGGGAATGAAAAGGTATTTGACTGAGATGTGGGGAGAGTATTTTGTGTGAAGTATTCCCATAGAAATTAACGTGCTGCCGAGCGAGATGGGAGGGAGCGTTGTAACTTCAAAGCTCCCAATCCAAGTTCTCAGGCGATGTAATTTCTAAGGGAATGAAAAGGTGTTTGACTGAGATGTGGGGAGAGTGTTTTGTGTGAAGTATTCCCATAGAAATTAACGTGCTGCCGAGCGAGATGGGAGGGAGCGTTGTATTCCAAAGCTCCCAATCCAAGTTCTCAGGCGATGTAATTTCTAAGGGAATGAAAAGGTGTTTGACTGAGATGTGGGGAGAGTATTTTGTGTGAAGTATTCCCATAGAAATTAACGTGCTGCCGAGCGAGGTGGGAGGGAGCGTTGTAATTTCAAAGCTTCCAATCCAAGTTCTCAGGCGATGTAATTTCTAAGGCAATGAAAAGGTGTTTGACTGAGATGTGGGGAGAGTGTTTTGTGAGAAATATTCCCATAGAAATTAACGTGCTGCCGAGCGAGATGGGAGGGAGCGTTGTATTCCAAAGCTGCCAATCCATGTTCTCAGGCGATGTAATTTCTAAGGGAATGAAAAGGTATTTGACTGAGATGTGGGGAGAGTATTTTGTGTGAAGTATTCCCATAGAAATTAACGTGCTGCCGAGCGAGATTGGAGGGAGCGTTGTAATTTGAAAGCTCCCAATCCAAGTTCTCAGGCGATGTAATTTCTAATGGAATGAAAAGGTATTTGACTGAGATGTGGGGAGAGTGTTTTGTGCTAAGTATTCCCATAGAAATTAACGTGCTGCCGAGCGAGATGGGAAGGAGCGTTGTATTCCAAAGCTCCCAATCCAAGTTCTCAGGCGATGTAATTTCTAAGGGAATGAAAAGGTGTTTGACTGAGATGTGGGGAGAGTGTTTTGTGTGAAGTATTCCCATAGAAATTAACGTGCTGCCGAGCGAGATGGGAGGAAGCGTTGTATTCCAAAGCTCCCAATCCAAGTTCTCAGGCGATGTAATTTCTAAGGGAATGAAAAGGTATTTGACTGAGATGTGGGGAGAGTATTTTGTATGAAGTATTCACATAGAAATTAACGTGCTGCCGAGCGAGATGGGAGGGAGCGTTGTAATTTCAAAGCTCCCAATTCAAGTTCTCAGGCGATGTAATTTCTAAGGGAATGAAAAGGTGTTTGACTGAGATGTGGGGAGAGTGTTTTGTGCGAAGTATTCCCATAGAAATTAACGTGCTGCCGAGCGAGATGGGAGGGAGCGTTATAATTTCAAAGCTCCCAATCCAAGTTCTCAGGCGATGTAATTTCTAAGGGAATGAAAAGGTGTTTGACTGAGATGTGGGGAGAGTGTTTTGTGCTAAGTATTCCCATAGAAATTAACGTGCTGCCGAGCGAGATGGGAGGGAGCGTTGTATTCCAAAGCTCCCAATCCAAGTTCTCAGGCGATGTAATTTCTAAGGGAATGAAAAGGTGTTTGACTGAGATGTGGGGAGAGTGTTTTGTGTGAAGTATTCCCATAGAAATTAACGTGCTGCCGAGCGAGATGGGAGGAAGCGTTGTATTCCAAAGCTCCCAATCCAAGTTCTCAGGCGATGTAATTTCTAAGGGAATGAAAAGGTATTTGACTGAGATGTGGGGAGAGTATTTTGTGTGAAGTATTCCCATAGAAATTAACGTGCTGCCGAGCGAGATGGGAGGGAGCGTTGTAATTTCAAAGCTCCCAATCCAAGTTCTCAGGCGATGTAATTTCTAAGGGAATGAAAAGGTGTTTGACTGAGATGTGGGGAGAGTGTTTTGTGCGAAATATTCCCATAGAAATTAACGTGCTGCCGAGCGAGATGGGAGGGGGCGTTGTAATTTCAAAGCTCCCAATCCAAGTTCTCAGGCGATGTAATTTCTAAGGGAATGAAAAGGTGTTTGACTGAGATGTGGGGAGTGTGTTTTGTGTGAAGTATTCCCATAGAAATTAACGTGCTGCCGAGGGAGATGGGAGGAAGCGTTGTATTCCAAAGCTCCCAATCCAAGTTCTCAGGCGATGTAATTTCTAAGGGAATGAAAAGGTATTTGACTGAGATGTGGGGAGAGTATTTTGTGTGAAGTATTCCCATAGAAATTAACGTGCTGCCGAGCGAGATGGGAGGGAGCGTTGTAATTTCAAAGCTCCCAATCCAAGTTCTCAGGCGATGTAATTTCTAAGAGAATGAAAAGGTGTTTGACTGAGATGTGGGGAGAGTGTTTTGTGTGAAGTATTCCCATAGAAATTAACGTGCTGCCGAGCGAGATGGGAGGGAGCGTTGTATTCCAAAGCTCCCAATCCAAGTTCTCAGGCGATGTAATTTCTAAGGGAATGAAAAGGTGTTTGACTGAGATGTGGGGAGAGTATTTTGTGTGAAGTATTCCCATAGAAATTAACGTGCTGCCGAGCGAGGTGGGAGGGAGCGTTGTAATTTCAAAGCTTCCAATCCAAGTTCTCAGGCGATGTAATTTCTAAGGCAATGAAAAGGTGTTTGACTGAGATGTGGGGAGAGGGTTTTGTGAGAAATATTCCCATAGAAATTAACGTGCTGCCGAGCGAGATGGGAGGGAGCGTTGTATTCCAAAGCTGCCAATCCATGTTCTCAGGCGATGTAATTTCTAAGGGAATGAAAAGGTATTTGACTGAGATGTGGGGAGAGTATTTTGTGTGAAGTATTCCCATAGAAATTAACGTGCTGCCGAGCGAGATGGGAGGGAGCGTTGTAATTTCAAAGCTCCCAATTCAAGTTCTCAGGCGATGTAATTTCTAAGGGAATGAAAAGGTGTTTGACTGAGATGTGGGGAGAGTGTTTTGTGTGAAGTATTCCCATAGAAATTAACGTGCTGCCGAGCGAGATGGGAGGGAGCGTTATAATTTCAAAGCTCCCAATCCAAGTTCTCAGGCGATGTAATTTCTAAGGGAATGAAAAGGTGTTTGACTGAGATGTGGGGAGAGTGTTTTGTGCTAAGTATTCCCATAGAAATTAACGTGCTGCCGAGCGAGATGGGAGGGAGCGTTGTATTCCAAAGCTCCCAATCCAAGTTCTCAGGCGATGTAATTTCTAAGGGAATGAAAAGGTGTTTGACTGAGATGTGGGGAGAGTGTTTTGTGTGAAGTATTCCCATAGAAATTAACGTGCTGCCGAGCGAGATGGGAGGAAGCGTTGTATTCCAAAGCTCCCAATCCAAGTTCTCAGGCGATGTAATTTCTAAGGGAATGAAAAGGTATTTGACTGAGATGTGGGGAGAGTATTTTGTATGAAGTATTCCCATAGAAATTAACGTGCTGCCGAGCGAGATGGGAGGGAGCGTTGTAATTTCAAAGCTCCCAATCCAAGTTCTCAGGCGATGTAATTTCTAAGAGAATGAAAAGGTGTTTGACTGAGATGTGGGGAGAGTGTTTTGTGTGAAGTATTCCCATAGAAATTAACGTGCTGCCGAGCGAGATGGGAGGGAGCGTTGTATTCCAAAGCTCCCAATCCAAGTTCTCAGGCGATGTAATTTCTAAGGGAATGAAAAGGTGTTTGACTGAGATGTGGGGAGAGTATTTTGTGTGAAGTATTCCCATAGAAATTAACGTGCTGCCGAGCGAGGTGGGAGGGAGCGTTGTAATTTCAAAGCTTCCAATCCAAGTTCTCAGGCGATGTAATTTCTAAGGCAATGAAAAGGTGTTTGACTGAGATGTGGGGAGAGGGTTTTGTGAGAAATATTCCCATAGAAATTAACGTGCTGCCGAGCGAGATGGGAGGGAGCGTTGTATTCCAAAGCTGCCAATCCATGTTCTCAGGCGATGTAATTTCTAAGGGAATGAAAAGGTATTTGACTGAGATGTGGGGAGAGTATTTTGTGTGAAGTATTCCCATAGAAATTATCGTGCTGCCGAGCGAGATGGGAGGGAGCGTTGTAATTTCAAAGCTCCCAATTCAAGTTCTCAGGCGATGTAATTTCTAAGGGAATGAAAAGGTGTTTGACTGAGATGTGGGGAGAGTGTTTTGTGTGAAGTATTCCCATAGAAATTAACGTGCTGCCGAGCGAGATGGGAGGGAGCGTTATAATTTCAAAGCTCCCAATCCAAGTTCTCAGGCGATGTAATTTCTAAGGGAATGAAAAGGTGTTTGACTGAGATGTGGGGAGAGTGTTTTGTGCTAAGTATTCCCATAGAAATTAACGTGCTGCCGAGCGAGATGGGAGGGAGCGTTGTATTCCAAAGCTCCCAATCCAAGTTCTCAGGCGATGTAATTTCTAAGGGAATGAAAAGGTGTTTGACTGAGATGTGGGGAGAGTGTTTTGTGTGAAGTATTCCCATAGAAATTAACGTGCTGCCGAGCGAGATGGGAGGAAGCGTTGTATTCCAAAGCTCCCAATCCAAGTTCTCAGGCGATGTAATTTCTAAGGGAATGAAAAGGTATTTGACTGAGATGTGGGGAGAGTATTTTGTATGAAGTATTCACATAGAAATTAACGTGCTGCCGAGCGAGATGGGAGGGAGCGTTGTAATTTTAAAGCTCCCAATTCAAGTTCTCAGGCGATGTAATTTCTAAGGGAATGAAAAGGTGTTTGACTGAGATGTGGGGAGAGTGTTTTGTGTGAAGTATTCCCATAGAAATTAACGTGCTGCCGAGCGAGATGGGAGGGAGCGTTGTATTCCAAAGCTCCCAATCCAAGTTCTCAGGCGATGTAATTTCTAAGGGAATGAAAAGGTGTTTGACTGAGATGTGGGGAGAGTATTTTGTGTGAAGTATTCCCATAGAAATTAACGTGCTGCCGAGCGAGGTGGGAGGGAGCGTTGTAATTTCAAAGCTTCCAATCCAAGTTCTCAGGCGATGTAATTTCTAAGGCAATGAAAAGGTGTTTGACTGAGATGTGGGGAGAGGGTTTTGTGAGAAATATTCCCATAGAAATTAACGTGCTGCCGAGCGAGATGGGAGGGAGCGTTGTATTCCAAAGCTGCCAATCCATGTTCTCAGGCGATGTAATTTCTAAGGGAATGAAAAGGTATTTGACTGAGATGTGGGGAGAGTATTTTGTGTGAAGTATTCCCATAGAAATTAACGTGCTACCGAGCGAGATTGGAGGGAGCGTTGTAATTTCAAAGCTCCCAATCCAAGTTCTCAGGCGATGTAATTTCTAAGGGAATGAAAAGGTATTTGACTGAGATGTGGGGAGAGTGTTTTGTGCGAAATATTCCCATAGAAATTAACGTGCTGCCGAGCGAGATTGGAGGGAGCGTTGTAATTTGAAAGCTCCCAATCCAAGTTCTCAGGCGATGTAATTTCTAATGGAATGAAAAGGTATTTGACTGAGATGTGGGGAGAGTGTTTTGTGCTAAGTATTCCCATAGAAATTAACGTGCTGCCGAGCGAGATGGGAGGGAGCGTTGTATTCCAAAGCTCCCAATCCAAGTTCTCAGGCGATGTAATTTCTAAGGGAATGAAAAGGTGTTTGACTGAGATGTGGGGAGAGTGTTTTGTGTGAAGTATTCCCATAGAAATTAACGTGCTGCCGAGCGAGATGGGAGGAAGCGTTGTATTCCAAAGCTCCCAATCCAAGTTCTCAGGCGATGTAATTTCTAAGGGAATGAAAAGGTATTTGACTGAGATGTGGGGAGAGCATTTTGTGTGAAGTATTCCCATAGAAATTAACGTGCTGCCGAGCGAGATGGGAGGGAGCGTTGTAATTTCAAAGCTCCCAATCCAAGTTCTCAGGCGATGTAATTTCTAAGGGAATGAAAAGGTGTTTGACTGAGATGTGGGGAGAGTGTTTTGTGTGAAGTATTCCCATAGAAATTAACGTGCTGCCGAGCGAGATGGGAGGGAGCGTTATAATTTCAAAGCTCCCAATCCAAGTTCTCAGGCGATGTAATTTCTAAGGGAATGAAAAGGTGTTTGACTGAGATGTGGGGAGAGTGTTTTGTGCTAAGTATTCCCATAGAAATTAACGTGCTGCCGAGAGAGATGGGAGGGAGCGTTGTATTCCAAAGCTCCCAATCCAAGTTCTCAGGCGATATAATTTCTAAGGGAATGAAAAGGTATTTGACTGAGATGTCGGGAGAGTGTTTTGTGTGAAGTATTCCCATAGAAATTAACGTGCTAACGAGCGAGATGGGAGGGAGCGTTGTATTCCAAAGCTCCCAATCCAAGTTCTCAGGCGATGTAATTTCTAAGGGAATGAAAAGGTATTTGACTGAGATGTGGGGAGAGTATTTTGTGTGAAGTATTCCCATAGAAATTAACGTGCTGCCGAGCGAGATGGGAGGGAGCGTTGTAATTTCAAAGCTCCCAATCCAAGTTCTCAGGCGATGTAATTTCTAAGGGAATGAAAAGGTGTTTGACTGAGATGTGGGGAGAGTGTTTTGTGCGAAATATTCCCATAGAAATTAACGTGCTGCCGAGCGAGATGGGAGGGGGCGTTGTAATTTCAAAGCTCCCAATCCAAGTTCTCAGGCGATGTAATTTCTAAGGGAATGAAAAGGTGTTTGACTGAGATGTGGGGAGTGTGTTTTGTGTGAAGTATTCCCATAGAAATTAACGTGCTGCCGAGGGAGATGGGAGGAAGCGTTGTATTCCAAAGCTCCCAATCCAAGTTCTCAGGCGATGTAATTTCTAAGGGAATGAAAAGGTATTTGACTGAGATGTCGGGAGAGTGTTTTGTGTGAAGTATTCCCATAGAAATTAACGTGCTAACGAGCGAGATGGGAGGGAGCGTTGTATTCCAAAGCTCCCAATCCAAGTTCTCAGGCGATGTAATTTCTAAGGGAATGAAAAGGTATTTGACTGAGATGTGGGGAGAGTATTTTGTGTGAAGTATTCCCATAGAAATTAACGTGCTGCCGAGCGAGATGGGAGGGAGCGTTGTAATTTCAAAGCTCCCAATCCAAGTTCTCAGGCGATGTAATTTCTAAGGGAATGAAAAGGTGTTTGACTGAGATGTGGGGAGAGTGTTTTGTGCGAAATATTCCCATAGAAATTAACGTGCTGCCGAGCGAGATGGGAGGGGGCGTTGTAATTTCAAAGCTCCCAATCCAAGTTCTCAGGCGATGTAATTTCTAAGGGAATGAAAAGGTGTTTGACTGAGATGTGGGGAGTGTGTTTTGTGTGAAGTATTCCCATAGAAATTAACGTGCTGCCGAGGGAGATGGGAGGAAGCGTTGTATTCCAAAGCTCCCAATCCAAGTTCTCAGGCGATGTAATTTCTAAGGGAATGAAAAGGTATTTGACTGAGATGTGGGGAGAGTGTTTTGTGCTAAGTATTCCCATAGAAATTAACGTGCTGCCGAGCGAGATGGGAGGGAGCGTTGTATTCCAAAGCTCCCAATCCAAGTTCTCAGGCGATGTAATTTCTAAGGGAATGAAAAGGTGTTTGACTGAGATGTGGGGAGAGTGTTTTGTGTGAAGTATTCCCATAGAAATTAACGTGCTGCCGAGCGAGATGGGAGGAAGCGTTGTATTCCAAAGCTCCCAATCCAAGTTCTCAGGCGATGTAATTTCTAAGGGAATGAAAAGGTATTTGACTGAGATGTGGGGAGAGTGTTTTGTGTGAAGTATTCCCATAGAAATTAACGTGCTGCCGAGCGAGATGGGAGGGAGCGTTGTATTCCAAAGCTCCCAATCCAAGTTCTCAGGCGATGTAATTTCTAAGGGAATGAAAAGGTGTTTGACTGAGATGTGGGGAGAGTATTTTGTGTGAAGTATTCCCATAGAAATTAACGTGCTGCCGAGCGAGGTGGGAGGGAGCGTTGTAATTTCAAAGCTTCCAATCCAAGTTCTCAGGCGATGTAATTTCTAAGGCAATGAAAAGGTGTTTGACTGAGATGTGGGGAGAGGGTTTTGTGAGAAATATTCCCATAGAAATTAACGTGCTGCCGAGCGAGATGGGAGGGAGCGTTGTATTCCAAAGCTGCCAATCCATGTTCTCAGGCGATGTAATTTCTAAGGGAATGAAAAGGTATTTGACTGAGATGTGGGGAGAGTATTTTGTGTGAAGTATTCCCATAGAAATTAACGTGCTACCGAGCGAGATTGGAGGGAGCGTTGTAATTTCAAAGCTCCCAATCCAAGTTCTCAGGCGATGTAATTTCTAAGGGAATGAAAAGGTATTTGACTGAGATGTGGGGAGAGTGTTTTGTGCGAAATATTCCCATAGAAATTAACGTGCTGCCGAGCGAGATTGGAGGGAGCGTTGTAATTTGAAAGCTCCCAATCCAAGTTCTCAGGCGATGTAATTTCTAATGGAATGAAAAGGTATTTGACTGAGATGTGGGGAGAGTGTTTTGTGCTAAGTATTCCCATAGAAATTAACGTGCTGCCGAGCGAGATGGGAGGGAGCGTTGTATTCCAAAGCTCCCAATCCAAGTTCTCAGGCGATGTAATTTCTAAGGGAATGAAAAGGTGTTTGACTGAGATGTGGGGAGAGTGTTTTGTGTGAAGTATTCCCATAGAAATTAACGTGCTGCCGAGCGAGATGGGAGGAAGCGTTGTATTCCAAAGCTCCCAATCCAAGTTCTCAGGCGATGTAATTTCTAAGGGAATGAAAAGGTATTTGACTGAGATGTGGGGAGAGCATTTTGTGTGAAGTATTCCCATAGAAATTAACGTGCTGCCGAGCGAGATGGGAGGGAGCGTTGTAATTTCAAAGCTCCCAATCCAAGTTCTCAGGCGATGTAATTTCTAAGGGAATGAAAAGGTGTTTGACTGAGATGTGGGGAGAGTGTTTTGTGTGAAGTATTCCCATAGAAATTAACGTGCTGCCGAGCGAGATGGGAGGGAGCGTTATAATTTCAAAGCTCCCAATCCAAGTTCTCAGGCGATGTAATTTCTAAGGGAATGAAAAGGTATTTGACTGAGATGTGGGGAGAGTATTTTGTGTGAAGTATTCCCATAGAAATTAACGTGCTGCCGAGCGAGATGGGAGGGAGCGTTGTAATTTCAAAGCTCCCAATCCAAGTTCTCAGGCGATGTAATTTCTAAGGGAATGAAAAGGTGTTTGACTGAGATGTGGGGAGAGTGTTTTGTGCGAAATATTCCCATAGAAATTAACGTGCTGCCGAGCGAGATGGGAGGGGGCGTTGTAATTTCAAAGCTCCCAATCCAAGTTCTCAGGCGATGTAATTTCTAAGGGAATGAAAAGGTGTTTGACTGAGATGTGGGGAGTGTGTTTTGTGTGAAGTATTCCCATAGAAATTAACGTGCTGCCGAGGGAGATGGGAGGAAGCGTTGTATTCCAAAGCTCCCAATCCAAGTTCTCAGGCGATGTAATTTCTAAGGGAATGAAAAGGTATTTGACTGAGATGTCGGGAGAGTGTTTTGTGTGAAGTATTCCCATAGAAATTAACGTGCTAACGAGCGAGATGGGAGGGAGCGTTGTATTCCAAAGCTCCCAATCCAAGTTCTCAGGCGATGTAATTTCTAAGGGAATGAAAAGGTATTTGACTGAGATGTGGGGAGAGTATTTTGTGTGAAGTATTCCCATAGAAATTAACGTGCTGCCGAGCGAGATGGGAGGGAGCGTTGTAATTTCAAAGCTCCCAATCCAAGTTCTCAGGCGATGTAATTTCTAAGGGAATGAAAAGGTGTTTGACTGAGATGTGGGGAGAGTGTTTTGTGCGAAATATTCCCATAGAAATTAACGTGCTGCCGAGCGAGATGGGAGGGGGCGTTGTAATTTCAAAGCTCCCAATCCAAGTTCTCAGGCGATGTAATTTCTAAGGGAATGAAAAGGTGTTTGACTGAGATGTGGGGAGTGTGTTTTGTGTGAAGTATTCCCATAGAAATTAACGTGCTGCCGAGGGAGATGGGAGGAAGCGTTGTATTCCAAAGCTCCCAATCCAAGTTCTCAGGCGATGTAATTTCTAAGGGAATGAAAAGGTATTTGACTGAGATGTGGGGAGAGTGTTTTGTGCTAAGTATTCCCATAGAAATTAACGTGCTGCCGAGCGAGATGGGAGGGAGCGTTGTATTCCAAAGCTCCCAATCCAAGTTCTCAGGCGATGTAATTTCTAAGGGAATGAAAAGGTGTTTGACTGAGATGTGGGGAGAGTGTTTTGTGTGAAGTATTCCCATAGAAATTAACGTGCTGCCGAGCGAGATGGGAGGAAGCGTTGTATTCCAAAGCTCCCAATCCAAGTTCTCAGGCGATGTAATTTCTAAGGGAATGAAAAGGTATTTGACTGAGATGTGGGGAGAGTATTTTGTGTGAAGTATTCCCATAGAAATTAACGTGCTGCCGAGCGAGATGGGAGGGAGCGTTGTAATTTCAAAGCTCCCAATCCAAGTTCTCAGGCGATGTAATTTCTAAGGGAATGAAAAGGTGTTTGACTGAGATGTGGGGAGAGTGTTTTGTGTGAAGTATTCCCATAGAAATTAACGTGCTGCCGAGCGAGATGGGAGGGAGCGTTATAATTTCAAAGCTCCCAATCCAAGTTCTCAGGCGATGTAATTTCTAAGGGAATGAAAAGGTGTTTGACTGAGATGTGGGGAGAATGTTTTGTGCTAAGTATTCCCATAGAAATTAACGTGCTGCCGAGAGAGATGGGAGGGAGCGTTGTATTCCAAAGCTCCCAATCCAAGTTCTCAGGCGATATAATTTCTAAGGGAATGAAAAGGTATTTGACTGAGATGTCGGGAGAGTGTTTTGTGTGAAGTATTCCCATAGAAATTAACGTGCTAACGAGCGAGATGGGAGGGAGCGTTGTATTCCAAAGCTCCCAATCCAAGTTCTCAGGCGATGTAATTTCTAAGGGAATGAAAAGGTATTTGACTGAGATGTGGGGAGAGTATTTTGTGTGAAGTATTCCCATAGAAATTAACGTGCTGCCGAGCGAGATGGGAGGGAGCGTTGTAATTTCAAAGCTCCCAATCCAAGTTCTCAGGCGATGTAATTTCTAAGGGAATGAAAAGGTGTTTGACTGAGATGTGGGGAGAGTGTTTTGTGCGAAATATTCCCATAGAAATTAACGTGCTGCCGAGCGAGATGGGAGGGGGCGTTGTAATTTCAAAGCTCCCAATCCAAGTTCTCAGGCGATGTAATTTCTAAGGGAATGAAAAGGTGTTTGACTGAGATGTGGGGAGTGTGTTTTGTGTGAAGTATTCCCATAGAAATTAACGTGCTGCCGAGGGAGATGGGAGGAAGCGTTGTATTCCAAAGCTCCCAATCCAAGTTCTCAGGCGATGTAATTTCTAAGGGAATGAAAAGGTATTTGACTGAGATGTGGGGAGAGTATTTTGTGTGAAGTATTCCCATAGCAATTAACGTGCTGCCGAGCGAGATGGGAGGTAGCGTTGTAATTTCAAAGCTCCCAATCCAAGTTCTCAGGCGATGTAATTTCTAAGAGAATGAAAAGGTGTTTGACTGAGATGTGGGGAGAGTGTTTTGTGTGAAGTATTCCCATAGAAATTAACGTGCTGCCGAGCGAGATGGGAGGGAGCGTTGTATTCCAAAGCTCCCAATCCAAGTTCTCAGGCGATGTAATTTCTAAGGGAATGAAAAGGTGTTTGACTGAGATGTGGGGAGAGTATTTTGTGTGAAGTATTCCCATAGAAATTAACGTGCTGCCGAGCGAGGTGGGAGGGAGCGTTGTAATTTCAAAGCTTCCAATCCAAGTTCTCAGGCGATGTAATTTCTAAGGCAATGAAAAGGTGTTTGACTGAGATGTGGGGAGAGGGTTTTGTGAGAAATATTCCCATAGAAATTAACGTGCTGCCGAGCGAGATGGGAGGGAGCGTTGTATTCCAAAGCTGCCAATCCATGTTCTCAGGCGATGTAATTTCTAAGGGAATGAAAAGGTATTTGACTGAGATGTGGGGAGAGTATTTTGTGTGAAGTATTCCCATAGAAATTAACGTGCTGCCGAGCGAGATTGGAGGGAGCGTTGTAATTTCAAAGCTCCCAATCCAAGTTCTCAGGCGATGTAATTTCTAAGGGAATGAAAAGGTATTTGACTGAGATGTGGGGAGAGTGTTTTGTGCGAAATATTCCCATAGAAATTAACGTGCTGCCGAGCGAGATGGGAGGGGGCGTTGTAATTTCAAATCTCCCAATCCAAGTTCTCAGGCGATGTAATTTCTAAGGGAATGAAAAGGTGTTTGACTGAGATGTGGGGAGTGTGTTTTGTGTGAAGTATTCCCATAGAAATTAACGTGCTGCCGAGGGAGATGGGAGGAAGCGTTGTATTCCAAAGCTCCCAATCCAAGTTCTCAGGCGATGTAATTTCTAAGGGAATGAAAAGGTATTTGACTGAGATGTGGGGAGAGTATTTTGTGTGAAGTATTCCCATAGAAATTAACGTGCTGCCGAGAGAGATGGGAGGGAGCGTTGTAACTTCAAAGCTCCCAATCCAAGTTCTCAGGCGATGTAATTTCTAAGGGAATGAAAAGGTGTTTGACTGAGATGTGGGGAGAGTATTTTGTGTGAAGTATTCCCATAGAAATTAACGTGCTGCCGAGCGAGGTGGGAGGGAGCGTTGTAATTTGAAAGCTCCCAATCCAAGTTCTCAGGCGATGTAATTTCTAATGGAATGAAAAGGTATTTGACTGAGATGTGGGGAGAGTGTTTTGTGGGAAGTATTCCCATAGAAATTAACGTGCTGCCGAGCGAGATGGGAGGAAGCGTTGTATTCCAAAGCTCCCAATCCAAGTTCTCAGGCGATGTAATTTCTAAGGGAATGAAAAGGTATTTGACTGAGATGTGGGGAGAGTATTTTGTGTGAAGTATTCCCATAGAAATTAACGTGCTGCCGAGCGAGATGGGAGGGAGCGTTGTAATTTCAAAGCTCCCAATCCAAGTTCTCAGGCGATGTAATTTCTAAGGGAATGAAAAGGTGTTTGACTTAGATGTGGGGAGAGTGTTTTGTGTGAAGTATTCCCATAGAAATTAACGTGCTGCCGAGCGAGATGGGAGGGAGCGTTATAATTTCAAAGCTCCCAATCCAAGTTCTCAGGCGATGTAATTTCTAAGGGAATGAAAAGGTGTTTGACTGAGATGTGGGGAGAGTGTTTTGTGCTAAGTATTCCCATAGAAATTAACGTGCTGCCGAGCGAGATGGGAGGGAGCGTTGTATTCCAAAGCTCCCAATCCAAGTTCTCAGGCGATGTAATTTCTAAGGGAATGAAAAGGTGTTTGACTGAGATGTGGGGAGAGTGTTTTGTGTGAATTATTCCCATAGAAATTAACGTGCTGCCGAGCGAGATGGGAGGAAGCGTTGTATTCCAAAGCTCCCAATCCAAGTTCTCAGGCGATGTAATTTCTAAGGGAATGAAAAGGTATTTGACTGAGATGTGGGGAGAGTATTTTGTGTGAAGTATTCCCATAGAAATTAACGTGCTGCCGAGCGAGATGGGAGGGAGCGTTGTAATTTCAAAGCTCCCAATCCAAGTTCTCAGGCGATGTAATTTCTAAGGGAATGAAAAGGTGTTTGACTGAGATGTGGGGAGAGTGTTTTGTGCGAAATATTCCCATAGAAATTAACGTGCTGCCGAGCGAGATGGGAGGGGGCGTTGTAATTTCAAAGCTCCCAATCCAAGTTCTCAGGCGATGTAATTTCTAAGGGAATGAAAAGGTGTTTGACTGAGATGTGGGGAGTGTGTTTTGTGTGAAGTATTCCCATAGAAATTAACGTGCTGCCGAGGGAGATGGGAGGAAGCGTTGTATTCCAAAGCTCCCAATCCAAGTTCTCAGTCGATGTAATTTCTAAGGGAATGAAAAGGTATTTGACTGAGATGTGGGGAGAGTATTTTGTGTGAAGTATTCCCATAGAAATTAACGTGCTGCCGAGCGAGATGGGAGGGAGCGTTGTAATTTCAAAGCTCCCAATCCAAGTTCTCAGGCGATGTAATTTCTAAGAGAATGAAAAGGTGTTTGACTGAGATGTGGGGAGAGTGTTTTGTGTGAAGTATTCCCATAGAAATTAACGTGCTGCCGAGCGAGGTGGGAGGGAGCGTTGTAATTTCAAAGCTTCCAATCCAAGTTCTCAGGCGATGTAATTTCTAAGGCAATGAAAAGGTGTTTGACTGAGATGTGGGGAGAGGGTTTTGTGAGAAATATTCCCATAGAAATTAACGTGCTGCCGAGCGAGATGGGAGGGAGCGTTGTATTCCAAAGCTCCCAATCCAAGTTCTCAGGCGATGTAATTTCTAAGGGAATGAAAAGGTATTTGACTGAGATGTGGGGAGAGTGTTTTGTGCGAAATATTCCCATAGAAATTAACGTGCTGCCGAGCGAGATGGGAGGGGGCGTTGTAATTTCAAATCTCCCAATCCAAGTTCTCAGGCGATGTAATTTCTAAGGGAATGAAAAGGTGTTTGACTGAGATGTGGGGAGTGTGTTTTGTGTGAAGTATTCCCATAGAAATTAACGTGCTGCCGAGGGAGATGGGAGGAAGCGTTGTATTCCAAAGCTCCCAATCCAAGTTCTCAGGCGATGTAATTTCTAAGGGAATGAAAAGGTATTTGACTGAGATGTGGGGAGAGTATTTTGTGTGAAGTATTCCCATAGAAATTAACGTGCTGCCGAGAGAGATGGGAGGGAGCGTTGTAACTTCAAAGCTCCCAATCCAAGTTCTCAGGCGATGTAATTTCTAAGGGAATGAAAAGGTGTTTGACTGAGATGTGGGGAGAGTATTTTGTGTGAAGTATTCCCATAGAAATTAACGTGCTGCCGAGCGAGGTGGGAGGGAGCGTTGTAATTTGAAAGCTCCCAATCCAAGTTCTCAGGCGATGTAATTTCTAATGGAATGAAAAGGTATTTGACTGAGATGTGGGGAGAGTGTTTTGTGTGAAGTATTCCCATAGAAATTAACGTGCTGCCGAGCGAGATGGGAGGAAGCGTTGTATTCCAAAGCTCCCAATCCAAGTTCTCAGGCGATGTAATTTCTAAGGGAATGAAAAGGTGTTTGACTGAGATGTGGGGAGAGTGTTTTGTGCTAAGTATTCCCATAGAAATTAACGTGCTGCCGAGCGAGATGGGAGGGAGCGTTGTATTCCAAAGCTCCCAATCCAAGTTCTCAGGCGATGTAATTTCTAAGGGAATGAAAAGGTGTTTGACTGAGATGTGGGGAGAGTGTTTTGTGTGAATTATTCCCATAGAAATTAACGTGCTGCCGAGCGAGATGGGAGGAAGCGTTGTATTCCAAAGCTCCCAATCCAAGTTCTCAGGCGATGTAATTTCTAAGGGAATGAAAAGGTATTTGACTGAGATGTGGGGAGAGTATTTTGTGTGAAGTATTCCCATAGAAATTAACGTGCTGCCGAGCGAGATGGGAGGGAGCGTTGTAATTTCAAAGCTCCCAATCCAAGTTCTCAGGCGATGTAATTTCTAAGGGAATGAAAAGGTGTTTGACTGAGATGTGGGGAGAGTGTTTTGTGCGAAATATTCCCATAGAAATTAACGTGCTGCCGAGCGAGATGGGAGGGGGCGTTGTAATTTCAAAGCTCCCAATCCAAGTTCTCAGGCGATGTAATTTCTAAGGGAATGAAAAGGTGTTTGACTGAGATGTGGGGAGTGTGTTTTGTGTGAAGTATTCCCATAGAAATTAACGTGCTGCCGAGGGAGATGGGAGGAAGCGTTGTATTCCAAAGCTCCCAATCCAAGTTCTCAGTCGATGTAATTTCTAAGGGAATGAAAAGGTATTTGACTGAGATGTGGGGAGAGTATTTTGTGTGAAGTATTCCCATAGAAATTAACGTGCTGCCGAGCGAGATGGGAGGGAGCGTTGTAATTTCAAAGCTCCCAATCCAAGTTCTCAGGCGATGTAATTTCTAAGAGAATGAAAAGGTGTTTGACTGAGATGTGGGGAGAGTGTTTTGTGTGAAGTATTCCCATAGAAATTAACGTGCTGCCAAGCGAGGTGGGAGGGAGCGTTGTAATTTCAAAGCTTCCAATCCAAGTTCTCAGGCGATGTAATTTCTAAGGCAATGAAAAGGTGTTTGACTGAGATGTGGGGAGAGGGTTTTGTGAGAAATATTCCCATAGAAATTAACGTGCTGCCGAGCGAGATGGGAGGGAGCGTTGTATTCCAAAGCTCCCAATCCAAGTTCTCAGGCGATGTAATTTCTAAGGGAATGAAAAGGTATTTGACTGAGATGTGGGGAGAGTGTTTTGTGCGAAATATTCCCATAGAAATTAACGTGCTGCCGAGCGAGATGGGAGGGGGCGTTGTAATTTCAAAGCTCCCAATCCAAGTTCTCAGGCGATGTAATTTCTAAGGGAATGAAAAGGTGTTTGACTGAGATGTGGGGAGTGTGTTTTGTGTGAAGTATTCCCATAGAAATTAACGTGCTGCCGAGGGAGATGGGAGGAAGCGTTGTATTCCAAAGCTCCCAATCCAAGTTCTCAGGCGATGTAATTTCTAAGGGAATGAAAAGGTGTTTGACTGAGATGTGGGGAGAGTGTTTTGTGTGAAGTATTCCCATAGAAATTAACGTGCTGCCGAGCGAGATGGGAGGGAGCGTTGTATTCCAAAGCTCCCAATCCAAGTTCTCAGGCGATGTAATTTCTAAGGGAATGAAAAGGTGTTTGACTGAGATGTGGGGAGAGTTTTTTGTGTGAAGTATTCCCACAGAAATTAACGTGCTGCCGAGCGAGATGGGAGGGAGCGTTGAAATTTCAAAGCTCCCAATCCAAGTTCTCAGGCGATGTAATTTCTAAGGGAATGAAAAGGTATTTGACTGAGATGTGGGGAGAGTGTTTTGTGCTAAGTATTCCCATAGAAATTAACGTGCTGCCGAGCGAGATGGGAGGGAGCGTTGTATTCCAAAGCTCCCAATCCAAGTTCTCAGGCGATGTAATTTCTAAGGGAATGAAAAGGTGTTTGACTGAGATGTGGGGAGAGTGTTTTGTGTGAAGTCTTCATATAGAAATTACCGTGCTGCCGAGCGAGATGGGAGGGAGCGTTGTAATTTCAAAGCTCCCAATCCAAGTTCTCAGGCGATATAATTTCTACGGGAATGAAAAGGTATTTGACTTAGATGTGGGGAGAGTGTTTTGTGCTAAGTATTCCCATAGAAATTAACGTGCTGCCGAGCGAGATGGGAGGGAACGTTGTATTCCAAAGCTCCCAATCCAAGTTCTCAGGCGATGTAATTACTTAGGGAATGAAAGGGTATTTGACTGAGATGTGGGGAGAGTGTTTTGTGAGAAAAATTCCCATAGAAATTAACGTGCTGCCGAGCGAGATGGGAGGGGGCGTTGTAATTTCAAAGCTCCCAATCCAAGTTCTCAGGCGATGTAATTTCTAAGGGAATAAAAAGGTGTTTGACTGAGATGTGGGGAGAGTGTTTTGTGAGAAATATTCCCATAGAAATTAACGTGCTGCCGAGCGAGATGGGAGGGGGCGTTGTAATTCCAAAGCTCCCAATCCAAGTTCTCAGGCGATGTAATTTCTAAGGGAATGAAAAGGTGTTTGACTGAGATGTGGGGAGAGGGTTTTGTGTGCAGTATTCCCATAGAAATTAACGTGCTGCCGAGCGAGATGGGAGGGAGCGTTGTATTCCAAAGCTCCCAATCCAAGTTCTCAGGCAATGTAATTTCTAAAGGAATGAAAGGTATTTGACTGAGATGTGGGGAGAGTATTTTGTGTGAAGTATTCCCATAGAAATTAACGTGCTGCCGAGCGAGATGGGAGGGAGCGTTGTAATTTCAAAGCTCCCAATCCAAGTTCTCAGGCGATGTAATTTATAAGGGAATAAAAAGGTGTTTGACTGAGATGTGGGGAGAGTGTTTTGTGTGAAGTATTCCCATAGAAATTAACGTGCTGCCGAGCGATATGGGAGGGAGCGTTGTAATTCCAAAGCTCCCAATCCAAGTTCTCAGGCGATGTAATTTCTAAGGGAATGAAAAGGTATTTGACTGAGATGTGGGGAGAGTATTTTGTGTGAAGTATTCCCATAGAAATTAACGTGCTGCCGAGCGAGATGGGAGGGAGCGTTGTAATTTCAAAGCTCCCAATCCAAGTTCTCAGGCGATGTAATTTCTAAGGGAATGAAAAGGTGTTTGACTTAGATGTGGGGAGAGTGTTTTGTGTGAAGTATTCCCATAGAAATTAACGTGCTGCCGAGCGAGATGGGAGGGAGCGTTATAATTTCAAAGCTCCCAATCCAAGTTCTCAGGCGATGTAATTTCTAAGGGAATGAAAAGGTGTTTGACTGAGATGTGGGGAGAGTGTTTTGTGCTAAGTATTCCCATAGAAATTAACGTGCTGCCGAGCGAGATGGGAGGGAGCGTTGTATTCCAAAGCTCCCAATCCAAGTTCTCAGGCGATGTAATTTCTAAGGGAATGAAAAGGTGTTTGACTGAGATGTGGGGAGAGTGTTTTGTGTGAATTATTCCCATAGAAATTAACGTGCTGCCGAGCGAGATGGGAGGAAGCGTTGTATTCCAAAGCTCCCAATCCAAGTTCTCAGGCGATGTAATTTCTAAGGGAATGAAAAGGTATTTGACTGAGATGTGGGGAGAGTATTTTGTGTGAAGTATTCCCATAGAAATTAACGTGCTGCCGAGCGAGATGGGAGGGAGCGTTGTAATTTCAAAGCTCCCAATCCAAGTTCTCAGGCGATGTAATTTCTAAGGGAATGAAAAGGTGTTTGACTGAGATGTGGGGAGAGTGTTTTGTGCGAAATATTCCCATAGAAATTAACGTGCTGCCGAGCGAGATGGGAGGGGGCGTTGTAATTTCAAAGCTCCCAATCCAAGTTCTCAGGCGATGTAATTTCTAAGGGAATGAAAAGGTGTTTGACTGAGATGTGGGGAGTGTGTTTTGTGTGAAGTATTCCCATAGAAATTAACGTGCTGCCGAGGGAGATGGGAGGAAGCGTTGTATTCCAAAGCTCCCAATCCAAGTTCTCAGTCGATGTAATTTCTAAGGGAATGAAAAGGTATTTGACTGAGATGTGGGGAGAGTATTTTGTGTGAAGTATTCCCATAGAAATTAACGTGCTGCCGAGCGAGATGGGAGGGAGCGTTGTAATTTCAAAGCTCCCAATCCAAGTTCTCAGGCGATGTAATTTCTAAGAGAATGAAAAGGTGTTTGACTGAGATGTGGGGAGAGTGTTTTGTGTGAAGTATTCCCATAGAAATTAACGTGCTGCCGAGCGAGGTGGGAGGGAGCGTTGTAATTTCAAAGCTTCCAATCCAAGTTCTCAGGCGATGTAATTTCTAAGGCAATAAAAAGGTGTTTGACTGAGATGTGGGGAGAGGGTTTTGTGAGAAATATTCCCATAGAAATTAACGTGCTGCCGAGCGAGATGGGAGGGAGCGTTGTATTCCAAAGCTCCCAATCCAAGTTCTCAGGCGATGTAATTTCTAAGGGAATGAAAAGGTATTTGACTGAGATGTGGGGAGAGTGTTTTGTGCGAAATATTCCCATAGAAATTAACGTGCTGCCGAGCGAGATGGGAGGGGGCGTTGTAATTTCAAATCTCCCAATCCAAGTTCTCAGGCGATGTAATTTCTAAGGGAATGAAAAGGTGTTTGACTGAGATGTGGGGAGTGTGTTTTGTGTGAAGTATTCCCATAGAAATTAACGTGCTGCCGAGGGAGATGGGAGGAAGCGTTGTATTCCAAAGCTCCCAATCCAAGTTCTCAGGCGATGTAATTTCTAAGGGAATGAAAAGGTATTTGACTGAGATGTGGGGAGAGTATTTTGTGTGAAGTATTCCCATAGAAATTAACGTGCTGCCGAGAGAGATGGGAGGGAGCGTTGTAACTTCAAAGCTCCCAATCCAAGTTCTCAGGCGATGTAATTTCTAAGGGAATGAAAAGGTGTTTGACTGAGATGTGGGGAGAGCGTTTTGTGTGAAGTATTCCCATAGAAATTAACGTGCTGCCGAGCGAGATGGGAGGGAGCGTTGTATTCCAAAGCTCCCAATCCAAGTTCTCAGGCGATGTAATTTCTAAGGGAATGAAAAGGTATTTGACTGAGATGTGGGGAGAGTATTTTGTGTGATGTATTAACATAGAAATTAACGTGCTGCCGAGCGAGATGGGAGGGAGCGTTGTAATTTCAAAGCTCCCAATCCAAGTTCTCAGGCGATGTAATTTCTAAGGGAATGAAAAGGTGTTTCACTGAGATGTGGGGAGAGTGTTTTGTGTGAAGACTTCCCATAGAAATTAACGTGCTGCCGAGCGAGATGGGAGGGAGCGTTGTATTCCAAAGCTCCCAATCCAAATTCTCAGGCGATGTAATTTCTAAGGGAATGAAAAGGTATATGACTGAAATGTGGGGAGAGTGTTTTGTTAAACGTATTCCCATAGAAATTAACGTGCTGCCGAGCGAGATGGGAGGTAGCGTTGTATTCCAAAGCTCCCAATCCAAGTTCTCAGGCGATGTAATTTCTAAGGGAATGAAAAGGTATTTGACTGAGATGTGGGGAGAGTATTTTGTGTGAAGTATTAACATAGAAATTAACGTGCTGCCGAGCGAGATGGGAGGGAGCGTTGTAATTTCAAAGCTCCCAATCCAAGTTCTTAGGCGATATAATTTCTAAGGGAATGAAAAGGTATTTGACTTAGATGTGGGGAGAGTGTTTTGTGCTAAGTATTCCCATAGAAATTAACGTGCTGCCGAGCGAGATGGGAGGGAACGTTGTATTCCAAAGCTCCCAATCCAAGTTCTCAGGCGGTGTAATTTCTTAGGGAATGAAAGGGTATTTGACTGAGATGTGGGGAGAGTGTTTTGTGAGAAAAATTCCCATAGAAATTAACGTGCTGGAGAGCGAGATGGGAGGGGGCGTTGTAATTTCAAAGCTCCCAATCCAAGTTCTCAGGCGATGTAATTTCTAAGGGAATAAAAAGGTGTTTGACTGAGATGTGGGGAGAGTGTTTTGTGAGAAATATTCCCATAGAAATTAACGTGCTGCCGAGCGAGATGGGAGGGGGCGTTGTAATTCCAAAGCTCCCAATCCAAGTTCTCAGGCGATGTAATTTCTAAGGGAATGAAAAGGTGTTTGACTGAGATGTGGGGAGAGTGTTTTGTGTGCAGTATTCCCATAGAAATTAACGTGCTTCCGAGCGAGATGGGAGGGAGCGTTGTATTCCAAAGCTCCCAATCCAAGTTCTCAGGCAATGTAATTTCTAAGGGAATGAAAAGGTATTTGACTGAGATGTGGGGAGAGTATTTTGTGTGAAGTATTCCCATAGAAATTAACGTGCTGCCGAGCGAGATGGGAGGGAGCGTTGTAATTTCAAAGCTCCCAATCCAAGTTCTCAGGCGATGTAATTTCTAAGGGAATGAAAAGGTATATGACTGAGATGTGGGGAGAGTGTTTTGTGTGAAGTATTCCCATAGAAATTAACGTGCTGCCGAGCGAGATGGGAGGTAGCGTTGTATTCCAAAGCTCCCAATCCAAGTTCTCAGGCGATGTAATTTCTAAGGGAATGAAAAGGTATTTGACTGAGATGTGGGGAGAGTATTTTGTGTGAAGTATTAACATAGAAATTAACGTGCTGCCGAGCGAGATGGGAGGGAGCGTTGTAATTTCAAAGCTCCCAATCCAAGTTCTTAGGCGATATAATTTCTAAGGGAATGAAAAGGTATTTGACTTAGATGTGGGGAGAGTGTTTTGTGCTAAGTATTCCCATAGAAATTAACGTGCTGCCGAGCGAGATGGGAGGGAACGTTGTATTCCAAAGCTCCCAATCCAAGTTCTCAGGCGGTGTAATTTCTTAGGGAATGAAAGGGTATTTGACTGAGATGTGGGGAGAGTGTTTTGTGAGAAAAATTCCCATAGAAATTAACGTGCTGGAGAGCGAGATGGGAGGGGGCGTTGTAATTTCAAAGCTCCCAATCCAAGTTCTCAGGCGATGTAATTTCTAAGGGAATAAAAAGGTGTTTGACTGAGATGTGGGGAGAGTGTTTTGTGAGAAATATTCCCATAGAAATTAACGTGCTGCCGAGCGAGATGGGAGGGAGCGTTGTATTCCAAAGCTCCCAATCCAAGTTCTCAGGCGATGTAATTTCTAAGGGAATGAAAAGGTATTTGACTGAGATGTGGGGAGAGTATTTTGTGTGATGTATTAACATAGAAATTAACGTGCTGCCGAGCGAGATGGGAGGGTGCGTTGTAATTTCAAAGCTCCCAATCCAAGTTCTCAGGCGATGTAATTTCTAAGGGAATGAAAAGGTGTTTGACTGAGATGTGGGGAGAGTGTTTTGTGAGAAATATTCCCATAGAAATTAACGTGCTGCCGAGCGAGATGGGAGGGGGCGTTGTAATTCCAAAGCTCCCAATCCAAGTTCTCAGGCGATGTAATTTCTAAGGGAATGAAAAGGTGTTTGACTGAGATGTGGGGAGAGTATTTTGTGTGAAGTATTCCCATAGAAATTAACGTGCTGCCGAGCGAGATGGGAGGGAGCGTTGTAATTTCAAAGCTCCCAATCCAAGTTCTCAGGCGATGTAATTTCTAAGAGAATGAAAAGGTGTTTGACTGAGATGTGGGGAGAGTGTTTTGTGTGAAGTATTCCCATAGAAATTAACGTGCTGCCGAGCGAGGTGGGAGGGAGCGTTGTAATTTCAAAGCTTCCAATCCAAGTTCTCAGGCGATGTAATTTCTAAGGCAATGAAAAGGTGTTTGACTGAGATGTGGGGAGAGGGTTTTGTGAGAAATATTCCCATAGAAATTAACGTGCTGCCGAGCGAGATGGGAGGGAGCGTTGTATTCCAAAGCTCCCAATCCAAGTTCTCAGGCGATGTAATTTCTAAGGGAATGAAAAGGTATTTGACTGAGATGTGGGGAGAGTGTTTTGTGCGAAATATTCCCATAGAAATTAACGTGCTGCCGAGCGAGATGGGAGGGGGCGTTGTAATTTCAAATCTCCCAATCCAAGTTCTCAGGCGATGTAATTTCTAAGGGAATGAAAAGGTGTTTGACTGAGATGTGGGGAGTGTGTTTTGTGTGAAGTATTCCCATAGAAATTAACGTGCTGCCGAGGGAGATGGGAGGAAGCGTTGTATTCCAAAGCTCCCAATCCAAGTTCTCAGGCGATGTAATTTCTAAGGGAATGAAAAGGTATTTGACTGAGATGTGGGGAGAGTATTTTGTGTGAAGTATTCCCATAGAAATTAACGTGCTGCCGAGAGAGATGGGAGGGAGCGTTGTAACTTCAAAGCTCCCAATCCAAGTTCTCAGGCGATGTAATTTCTAAGGGAATGAAAAGGTGTTTGACTGAGATGTGGGGAGAGCGTTTTGTGTGAAGTATTCCCATAGAAATTAACGTGCTGCCGAGCGAGATGGGAGGGAGCGTTGTATTCCAAAGCTCCCAATCCAAGTTCTCAGGCGATGTAATTTCTAAGGGAATGAAAAGGTATTTGACTGAGATGTGGGGAGAGTATTTTGTGTGATGTATTAACATAGAAATTAACGTGCTGCCGAGCGAGATGGGAGGGAGCGTTGTAATTTCAAAGCTCCCAATCCAAGTTCTCAGGCGATGTAATTTCTAAGGGAATGAAAAGGTGTTTCACTGAGATGTGGGGAGAGTGTTTTGTGTGAAGACTTCCCATAGAAATTAACGTGCTGCCGAGCGAGATGGGAGGGAGCGTTGTATTCCAAAGCTCCCAATCCAAGTTCTCAGGCGATGTAATTTCTAAGGGAATGAAAAGGTATTTGACTGAGATGTGGGGAGAGTATTTTGTGTGATGTATTAACATAGAAATTAACGTGCTGCCGAGCGAGATGGGAGGGTGCGTTGTAATTTCAAAGCTCCCAATCCAAGTTCTCAGGCGATGTAATTTCTAAGGGAATGAAAAGGTGTTTGACTGAGATGTGGGGAGAGTGTTTTGTGAGAAATATTCCCATAGAAATTAACGTGCTGCCGAGCGAGATGGGAGGGGGCGTTGTAATTCCAAAGCTCCCAATCCAAGTTCTCAGGCGATGTAATTTCTAAGGGAATGAAAAGGTGTTTGACTGAGATGTGGGGAGAGTATTTTGTGTGAAGTATTCCCATAGAAATTAACGTGCTGCCGAGCGAGATGGGAGGGAGCGTTGTAATTTCAAAGCTCCCAATCCAAGTTCTCAGGCGATGTAATTTCTAAGAGAATGAAAAGGTGTTTGACTGAGATGTGGGGAGAGTGTTTTGTGTGAAGTATTCCCATAGAAATTAACGTGCTGCCGAGCGAGGTGGGAGGGAGCGTTGTAATTTCAAAGCTTCCAATCCAAGTTCTCAGGCGATGTAATTTCTAAGGCAATGAAAAGGTGTTTGACTGAGATGTGGGGAGAGGGTTTTGTGAGAAATATTCCCATAGAAATTAACGTGCTGCCGAGCGAGATGGGAGGGAGCGTTGTATTCCAAAGCTCCCAATCCAAGTTCTCAGGCGATGTAATTTCTAAGGGAATGAAAAGGTATTTGACTGAGATGTGGGGAGAGTGTTTTGTGCGAAATATTCCCATAGAAATTAACGTGCTGCCGAGCGAGATGGGAGGGGGCGTTGTAATTTCAAATCTCCCAATCCAAGTTCTCAGGCGATGTAATTTCTAAGGGAATGAAAAGGTGTTTGACTGAGATGTGGGGAGTGTGTTTTGTGTGAAGTATTCCCATAGAAATTAACGTGCTGCCGAGGGAGATGGGAGGAAGCGTTGTATTCCAAAGCTCCCAATCCAAGTTCTCAGGCGATGTAATTTCTAAGGGAATGAAAAGGTATTTGACTGAGATGTGGGGAGAGTATTTTGTGTGAAGTATTCCCATAGAAATTAACGTGCTGCCGAGAGAGATGGGAGGGAGCGTTGTAACTTCAAAGCTCCCAATCCAAGTTCTCAGGCGATGTAATTTCTAAGGGAATGAAAAGGTGTTTGACTGAGATGTGGGGAGAGCGTTTTGTGTGAAGTATTCCCATAGAAATTAACGTGCTGCCGAGCGAGATGGGAGGGAGCGTTGTATTCCAAAGCTCCCAATCCAAGTTCTCAGGCGATGTAATTTCTAAGGGAATGAAAAGGTATTTGACTGAGATGTGGGGAGAGTATTTTGTGTGATGTATTAACATAGAAATTAACGTGCTGCCGAGCGAGATGGGAGGGAGCGTTGTAATTTCAAAGCTCCCAATCCAAGTTCTCAGGCGATGTAATTTCTAAGGGAATGAAAAGGTGTTTCACTGAGATGTGGGGAGAGTGTTTTGTGTGAAGACTTCCCATAGAAATTAACGTGCTGCCGAGCGAGATGGGAGGGAGCGTTGTATTCCAAAGCTCCCAATCCAAATTCTCAGGCGATGTAATTTCTAAGGGAATGAAAAGGTATATGACTGAAATGTGGGGAGAGTGTTTTGTTAAACGTATTCCCATAGAAATTAACGTGCTGCCGAGCGAGATGGGAGGTAGCGTTGTATTCCAAAGCTCCCAATCCAAGTTCTCAGGCGATGTAATTTCTAAGGGAATGAAAAGGTATTTGACTGAGATGTGGGGAGAGTATTTTGTGTGAAGTATTAACATAGAAATTAACGTGCTGCCGAGCGAGATGGGAGGGAGCGTTGTAATTTCAAAGCTCCCAATCCAAGTTCTTAGGCGATATAATTTCTAAGGGAATGAAAAGGTATTTGACTTAGATGTGGGGAGAGTGTTTTGTGCTAAGTATTCCCATAGAAATTAACGTGCTGCCGAGCGAGATGGGAGGGAACGTTGTATTCCAAAGCTCCCAATCCAAGTTCTCAGGCGGTGTAATTTCTTAGGGAATGAAAGGGTATTTGACTGAGATGTGGGGAGAGTGTTTTGTGAGAAAAATTCCCATAGAAATTAACGTGCTGGAGAGCGAGATGGGAGGGGGCGTTGTAATTTCAAAGCTCCCAATCCAAGTTCTCAGGCGATGTAATTTCTAAGGGAATAAAAAGGTGTTTGACTGAGATGTGGGGAGAGTGTTTTGTGAGAAATATTCCCATAGAAATTAACGTGCTGCCGAGCGAGATGGGAGGGGGCGTTGTAATTCCAAAGCTCCCAATCCAAGTTCTCAGGCGATGTAATTTCTAAGGGAATGAAAAGGTGTTTGACTGAGATGTGGGGAGAGTGTTTTGTGTGCAGTATTCCCATAGAAATTAACGTGCTTCCGAGCGAGATGGGAGGGAGCGTTGTATTCCAAAGCTCCCAATCCAAGTTCTCAGGCAATGTAATTTCTAAGGGAATGAAAAGGTATTTGACTGAGATGTGGGGAGAGTATTTTGTGTGAAGTATTCCCATAGAAATTAACGTGCTGCCGAGCGAGATGGGAGGGAGCGTTGTAATTTCAAAGCTCCCAATCCAAGTTCTCAGGCGATGTAATTTATAAGGGAATAAAAAGGTGTTTGACTGAGATGTGGGGAGAGTGTTTTGTGTGAAGTATTCCCATAGAAATTAACGTGCTGCCGAGCGATATGGGAGGGAGCGTTGTAATTCCAAAGCTCCCAATCCAAGTTCTCAGGCGATGTAATTTCTAAGGTAATGAAAGGGTATTTGACTGAGATGTGGGGAGAGTGTTTTGTGAGATATATTCCCATAGAAATTAACGTGCTGCCGAGCGAGATGGGAGGGGGCGTTGTAATTACAAAGCTCACAATCCAAGTTCTCAGGCGATGTAATTTCTAAGGGAATGAAAAGGTGTTTGACTGAGATGTGGGGAGAGCGTTTTGTGTGAAGTATTCCCATAGAAATTAACGTGCTGCCGAGCGAGATGGGAGGGAGCGTTGTATTCCAAAGCTCCCAATCCAAGTTCTCAGGCGATGTAATTTCTAAGGGAATGAAAAGGTATTTGACTGAGATGTGGGGAGAGTATTTTGTGTGATGTATTAACATAGAAATTAACGTGCTGCCGAGCGAGATGGGAGGGAGCGTTGTAATTTCAAAGCTCCCAATCCAAGTTCTCAGGCGATGTAATTTCTAAGGGAATGAAAAGGTATATGACTGAGATGTGGGGAGAGTGTTTTGTGTGAAGTATTCCCATAGAAATTAACGTGCTGCCGAGCGAGATGGGAGGTAGCGTTGTATTCCAAAGCTCCCAATCCAAGTTCTCAGGCGATGTAATTTCTAAGGGAATGAAAAGGTATTTGACTGAGATGTGGGGAGAGTATTTTGTGTGAAGTATTAACATAGAAATTAACGTGCTGCCGAGCGAGATGGGAGGGAGCGTTGTAATTTCAAAGCTCCCAATCCAAGTTCTTAGGCGATATAATTTCTAAGGGAATGAAAAGGTATTTGACTTAGATGTGGGGAGAGTGTTTTGTGCTAAGTATTCCCATAGAAATTAACGTGCTGCCGAGCGAGATGGGAGGGAACGTTGTATTCCAAAGCTCCCAATCCAAGTTCTCAGGCGGTGTAATTTCTTAGGGAATGAAAGGGTATTTGACTGAGATGTGGGGAGAGTGTTTTGTGAGAAAAATTCCCATAGAAATTAACGTGCTGGAGAGCGAGATGGGAGGGGGCGTTGTAATTTCAAAGCTCCCAATCCAAGTTCTCAGGCGATGTAATTTCTAAGGGAATAAAAAGGTGTTTGACTGAGATGTGGGGAGAGTGTTTTGTGAGAAATATTCCCATAGAAATTAACGTGCTGCCGAGCGAGATGGGAGGGAGCGTTGTATTCCAAAGCTCCCAATCCAAGTTCTCAGGCGATGTAATTTCTAAGGGAATGAAAAGGTATTTGACTGAGATGTGGGGAGAGTATTTTGTGTGATGTATTAACATAGAAATTAACGTGCTGCCGAGCGAGATGGGAGGGTGCGTTGTAATTTCAAAGCTCCCAATCCAAGTTCTCAGGCGATGTAATTTCTAAGGGAATGAAAAGGTGTTTGACTGAGATGTGGGGAGAGTGTTTTGTGAGAAATATTCCCATAGAAATTAACGTGCTGCCGAGCGAGATGGGAGGGGGCGTTGTAATTCCAAAGCTCCCAATCCAAGTTCTCAGGCGATGTAATTTCTAAGGGAATGAAAAGGTGTTTGACTGAGATGTGGGGAGAGTGTTTTGTGTGCAGTATTCCCATAGAAATTAACGTGCTGCCGAGCGAGATGGGAGGGAGCGTTGTATTCCAAAGCTCCCAATCCAAGTTCTCAGGCAATGTAATTTCTAAGGGAATGAAAAGGTATTTGACTGAGATGTGGGGAGAGTATTTTGTGTGAAGTATTCCCATAGAAATTAACGTGCTGCCGAGCGAGATGGGAGGGAGCGTTGTAATTTCAAAGCTCCCAATCCAAGTTCTCAGGCGATGTAATTTATAAGGGAATAAAAAGGTGTTTGACTGAGATGTGGGGAGAGTGTTTTGTGTGAAGTATTCCCATAGAAATTAACGTGCTGCCGAGCGATATGGGAGGGAGCGTTGTAATTCCAAAGCTCCCAATCCAAGTTCTCAGGCGATGTAATTTCTAAGGGAATGAAAGGGTATTTGACTGAGATGTGGGGAGAGTGTTTTGTAAGATATATTCCCATAGAAATTAACGTGCTGCCGAGCGAGATGGGAGGGGGCGTTGTAATTACAAAGCTCACAATCCAAGTTCTCAGGCGATGTAATTTCTAAGGGAATGAAAAGGTGTTTGACTGAGATGTGGGGAGAGCGTTTTGTGTGAAGTATTCCCATAGAAATTAACGTGCTGCCGAGCGAGATGGGAGGGAGCGTTTTATTCCAAAGCTCCCAATCCAAGTTCTCAGGCGATGTAATTTCTAAGGGAATGAAAAGGTATTTGACTGAGATGTGGGGAGAGTATTTTGTGTGATGTATTAACATAGAAATTAACGTGCTGCCGAGCGAGATGGGAGGGAGCGTTGTAATTTCAAAGCTCCCAATCCAAGTTCTCAGGCGATGTAATTTCTAAGGGAATGAAAAGGTGTTTCACTGAGATGTGGGGAGAGTGTTTTGTGTGAAGACTTCCCATAGAAATTAACGTGCTGCCGAGCGAGATGGGAGGGAGCGTTGTATTCCAAAGCTCCCAATCCAAATTCTCAGGCGATGTAATTTCTAAGGGAATGAAAAGGTATATGACTGAAATGTGGGGAGAGTGTTTTGTTAAACGTATTCCCATAGAAATTAACGTGCTGCCGAGCGAGATGGGAGGTAGCGTTGTATTCCAAAGCTCCCAATCCAAGTTCTCAGGCGATGTAATTTCTAAGGGAATGAAAAGGTATTTGACTGAGATGTGGGGAGAGTATTTTGTGTGAAGTATTAACATAGAAATTAACGTGCTGCCGAGCGAGATGGGAGGGAGCGTTGTAATTTCAAAGCTCCCAATCCAAGTTCTTAGGCGATATAATTTCTAAGGGAATGAAAAGGTATTTGACTTAGATGTGGGGAGAGTGTTTTGTGCTAAGTATTCCCATAGAAATTAACGTGCTGCCGAGCGAGATGGGAGGGAACGTTGTATTCCAAAGCTCCCAATCCAAGTTCTCAGGCGGTGTAATTTCTTAGGGAATGAAAGGGTATTTGACTGAGATGTGGGGAGAGTGTTTTGTGAGAAAAATTCCCATAGAAATTAACGTGCTGGAGAGCGAGATGGGAGGGGGCGTTGTAATTTCAAAGCTCCCAATCCAAGTTCTCAGGCGATGTAATTTCTAAGGGAATAAAAAGGTGTTTGACTGAGATGTGGGGAGAGTGTTTTGTGAGAAATATTCCCATAGAAATTAACGTGCTGCCGAGCGAGATGGGAGGGGGCGTTGTAATTCCAAAGCTCCCAATCCAAGTTCTCAGGCGATGTAATTTCTAAGGGAATGAAAAGGTGTTTGACTGAGATGTGGGGAGAGTGTTTTGTGTGCAGTATTCCCATAGAAATTAACGTGCTTCCGAGCGAGATGGGAGGGAGCGTTGTATTCCAAAGCTCCCAATCCAAGTTCTCAGGCAATGTAATTTCTAAGGGAATGAAAAGGTATTTGACTGAGATGTGGGGAGAGTATTTTGTGTGAAGTATTCCCATAGAAATTAACGTGCTGCCGAGCGAGATGGGAGGGAGCGTTGTAATTTCAAAGCTCCCAATCCAAGTTCTCAGGCGATGTAATTTATAAGGGAATAAAAAGGTGTTTGACTGAGATGTGGGGAGAGTGTTTTGTGTGAAGTATTCCCATAGAAATTAACGTGCTGCCGAGCGATATGGGAGGGAGCGTTGTAATTCCAAAGCTCCCAATCCAAGTTCTCAGGCGATGTAATTTCTAAGGGAATGAAAGGGTATTTGACTGAGATGTGGGGAGAGTGTTTTGTGAGATATATTCCCATAGAAATTAACGTGCTGCCGAGCGAGATGGGAGGGGGCGTTGTAATTACAAAGCTCACAATCCAAGTTCTCAGGCGATGTAATTTCTAAGGGAATGAAAAGGTGTTTGACTGAGATGTGGGGAGAGCGTTTTGTGTGAAGTATTCCCATAGAAATTAACGTGCTGCCGAGCGAGATGGGAGGGAGCGTTGTATTCCAAAGCTCCCAATCCAAGTTCTCAGGCGATGTAATTTCTAAGGGAATGAAAAGGTATTTGACTGAGATGTGGGGAGAGTATTTTGTGTGATGTATTAACATAGAAATTAACGTGCTGCCGAGCGAGATGGGAGGGAGCGTTGTAATTTCAAAGCTCCCAATCCAAGTTCTCAGGCGATGTAATTTCTAAGGGAATGAAAAGGTGTTTCACTGAGATGTGGGGAGAGTGTTTTGTGTGAAGACTTCCCATAGAAATTAACGTGCTGCCGAGCGAGATGGGAGGGAGCGTTGTATTCCAAAGCTCCCAATCCAAATTCTCAGGCGATGTAATTTCTAAGGGAATGAAAAGGTATATGACTGAAATGTGGGGAGAGTGTTTTGTTAAACGTATTCCCATAGAAATTAACGTGCTGCCGAGCGAGATGGGAGGTAGCGTTGTATTCCAAAGCTCCCAATCCAAGTTCTCAGGCGATGTAATTTCTAAGGGAATGAAAAGGTATTTGACTGAGATGTGGGGAGAGTATTTTGTGTGAAGTATTAACATAGAAATTAACGTGCTGCCGAGCGAGATGGGAGGGAGCGTTGTAATTTCAAAGCTCCCAATCCAAGTTCTTAGGCGATATAATTTCTAAGGGAATGAAAAGGTATTTGACTTAGATGTGGGGAGAGTGTTTTGTGCTAAGTATTCCCATAGAAATTAACGTGCTGCCGAGCGAGATGGGAGGGAACGTTGTATTCCAAAGCTCCCAATCCAAGTTCTCAGGCGGTGTAATTTCTTAGGGAATGAAAGGGTATTTGACTGAGATGTGGGGAGAGTGTTTTGTGAGAAAAATTCCCATAGAAATTAACGTGCTGGAGAGCGAGATGGGAGGGGGCGTTGTAATTTCAAAGCTCCCAATCCAAGTTCTCAGGCGATGTAATTTCTAAGGGAATAAAAAGGTGTTTGACTGAGATGTGGGGAGAGTGTTTTGTGAGAAATATTCCCATAGAAATTAACGTGCTGCCGAGCGAGATGGGAGGGGGCGTTGTAATTCCAAAGCTCCCAATCCAAGTTCTCAGGCGATGTAATTTCTAAGGGAATGAAAAGGTGTTTGACTGAGATGTGGGGAGAGTGTTTTGTGTGCAGTATTCCCATAGAAATTAACGTGCTTCCGAGCGAGATGGGAGGGAGCGTTGTATTCCAAAGCTCCCAATCCAAGTTCTCAGGCAATGTAATTTCTAAGGGAATGAAAAGGTATTTGACTGAGATGTGGGGAGAGTATTTTGTGTGAAGTATTCCCATAGAAATTAACGTGCTGCCGAGCGAGATGGGAGGGAGCGTTGTAATTTCAAAGCTCCCAATCCAAGTTCTCAGGCGATGTAATTTATAAGGGAATAAAAAGGTGTTTGACTGAGATGTGGGGAGAGTGTTTTGTGTGAAGTATTCCCATAGAAATTAACGTGCTGCCGAGCGATATGGGAGGGAGCGTTGTAATTCCAAAGCTCCCAATCCAAGTTCTCAGGCGATGTAATTTCTAAGGTAATGAAAGGGTATTTGACTGAGATGTGGGGAGAGTGTTTTGTGAGATATATTCCCATAGAAATTAACGTGCTGCCGAGCGAGATGGGAGGGGGCGTTGTAATTACAAAGCTCACAATCCAAGTTCTCAGGCGATGTAATTTCTAAGGGAATGAAAAGGTGTTTGACTGAGATGTGGGGAGAGCGTTTTGTGTGAAGTATTCCCATAGAAATTAACGTGCTGCCGAGCGAGATGGGAGGGAGCGTTGTATTCCAAAGCTCCCAATCCAAGTTCTCAGGCGATGTAATTTCTAAGGGAATGAAAAGGTATTTGACTGAGATGTGGGGAGAGTGTTTTGTGCTAAGTATTCCCATAGAAATTAACGTGCTGCCGAGCGAGATGGGAGGGAGCGTTGTAATTTCAAAGCTCCCAATCCAAGTTCTCAGGCGATGTAATTTCTAAGGGAATGAAAAGGTGTTTCACTGAGATGTGGGGAGAGTGTTTTGTGTGAAGACTTCCCATAGAAATTAACGTGCTGCCGAGCGAGATGGGAGGGAGCGTTGTATTCCAAAGCTCCCAATCCAAATTCTCAGGCGATGTAATTTCTAAGGGAATGAAAAGGTATATGACTGAAATGTGGGGAGAGTGTTTTGTTAAACGTATTCCCATAGAAATTAACGTGCTGCCGAGCGAGATGGGAGGTAGCGTTGTATTCCAAAGCTCCCAATCCAAGTTCTCAGGCGATGTAATTTCTAAGGGAATGAAAAGGTATTTGACTGAGATGTGGGGAGAGTATTTTGTGTGAAGTATTAACATAGAAATTAACGTGCTGCCGAGCGAGATGGGAGGGAGCGTTGTAATTTCAAAGCTCCCAATCCAAGTTCTTAGGCGATATAATTTCTAAGGGAATGAAAAGGTATTTGACTTAGATGTGGGGAGAGTGTTTTGTGCTAAGTATTCCCATAGAAATTAACGTGCTGCCGAGCGAGATGGGAGGGAACGTTGTATTCCAAAGCTCCCAATCCAAGTTCTCAGGCGGTGTAATTTCTTAGGGAATGAAAGGGTATTTGACTGAGATGTGGGGAGAGTGTTTTGTGAGAAAAATTCCCATAGAAATTAACGTGCTGGAGAGCGAGATGGGAGGGGGCGTTGTAATTTCAAAGCTCCCAATCCAAGTTCTCAGGCGATGTAATTTCTAAGGGAATAAAAAGGTGTTTGACTGAGATGTGGGGAGAGTGTTTTGTGAGAAATATTCCCATAGAAATTAACGTGCTGCCGAGCGAGATGGGAGGGGGCGTTGTAATTCCAAAGCTCCCAATCCAAGTTCTCAGGCGATGTAATTTCTAAGGGAATGAAAAGGTGTTTGACTGAGATGTGGGGAGAGTGTTTTGTGTGCAGTATTCCCATAGAAATTAACGTGCTTCCGAGCGAGATGGGAGGGAGCGTTGTATTCCAAAGCTCCCAATCCAAGTTCTCAGGCAATGTAATTTCTAAGGGAATGAAAAGGTATTTGACTGAGATGTGGGGAGAGTATTTTGTGTGAAGTATTCCCATAGAAATTAACGTGCTGCCGAGCGAGATGGGAGGGAGCGTTGTAATTTCAAAGCTCCCAATCCAAGTTCTCAGGCGATGTAATTTATAAGGGAATAAAAAGGTGTTTGACTGAGATGTGGGGAGAGTGTTTTGTGTGAAGTATTCCCATAGAAATTAACGTGCTGCCGAGCGATATGGGAGGGAGCGTTGTAATTCCAAAGCTCCCAATCCAAGTTCTCAGGCGATGTAATTTCTAAGGTAATGAAAGGGTATTTGACTGAGATGTGGGGAGAGTGTTTTGTGAGATATATTCCCATAGAAATTAACGCGTGCTGCCGAGCGAGATGGGAGGGGGCGTTGTAATTACAAAGCTCACAATCCAAGTTCTCAGGCGATGTAATTTCTAAGGGAATGAAAAGGTGTTTGACTGAGATGTGGGGAGAGCGTTTTGTGTGAAGTATTCCCATAGAAATTAACGTGCTGCCGAGCGAGATGGGAGGGAGCGTTGTATTCCAAAGCTCCCAATCCAAGTTCTCAGGCGATGTAATTTCTAAGGGAATGAAAAGGTATTTGACTGAGATGTGGGGAGAGTATTTTGTGTGATGTATTAACATAGAAATTAACGTGCTGCCGAGCGAGATGGGAGGGAGCGTTGTAATTTCAAAGCTCCCAATCCAAGTTCTCAGGCGATGTAATTTCTAAGGGAATGAAAAGGTATATGACTGAGATGTGGGGAGAGTGTTTTGTGTGAAGTATTCCCATAGAAATTAACGTGCTGCCGAGCGAGATGGGAGGTAGCGTTGTATTCCAAAGCTCCCAATCCAAGTTCTCAGGCGATGTAATTTCTAAGGGAATGAAAAGGTATTTGACTGAGATGTGGGGAGAGTATTTTGTGTGAAGTATTAACATAGAAATTAACGTGCTGCCGAGCGAGATGGGAGGGAGCGTTGTAATTTCAAAGCTCCCAATCCAAGTTCTTAGGCGATATAATTTCTAAGGGAATGAAAAGGTATTTGACTTAGATGTGGGGAGAGTGTTTTGTGCTAAGTATTCCCATAGAAATTAACGTGCTGCCGAGCGAGATGGGAGGGAACGTTGTATTCCAAAGCTCCCAATCCAAGTTCTCAGGCGGTGTAATTTCTTAGGGAATGAAAGGGTATTTGACTGAGATGTGGGGAGAGTGTTTTGTGAGAAAAATTCCCATAGAAATTAACGTGCTGGAGAGCGAGATGGGAGGGGGCGTTGTAATTTCAAAGCTCCCAATCCAAGTTCTCAGGCGATGTAATTTCTAAGGGAATAAAAAGGTGTTTGACTGAGATGTGGGGAGAGTGTTTTGTGAGAAATATTCCCATAGAAATTAACGTGCTGCCGAGCGAGATGGGAGGGAGCGTTGTATTCCAAAGCTCCCAATCCAAGTTCTCAGGCGATGTAATTTCTAAGGGAATGAAAAGGTATTTGACTGAGATGTGGGGAGAGTATTTTGTGTGATGTATTAACATAGAAATTAACGTGCTGCCGAGCGAGATGGGAGGGTGCGTTGTAATTTCAAAGCTCCCAATCCAAGTTCTCAGGCGATGTAATTTCTAAGGGAATGAAAAGGTGTTTGACTGAGATGTGGGGAGAGTGTTTTGTGAGAAATATTCCCATAGAAATTAACGTGCTGCCGAGCGAGATGGGAGGGGGCGTTGTAATTCCAAAGCTCCCAATCCAAGTTCTCAGGCGATGTAATTTCTAAGGGAATGAAAAGGTGTTTGACTGAGATGTGGGGAGAGTGTTTTGTGTGCAGTATTCCCATAGAAATTAACGTGCTGCCGAGCGAGATGGGAGGGAGCGTTGTATTCCAAAGCTCCCAATCCAAGTTCTCAGGCAATGTAATTTCTAAGGGAATGAAAAGGTATTTGACTGAGATGTGGGGAGAGTATTTTGTGTGAAGTATTCCCATAGAAATTAACGTGCTGCCGAGCGAGATGGGAGGGAGCGTTGTAATTTCAAAGCTCCCAATCCAAGTTCTCAGGCGATGTAATTTATAAGGGAATAAAAAGGTGTTTGACTGAGATGTGGGGAGAGTGTTTTGTGTGAAGTATTCCCATAGAAATTAACGTGCTGCCGAGCGATATGGGAGGGAGCGTTGTAATTCCAAAGCTCCCAATCCAAGTTCTCAGGCGATGTAATTTCTAAGGGAATGAAAGGGTATTTGACTGAGATGTGGGGAGAGTGTTTTGTGAGATATATTCCCATAGAAATTAACGTGCTGCCGAGCGAGATGGGAGGGGGCGTTGTAATTACAAAGCTCACAATCCAAGTTCTCAGGCGATGTAATTTCTAAGGGAATGAAAAGGTGTTTGACTGAGATGTGGGGAGAGCGTTTTGTGTGAAGTATTCCCATAGAAATTAACGTGCTGCCGAGCGAGATGGGAGGGAGCGTTTTATTCCAAAGCTCCCAATCCAAGTTCTCAGGCGATGTAATTTCTAAGGGAATGAAAAGGTATTTGACTGAGATGTGGGGAGAGTATTTTGTGTGATGTATTAACATAGAAATTAACGTGCTGCCGAGCGAGATGGGAGGGAGCGTTGTAATTTCAAAGCTCCCAATCCAAGTTCTCAGGCGATGTAATTTCTAAGGGAATGAAAAGGTGTTTCACTGAGATGTGGGGAGAGTGTTTTGTGTGAAGACTTCCCATAGAAATTAACGTGCTGCCGAGCGAGATGGGAGGGAGCGTTGTATTCCAAAGCTCCCAATCCAAATTCTCAGGCGATGTAATTTCTAAGGGAATGAAAAGGTATATGACTGAAATGTGGGGAGAGTGTTTTGTTAAACGTATTCCCATAGAAATTAACGTGCTGCCGAGCGAGATGGGAGGTAGCGTTGTATTCCAAAGCTCCCAATCCAAGTTCTCAGGCGATGTAATTTCTAAGGGAATGAAAAGGTATTTGACTGAGATGTGGGGAGAGTATTTTGTGTGAAGTATTAACATAGAAATTAACGTGCTGCCGAGCGAGATGGGAGGGAGCGTTGTAATTTCAAAGCTCCCAATCCAAGTTCTTAGGCGATATAATTTCTAAGGGAATGAAAAGGTATTTGACTTAGATGTGGGGAGAGTGTTTTGTGCTAAGTATTCCCATAGAAATTAACGTGCTGCCGAGCGAGATGGGAGGGAACGTTGTATTCCAAAGCTCCCAATCCAAGTTCTCAGGCGGTGTAATTTCTTAGGGAATGAAAGGGTATTTGACTGAGATGTGGGGAGAGTGTTTTGTGAGAAAAATTCCCATAGAAATTAACGTGCTGGAGAGCGAGATGGGAGGGGGCGTTGTAATTTCAAAGCTCCCAATCCAAGTTCTCAGGCGATGTAATTTCTAAGGGAATAAAAAGGTGTTTGACTGAGATGTGGGGAGAGTGTTTTGTGAGAAATATTCCCATAGAAATTAACGTGCTGCCGAGCGAGATGGGAGGGGGCGTTGTAATTCCAAAGCTCCCAATCCAAGTTCTCAGGCGATGTAATTTCTAAGGGAATGAAAAGGTGTTTGACTGAGATGTGGGGAGAGTGTTTTGTGTGCAGTATTCCCATAGAAATTAACGTGCTTCCGAGCGAGATGGGAGGGAGCGTTGTATTCCAAAGCTCCCAATCCAAGTTCTCAGGCAATGTAATTTCTAAGGGAATGAAAAGGTATTTGACTGAGATGTGGGGAGAGTATTTTGTGTGAAGTATTCCCATAGAAATTAACGTGCTGCCGAGCGAGATGGGAGGGAGCGTTGTAATTTCAAAGCTCCCAATCCAAGTTCTCAGGCGATGTAATTTATAAGGGAATAAAAAGGTGTTTGACTGAGATGTGGGGAGAGTGTTTTGTGTGAAGTATTCCCATAGAAATTAACGTGCTGCCGAGCGATATGGGAGGGAGCGTTGTAATTCCAAAGCTCCCAATCCAAGTTCTCAGGCGATGTAATTTCTAAGGGAATGAAAGGGTATTTGACTGAGATGTGGGGAGAGTGTTTTGTGAGATATATTCCCATAGAAATTAACGTGCTGCCGAGCGAGATGGGAGGGGGCGTTGTAATTACAAAGCTCACAATCCAAGTTCTCAGGCGATGTAATTTCTAAGGGAATGAAAAGGTGTTTGACTGAGATGTGGGGAGAGCGTTTTGTGTGAAGTATTCCCATAGAAATTAACGTGCTGCCGAGCGAGATGGGAGGGAGCGTTGTATTCCAAAGCTTCCAATCCAAGTTCTCAGGCGATGTAATTTCTAAGGGAATGAAAAGGTATTTGACTGAGATGTGGGGAGAGTATTTTGTGTGATGTATTAACATAGAAATTAACGTTCTGCCGAGCGAGATGGGAGGGAGCGTTGTAATTTCAAAGCTCCCAATCCAAGTTCTCAGGCGATGTAATTTCTAAGGGAATGAAAAGGTGTTTGACTGAGATGTGGGGAGAGTGTTTTGTGAGAAATATTCCCATAGAAATTAACGTGCTGCCGAGCGAGATGGGAGGGGGCGTTGTAATTCCAAAGCTCCCAATCCAAGTTCTCAGGCGATGTAATTTCTAAGGGAATGAAAAGGTGTTTGACTGAGATGTGGGGAGAGTGTTTTGTGTGCAGTATTCCCATAGAAATTAACGTGCTGCCGAGCGAGATGGGAGGGAGCGTTGTATTCCAAAGCTCCCAATCCAAGTTCTCAGGCAATGTAATTTCTAAGGGAATGAAAAGGTATTTGACTGAGATGTGGGGAGAGTATTTTGTGTGAAGTATTCCCATAGAAATTAACGTGCTGCCGAGCGATATGGGAGGGAGCGTTGTAATTCCAAAGCTCCCAATCCAAGTTCTCAGGCGATGTAATTTCTAAGGGAATGAAAGGGTATTTGACTGAGATGTGGGGAGAGTGTTTTGTGAGATATATTCCCATAGAAATTAACGTGCTGCCGAGCGAGATGGGAGGGGGCGTTGTAATTACAAAGCTCACAATCCAAGTTCTCAGGCGATGTAATTTCTAAGGGAATGAAAAGGTGTTTGACTGAGATGTGGGGAGAGCGTTTTGTGTGAAGTATTCCCATAGAAATTAACGTGCTGCCGAGCGAGATGGGAGGGAGCGTTGTATTCCAAAGCTCCCAATCCAAGTTCTCAGGCGATGTAATTTCTAAGGGAATGAAAAGGTATTTGACTGAGATGTGGGGAGAGTATTTTGTGTGATGTATTAACATAGAAATTAACGTGCTGCCGAGCGAGATGGGAGGGAGCGTTGTAATTTCAAAGCTCCCAATCCAAGTTCTCAGGCGATGTAATTTCTAAGGGAATGAAAAGGTGTTTGACTGAGATGTGGGGAGAGTGTTTTGTGTGAAGACTTCCCATAGAAATTAACGTGCTGCCGAGCGAGATGGGAGGGAGCGTTGTATTCCAAAGCTCCCAATCCAAATTCTCAGGCGATGTAATTTCTAAGGGAATGAAAAGGTATATGACTGAGATGTGGGGAGAGTGTTTTGTTAAACGTATTCCCATAGAAATTAACGTGCTGCCGAGCGAGATGGGAGGTAGCGTTGTATTCCAAAGCTCCCAATCCAAGTTCTCAGGCGATGTAATTTCTAAGGGAATGAAAAGGTATTTGACTGAGATGTGGGGAGAGTATTTTGTGTGAAGTATTAACATAGAAATTAACGTGCTGCCGAGCGAGATGGGAGGGAGCGTTGTAATTTCAAAGCTCCCAATCCAAGTTCTTAGGCGATATAATTTCTAAGGGAATGAAAAGGTATTTGACTTAGATGTGGGGAGAGTGTTTTGTGCTAAGTATTCCCATAGAAATTAACGTGCTGCCGAGCGAGATGGGAGGGAACGTTTTATTCCAAAGCTCCCAATCCAAGTTCTCAGGCGATGTAATTTCTAAGGGAATGAAAAGGTATTTGACTGAGATGTGGGGAGAGTATTTTGTGTGATGTATTAACATAGAAATTAACGTGCTGCCGAGCGAGATGGGAGGGAGCGTTGTAATTTCAAAGCTCCCAATCCAAGTTCTCAGGCGATGTAATTTCTAAGGGAATGAAAAGGTGTTTCACTGAGATGTGGGGAGAGTGTTTTGTGTGAAGACTTCCCATAGAAATTAACGTGCTGCCGAGCGAGATGGGAGGGAGCGTTGTATTCCAAAGCTCCCAATCCAAATTCTCAGGCGATGTAATTTCTAAGGGAATGAAAAGGTATATGACTGAAATGTGGGGAGAGTGTTTTGTTAAACGTATTCCCATAGAAATTAACGTGCTGCCGAGCGAGATGGGAGGTAGCGTTGTATTCCAAAGCTCCCAATCCAAGTTCTCAGGCGATGTAATTTCTAAGGGAATGAAAAGGTATTTGACTGAGATGTGGGGAGAGTATTTTGTGTGAAGTATTAACATAGAAATTAACGTGCTGCCGAGCGAGATGGGAGGGAGCGTTGTAATTTCAAAGCTCCCAATCCAAGTTCTTAGGCGATATAATTTCTAAGGGAATGAAAAGGTATTTGACTTAGATGTGGGGAGAGTGTTTTGTGCTAAGTATTCCCATAGAAATTAACGTGCTGCCGAGCGAGATGGGAGGGAACGTTGTATTCCAAAGCTCCCAATCCAAGTTCTCAGGCGGTGTAATTTCTTAGGGAATGAAAGGGTATTTGACTGAGATGTGGGGAGAGTGTTTTGTGAGAAAAATTCCCATAGAAATTAACGTGCTGGAGAGCGAGATGGGAGGGGGCGTTGTAATTTCAAAGCTCCCAATCCAAGTTCTCAGGCGATGTAATTTCTAAGGGAATAAAAAGGTGTTTGACTGAGATGTGGGGAGAGTGTTTTGTGAGAAATATTCCCATAGAAATTAACGTGCTGCCGAGCGAGATGGGAGGGGGCGTTGTAATTCCAAAGCTCCCAATCCAAGTTCTCAGGCGATGTAATTTCTAAGGGAATGAAAAGGTGTTTGACTGAGATGTGGGGAGAGTGTTTTGTGTGCAGTATTCCCATAGAAATTAACGTGCTTCCGAGCGAGATGGGAGGGAGCGTTGTATTCCAAAGCTCCCAATCCAAGTTCTCAGGCAATGTAATTTCTAAGGGAATGAAAAGGTATTTGACTGAGATGTGGGGAGAGTATTTTGTGTGAAGTATTCCCATAGAAATTAACGTGCTGCCGAGCGAGATGGGAGGGAGCGTTGTAATTTCAAAGCTCCCAATCCAAGTTCTCAGGCGATGTAATTTATAAGGGAATAAAAAGGTGTTTGACTGAGATGTGGGGAGAGTGTTTTGTGTGAAGTATTCCCATAGAAATTAACGTGCTGCCGAGCGATATGGGAGGGAGCGTTGTAATTCCAAAGCTCCCAATCCAAGTTCTCAGGCGATGTAATTTCTAAGGGAATGAAAGGGTATTTGACTGAGATGTGGGGAGAGTGTTTTGTGAGATATATTCCCATAGAAATTAACGTGCTGCCGAGCGAGATGGGAGGGGGCGTTGTAATTACAAAGCTCACAATCCAAGTTCTCAGGCGATGTAATTTCTAAGGGAATGAAAAGGTGTTTGACTGAGATGTGGGGAGAGCGTTTTGTGTGAAGTATTCCCATAGAAATTAACGTGCTGCCGAGCGAGATGGGAGGGAGCGTTGTATTCCAAAGCTTCCAATCCAAGTTCTCAGGCGATGTAATTTCTAAGGGAATGAAAAGGTATTTGACTGAGATGTGGGGAGAGTATTTTGTGTGATGTATTAACATAGAAATTAACGTTCTGCCGAGCGAGATGGGAGGGAGCGTTGTAATTTCAAAGCTCCCAATCCAAGTTCTCAGGCGATGTAATTTCTAAGGGAATGAAAAGGTGTTTGACTGAGATGTGGGGAGAGTGTTTTGTGAGAAATATTCCCATAGAAATTAACGTGCTGCCGAGCGAGATGGGAGGGGGCGTTGTAATTCCAAAGCTCCCAATCCAAGTTCTCAGGCGATGTAATTTCTAAGGGAATGAAAAGGTGTTTGACTGAGATGTGGGGAGAGTGTTTTGTGTGCAGTATTCCCATAGAAATTAACGTGCTGCCGAGCGAGATGGGAGGGAGCGTTGTATTCCAAAGCTCCCAATCCAAGTTCTCAGGCAATGTAATTTCTAAGGGAATGAAAAGGTATTTGACTGAGATGTGGGGAGAGTATTTTGTGTGAAGTATTCCCATAGAAATTAACGTGCTGCCGAGCGATATGGGAGGGAGCGTTGTAATTCCAAAGCTCCCAATCCAAGTTCTCAGGCGATGTAATTTCTAAGGGAATGAAAGGGTATTTGACTGAGATGTGGGGAGAGTGTTTTGTGAGATATATTCCCATAGAAATTAACGTGCTGCCGAGCGAGATGGGAGGGGGCGTTGTAATTACAAAGCTCACAATCCAAGTTCTCAGGCGATGTAATTTCTAAGGGAATGAAAAGGTGTTTGACTGAGATGTGGGGAGAGCGTTTTGTGTGAAGTATTCCCATAGAAATTAACGTGCTGCCGAGCGAGATGGGAGGGAGCGTTGTATTCCAAAGCTCCCAATCCAAGTTCTCAGGCGATGTAATTTCTAAGGGAATGAAAAGGTATTTGACTGAGATGTGGGGAGAGTATTTTGTGTGATGTATTAACATAGAAATTAACGTGCTGCCGAGCGAGATGGGAGGGAGCGTTGTAATTTCAAAGCTCCCAATCCAAGTTCTCAGGCGATGTAATTTCTAAGGGAATGAAAAGGTGTTTGACTGAGATGTGGGGAGAGTGTTTTGTGTGAAGACTTCCCATAGAAATTAACGTGCTGCCGAGCGAGATGGGAGGGAGCGTTGTATTCCAAAGCTCCCAATCCAAATTCTCAGGCGATGTAATTTCTAAGGGAATGAAAAGGTATATGACTGAGATGTGGGGAGAGTGTTTTGTTAAACGTATTCCCATAGAAATTAACGTGCTGCCGAGCGAGATGGGAGGTAGCGTTGTATTCCAAAGCTCCCAATCCAAGTTCTCAGGCGATGTAATTTCTAAGGGAATGAAAAGGTATTTGACTGAGATGTGGGGAGAGTATTTTGTGTGAAGTATTAACATAGAAATTAACGTGCTGCCGAGCGAGATGGGAGGGAGCGTTGTAATTTCAAAGCTCCCAATCCAAGTTCTTAGGCGATATAATTTCTAAGGGAATGAAAAGGTATTTGACTTAGATGTGGGGAGAGTGTTTTGTGCTAAGTATTCCCATAGAAATTAACGTGCTGCCGAGCGAGATGGGAGGGAACGTTGTATTCCAAAGCTCCCAATCCAAGTTCTCAGGCGGTGTAATTTCTTAGGGAATGAAAGGGTATTTGACTGAGATGTGGGGAGAGTGTTTTGTGAGAAAAATTCCCATAGAAATTAACGTGCTGGAGAGCGAGATGGGAGGGGGCGTTGTAATTTCAAAGCTCCCAATCCAAGTTCTCAGGCGATGTAATTTCTAAGGGAATAAAAAGGTGTTTGACTGAGATGTGGGGAGAGTGTTTTGTGAGAAATATTCCCATAGAAATTAACGTGCTGCCGAGCGAGATGGGAGGGGGCGTTGTAATTCCAAAGCTCCCAATCCAAGTTCTCAGGCGATGTAATTTCTAAGGGAATGAAAAGGTGTTTGACTGAGATGTGGGGAGAGTGTTTTGTGTGCAGTATTCCCATAGAAATTAACGTGCTTCCGAGCGAGATGGGAGGGAGCGTTGTATTCCAAAGCTCCCAATCCAAGTTCTCAGGCAATGTAATTTCTAAGGGAATGAAAAGGTATTTGACTGAGATGTGGGGAGAGTATTTTGTGTGAAGTATTCCCATAGAAATTAACGTGCTGCCGAGCGAGATGGGAGGGAGCGTTGTAATTTCAAAGCTCCCAATCCAAGTTCTCAGGCGATGTAATTTATAAGGGAATAAAAAGGTGTTTGACTGAGATGTGGGGAGAGTGTTTTGTGTGAAGTATTCCCATAGAAATTAACGTGCTGCCGAGCGATATGGGAGGGAGCGTTGTAATTCCAAAGCTCCCAATCCAAGTTCTCAGGCGATGTAATTTCTAAGGTAATGAAAGGGTATTTGACTGAGATGTGGGGAGAGTGTTTTGTGAGATATATTCCCATAGAAATTAACGTGCTGCCGAGCGAGATGGGAGGGGGCGTTGTAATTACAAAGCTCACAATCCAAGTTCTCAGGCGATGTAATTTCTAAGGGAATGAAAAGGTGTTTGACTGAGATGTGGGGAGAGCGTTTTGTGTGAAGTATTCCCATAGAAATTAACGTGCTGCCGAGCGAGATGGGAGGGAGCGTTGTATTCCAAAGCTCCCAATCCAAGTTCTCAGGCGATGTAATTTCTAAGGGAATGAAAAGGTATTTGACTGAGATGTGGGGAGAGTATTTTGTGTGAAGTATTAACATAGAAATTAACGTGCTGCCGAGCGAGATGGGAGGGAGCGTTGTAATTTCAAAGCTCCCAATCCAAGTTCTTAGGCGATATAATTTCTAAGGGAATGAAAAGGTATTTGACTTAGATGTGGGGAGAGTGTTTTGTGCTAAGTATTCCCATAGAAATTAACGTGCTGCCGAGCGAGATGGGAGGGAACGTTGTATTCCAAAGCTCCCAATCCAAGTTCTCAGGCGGTGTAATTTCTTAGGGAATGAAAGGGTATTTGACTGAGATGTGGGGAGAGTGTTTTGTGAGAAAAATTCCCATAGAAATTAACGTGCTGGAGAGCGAGATGGGAGGGGGCGTTGTAATTTCAAAGCTCCCAATCCAAGTTCTCAGGCGATGTAATTTCTAAGGGAATAAAAAGGTGTTTGACTGAGATGTGGGGAGAGTGTTTTGTGAGAAATATTCCCATAGAAATTAACGTGCTGCCGAGCGAGATGGGAGGGGGCGTTGTAATTCCAAAGCTCCCAATCCAAGTTCTCAGGCGATGTAATTTCTAAGGGAATGAAAAGGTGTTTGACTGAGATGTGGGGAGAGTGTTTTGTGTGCAGTATTCCCATAGAAATTAACGTGCTTCCGAGCGAGATGGGAGGGAGCGTTGTATTCCAAAGCTCCCAATCCAAGTTCTCAGGCAATGTAATTTCTAAGGGAATGAAAAGGTATTTGACTGAGATGTGGGGAGAGTATTTTGTGTGAAGTATTCCCATAGAAATTAACGTGCTGCCGAGCGAGATGGGAGGGAGCGTTGTAATTTCAAAGCTCCCAATCCAAGTTCTCAGGCGATGTAATTTATAAGGGAATAAAAAGGTGTTTGACTGAGATGTGGGGAGAGTGTTTTGTGTGAAGTATTCCCATAGAAATTAACGTGCTGCCGAGCGATATGGGAGGGAGCGTTGTAATTCCAAAGCTCCCAATCCAAGTTCTCAGGCGATGTAATTTCTAAGGTAATGAAAGTATATTTGACTGAGATGTGGGGAGAGTGTTTTGTGAGATATATTCCCATAGAAATTAACGTGCTGCCGAGCGAGATGGGAGGGGGCGTTGTAATTACAAAGCTCACAATCCAAGTTCTCAGGCGATGTAATTTCTAAGGGAATGAAAAGGTGTTTGACTGAGATGTGGGGAGAGCGTTTTGTGTGAAGTATTCCCATAGAAATTAACGTGCTGCCGAGCGAGATGGGAGGGAGCGTTGTATTCAAAAGCTCCCAATCCAAGTTCTCAGGCGATGTAATTTCTAAGGGAATGAAAAGGTATTTGACTGAGATGTGGGGAGAGTATTTTGTGTGATGTATTAACATAGAAATTAACGTGCTGCCGAGCGAGATGGGAGGGAGCGTTGTAATTTCAAAGCTCCCAATCCAAGTTCTCAGGCGATGTAATTTCTAAGGGAATGAAAAGGTATATGACTGAGATGTGGGGAGAGTGTTTTGTGTGAAGTATTCCCATAGAAATTAACGTGCTGCCGAGCGAGATGGGAGGTAGCGTTGTATTCCAAAGCTCCCAATCCAAGTTCTCAGGCGATGTAATTTCTAAGGGAATGAAAAGGTATTTGACTGAGATGTGGGGAGAGTATTTTGTGTGAAGTATTAACATAGAAATTAACGTGCTGCCGAGCGAGATGGGAGGGAGCGTTGTAATATCAAAGCTCCCAATCCAAGTTCTTAGGCGATATAATTTCTAAGGGAATGAAAAGGTATTTGACTTAGATGTGGGGAGAGTGTTTTGTGCTAAGTATTCCCATAGAAATTAACGTGCTGCCGAGCGAGATGGGAGGGAACGTTGTATTCCAAAGCTCCCAATCCAAGTTCTCAGGCGGTGTAATTTCTTAGGGAATGAAAGGGTATTTGACTGAGATGTGGGGAGAGTGTTTTGTGAGAAAAATTCCCATAGAAATTAACGTGCTGGAGAGCGAGATGGGAGGGGGCGTTGTAATTTCAAAGCTCCCAATCCAAGTTCTCAGGCGATGTAATTTCTAAGGGAATAAAAAGGTGTTTGACTGAGATGTGGGGAGAGTGTTTTGTGAGAAATATTCCCATAGAAATTAACGTGCTGCCGAGCGAGATGGGAGGGAGCGTTGTATTCCAAAGCTCCCAATCCAAGTTCTCAGGCGATGTAATTTCTAAGGGAATGAAAAGGTATTTGACTGAGATGTGGGGAGAGTGTTTTGTGAGAAATATTCCCATAGAAATTAACGTGCTGCCGAGCGAGATGGGAGGGGGCGTTGTAATTCCAAAGCTCCCAATCCAAGTTCTCAGGCGATGTAATTTCTAAGGGAATGAAAAGGTGTTTGACTGAGATGTGGGGAGAGTGTTTTGTGTGCAGTATTCCCATAGAAATTAACGTGCTGCCGAGCGAGATGGGAGGGAGCGTTGTATTCCAAAGCTCCCAATCCAAGTTCTCAGGCAATGTAATTTCTAAGGGAATGAAAAGGTATTTGACTGAGATGTGGGGAGAGTATTTTGTGTGAAGTATTCCCATAGAAATTAACGTGCTGCCGAGCGAGATGGGAGGGAGCGTTGTAATTTCAAAGCTCCCAATCCAAGTTCTCAGGCGATGTAATTTATAAGGGAATAAAAAGGTGTTTGACTGAGATGTGGGGAGAGTGTTTTGTGTGAAGTATTCCCATAGAAATTAACGTGCTGCCGAGCGATATGGGAGGGAGCGTTGTAATTCCAAAGCTCCCAATCCAAGTTCTCAGGCAATGTAATTTCTAAGGGAATGAAAAGGTATTTGACTGAGATGTGGGGAGAGTATTTTGTGTGAAGTATTCCCATAGAAATTAACGTGCTGCCGAGCGAGATGGGAGGGAGCGTTGTAATTTCAAAGCTCCCAATCCAAGTTCTCAGGCGATGTAATTTATAAGGGAATAAAAAGGTGTTTGACTGAGATGTGGGGAGAGTGTTTTGTGTGAAGTATTCCCATAGAAATTAACGTGCTGCCGAGCGATATGGGAGGGAGCGTTGTAATTCCAAAGCTCCCAATCCAAGTTCTCAGGCGATGTAATTTCTAAGGTAATGAAAGGGTATTTGACTGAGATGTGGGGAGAGTGTTTTGTGAGATATATTCCCATAGAAATTAACGTGCTGCCGAGCGAGATGGGAGGGGGCGTTGTAATTACAAAGCTCACAATCCAAGTTCTCAGGCGATGTAATTTCTAAGGGAATGAAAAGGTGTTTGACTGAGATGTGGGGAGAGCGTTTTGTGTGAAGTATTCCCATAGAAATTAACGTGCTGCCGAGCGAGATGGGAGGGAGCGTTGTATTCCAAAGCTCCCAATCCAAGTTCTCAGGCGATGTAATTTCTAAGGGAATGAAAAGGTATTTGACTGAGATGTGGGGAGAGTATTTTGTGTGAAGTATTAACATAGAAATTAACGTGCTGCCGAGCGAGATGGGAGGGAGCGTTGTAATTTCAAAGCTCCCAATCCAAGTTCTTAGGCGATATAATTTCTAAGGGAATGAAAAGGTATTTGACTTAGATGTGGGGAGAGTGTTTTGTGCTAAGTATTCCCATAGAAATTAACGTGCTGCCGAGCGAGATGGGAGGGAACGTTGTATTCCAAAGCTCCCAATCCAAGTTCTCAGGCGGTGTAATTTCTTAGGGAATGAAAGGGTATTTGACTGAGATGTGGGGAGAGTGTTTTGTGAGAAAAATTCCCATAGAAATTAACGTGCTGGAGAGCGAGATGGGAGGGGGCGTTGTAATTTCAAAGCTCCCAATCCAAGTTCTCAGGCGATGTAATTTCTAAGGGAATAAAAAGGTGTTTGACTGAGATGTGGGGAGAGTGTTTTGTGAGAAATATTCCCATAGAAATTAACGTGCTGCCGAGCGAGATGGGAGGGGGCGTTGTAATTCCAAAGCTCCCAATCCAAGTTCTCAGGCGATGTAATTTCTAAGGGAATGAAAAGGTGTTTGACTGAGATGTGGGGAGAGTGTTTTGTGTGCAGTATTCCCATAGAAATTAACGTGCTGCCGAGCGAGATGGGAGGGAGCGTTGTATTCCAAAGCTCCCAATCCAAGTTCTCAGGCAATGTAATTTCTAAGGGAATGAAAAGGTATTTGACTGAGATGTGGGGAGAGTATTTTGTGTGAAGTATTCCCATAGAAATTAACGTGCTGCCGAGCGAGATGGGAGGGAGCGTTGTAATTTCAAAGCTCCCAATCCAAGTTCTCAGGCGATGTAATTTATAAGGGAATAAAAAGGTGTTTGACTGAGATGTGGGGAGAGTGTTTTGTGTGAAGTATTCCCATAGAAATTAACGTGCTGCCGAGCGATATGGGAGGGAGCGTTGTAATTCCAAAGCTCCCAATCCAAGTTCTCAGGCAATGTAATTTCTAAGGGAATGAAAAGGTATTTGACTGAGATGTGGGGAGAGTATTTTGTGTGAAGTATTCCCATAGAAATTAACGTGCTGCCGAGCGAGATGGGAGGGAGCGTTGTAATTTCAAAGCTCCCAATCCAAGTTCTCAGGCGATGTAATTTATAAGGGAATAAAAAGGTGTTTGACTGAGATGTGGGGAGAGTGTTTTGTGTGAAGTATTCCCATAGAAATTAACGTGCTGCCGAGCGATATGGGAGGGAGCGTTGTAATTCCAAAGCTCCCAATCCAAGTTCTCAGGCGATGTAATTTCTAAGGTAATGAAAGGGTATTTGACTGAGATGTGGGGAGAGTGTTTTGTGAGATATATTCCCATAGAAATTAACGTGCTGCCGAGCGAGATGGGAGGGGGCGTTGTAATTACAAAGCTCACAATCCAAGTTCTCAGGCGATGTAATTTCTAAGGGAATGAAAAGGTGTTTGACTGAGATGTGGGGAGAGCGTTTTGTGTGAAGTATTCCCATAGAAATTAACGTGCTGCCGAGCGAGATGGGAGGGAGCGTTGTATTCCAAAGCTCCCAATCCAAGTTCTCAGGCGATGTAATTTCTAAGGGAATGAAAAGGTATTTGACTGAGATGTGGGGAGAGTATTTTGTGTGAAGTATTAACATAGAAATTAACGTGCTGCCGAGCGAGATGGGAGGGAGCGTTGTAATTTCAAAGCTCCCAATCCAAGTTCTTAGGCGATATAATTTCTAAGGGAATGAAAAGGTATTTGACTTAGATGTGGGGAGAGTGTTTTGTGCTAAGTATTCCCATAGAAATTAACGTGCTGCCGAGCGAGATGGGAGGGAACGTTGTATTCCAAAGCTCCCAATCCAAGTTCTCAGGCGGTGTAATTTCTTAGGGAATGAAAGGGTATTTGACTGAGATGTGGGGAGAGTGTTTTGTGAGAAAAATTCCCATAGAAATTAACGTGCTGGAGAGCGAGATGGGAGGGGGCGTTGTAATTTCAAAGCTCCCAATCCAAGTTCTCAGGCGATGTAATTTCTAAGGGAATAAAAAGGTGTTTGACTGAGATGTGGGGAGAGTGTTTTGTGAGAAATATTCCCATAGAAATTAACGTGCTGCCGAGCGAGATGGGAGGGGGCGTTGTAATTCCAAAGCTCCCAATCCAAGTTCTCAGGCGATGTAATTTCTAAGGGAATGAAAAGGTGTTTGACTGAGATGTGGGGAGAGTGTTTTGTGTGCAGTATTCCCATAGAAATTAACGTGCTTCCGAGCGAGATGGGAGGGAGCGTTGTATTCCAAAGCTCCCAATCCAAGTTCTCAGGCAATGTAATTTCTAAGGGAATGAAAAGGTATTTGACTGAGATGTGGGGAGAGTATTTTGTGTGAAGTATTCCCATAGAAATTAACGTGCTGCCGAGCGAGATGGGAGGGAGCGTTGTAATTTCAAAGCTCCCAATCCAAGTTCTCAGGCGATGTAATTTATAAGGGAATAAAAAGGTGTTTGACTGAGATGTGGGGAGAGTGTTTTGTGTGAAGTATTCCCATAGAAATTAACGTGCTGCCGAGCGATATGGGAGGGAGCGTTGTAATTCCAAAGCTCCCAATCCAAGTTCTCAGGCGATGTAATTTCTAAGGTAATGAAAGTATATTTGACTGAGATGTGGGGAGAGTGTTTTGTGAGATATATTCCCATAGAAATTAACGTGCTGCCGAGCGAGATGGGAGGGGGCGTTGTAATTACAAAGCTCACAATCCAAGTTCTCAGGCGATGTAATTTCTAAGGGAATGAAAAGGTGTTTGACTGAGATGTGGGGAGAGCGTTTTGTGTGAAGTATTCCCATAGAAATTAACGTGCTGCCGAGCGAGATGGGAGGGAGCGTTGTATTCCAAAGCTCCCAATCCAAGTTCTCAGGCGATGTAATTTCTAAGGGAATGAAAAGGTATTTGACTGAGATGTGGGGAGAGTATTTTGTGTGATGTATTAACATAGAAATTAACGTGCTGCCGAGCGAGATGGGAGGGAGCGTTGTAATTTCAAAGCTCCCAATCCAAGTTCTCAGGCGATGTAATTTCTAAGGGAATGAAAAGGTATATGACTGAGATGTGGGGAGAGTGTTTTGTGTGAAGTATTCCCATAGAAATTAACGTGCTGCCGAGCGAGATGGGAGGGAACGTTGTATTCCAAAGCTCCCAATCCAAGTTCTCAGGCGGTGTAATTTCTTAGGGAATGAAAGGGTATTTGACTGAGATGTGGGGAGAGTGTTTTGTGAGAAAAATTCCCATAGAAATTAACGTGCTGGAGAGCGAGATGGGAGGGGGCGTTGTAATTTCAAAGCTCCCAATCCAAGTTCTCAGGCGATGTAATTTCTAAGGGAATAAAAAGGTGTTTGACTGAGATGTGGGGAGAGTGTTTTGTGAGAAATATTCCCATAGAAATTAACGTGCTGCCGAGCGAGATGGGAGGGGGCGTTGTAATTCCAAAGCTCCCAATCCAAGTTCTCAGGCGATGTAATTTCTAAGGGAATGAAAAGGTGTTTGACTGAGATGTGGGGAGAGTGTTTTGTGTGCAGTATTCCCATAGAAATTAACGTGCTGCCGAGCGAGATGGGAGGGAGCGTTGTATTCCAAAGCTCCCAATCCAAGTTCTCAGGCAATGTAATTTCTAAGGGAATGAAAAGGTATTTGACTGAGATGTGGGGAGAGTATTTTGTGTGAAGTATTCCCATAGAAATTAACGTGCTGCCGAGCGAGATGGGAGGGAGCGTTGTAATTTCAAAGCTCCCAATCCAAGTTCTCAGGCGATGTAATTTATAAGGGAATAAAAAGGTGTTTGACTGAGATGTGGGGAGAGTGTTTTGTGTGAAGTATTCCCATAGAAATTAACGTGCTGCCGAGCGAGATGGGAGGGAGCGTTGTATTCCAAAGCTCCCAATCCAAGTTCTCAGGCGATGTAATTTCTAAGGGAATGAAAAGGTATTTGACTGAGATGTGGGGAGAGTATTTTGTGTGATGTATTAACATAGAAATTAACGTGCTGCCGAGCGAGATGGGAGGGAGCGTTGTAATTTCAAAGCTCCCAATCCAAGTTCTCAGGCGATGTAATTTCTAAGGGAATGAAAAGGTATTTGACTGAGATGTGGGGAGAGTATTTTGTGTGAAGTATTAACATAGAAATTAACGTGCTGCCGAGCGAGATGGGAGGGAACGTTGTATTCCAAAGCTCCCAATCCAAGTTCTCAGGCGATGTAATTTCTTAGGGAATGAAAGGGTATTTGACTGAGATGTGGGGAGAGTGTTTTGTGAGAAAAATTCCCATAGAAATTAACGTGCTGGAGAGCGAGATGGGAGGGGGCGTTGTAATTTCAAAGCTCCCAATCCAAGTTCTCAGGCGATGTAATTTCTAAGGGAATAAAAAGGTGTTTGACTGAGATGTGGGGAGAGTGTTTTGTGAGAAATATTCCCATAGAAATTAACGTGCTGCCGAGCGAGATGGGAGGGGGCGTTGTAATTCCAAAGCTCCCAATCCAAGTTCTCAGGCGATGTAATTTCTAAGGGAATGAAAAGGTGTTTGACTGAGATGTGGGGAGAGTGTTTTGTGTGCAGTATTCCCATAGAAATTAACGTGCTTCCGAGCGAGATGGGAGGGAGCGTTGTATTCCAAAGCTCCCAATCCAAGTTCTCAGGCAATGTAATTTCTAAGGGAATGAAAAGGTATTTGACTGAGATGTGGGGAGAGTATTTTGTGTGAAGTATTCCCATAGAAATTAACGTGCTGCCGAGCGAGATGGGAGGGAGCGTTGTAATTTCAAAGCTCCCAATCCAAGTTCTCAGGCGATGTAATTTATAAGGGAATAAAAAGGTGTTTGACTGAGATGTGGGGAGAGTGTTTTGTGTGAAGTATTCCCATAGAAATTAACGTGCTGCCGAGCGATATGGGAGGGAGCGTTGTAATTCCAAAGCTCCCAATCCAAGTTCTCAGGCGATGTAATTTCTAAGGGAATGAAAGGGTATTTGACTGAGATGTGGGGAGAGTGTTTTGTGAGATATATTCCCATAGAAATTAACGTGCTGCCGAGCGAGATGGGAGGGGGCGTTGTAATTACAAAGCTCACAATCCAAGTTCTCAGGCGATGTAATTTCTAAGGGAATGAAAAGGTGTTTGACTGAGATGTGGGGAGAGCGTTTTGTGTGAAGTATTCCCATAGAAATTAACGTGCTGCCGATCGAGATGGGAGGGAGCGTTGTATTCCAAAGCTCCCAATCCAAGTTCTCAGGCGATGTAATTTCTAAGGGAATGAAAAGGTATTTGACTGAGATGTGGGGAGAGTATTTTGTGTGATGTATTAACATAGAAATTAACGTGCTGCCGAGCGAGATGGGAGGGAGCGTTGTAATTTCAAAGCTCCCAATCCAAGTTCTCAGGCGATGTAATTTCTAAGGGAATGAAAAGGTGTTTGACTGAGATGTGGGGAGAGTGTTTTGTGTGAAGACTTCCCATAGAAATTAACGTGCTGCCGAGCGAGATGGGAGGGAGCGTTGTATTCCAAAGCTCCCAATCCAAATTCTCAGGCGATGTAATTTCTAAGGGAATGAAAAGGTATATGACTGAGATGTGGGGAGAGTGTTTTGTTAAACGTATTCCCATAGAAATTAACGTGCTGCCGAGCGAGATGGGAGGGAGCGTTGTAATTTCAAAGCTCCCAATCCAAGTTCTTAGGCGATATAATTTCTAAGGGAATGAAAAGGTATTTGACTTAGATGTGGGGAGAGTGTTTTGTGCTAAGTATTCCCATAGAAATTAACGTGCTGCCGAGCGAGATGGGAGGGAACGTTGTATTCCAAAGCTCCCAATCCAAGTTCTCAGGCGGTGTAATTTCTTAGGGAATGAAAGGGTATTTGACTGAGATGTGGGGAGAGTGTTTTGTGAGAAAAATTCCCATAGAAATTAACGTGCTGGAGAGCGAGATGGGAGGGGGCGTTGTAATTTCAAAGCTCCCAATCCAAGTTCTCAGGCGATGTAATTTCTAAGGGAATAAAAAGGTGTTTGACTGAGATGTGGGGAGAGTGTTTTGTGAGAAATATTCCCATAGAAATTAACGTGCTGCCGAGCGAGATGGGAGGGGGCGTTGTAATTCCAAAGCTCCCAATCCAAGTTCTCAGGCGATGTAATTTCTAAGGGAATGAAAAGGTGTTTGACTGAGATGTGGGGAGAGTGTTTTGTGTGCAGTATTCCCATAGAAATTAACGTGCTTCCGAGCGAGATGGGAGGGAGCGTTGTATTCCAAAGCTCCCAATCCAAGTTCTCAGGCAATGTAATTTCTAAGGGAATGAAAAGGTATTTGACTGAGATGTGGGGAGAGTATTTTGTGTGAAGTATTCCCATAGAAATTAACGTGCTGCCGAGCGAGATGGGAGGGAGCGTTGTAATTTCAAAGCTCCCAATCCAAGTTCTCAGGCGATGTAATTTATAAGGGAATAAAAAGGTGTTTGACTGAGATGTGGGGAGAGTGTTTTGTGTGAAGTATTCCCATAGAAATTAACGTGCTGCCGAGCGATATGGGAGGGAGCGTTGTAATTCCAAAGCTCCCAATCCAAGTTCTCAGGCGATGTAATTTCTAAGGGAATGAAAGGGTATTTGACTGAGATGTGGGGAGAGTGTTTTGTGAGATATATTCCCATAGAAATTAACGTGCTGCCGAGCGAGATGGGAGGGGGCGTTGTAATTACAAAGCTCACAATCCAAGTTCTCAGGCGATGTAATTTCTAAGGGAATGAAAATGTGTTTGACTGAGATGTGGGGAGAGCGTTTTGTGTGAAGTATTCCCATAGAAATTAACGTGCTGCCGAGCGAGATGGGAGGGAGCGTTGTATTCCAAAGCTCCCAATCCAAGTTCTCAGGCGATGTAATTTCTAAGGGAATGAAAAGGTATTTGACTGAGATGTGGGGAGAGTATTTTGTGTGATGTATTAACATAGAAATTAACGTGCTGCCGAGCGAGATGGGAGGGAGCGTTGTAATTTCAAAGCTCCCAATCCAAGTTCTCAGGCGATGTAATTTCTAAGGGAATGAAAAGGTGTTTGACTGAGATGTGGGGAGAGTGTTTTGTGTGAAGACTTCCCATAGAAATTAACGTGCTGCCGAGCGAGATGGGAGGGAGCGTTGTATTCCAAAGCTCCCAATCCAAATTCTCAGGCGATGTAATTTCTAAGGGAATGAGAAGGTGTTTGACTGAGATGTGGGGAGAGTGTTTTGTGTGAAGTATTCCCATAGAAATTAACGTGCTGCCGAGCGAGATGGGAGGGAGCGTTGTAATTTCAAAGCTCCCAATCCAAGTTCTCAGGCGATGTAATTTCTAAGGGAATAAAAAGGTGTTTGACTGAGATGTGGGGAGAGTGTTTTGTGAGAAATATTCCCATAGAAATTAACGTGCTGCCGAGCGAGATGGGAGGGGGCGTTGTAATTCCAAAGCTCCCAATCCAAGTTCTCAGGCGATGTAATTTCTAAGGGAATGAAAAGGTGTTTGACTGAGATGTGGGGAGAGTGTTTTGTGTGCAGTATTCCCATAGAAATTAACGTGCTTCCGAGCGAGATGGGAGGGAGCGTTGTATTCCAAAGCTCCCAATCCAAGTTCTCAGGCAATGTAATTTCTAAGGGAATGAAAAGGTATTTGACTGAGATGTGGGGAGAGTATTTTGTGTGAAGTATTCCCATAGAAATTAACGTGCTGCCGAGCGAGATGGGAGGGAGCGTTGTAATTTCAAAGCTCCCAATCCAAGTTCTCAGGCGATGTAATTTATAAGGGAATAAAAAGGTGTTTGACTGAGATGTGGGGAGAGTGTTTTGTGTGAAGTATTCCCATAGAAATTAACGTGCTGCCGAGCGATATGGGAGGGAGCGTTGTAATTCCAAAGCTCCCAATCCAAGTTCTCAGGCGATGCAATTTCTAAGGGAATGAAAGGGTATTTGACTGAGATGTGGGGAGAGTGTTTTGTGAGATATATTCCCATAGAAATTAACGCGTGCTGCCGAGCGAGATGGGAGGGAGCGTTGTATTCTAAAGCACCCAATCCAAGTTCTCAGGCGATGTAATTTCCAAGGGAATGAAAAGGTATTTGACTGAGATGTGGGGAGAGTGTTTTGTGAGAAAAATTCCCATAGAAATTAACGTGCTGGAGAGCGAGATGGGAGGGGGCGTTGTAATTTCAAAGCTCCCAATCCAAGTTCTCAGGCGATGTAATTTCTAAGGGAATAAAAAGGTGTTTGACTGAGATGTGGGGAGAGTGTTTTGTGAGAAATATTCCCATAGAAATTAACGTACTGCCGAGCGAGATGGGAGGGGGCGTTGTAATTCCAAAGCTCCCAATCCAAGTTCTCAGGCGATGTAATTTCTAAGGGAATGAAAAGGTGTTTGACTGAGATGTGGGGAGAGTGTTTTGTGTGCAGTATTCCCATAGAAATTAACGTGCTTCCGAGCGAGATGGGAGGGAGCGTTGTATTCCAAAGCTCCCAATCCAAGTTCTCAGGCAATGTAATTTCTAAGGGAATGAAAAGGTATTTGACTGAGATGTGGGGAGAGTATTTTGTGTGAAGTATTCCCATAGAAATTAACGTGCTGCCGAGCGAGATGGGAGGGAGCGTTGTAATTTCAAAGCTCCCAATCCAAGTTCTCAGGCGATGTAATTTATAAGGGAATAAAAAGGTGTTTGACTGAGATGTGGGGAGAGTGTTTTGTGTGAAGTATTCCCATAGAAATTAACGTGCTGCCGAGCGAGATGGGAGGGAGCGTTGTAATTTCAAAGCTCCCAATCCAAGTTCTCAGGCGATGTAATTTCTAAGGGAATGAAAAGGTGTTTGAATGAGATGTGGGGAGAGTGTTTTGTGTGAAGACTTCCCATAGAAATTAACGTGCTGCCGAGCGAGATGGGAGGTAGCGTTGTATTCCAAAGCTCCCAATCCAAATTCTCAGGCGATGTAATTTCTAAGGGAATGAGAAGGTGTTTGACTGAGATGTGGGGAGAGTGTTTTGTGTGAAGTATTCCCATAGAAATTAACGTGCTGCCGAGCGAGATGGGAGGGAGCGTTGTAATTTCAAAGCTCCCAATCCAAGTTCTCAGGCGATGTAATTTCTAAGGGAATAAAAAGGTGTTTGACTGAGATGTGGGGAGAGTGTTTTGTGAGAAATATTCCCATAGAAATTAACGTGCTGCCGAGCGAGATGGGAGGGGGCGTTGTAATTCCAAAGCTCCCAATCCAAGTTCTCAGGCGATGTAATTTCTAAGGGAATGAAAAGGTGTTTGACTGAGATGTGGGGAGAGTGTTTTGTGTGCAGTATTCCCATAGAAATTAACGTGCTTCCGAGCGAGATGGGAGGGAGCGTTGTATTCCAAAGCTCCCAATCCAAGTTCTCAGGCAATGTAATTTCTAAGGGAATGAAAAGGTATTTGACTGAGATGTGGGGAGAGTATTTTGTGTGAAGTATTCCCATAGAAATTAACGTGCTGCCGAGCGAGATGGGAGGGAGCGTTGTAATTTCAAAGCTCCCAATCCAAGTTCTCAGGCGATGTAATTTATAAGGGAATAAAAAGGTGTTTGACTGAGATGTGGGGAGAGTGTTTTGTGTGAAGTATTCCCATAGAAATTAACGTGCTGCCGAGCGATATGGGAGGGAGCGTTGTAATTCCAAAGCTCCCAATCCAAGTTCTCAGGCGATGCAATTTCTAAGGGAATGAAAGGGTATTTGACTGAGATGTGGGGAGAGTGTTTTGTGAGATATATTCCCATAGAAATTAACGTGCTGCCGAGCGAGATGGGAGGGGGCGTTGTAATTAAAAAGCTCACAATCCAAGTTCTCAGGCGATGTAATTTCTAAGGGAATGAGAAGGTGTTTGACTGAGATGTGGGGAGAGTATTTTGTGTAAAGTATTCCCATAGAAAGTAACGTGCTGCCGATCGAGATGGGAGGGAGCGTTGTTATTCCAAAGCTCCCAATCCAAGTTCTCAGGCGATGTAATTTCTAAGGGAATGAAAAGGTATATGACTGAGATGTGGGGAGAGTGTTTTGTTCGACGTATTCCCATAGAAATTAACGTGCTGCCGAGCGAGATGGGAGGGAGCGTTGTATTCCAAAGCTCCCAATCCAAGTTCTCAGGCGATGTAATTTCTAAGGGAATGAAAAGGTGTTTGACTGAGATGTGGGGAGAGTGTTTTGTGTGAAGTCTTCATATAGAAATTAACGTGCTGCCGAGCGAGATGGGAGGGAGCGTTGTAATTTCAAAGCTCCCAATCCAAGTTCTCAGGCGATATAATTTCTACGGGAATGAAAAGGTATTTGACTTAGATGTGGGGAGAGTGTTTTGTGTGAAGTATTCCCATAGAAATTAACGTGCTGCCGAGCGAGGTGGGAGGGAGCGTTGTATTCCAAAGTTACCAATCCAAGTTCTCAGGCGATGTAATTTCTAAGGGAATGAAAAGGTGTTTGACTGAGATGTGGGGAGAGTGTTTTGTGTGAAGTATTCCCATAGAAATTAACGTGCTGCCGAGCGAGATGGGAGGAAGCGTTGTATTCCAAAGCTCCCAATCCAAGTTTTCAGGCGATGTAATTTCTAAGGGAATGAAAAGGTATTTGACTGAGATGTGGGGAGAGTATTTTGTGTGAAGTATTCCCATAGAAATTAACGTGCTGCCGAGCGAGATGGGAGGGAGCGTTGTAATTTCAAAGCTCCCAATCCAAGTTCTCAGGCGATGTAATTTCTAAGGGATTGAAAAGGTGTTTGACTGAGATGTGGGGAGAGTGTTTTGTGTGAAGTATTCCCATAGAAATTAACGTGCTGCCGAGCGAGATGGGAGGGAGCGTTGTAATTTCAAAGCTCCCAATCCAAGTTCTCAGGCGATGTAATTTATAAGGGAATAAAAAGGTGTTTGACTGAGATGTGGGGAGAGTGTTTTGTGTGAAGTATTCCCATAGAAATTAACGTGCTGCCGAGCGATATGGGAGGGAGCGTTGTAATTCCAAAGCTCCCAATCCAAGTTCTCAGGCGATGTAATTTCTAAGGGAATGAAAGGGTATTTGACTGAGATGTGGGGAGAGTGTTTTGTGAGATATATTCCCATAGAAATTAACGTGCTGCCGAGCGAGATGGGAGGGGGCGTTGTAATTACAAAGCTCACAATCCAAGTTCTCAGGCGATGTAATTTCTAAGGGAATGAAAAGGTGTTTGACTGAGATGTGGGGAGAGCGTTTTGTGTGAAGTATTCCCATAGAAATTAACGTGCTGCCGAGCGAGATGGGAGGGAGCGTTGTATTCCAAAGCTCCCAATCCAAGTTCTCAGGCGATGTAATTTCTAAGGGAATGAAAAGGTATTTGACTGAGATGTGGGGAGTGTATTTTGTGTGATGTATTAACATAGAAATTAACGTGCTGCCGAGCGAGATGGGAGGGAGCGTTGTAATTTCAAAGCTCCCAATCCAAGTTCTCAGGCGATGTAATTTCTAAGGGAATGAAAAGGTGTTTGACTGAGATGTGGGGAGAGTGTTTTGTGTGAAGACTTCCCATAGAAATTAACGTGCTGCCGAGCGAGATGGGAGGGAGCGTTGTATTCCAAAGCTCCCAATCAAAATTCTCAGGCGATGTAATTTCTAAGGGAATGAGAAGGTGTTTGACTGAGATGTGGGGAGAGTGTTTTGTGTGAAGTATTCCCATAGAAATTAACGTGCTGCCGAGCGAGATGGGAGGGAGCGTTGTAATTTCAAAGCTCCCAATCCAAGTTCTCAGGCGATGTAATTTCTAAGGGAATAAAAAGGTGTTTGACTGAGATGTGGGGAGAGTGTTTTGTGAGAAATATTCCCATAGAAATTAACGTGCTGCCGAGCGAGATGGGAGGGGGCGTTGTAATTCCAAAGCTCCCAATCCAAGTTCTCAGGCGATGTAATTTCTAAGGGAATGAAAAGGTGTTTGACTGAGATGTGGGGAGAGTGTTTTGTGTGCAGTATTCCCATAGAAATTAACGTGCTTCCGAGCGAGATGGGAGGGAGCGTTGTATTCCAAAGCTCCCAATCCAAGTTCTCAGGCAATGTAATTTCTAAGGGAATGAAAAGGTATTTGACTGAGATGTGGGGAGAGTATTTTGTGTGAAGTATTCCCATAGAAATTAACGTGCTGCCGAGCGAGATGGGAGGGAGCGTTGTAATTTCAAAGCTCCCAATCCAAGTTCTCAGGCGATGTAATTTATAAGGGAATAAAAAGGTGTTTGACTGAGATGTGGGGAGAGTGTTTTGTGTGAAGTATTCCCATAGAAATTAACGTGCTGCCGAGCGATATGGGAGGGAGCGTTGTAATTCCAAAGCTCCCAATCCAAGTTCTCAGGCGATGCAATTTCTAAGGGAATGAAAGGGTATTTGACTGAGATGTGGGGAGAGAGTTTTGTGAGATATATTCCCATAGAAATTAACGTGCTGCCGAGCGAGATGGGAGGGGGCGTTGTAATTAAAAAGCTCACAATCCAAGTTCTCAGGCGATGTAATTTCTAAGGGAATGAGAAGGTGTTTGACTGAGATGTGGGGAGAGTATTTTGTGTAAAGTATTCCCATAGAAATTAACGTGCTGCCGATCGAGATGGGAGGGAGCGTTGTTATTCCAAAGCTCCCAATCCAAGTTCTCAGGCGATGTAATTTCTAAGGGAATGAAAAGGTATATGACTGAGATGTGGGGAGAGTGTTTTGTTCGACGTATTCCCATAGAAATTAACGTGCTGCCGAGCGAGATGGGAGGGAGCGTTGTATTCCAAAGCTCCCAATCCAAGTTCTCAGGCGATGTAATTTCTAAGGGAATGAAAAGGTGTTTGACTGAGATGTGGGGAGAGTGTTTTGTGTGAAGTCTTCATATAGAAATTAACGTGCTGCCGAGCGAGATGGGAGGGAGCGTTGTAATTTCAAAGCTCCCAATCCAAGTTCTCAGGCGATATAATTTCTACGGGAATGAAAAGGTATTTGACTTAGATGTGGGGAGAGTGTTTTGTGTGAAGTATTCCCATAGAAATTAACGTGCTGCCGAGCGAGGTGGGAGGGAGCGTTGTATTCCAAAGTTACCAATCCAAGTTCTCAGGCGATGTAATTTCTAAGGGAATGAAAAGGTGTTTGACTGAGATGTGGGGAGAGTGTTTTGTGTGAAGTATTCCCATAGAAATTAACGTGCTGCCGAGCGAGATGGGAGGAAGCGTTGTATTCCAAAGCTCCCAATCCAAGTTCTCAGGCGATGTAATTTCTAAGGGAATGAAAAGGTATTTGACTGAGATGTGGGGAGAGTATTTTGTGTGAAGTATTCCCATAGAAATTAACGTGCTGCCGAGCGAGATGGGAGGGAGCGTTGTAATTTCAAAGCTCCCAATCCAAGTTCTCAGGCGATGTAATTTCTAAGGGATTGAAAAGGTGTTTGACTGAGATGTGGGGAGAGTGTTTTGTGTGAAGTATTCCCATAGAAATTAACGTGCTGCCGAGCGAGATGGGAGGGAGCGTTATAATTTCAAAGCTCCCAATCCAAGTTCTCAGGCGATGTAATTTCTAAGGGAATGAAAAGGTGTTTGACTGAGATGTGGGGAGAGTGTTTTGTGCTAAGTATTCCCATAGAAATTAACGTGCTGCCGAGCGAGATGGGAGGGAGCGTTGTATTCCAAAGCTCCCAATCCAAGTTCTCAGGCGATGTAATTTCTAAGGGAATGAAAAGGTGTTTGACTGAGATGTGGGGAGAGTGTTTTGTGTGAAGTATTCCCATAGAAATTAACGTGCTGCCGAGCGAGATGGGAGGAAGCGTTGTATTCCAAAGCTCCCAATCCAAGTTCTCAGGCGATGTAATTTCTAAGGGAATGAAAAGGTATTTGACTGAGATGTGGGGAGAGTATTTTGTGTGAAGTATTCCCATAGAAATTAACGTGCTGCCGAGCGAGATGGGAGGGAGCGTTGTAATTTCAAAGCTCCCAATCCAAGTTCTCAGGCGATGTAATTTCTAAGGGAATGAAAAGGTGTTTGACTGAGATGTGGGGAGTGTGTTTTGTGTGAAGTATTCCCATAGAAATTAACGTGCTGCCGAGGGAGATGGGAGGAAGCGTTGTATTCCAAAGCTCCCAATCCAAGTTCTCAGGCGATGTAATTTCTAAGGGAATGAAAAGGTATTTGACTGAGATGTGGGGAGAGTATTTTGTGTGAAGTATTCCCATAGAAATTAACGTGCTGCCGAGCGAGATGGGAGGGAGCGTTGTAATTTCAAAGCTCCCAATCCAAGTTCTCAGGCGATATAATTTCTAAGAGAATGAAAAGGTGTTTGACTGAGATGTGGGGAGAGTGTTTTGTGTGAAGTATTCCCATAGAAATTAACGTGCTGCCGAGCGAGATGGGAGGGAGCGTTGTATTCCAAAGCTCCCAATCCAAGTTCTCAGGCGATGTAATTTCTAAGGGAATGAAAAGGTGTTTGACTGAGATGTGGGGAGAGTATTTTGTGTGAAGTATTCCCATAGAAATTAACGTGCTGCCGAGCGAGGTGGGAGGGAGCGTTGTAATTTCAAAGCTTCCAATCCAAGTTCTCAGGCGATGTAATTTCTAAGGCAATGAAAAGGTGTTTGACTGAGATGTGGGGAGAGGGTTTTGTGAGAAATATTCCCATAGAAATTAACGTGCTGCCGAGCGAGATGGGAGGGAGCGTTGTATTCCAAAGCTGCCAATCCATGTTCTCAGGCGATGTAATTTCTAAGGGAATGAAAAGGTATTTGACTGAGATGTGGGGAGAGTATTTTGTGTGAAGTATTCCCATAGAAATTAACGTGCTGCCGAGCGAGATTGGAGGGAGCGTTGTAATTTCAAAGCTCCCAATCCAAGTTCTCAGGCGATGTAATTTCTAAGGGAATGAAAAGGTATTTGACTGAGATGTGGGGAGAGTGTTTTGTGCGAAATATTCCCATAGAAATTAACGTGCTGCCGAGCGAGATGGGAGGGGGCGTTGTAATTTCAAAGCTCCCAATCCAAGTGCTCAGGCGATGTAATTTCTAAGGGAATGAAAAGGTGTTTGACTGAGATGTGGGGAGTGTGTTTTGTGTGAAGTATTCCCATAGAAATTAACGTGCTGCCGAGGGAGATGGGAGGAAGCGTTGTATTCCAAAGCTCCCAATCCAAGTTCTCAGGCGATGTAATTTCTAAGGGAATGAAAAGGTATTTGACTGAGATGTGGGGAGAGTATTTTGTGTGAAGTATTCCCATAGAAATTAACGTGCTGCCGAGCGAGATGGGAGGGAGCGTTGTAACTTCAAAGCTCCCAATCCAAGTACTCAGGCGATGTAATTTCTAAGGGAATGAAAAGGTGTTTGACTGAGATGTGGGGAGAGTATTTTGTGTGAAGTATTCCCATAGAAATTAACGTGCTGCCGAGCGAGGTGGGAGGGAGCGTTGTAATTTCAAAGCTTCCAATCCAAGTTCTCAGGCGATGTAATTTCTAAGGGAATGAAAAGGTGTTTGACTGAGATGTGGGGAGAGTGTTTTGTGCTAAGTATTCCCATAGAAATTAACGTGCTGCCGAGCGAGATGGGAGGGAGCGTTGTATTCCAAAGCTCCCAATCCAAGTTCTCAGGCGATGTAATTTCTAAGGGAATGAAAAGGTGTTTGACTGAGATGTGGGGAGAGTGTTTTGTGTGAAGTATTCCCATAGAAATTAACGTGCTGCCGAGCGAGATGGGAGGAAGCGTTGTATTCCAAAGCTCCCAATCCAAGTTCTCAGGCGATGTAATTTCTAAGGGAATGAAAAGGTATTTGACTGAGATGTGGGGAGAGTATTTTGTGTGAAGTATTCCCATAGAAATTAACGTGGTGCCGAGCGAGATGGGAGGGAGCGTTGTAATTTCAAAGCTCCCAATCCAAGTTCTCAGGCGATGTAATTTCTAAGGGAATGAAAAGGAGTTTGACTGAGATGTGGGGAGAGTGTTTTGTGCGAAATATTCCCATAGAAATTAACGTGCTGCCGAGCGAGATGAGGGGGGGGGGTTGTAATTTCAAAGCTCCCAATCCAAGTTCTCAGGCGATGTAATTTCTAAGGGAATGAAAAGGTGTTTGACTGAGATGTGGGGAGTGTGTTTTGTGTGAAGTATTCCCATAGAAATTAACGTGCTGCCGAGGGAGATGGGAGGAAGCGTTGTATTCCAAAGCTCCCAATCCAAGTTCTCAGGCGATGTAATTTCTAAGGGAATGAAAAGGTATTTGACTGAGATGTGGGGAGAGTATTTTGTGTGAAGTATTCCCATAGAAATTAACGTGCTGCCGAGCGAGATGGGTAATTGGTAATTGGTAATTTTAGTTAACGTCGTACTAGAGCAACACAACGGGCTATTGACGACGGTCCGGGATCAGTCCCTTAAGGGAAAGAACCGAGGACAACACCTCGTAATTTTGAACCACGGTCAGGTGACGAAGCAACACCTGAGCTGGCACCCCACTCTCCAAACCGAGCGAGATGGGAGGGAGCGTTGTAATTTCAAAGCTCCCAATCCAAGTTCTCAGGCGATGTAATTTCTAAGAGAATGAAAAGGTGTTTGACTGAGATGTGGGGAGAGTGTTTTGTGTGAAGTATTCCCATAGAAATTAACGTGCTGCCGAGCGAGATGGGAGGGAGCGGGAGCGTTGTATTCCAAAGCTCCCAATCCAAGTTCTCAGGCGATGTAATTTCTAAGGGAATGAAAAGGTGTTTGACTGAGATGTGGGGAGAGTATTTTGTGTGAAGTATTCCCATAGAAATTAACGTGCTGCCGAGCGAGGTGGGAGGGAGCGTTGTATTCCAAAGCTGCCAATCCATGTTCTCAGGCGATGTAATTTCTAAGGGAATGAAAAGGTATTTGACTGAGATGTGGGGAGAGTATTTTGTGTGAAGTATTCCCATAGAAATTAACGTGCTGCCGAGCGAGATTGGAGGGAGCGTTGTAATTTCAAAGCTCCCAATCCAAGTTCTCAGGCGATGTAATTTCTAAGGGAATGAAAAGGTATTTGACTGAGATGTGGGGAGAGTGTTTTGTGCGAAATATTCCCATAGAAATTAACGTGCTGCCGAGCGAGATGGGAGGGGGCGTTGTAATTTCAAAGCTCCCAATCCAAGTGCTCAGGCGATGTTATTTCTAAGGGAATGAAAAGGTGTTTGACTGAGATGTGGGGAGTGTGTTTTGTGTGAAGTATTCCCATAGAAATTAACGTGCTGCCGAGGGAGATGGGAGGAAGCGTTGTATTCCAAAGCTCCCAATCCAAGTTCTCAGGCGATGTAATTTCTAAGGGAATGAAAAGGTATTTGACTGAGATGTGGGGAGAGTATTTTGTGTGAAGTATTCCCATAGAAATTAACGTGCTGCCGAGCGAGATGGGAGGGAGCGATGTAACTTCAAAGCTCCCAATCCAAGTTCTCAGGCGATGTAATTTCTAAGGGAATGAAAAGGTGTTTGACTGAGATGTGGGGAGAGTATTTTGTGTGAAGTATTCCCATAGAAATTAACGTGCTGCCGAGCGAGGTGGGAGGGAGCGTTGTAATTTCAAAGCTTCCAATCCAAGTTCTCAGGCGATGTAATTTCTAAGGCAATGAAAAGGTGTTTGACTGAGATGTGGGGAGAGTGTTTTGTGAGAAATATTCCCATAGAAATTAACGTGCTGCCGAGCGAGATGGGAGGGAGCGTTGTATTCCAAAGCTGCCAATCCATGTTCTCAGGCGATGTAATTTCTAAGGGAATGAAAAGGTATTTGACTGAGATGTGGGGAGAGTATTTTGTGTGAAGTATTCCCATAGAAATTAACGTGCTGCCGAGCGAGATTGGAGGGAGCGTTGTAATTTGAAAGCTCCCAATCCAAGTTCTCAGGCGATGTAATTTCTAAGGGAATGAAAAGGTATTTGACTGAGATGTGGGGAGAGTGTTTTGTGCTAAGTATTCCCATAGAAATTAACGTGCTGCCGAGCGAGATGGGAGGGAGCGTTGTATTCCAAAGCTCCCAATCCAAGTTCTCATGCGATGTAATTTCTAAGGGAATGAAAACATGTTTGACTGAGATGTGGGGAGAGTGTTTTGTGAGAAATATTCCCATAGAAATTAACGTGCTGCCGAGCGAGATGGGAGGGAGCGTTGTATTCCAAAGCTGCCAATCCATGTTCTCAGGCGATGTAATTTCTAAGGGAATGAAAAGGTATTTGACTGAGATGTGGGGAGAGTATTTTGTGTGAAGTATTCCCATAGAAATTAACGTGCTGCCGAGCGAGATTGGAGGGAGCGTTGTAATTTGAAAGCTCCCAATCCAAGTTCTCAGGCGATGTAATTTCTAAGGGAATGAAAAGGTATTTGACTGAGATGTGGGGAGAGTATTTTGTGTGAAGTATTCCCATAGAAATTAACGTGCTGCCGAGCGAGATGGGAGGGAGCGTTGTATTCCAAAGCTCCCAATCCAAGTTCTCATGCGATGTAATTTCTAAGGGAATGAAAAGATGTTTGACTGAGATGTGGGGAGAGTGTTTTGTGTGAAGTATTCCCATAGAAATTAACGTGCTGCCGAGCGAGATGGGAGGAAGCGTTGTATTCCAAAGCTCCCAATCCAAGTTCTCAGGCGATGTAATTTCTAAGGGAATGAAAAGATGTTTGACTGAGATGTGGGGAGAGTGTTTTGTGTGAAGTATTCCCATAGAAATTAACGTGCTGCCGAGCGAGATGGGAGGGAGCGTTATAATTTCAAAGCTCCCAATCCAAGTTCTCAGGCGATGTAATTTCTAAGGGAATGAAAAGGTGTTTGACTGAGATGTGGGGAGAGTTTTTTGTGTGAAGTATTCCCACAGAAATTAACGTGTTGCCGAGCGAGATGGGAGGGGGCGTTGTAATTTCAAAGCTCCCAATCCAAGTTCTCAGGCGATGTAATTTCTAAGGGAATGAAAAGGTGTTTGACTGAGATGTGGGGAGAGTGTTTTGTGTGAAGTCTTCATATAGAAATTACCGTGCTGCCGAGCGAGATGGGAGGGAGCGTTGTAATTTCAAAGCTCCCAATCCAAGTTCTCAGGCGATGTAATTTCTACGGGAATGAAAAGGTATTTGACTTAGATGTGGGGAGAGTGTTTTGTGCTAAGTATTCCCATAGAAATTAACGTGCTGCCGAGCGAGATGGGAGGGAACGTTGTATTCCAAAGCTCCCAATCCAAGTTCTCAGGCGATGTAATTACTTAGGGAATGAAAGGGTATTTGACTGATATGTGGGGAGAGTGTTTTGTGAGAAAAATTCCCATAGAAATTAACGTGCTGCCGAGCGAGATGGGAGGGGGCGTTGTAATTTCAAAGCTCCCAATCCAAGTTCTCGGGCGATGTAATTTCTAAGGGAATAAAAAGGTGTTTGACTGAGATGTGGGGAGAGTGTTTTGTGAGAAATATTCCCATAGAAATTAACGTGCTGCCGAGCGAGATGGGAGGGGGCGTTGTAATTCCAAAGCTCCCAATCCAAGTTCTCAGGCGATGTAATTTCTAAGGGAATGAAAAGGTGTTTGAATGAGATGTGGGGAGAGTGTTTTGTGTGCAGTATTCCCATAGAAATTAACGTGCTGCCGAGCGAGATGGGAGGGAGCGTTGTATTCCAAAGCTCCCAATCCAAGTTCTCAGGCAATGTAATTTCTAAGGGAATGAAAAGTTATTTGACTGAGATGTGGGGAGAGTATTTTGTGTGAAGTATTCCCATAGAAATTAACGTGCAGCCGAGCGAGATGGGAGGGAGCGTTGTATTCCAAAGCTCCCAATCCAAGTTCTCAGGCGATGTAATTTCTAAGGGAATGAAAAGGTGTTTGACTGAGATGTGGGGAGAGTGTTTTGTGTGAAGTCTTCATATAGAAATTACCGTGCTGCCGAGCGAGATGGGAGGGAGCGTTGTAATTTCAAAGCTCCCAATCCAAGTTCTCTGGCGATGTAATTTCTACGGGAATGAAAAGGTATTTGACTTAGATGTGGGGAGAGTGTTTTGTGCTAAGTATTCCCATAGAAATTAACGTGCTGCCGAGCGAGATGGGAGGGAACGTTGTATTCCAAAGCTCCCAATCCAAGTTCTCAGGCGATGTAATTACTTAGGGAATGAAAGGGTATTTGACTGATATGTGGGGAGAGTGTTTTGTGAGAAAAATTCCCATAGAAATTAACGTGCTGCCGAGCGAGATGGGAGGGGGCGTTGTAATTTCAAAGCTCCCAATCCAAGTTCTCGGGCGATGTAATTTCTAAGGGAATAAAAAGGTGTTTGACTGAGATGTGGGGAGAGTGTTTTGTGAGAAATATTCCCATAGAAATTAACGTGCTGCCGAGCGAGATGGGAGGGGGCGTTGTAATTCCAAAGCTCCCAATCCAAGTTCTCAGGCGATGTAATTTCTAAGGGAATGAAAAGGTGTTTGAATGAGATGTGGGGAGAGTGTTTTGTGTGCAGTATTCCCATAGAAATTAACGTGCTGCCGAGCGAGATGGGAGGGAGCGTTGTATTCCAAAGCTCCCAATCCAAGTTCTCAGGCAATGTAATTTCTAAGGGAATGAAAAGTTATTTGACTGAGATGTGGGGAGAGTATTTTGTGTGAAGTATTCCCATAGAAATTAACGTGCAGCCGAGCGAGATGGGAGGGAGCGTTGTATTCCAAAGCTCCCAATCCAAGTTCTCAGGCGATGTAATTTCTAAGGGAATGAAAAGGTGTTTGACTGAGATGTGGGGAGAGTTTTTTGTGTGAAGTATTCCCACAGAAATTAACGTGTTGCCGAGCGAGATGGGAGGGAGCGTTGTAATTTCAAAGCTCCCAATCCAAGTTCTCAGGCGATATAATTTCTAAGGGAATGAAAAGGTATTTGACTGAGATGTGGGGAGAGTATTTTGTGTGAAGTATTCCCATAGAAATTAACGTGCTGCCGAGCGAGATGGGAGGGAGCGTTGAAATTTCAAAGCTCCCAATCCAAGTTCTCAGGCGATGTAATTTCTAAGGGAATGAAAAGGTATTTGACTGAGATGTGGGGAGAGTGTTTTGTGCTAAGTATTCCCATAGAAATTAACGTGCTGCCGAGCGAGATGGGAGGGAGCGTTGTATTCCAAAGCTCCCAATCCAAGTTCTCAGGCGATGTAATTTCTAAGGGAATGAAAAGGTGTTTGACTGAGATGTGGGGAGAGTGTTTTGTGTGAAGTCTTCATATAGAAATTACCGTGCTGCCGAGCGAGATGGGAGGGAGCGTTGTAATTTCAAAGCTCCCAATCCAAGTTCTCAGGCGATATAATTTCTACGGGAATGAAAAGGTATTTGACTTAGATGTGGGGAGAGTGTTTTGTGCTAAGTATTCCCATAGAAATTAACGTGCTGCCGAGCGAGATGGGAGGGGGCGTTGTAATTTCAAAGCTCCCAATCCAAGTTCTCGGGCGATGTAATTTCTAAGGGAATAAAATGGTGTTTGACTGAGATGTGGGGAGAGTGTTTTGTGAGAAATATTCCCATAGAAATTAACGTGCTGCCGAGCGAGATGGGAGGGGGCGTTGTAATTCCAAAGCTCCCAATCCAAGTTCTCAGGCGATGTAATTTCTAAGGGAATGAAAAGGTGTTTGACTGAGATGTGGGGAGAGTGTTTTGTGTGCAGTATTCCCATAGAAATTAACGTGCTGCCGAGCGAGATGGGAGGGAGCGTTGTATTCCAAAGCTCCCAATCCAAGTTCTCAGGCAATGTAATTTCTAAGGGAATGAAAAGTTATTTGACTGAGATGTGGGGAGAGTATTTTGTGTGAAGTATTCCCATAGAAATTAACGTGCTGCCGAGCGAGATTGGAGGGAGCGTTGTAATTTGAAAGCTCCCAATCCAAGTTCTCAGGCGATGTAATTTCTAAGGGAATGAAAAGGTATTTGACTGAGATGTGGGGAGAGTGTTTTGTGCTAAGTATTCCCATAGAAATTAACGTGCTGCCGAGCGAGATGGGAGGGAGCGTTGTATTCCAAAGCTCCCAATCCAAGTTCTCATGCGATGTAATTTCTAAGGGAATGAAAAGATGTTTGACTGAGATGTGGGGAGAGTGTTTTGTGTGAAGTATTCCCATAGAAATTAACGTGCTGCCGAGCGAGATGGGAGGAAGCGTTGTATTCCAAAGCTCCCAATCCAAGTTCTCAGGCGATGTAATTTCTAAGGGAATGAAAAGGTATTTGACTGAGATGTGGGGAGAGTATTTTGTGTGAAGTATTCCCATAGAAATTAACGTGCTGCCGAGCGAGATGGGAGGGAGCGTTGTAATTTCAAAGCTCCCAATCCAAGTTCTCAGGCGATGTAATTTCTAAGGGAATGAAAAGGTGTTTGACTGAGATGTGGGGAGAGTGTTTTGTGCGAAATATTCCCATAGAAATTAACGTGCTGCCGAGCGAGATGAGGGGGGGGGGTTGTAATTTCAAAGCTCCCAATCCAAGTTCTCAGGCGATGTAATTTCTAAGGGAATGAAAAGGTGTTTGACTGAGATGTGGGGAGTGTGTTTTGTGTGAAGTATTCCCATAGAAATTAACGTGCTGCCGAGGGAGATGGGAGGAAGCGTTGTATTCCAAAGCTCCCAATCCAAGTTCTCAGGCGATGTAATTTCTAAGGGAATGAAAAGGTATTTGACTGAGATGTGGGGAGAGTATTTTGTGTGAAGTATTCCCATAGAAATTAACGTGCTGCCGAGCGAGATGGGAGGGAGCGTTGTAATTTCAAAGCTCCCAATCCAAGTTCTCAGGCGATGTAATTTCTAAGAGAATGAAAAGGTGTTTGACTGAGATGTGGGGAGAGTGTTTTGTGTGAAGTATTCCCATAGAAATTAACGTGCTGCCGAGCGAGATGGGAGGGAGCGCTGTATTCCAAAGCTCCCAATCCAAGTTCTCAGGCGATGTAATTTCTAAGGGAATGAAAAGGTGTTTGACTGAGATGTGGGGAGAGTATTTTGTGTGAAGTATTCCCATAGAAATTAACGTGCTGCCGAGCGAGGTGGGAGGGAGCGTTGTAATTTCAAAGCTTCCAATCCAAGTTCTCAGGCGATGTAATTTCTAAGGCAATGAAAAGGTGTTTGACTGAGATGTGGGGAGAGGGTTTTGTGAGAAATATTCCCATAGAAATTAACGTGCTGCCGAGCGAGATGGGAGGGAGCGTTGTATTCCAAAGCTGCCAATCCATGTTCTCAGGCGATGTAATTTCTAAGGGAATGAAAAGGTATTTGACTGAGATATGGGGAGAGTATTTTGTGTGAAGTATTCCCATAGAAATTAACGTGCTGCCGAGCGAGATGGGAGGGAGCGTTGTAACTTCAAAGCTCCCAATCCAAGTTCTCAGGCGATGTAATTTCTAAGGGAATGAAAAGGTGTTTGACTGAGATGTGGGGAGAGTATTTTGTGTGAAGTATTCCCATAGAAATTAACGTGCTGCCGAGCGATGTGGGAGGGAGCGTTGTAATTTCAAAGCTTCCAATCCAAGTTCTCAGGCGATATAATTTCTAAGGCAATGAAAAGGTGTTTGACTGAGATGTGGGGAGAGTGTTTTGTGAGAAATATTCCCATAGAAATTAACGTGCTGCCGAGCGAGATGGGAGGGAGCGTTGTATTCCAAAGCTGCCAATCCATGTTCTCAGGCGATGTAATTTCTAAGGGAATGAAAAGGTATTTGACTGAGATGTGGGGAGAGTATTTTGTGTGAAGTATTCCCATAGAAATTAACGTGCTGCCGAGCGAGATTGGAGGGAGCGTTGTAATTTGAAAGCTCCCAATCCAAGTTCTCAGGCGATGTAATTTCTAAGGGAATGAAAAGATGTTTGACTGAGATGTGGGGAGAGTGTTTTGTGTGAAGTATTCCCATAGAAATTAACGTGCTGCCGAGCGAGATGGGAGGGAGCGTTGTATTCCAAAGCTCCCAATCCAAGTTCTCAGGCGATGTAATTTCTAAGGGAATGAAAAGGTGTTTGACTGAGATGTGGGGAGAGTTTTTTGTGTGAAGTATTCCCACAGAAATTAACGTGTTGCCGAGCGAGATGGGAGGGAGCGTTGTAATTTCAAAGCTCCCAATCCAAGTTCTCAGGCGATATAATTTCTAAGGGAATGAAAAGGTATTTGACTGAGATGTGGGGAGAGTATTTTGTGTGAAGTATTCCCATAGAAATTAACGTGCTGCCGAGCGAGATGGGAGGGAGCGTTGAAATTTCAAAGCTCCCAATCCAAGTTCTCAGGCGATGTAATTTCTAAGGGAATGAAAAGGTATTTGACTGAGATGTGGGGAGAGTGTTTTGTGCTAAGTATTCCCATAGAAATTAACGTGCTGCCGAGCGAGATGGGAGGGAGCGTTGTATTCCAAAGCTCCCAATCCAAGTTCTCAGGCAATGTAATTTCTAAGGGAATGAAAAGTTATCTGACTGAGATGTGGGGAGAGTATTTTGTGTGAAGTATTCCCATAGAAATTAACGTGCAGCCGAGCGAGATGGGAAGGAGCGTTGTATTCCAAAGCTCCCAATCCAAGTTCTCAGGCGATGTAATTTCTAAGGGAATGAAAAGGTGTTTGACTGAGATGTGGGGAGAGTTTTTTGTGTGAAGTATTCCCACAGAAATTAACGTGTTGCCGAGCGAGATGGGAGGGAGCGTTGTAATTTCAAAGCTCCCAATCCAAGTTCTCAGGCGATATAATTTCTAAGGGAATGAAAAGGTATTTGACTGAGATGTGGGGAGAGTATTTTGTGTGAAGTATTCCCATAGAAATTAACGTGCTGCCGAGCGAGATGGGAGGGAGCGTTGAAATTTCAAAGCTCCCAATCCAAGTTCTCAGGCGATGTAATTTCTAAGGGAATGAAAAGGTGTTTGACTGAGATGTGGGGAGTGTGTTTTGTGTGAAGTATTCCCATAGAAATTAACGTGCTGCCGAGGGAGATGGGAGGAAGCGTTGTATTCCAAAGCTCCCAATCCAAGTTCTCAGGCGATGTAATTTCTAAGGGAATGAAAAGGTATTTGACTGAGATGTGGGGAGAGTATTTTGTGTGAAGTATTCCCATAGAAATTAACGTGCTGCCGAGCGAGATGGGAGGGAGCGTTGTAATTTCAAAGCTCCCAATCCAAGTTCTCAGGCGATGTAATTTCTAAGAGAATGAAAAGGTGTTTGACTGAGATGTGGGGAGAGTGTTTTGTGTGAAGTATTCCCATAGAAATTAACGTGCTGCCGAGCGAGATGGGAGGGAGCGCTGTATTCCAAAGCTCCCAATCCAAGTTCTCAGGCGATGTAATTTCTAAGGGAATGAAAAGGTGTTTGACTGAGATGTGGGGAGAGTATTTTGTGTGAAGTATTCCCATAGAAATTAACGTGCTGCCTTGCGAGGTGGGAGGGAGCGTTGTAATTTCAAAGCTTCCAATCCAAGTTCTCAGGCGATGTAATTTCTAAGGCAATGAAAAGGTGTTTGACTGAGATGTGGGGAGAGGGTTTTGTGAGAAATATTCCCATAGAAATTAACGTGCTGCCGAGCGCGATGGGAGGGAGCGTTGTATTCCAAAGCTGCCAATCCATGTTCTCAGGCGATGTAATTTCTAAGGGAATGAAAAGGTATTTGACTGAGATATGGGGAGAGTATTTTGTGTGAAGTATTCCCATAGAAATTAACGTGCTGCCGAGCGAGATGGGAGGGAGCGTTGTAACTTCAAAGCTCCCAATCCAAGTTCTCAGGCGATGTAATTTCTAAGGGAATGAAAAGGTGTTTGACTGAGATGTGGGGAGAGTATTTTGTGTGAAGTATTCCCATAGAAATTAACGTGCTGCCGAGCGATGTGGGAGGGAGCGTTGTAATTTCAAAGCTTCCAATCCAAGTTCTCAGGCGATGTAATTTCTAAGGCAATGAAAAGGTGTTTGACTGAGATGTGGGGAGAGTGTTTTGTGAGAAATATTCCCATAGAAATTAACGCGTGCTGCCGAGCGAGATGGGAGGGAGCGTTGTATTCCAAAGCTGCCAATCCATGTTCTCAGGCGATGTAATTTCTAAGGGAATGAAAAGGTATTTGACTGAGATGTGGGAAGAGTATTTTGTGTGAAGTATTCCCATAGAAATTAACGTGCTGCCGAGCGAGATTGGAGGGAGCGTTGTAATTTGAAAGCTCCCAATCCAAGTTCTCAGGCGATGTAATTTCTAAGGGAATGAAAAGGTATTTGACTGAGATGTGGGGAGAGTGTTTTGTGCTAAGTATTCCCATAGAAATTAACGTGCTGCCGAGCGAGATGGGAGGGAGCGTTGTATTCCAAAGCTCCCAATCCAAGTTCTCATGCGATGTAATTTCTAAGGGAATGAAAAGATGTTTGACTGAGATGTGGGGAGAGTGTTTTGTGTGAAGTATTCCCATAGAAATTAACGTGCTGCCGAGCGAGATGGGAGGAAGCGTTGTATTCCAAAGCTCCCAATCCAAGTTCTCAGGCGATGTAATTTCTAAGGGAATGAAAAGATGTTTGACTGAGATGTGGGGAGAGTGTTTTGTGTGAAGTATTCCCATAGAAATTAACGTGCTGCCGAGCGAGATGGGAGGGAGCGTTGTATTCCAAAGCTCCCAATCCAAGTTCTCAGGCGATGTAATTTCTAAGGGAATGAAAAGGTGTTTGACTGAGATGTGGGGAGAGTTTTTTGTGTGAAGTATTCCCACAGAAATTAACGTGTTGCCGAGCGAGATGGGAGGGAGCGTTGTAATTTCAAAGCTCCCAATCCAAGTTCTCAGGCGATATAATTTCTAAGGGAATGAAAAGGTATTTGACTGAGATGTGGGGAGAGTATTTTGTGTGAAGTATTCCCATAGAAATTAACGTGCTGCCGAGCGAGATGGGAGGGAGCGTTGAAATTTCAAAGCTCCCAATCCAAGTTCTCAGGCGATGTAATTTCTAAGGGAATGAAAAGGTATTTGACTGAGATGTGGGGAGAGTGTTTTGTGCTAAGTATTCCCATAGAAATTAACGTGCTGCCGAGCGAGATGGGAGGGAGCGTTGTATTCCAAAGCTCCCAATCCAAGTTCTCAGGCGATGTAATTTCTAAGGGAATGAAAAGGTGTTTGACTGAGATGTGGGGAGAGTGTTTTGTGTGAAGTCTTCATATAGAAATTACCGTGCTGCCGAGCGAGATGGGAGGGAGCGTTGTAATTTCAAAGCTCCCAATCCAAGTTCTCAGGCGATATAATTTCTACGGGAATGAAAAGGTATTTGACTTAGATGTGGGGAGAGTGTTTTGTGCTAAGTATTCCCAGAGAAATTAACGTGCTGCCGAGCGAGATGGGAGGGAACGTTGTATTCCAAAGCTCCCAATCCAAGTTCTCAGGCGATGTAATTACTTAGGGAATGAAAGGGTATTTGACTGAGATGTGGGGAGAGTGTTTTGTGAGAAAAATTCCCATAGAAATTAACGTGCTGCCGAGCGAGATGGGAGGGGGCGTTGTAATTTCAAAGCTCCCAATCCAAGTTCTCGGGCGATGTAATTTCTAAGGGAATAAAAAGGTGTTTGACTGAGATGTGGGGAGAGTGTTTTGTGAGAAATATTCCCATAGAAATTAACGTGCTGCCGAGCGAGATGGGAGGGGGCGTTGTAATTCCAAAGCTCCCAATCCAAGTTCTCAGGCGATGTAATTTCTAAGGGAATGAAAAGGTGTTTGACTGAGATGTGGGTTGAGTGTTTTGTGTGCAGTATTCCCATAGAAATTAACGTGCTGCCGAGCGAGATGGGAGGGAGCGTTGTATTCCAAAGCTCCCAATCCAAGTTCTCAGGCAATGTAATTTCTAAGGGAATGAAAAGTTATTTGACTGAGATGTGGGGAGAGTATTTTGTGTGAAGTATTCCCATAGAAATTAACGTGCAGCCGAGCGAGATGGGAAGGAGCGTTGTATTCCAAAGCTCCCAATCCAAGTTCTCAGGCGATGTAATTTCTAAGGGAATGAAAAGGTGTTTGACTGAGATGTGGGGAGAGTTTTTTGTGTGAAGTATTCCCACAGAAATTAACGTGTTGCCGAGCGAGATGGGAGGGAGCGTTGTAATTTCAAAGCTCCCAATCCAAGTTCTCAGGCGATATAATTTCTAAGGGAATGAAAAGGTATTTGACTGAGATGTGGGGAGAGTATTTTGTGTGAAGTATTCCCATAGAAATTAACGTGCTGCCGAGCGAGATGGGAGGGAGCGTTGAAATTTCAAAGCTCCCAATCCAAGTTCTCAGGCGATGTAATTTCTAAGGGAATGAAAAGGTATTTGACTGAGATGTGGGGAGAGTGTTTTGTGCTAAGTATTCCCATAGAAATTAACGTGCTGCCGAGCGAGATGGGAGGGAGCGTTGTATTCCAAAGCTCCCAATCCAAGTTCTCAGGCGATGTAATTTCTAAGGGAATGAAAAGGTGTTTGACTGAGATGTGGGGAGAGTGTTTTGTGTGAAGTCTTCATATAGAAATTACCGTGCTGCCGAGCAAGATGGGAGGGAGCGTTGTAATTTCAAAGCTCCCAATCCAAGTTCTCAGGCGATATAATTTCTACGGGAATGAAAAGGTATTTGACTTAGATGTGGGGAGAGTGTTTTGTGCTAAGTATTCCCATAGAAATTAACGTGCTGCCGAGCGAGATGGGAGGGAACGTTGTATTCCAAAGCTCCCAATCCAAGTTCTCAGGCGATGTAATTACTTAGGGAATGAAAGGGTATTTGACTGAGATGTGGGGAGAGTGTTTTGTGAGAAAAATTCCCATAGAAATTAACGTGCTGCCGAGCGAGATGGGAGGGGGCGTTGTAATTTCAAAGCTCCCAATCCAAGTTCTCGGGCGATGTAATTTCTAAGGGAATAAAAAGGTGTTTGACTGAGATGTGGGGAGAGTGTTTTGTGAGAAATATTCCCATAGAAATTAACGCGTGCTGCCGAGCGAGATGGGAGGGGGCGTTGTAATTCCAAAGCTCCCAATCCAAGTTCTCAGGCGATGTAATTTCTAAGGGAATGAAAAGGTGTTTGACTGAGATGTGGGGAGAGTGTTTTGTGTGCAGTATTCCCATAGAAATTAACGTGCTGCCGAGCGAGATGGGAGGGAGCGTTGTATTCCAAAGCTCCCAATCCAAGTTCTCAGGCAATGTAATTTCTAAGGGAATGAAAAGTTATTTGACTGAGATGTGGGGAGAGTATTTTGTGTGAAGTATTCCCATAGAAATTAACGTGCTGCCGAGCGAGATGGGAGGGAGCGTTGTAATTTCAAAGCTCCCAATCCAAGTTCTCAGGCGATGTAATTTATAAGGGAATAAAAAGGTGTTTGACAGAGATGTGGGGAGAGTGTTTTGTGTGAAGTATTCCCATAGAAATTAACGTGCTGCCGAGCGATATGGGAGGGAGCGTTGTAATTCCAAAGCTCCCAATCCAAGTTCTCAGGCGATGTAATTTCTAAGGGAATGAAAGGGGATTTGACTGAGATGTGGGGAGAGTGTTTTGTGAGATATATTCCCATAGAAATTAACGCGTGCTGCCGAGCGAGATGGGAGGGGGCGTTGTAATTACAAAGCTCACAATCCAAGTTCTCAGGCGATGTAATTTCTAAGGGAATGAAAAGGTGTTTGACTGAGATGTCGGGAGAGCGTTTTGTGTGAAGTATTCCCATAGAAATTAACGTGCTGCCGAGCGAGATGGGAGGGAGCGTTGTATTCCAAAGCTCCCAATCCAAGTTCTCAGGCGATGTAATTTCTAAGGGAATGAAAAGGTATTTGACTGAGATGTGGGGAGAGTATTTTGTGTGATGTATTAACATAGAAATTAACGTGCTGCCGAGCGAGATGGGAGGGAGGGTTTTAATTTCAAAGCTCCCAATCCAAGTTCTCAGGCGATGTAATTTCTAAGGGAATGAAAAGGTGTTTGACTGAGATGTGGGGAGAGTGTTTTGTGTGAAGACTTCCCATAGAAATTAACGTGCTGCCGAGAGAGATGGGAGGGAGCGTTGTATGCCAAAGCTCCCAATCCAAATTCTCAGGCGATGTAATTTCTAAGGGAATGAGAAGGTGTTTGACTGAGATGTGGGGAGAGTATTTTGTGTAAAGTATTCCCATAGAAATTAACGTGCTGCCGAGCGAGGTGGGAGGGAGCGTTGTAATTTGAAAGCTCCCAATCCAAGTTCTCAGGCGATGTAATTTCTAATGGAATGAAAAGGTATTTGACTGAGATGTGGGGAGAGTGTTTTGTGCTAAGTATTCCCATAGAAATTAACGTGCTGCCGAGCGAGATGGGAGGGAGCGTTGTATTCCAAAGCTCCCAATCCAAGTTCTCAGGCGATGTAATTTCTAAGGGAATGAAAAGGTGTTTGACTGAGATGTGGGGAGAGTGTTTTGTGTGAAGTATTCCCATAGAAATTAACGTGCTGCCGAGCGAGATGGGAGGAAGCGTTGTATTCCAAAGCTCCCAATCCAAGTTCTCAGGCGATGTAATTTCTAAGGGAATGAAAAGGTATTTGACTGAGATGTGGGGAGAGTATTTTGTGTGAAGTATTCCCATAGAAATTAACGTGTTGCCGAGCGAGATGGGAGGGAGCGTTGTAATTTCAAAGCTCCCAATCCAAGTTCTCAGGCGATGTAATTTCTAAGGGAATGAAAAGGTGTTTGACTGAGATGTGGGGAGAGTGTTTTGTGTGAAGTATTCCCATAGAAATTAACGTGCTGCCGAGCGAGATGGGAGAGAGCGTTATAATTTCAAAGCTCCCAATCCAAGTTCTCAGGCGATGTAATTTCTAAGGGAATGAAAAGGTGTTTGACTGAGATGTGGGGAGAGTGTTTTGTGCTAAGTATTCCCATAGAAATTAACGTGCTGCCGAGCGAGATGGGAGGGAGCGTTGTATTCCAAAGCTCCCAATCCAAGTTCTCAGGCGATGTAATTTCTAAGGGAATGAAAAGGTATTTGACTGAGATGTGGGGAGAGTATTTTGTGTGAAGTATTCCCATAGAAATTAACGTGCTGCCGAGCGAGATGGGAGGGAGCGTTGTAATTTCAAAGCTCCCAATCCAAGTTCTCAGGCGATGTAATTTCTAAGGGAATGAAAAGGTATTTGACTGAGATGTGGGGAGAGTGTTTTGTGCTAAGTATTCCCATAGAAATTAACGTGCTGCCGAGCGAGATGGGAGGGAGCGTTGTATTCCAAAGCTCCCAATCCAAGTTCTCAGGCGATGTAATTTCTAAGGGAATGAAAAGGTGTTTGACTGAGATGTGGGGAGAGTGTTTTGTGTGAAGTCTTCATATAGAAATTACCGTGCTGCCGAGCAAGATGGGAGGGAGCGTTGTAATTTCAAAGCTCCCAATCCAAGTTCTCAGGCGATATAATTTCTACGGGAATGAAAAGGTATTTGACTTAGATGTGGGGAGAGTGTTTTGTGCTAAGTATTCCCATAGAAATTAACGTGCTGCCGAGCGAGATGGGAGGGAACGTTGTATTCCAAAGCTCCCAATCCAAGTTCTCAGGCGATGTAATTACTTAGGGAATGAAAGGGTATTTGACTGAGATGTGGGGAGAGTGTTTTGTGAGAAAAATTCCCATAGAAATTAACGTGCTGCCGAGCGAGATGGGAGGGGGCGTTGTAATTTCAAAGCTCCCAATCCAAGTTCTCGGGCGATGTAATTTCTAAGGGAATAAAAAGGTGTTTGACTGAGATGTGGGGAGAGTGTTTTGTGAGAAATATTCCCATAGAAATTAACGTGCTGCCGAGCGAGATGGGAGGGGGCGTTGTAATTCCAAAGCTCCCAATCCAAGTTCTCAGGCGATGTAATTTCTAAGGGAATGAAAAGGTGTTTGACTGAGATGTGGGGAGAGTGTTTTGTGTGCAGTATTCCCATAGAAATTAACGTGCTGCCGAGCGAGATGGGAGGGAGCGTTGTAATTTCAAAGCTCCCAATCCAAGTTCTCAGGCGATGTAATTTATAAGGGAATAAAAAGGTGTTTGACAGAGATGTGGGGAGAGTGTTTTGTGTGAAGTATTCCCATAGAAATTAACGTGCTGCCGAGCGATATGGGAGGGAGCGTTGTAATTCCAAAGCTCCCAATCCAAGTTCTCAGGCGATGTAATTTCTAAGGGAATGAAAGGGGATTTGACTGAGATGTGGGGAGAGTGTTTTGTGAGATATATTCCCATAGAAATTAACGTGCTGCCGAGCGAGATGGGAGGGGGCGTTGTAATTACAAAGCTCACAATCCAAGTTCTCAGGCGATGTAATTTCTAAGGGAATGAAAAGGTGTTTGACTGAGATGTCGGGAGAGCGTTTTGTGTGAAGTATTCCCATAGAAATTAACGTGCTGCCGAGCGAGATGGGAGGGAGCGTTGTATTCCAAAGCTCCCAATCCAAGTTCTCAGGCGATGTAATTTCTAAGGGAATGAAAAGGTATTTGACTGAGATGTGGGGAGAGTATTTTGTGTGATGTATTAACATAGAAATTAACGTGCTGCCGAGCGAGATGGGAGGGAGGGTTTTAATTTCAAAGCTCCCAATCCAAGTTCTCAGGCGATGTAATTTCTAAGGGAATGAAAAGGTGTTTGACTGAGATGTGGGGAGAGTGTTTTGTGTGAAGACTTCCCATAGAAATTAACGTGCTGCCGAGAGAGATGGGAGGGAGCGTTGTATGCCAAAGCTCCCAATCCAAATTCTCAGGCGATGTAATTTCTAAGGGAATGAGAAGGTGTTTGACTGAGATGTGGGGAGAGTATTTTGTGTAAAGTATTCCCATAGAAATTAACGTGCTGCCGAGCGAGGTGGGAGGGAGCGTTGTAATTTGAAAGCTCCCAATCCAAGTTCTCAGGCGATGTAATTTCTAATGGAATGAAAAGGTATTTGACTGAGATGTGGGGAGAGTGTTTTGTGCTAAGTATTCCCATAGAAATAAACGTGCTGCCGAGCGAGATGGGAGGGAGCGTTGTATTCCAAAGCTCCCAATCCAAGTTCTCAGGCGATGTAATTTCTAAGGGAATGAAAAGGTGTTTGACTGAGATGTGGGGAGAGTGTTTTGTGTGAAGTATTCCCATAGAAATTAACGTGCTGCCGAGCGAGATGGGAGGAAGCGTTGTATTCCAAAGCTCCCAATCCAAGTTCTCAGGCGATGTAATTTCTAAGGGAATGAAAAGGTATTTGACTGAGATGTGGGGAGAGTATTTTGTGTGAAGTATTCCCATAGAAATTAACGTGCTGCCGAGCGAGATGGGAGGGAGCGTTGTAATTTCAAAGCTCCCAATCCAAGTTCTCAGGCGATGTAATTTCTAAGGGAATGAAAAGGTGTTTGACTGAGATGTGGGGAGAGTGTTTTGTGTGAAGTATTCCCATAGAAATTAACGTGCTGCCGAGCGAGATGGGAGAGAGCGTTATAATTTCAAAGCTCCCAATCCAAGTTCTCAGGCGATGTAATTTCTAAGGGAATGAAAAGGTGTTTGACTGAGATGTGGGGAGAGTGTTTTGTGCTAAGTATTCCCATAGAAATTAACGTGCTGCCGAGCGAGATGGGAGGGAGCGTTGTATTCCAAAGCTCCCAATCCAAGTTCTCAGGCGATGTAATTTCTAAGGGAATGAAAAGGTATTTGACTGAGATGTGGGGAGAGTATTTTGTGTGAAGTATTCCCATAGAAATTAACGTGCTGCCGAGCGAGATGGGAGGGAGCGTTGTAATTTCAAAGCTCCCAATCCAAGTTCTCAGGCGATGTAATTTCTAAGGGAATGAAAAGGTGTTTGACTGAGATGTGGGGAGAGTGTTTTGTGCGAAATATTCCCATAGAAATTAACGTGCTGCCGAGCGAGATGGGAGGGGGCGTTGTAATTTCAAAGCTCCCAATCCAAGTTCTCAGGCGATGTAATTTCTAAGGGAATGAAAAGGTGTTTGACTGAGATGTGGGGAGTGTGTTTTGTGTGAATTATTCCCATAGAAATTAACGTGCTGCCGAGAGAGATGGGAGGGAGCGTTGTATGCCAAAGCTCCCAATCCAAATTCTCAGGCGATGTAATTTCTAAGGGAATGAGAAGGTGTTTGACTGAGATGTGGGGAGAGTATTTTGTGTAAAGTATTCCCATAGAAATTAACGTGCTGCCGAGCGAGGTGGGAGGGAGCGTTGTAATTTGAAAGCTCCCAATCCAAGTTCTCAGGCGATGTAATTTCTAATGGAATGAAAAGGTATTTGACTGAGATGTGGGGAGAGTGTTTTGTGCTAAGTATTCCCATAGAAATAAACGTGCTGCCGAGCGAGATGGGAGGGAGCGTTGTATTCCAAAGCTCCCAATCCAAGTTCTCAGGCGATGTAATTTCTAAGGGAATGAAAAGGTGTTTGACTGAGATGTGGGGAGAGTGTTTTGTGTGAAGTATTCCCATAGAAATTAACGTGCTGCCGAGCGAGATGGGAGGAAGCGTTGTATTCCAAAGCTCCCAATCCAAGTTCTCAGGCGATGTAATTTCTAAGGGAATGAAAAGGTATTTGACTGAGATGTGGGGAGAGTATTTTGTGTGAAGTATTCCCATAGAAATTAACGTGCTGCCGAGCGAGATGGGAGGGAGCGTTGTAATTTCAAAGCTCCCAATCCAAGTTCTCAGGCGATGTAATTTCTAAGGGAATGAAAAGGTGTTTGACTGAGATGTGGGGAGAGTGTTTTGTGTGAAGTATTCCCATAGAAATTAACGTGCTGCCGAGCGAGATGGGAGAGAGCGTTATAATTTCAAAGCTCCCAATCCAAGTTCTCAGGCGATGTAATTTCTAAGGGAATGAAAAGGTGTTTGACTGAGATGTGGGGAGAGTGTTTTGTGCTAAGTATTCCCATAGAAATTAACGTGCTGCCGAGCGAGATGGGAGGGAGCGTTGTATTCCAAAGCTCCCAATCCAAGTTCTCAGGCGATGTAATTTCTAAGGGAATGAAAAGGTATTTGACTGAGATGTGGGGAGAGTATTTTGTGTGAAGTATTCCCATAGAAATTAACGTGCTGCCGAGCGAGATGGGAGGGAGCGTTGTAATTTCAAAGCTCCCAATCCAAGTTCTCAGGCGATGTAATTTCTAAGGGAATGAAAAGGTGTTTGACTGAGATGTGGGGAGAGTGTTTTGTGCGAAATATTCCCATAGAAATTAACGTGCTGCCGAGCGAGATGGGAGGGGGCGTTGTAATTTCAAAGCTCCCAATCCAAGTTCTCAGGCGATGTAATTTCTAAGGGAATGAAAAGGTGTTTGACTGAGATGTGGGGAGTGTGTTTTGTGTGAATTATTCCCATAGAAATTAACGTGCTGCCGAGGGAGATGGGAGGAAGCGTTGTATTCCAAAGCTCCCAATCCAAGTTCTCAGGCGATGTAATTTCTAAGGGAATGAAAAGGTGTTTGACTGAGATGTGGGGAGAGTGTTTTGTGTGAAGTATTCCCATAGAAATTAACGTGCTGCCGAGCGAGATGGGAGGAAGCGTTGTATTCCAAAGCTCCCAATCCAAGTTCTCAGGCGATGTAATTTCTAAGGGAATGAAAAGGTATTTGACTGAGATGTGGGGAGAGTATTTTGTGTGAAGTATTCCCATAGAAATTAACGTGCTGCCGAGCGAGATGGGAGGGAGCGTTGTAATTTCAAAGCTCCCAATCCAAGTTCTCAGGCGATGTAATTTCTAAGGGAATGAAAAGGTGTTTGACTGAGATGTGGGGAGAGTGTTTTGTGCGAAATATTCCCATAGAAATTAACGTGCTGCCGAGCGAGATGGGAGGGGGCGTTGTAATTTCAAAGCTCCCAATCCAAGTTCTCAGGCGATGTAATTTCTAAGGGAATGAAAAGGTGTTTGACTGAGATGTGGGGAGTGTGTTTTGTGTGAAGTATTCCCATAGAAATTAACGTGCTGCCGAGGGAGATGGGAGGAAGCGTTGTATTCCAAAGCTCCCAATCCAAGTTCTCAGGCGATGTAATTTCTAAGGGAATGAAAAGGTATTTGACTGAGATGTGGGGAGAGTATTTTGTGTGAAGTATTCCCATAGAAATTAACGTGCTGCCGAGCGAGATGGGAGGGAGCGTTGTAATTTCAAAGCTCCCAATCCAAGTTCTCAGGCGATGTAATTTCTAAGGGAATGAAAAGGTGTTTGACTGAGATGTGGGGAGAGTGTTTTGTGTGAAGTATTCCCATAGAAATTAACGTGCTGCCGAGCGAGATGGGAGGGAGCGTTATAATTTCAAAGCTCCCAATCCAAGTTCTCAGGCGATGTAATTTCTAAGGGAATGAAAAGGTGTTTGACTGAGATGTGGGGAGAGTGTTTTGTGCTAAGTATTCCCATAGAAATTAACGTGCTGCCGAGCGAGATGGGAGGGAGCGTTGTATTCCAAAGCTCCCAATCCAAGTTCTCAGGCGATGTAATTTCTAAGGGAATGAAAAGGTGTTTGACTGAGATGTGGGGAGAGTGTTTTGTGTGAAGTATTCCCATAGAAATTAACGTGCTGCCGAGCGAGATGGGAGGAAGCGTTGTATTCCAAAGCTCCCAATCCAAGTTCTCAGGCGATGTAATTTCTAAGGGAATGAAAAGGTATTTGACTGAGATGTGGGGAGAGTATTTTGTGTGAAGTATTCCCATAGAAATTAACGTGCTGCCGAGCGAGATGGGAGGGAGCGTTGTAATTTCAAAGCTCCCAATCCAAGTTCTCAGGCGATGTAATTTCTAAGGGAATGAAAAGGTGTTTGACTGAGATGTGGGGAGAGTGTTTTGTGCGAAATATTCCCATAGAATTTAACGTGCTGCCGAGCGAGATGGGAGGGGGCGTTGTAATTTCAAAGCTCCCAATCCAAGTTCTCAGGCGATGTAATTTCTAAGGGAATGAAAAGGTGTTTGACTGAGATGTGGGGAGTGTGTTTTGTGTGAAGTATTCCCATAGAAATTAACGTGCTGCCGAGGGAGATGGGAGGAAGCGTTGTATTCCAAAGCTCCCAATCCAAGTTCTCAGGCGATGTAATTTCTAAGGGAATGAAAAGGTGTTTGACTGAGATGTGGGGAGAGTGTTTTGTGTGAAGTATTCCCATAGAAATTAACGTGCTGCCGAGCGAGATGGGAGGAAGCGTTGTATTCCAAAGCTCCCAATCCAAGTTCTCAGGCGATGTAATTTCTAAGGGAATGAAAAGGTGTTTGACTGAGATGTGGGGAGAGTGTTTTGTGTGAAGTATTCCCATAGAAATTAACGTGCTGCCGAGCGAGATGGGAGGGAGCGTTGTAATTTCAAAGCTCCCAATCCAAGTTCTCAGGCGATGTAATTTCTAAGGGAATGAAAAGGTGTTTGACTGAGATGTGGGGAGAGTGTTTTGTGCGAAATATTCCCATAGAAATTAACGTGCTGCCGAGCGAGATGGGAGGGGGCGTTGTAATTTCAAAGCTCCCAATCCAAGTTCTCAGGCGATGTAATTTCTAAGGGAATGAAAAGGTGTTTGACTGAGATGTGGGGAGTGTGTTTTGTGTGAAGTATTCCCATAGAAATTAACATGCTGCCGAGGGAGATGGGAGGAAGCGTTGTATTCCAAAGCTCCCAATCCAAGTTCTCAGGCGATGTAATTTCTAAGGGAATGAAAAGGTATTTGACTGAGATGTGGGGAGAGTATTTTGTGTGAAGTATTCCCATAGAAATTAACGTGCTGCCGAGCGAGATGGGAGGGAGCGTTGTAATTTCAAAGCTCCCAATCCAAGTTCTCAGGCGATGTAATTTCTAAGAGAATGAAAAGGTGTTTGACTGAGATGTGGGGAGAGTGTTTTGTGTGAAGTATTCCCATAGAAATTAACGTGCTGCCGAGGGAGATGGGAGGAAGCGTTGTATTCCAAAGCTCCCAATCCAAGTTCTCAGGCGATGTAATTTCTAAGGGAATGAAAAGGTATTTGACTGAGATGTGGGGAGAGTATTTTGTGTGAAGTATTCCCATAGAAATTAACGTGCTGCCGAGCGAGATGGGAGGGAGCGTTGTAACTTCAAAGCTCCCAATCCAAGTTCTCAGGCGATGTAATTTCTAAGGGAATGAAAAGGTGTTTGACTGAGATGTGGGGAGAGTATTTTGTGTGAAGTATTCCCATAGAAATTAACGTGCTGCCGAGCGAGGTGGGAGGGAGCGTTGTAATTTCAAAGCTTCCAATCCAAGTTCTCAGGCGATGTAATTTCTAAGGCAATGAAAAGGTGTTTGACTGAGATGTGGGGAGAGTGTTTTGTGAGAAATATTCCCATAGAAATTAACGTGCTGCCGAGCGAGATGGGAGGGAGCGTTGTATTCCAAAGCTGCCAATCCATGTTCTCAGGCGATGTAATTTCTAAGGGAATGAAAAGGTATTTGACTGAGATGTGGGGAGAGTATTTTGTGTGAAGTATTCCCATAGAAATTAACGTGCTGCCGAGCGAGATTGTAGGGAGCGTTGTAATTTGAAAGCTCCCAATCCAAGTTCTCAGGCGATGTAATTTCTAAGGGAATGAAAAGGTATTTGACTGAGATGTGGGGAGAGTGTTTTGTGCTAAGTATTCCCATAGAAATTAACGTGCTGCCGAGCGAGATGGGAGGGAGCGTTGTATTCCAAAGCTCCCAATCCAAGTTCTCATGCGATGTAATTTCTAAGGGAATGAAAAGATGTTTGACTGAGATGTGGGGAGAGTGTTTTGTGTGAAGTATTCCCATAGAAATTAACGTGCTGCCGAGCGAGATGGGAAGAAGCGTTGTTTTCCAAAGCTCCCAATCCAAGTTCTCAGGCGATGTAATTTCTAAGGGAATGAAAAGATGTTTGACTGAGATGTGGGGAGAGTGTTTTGTGTGAAGTATTCCCATAGAAATTAACGTGCTGCCGAGCGAGATGGGAGGGAGCGTTATAATTTCAAAGCTCCCAATCCAAGTTCTCAGGCGATGTAATTTCTAAGGGAATGAAAAGGTGTTTGACTGAGATGTGGGGAGAGTGTTTTGTGTGAAGTATTCCCATAGAAATTAACGTGCTGCCGAGCGAGATGGGAGGGAGCGTTGTATTCCAAAGCTCCCAATCCAAGTTCTCAGGCGATGTAATTTCTAAGGGAATGAAAAGGTGTTTGACTGAGATGTGGGGAGAGTTTTTTGTGTGAAGTATTCCCACAGAAATTAACGTGCTGCCGAGCGAGATGGGAGGGAGCGTTGTAATTTCAAAGCTCCCAATCCAAGTTCTCAGGCGATATAATTTCTAAGGGAATGAAAAGGTATTTGACTGAGATGTGGGGAGAGTATTTTGTGTGAAGTATTCCCATAGAAATTAACGTGCTGCCGAGCGAGATGGGAGGGAGCGTTGAAATTTCAAAGCTCCCAATCCAAGTTCTCAGGCGATGTAATTTCTAAGGGAATGAAAAGGTATTTGACTGAGATGTGGGGAGAGTGTTTTGTGCTAAGTATTCCCATAGAAATTAACGTGCTGCCGAGCGAGATGAAAGGGAGCGTTGTATTCCAAAGCTCCCAATCCAAGTTCTCAGGCGATGTAATTTCTAAGGGAATGAAAAGGTGTTTGACTGAGATGTGGGGAGAGTGTTTTGTGTGAAGTCTTCATATAGAAATTACCGTGCTGCCGAGCGAGATGGGAGGGAGCGTTGTAATTTCAAAGCTCCCAATCCAAGTTCTCAGGCGATATAATTTCTACGGGAATGAAAAGGTATTTGACTTAGATGTGGGGAGAGTGTTTTGTGCTTATTCCCATAGAAATTAACGTGCTGCCGAGCGAGATGGGAGGGAACGTTGTATTCCAAAGCTCCCAATCCAAGTTCTCAGGCGATGTAATTACTTAGGGAATGAAAGGGTATTTGACTGAGATGTGGGGAGAGTGTTTTGTGTGAAGTATTCCCATAGAAATTAACGTGCTGCCGAGCGAGATGGGAGGAAGCGTTGTATTCCAAAGCTCCCAATCCAAGTTCTCAGGCGATGTAATTTCTAAGGGAATGAAAATATGTTTGACTGAGATGTGGGGAGAGTGTTTTGTGTGAAGTATTCCCATAGAAATTAACGTGCTGCCGAGCGAGATGGGAGGGAGCGTTATAATTTCAAAGCTCCCAATCCAAGTTCTCAGGCGATGTAATTTCTAAGGGAATGAAAAGGTGTTTGACTGAGATGTGGGGAGAGTGTTTTGTGTGAAGTATTCCCATAGAAATTAACGTGCTGCCGAGCGAGATGGGAGGGAGCGTTGTATTCCAAAGCTCCCAATCCAAGTTCTCAGGCGATGTAATTTCTAAGGGAATGAAAAGGTGTTTGACTGAGATGTGGGGAGAGTTTTTTGTGTGAAGTATTCCCACAGAAATTAACGTGCTGCCGAGCGAGATGGGAGGCAGCGTTGTAATTTCAAAGCTCCCAATCCAAGTTCTCAGGCGATATAATTTCTAAGGGAATGAAAAGGTATTTGACTGAGATGTGGGGAGAGTATTTTGTGTGAAGTATTCCCATAGAAATTAACGTGCTGCCGAGCGAGATGGGAGGGAGCGTTGAAATTTCAAAGCTCCCAATCCAAGTTCTCAGGCGATGTAATTTCTAAGGGAATGAAAAGGTATTTGACTGAGATGTGGGGAGAGTGTTTTGTGCTAAGTATTCCCATAGAAATTAACGTGCTGCCGAGCGAGATGAAAGGGAGCGTTGTATTCCAAAGCTCCCAATCCAAGTTCTCAGGCGATGTAATTTCTAAGGGAATGAAAAGGTGTTTGACTGAGATGTGGGGAGAGTGTTTTGTGTGAAGTCTTCATATAGAAATTACCGTGCTGCCGAGCGAGATGGGAGGGAGCGTTGTAATTTCAAAGCTCCCAATCCAAGTTCTCAGGCGATATAATTTCTACGGGAATGAAAAGGTATTTGACTTAGATGTGGGGAGAGTGTTTTGTGCTAAGTATTCCCATAGAAATTAACGTGCTGCCGAGCGAGATGGGAGGGAACGTTGTATTCCAAAGCTCCCAATCCAAGTTCTCAGGCGATGTAATTACTTAGGGAATGAAAGGGTATTTGACTGAGATGTGGGGAGAGTGTTTTGTGTGAAGTATTCCCATAGAAATTAACGTGCTGCCGAGCGAGATGGGAGGAAGCGTTGTATTCCAAAGCTCCCAATCCAAGTTCTCAGGCGATGTAATTTCTAAGGGAATGAAAAGATGTTTGACTGAGATGTGGGGAGAGTGTTTTGTGTGAAGTATTCCCATAGAAATTAACGTGCTGCCGAGCGAGATGGGAGGGAGCGTTATAATTTCAAAGCTCCCAATCCAAGTTCTCAGGCGATGTAATTTCTAAGGGAATGAAAAGGTGTTTGACTGAGATGTGGGGAGAGTGTTTTGTGTGAAGTATTCCCATAGAAATTAACGTGCTGCCGAGCGAGATGGGAGGGAGCGTTGTATTCCAAAGCTCCCAATCCAAGTTCTCATGCGATGTAATTTCTAAGGGAATGAAAAGATGTTTGACTGAGATGTGGGGAGAGTGTTTTGTGCTAAGTATTCCCATAGAAATTAACGTGCTGCCGAGCGAGATGAAAGGGAGCGTTGTATTCCAAAGCTCCCAATCCAAGTTCTCAGGCGATGTAATTTCTAAGGGAATGAAAAGGTGTTTGACTGAGATGTGGGGAGAGTGTTTTGTGTGAAGTCTTCATATAGAAATTACCGTGCTGCCGAGCGAGATGGGAGGGAGCGTTGTAATTTCAAAGCTCCCAATCCAAGTTCTCAGGCGATATAATTTCTACGGGAATGAAAAGATGTTTGACTGAGATGTGGGGAGAGTGTTTTGTGTGAAGTATTCCCATAGAAATTAACGTGCTGCCGAGCGAGATGGGAGGGAGCGTTGTATTCCAAAGCTCCCAATCCAAGTTCTCAGGCGATGTAATTTCTAAGGGAATGAAAAGGTGTTTGACTGAGATGTGGGGAGAGTTTTTTGTGTGAAGTATTCCCACAGAAATTAACGTGCTGCCGAGCGAGATGGGAGGGAGCGTTGTAATTTCAAAGCTCCCAATCCAAGTTCTCAGGCGATATAATTTCTAAGGGAATGAAAAGGTATTTGACTGAGATGTGGGGAGAGTATTTTGTGTGAAGTATTCCCATAGAAATTAACGTGCTGCCGAGCGAGATGGGAGGGAGCGTTGAAATTTCAAAGCTCCCAATCCAAGTTCTCAGGCGATGTAATTTCTAAGGGAATGAAAAGGTATTTGACTGAGATGTGGGGAGAGTGTTTTGTGCTAAGTATTCCCATAGAAATTAACGTGCTGCCGAGCGAGATGAAAGGGAGCGTTGTATTCCAAAGCTCCCAATCCAAGTTCTCAGGCGATGTAATTTCTAAGGGAATGAAAAGGTGTTTGACTGAGATGTGGGGAGAGTGTTTTGTGTGAAGTCTTCATATAGAAATTACCGTGCTGCCGAGCGAGATGGGAGGGAGCGTTGTAATTTCAAAGCTCCCAATCCAAGTTCTCAGGCGATGTAATTTCTAAGGGAATGAAAAGGTGTTTGACTGAGATGTGGGGAGAGTGTTTTGTGTGCAGTATTCCCATAGAAATTAACGTGCTGCCGAGCGAGATGGGAGGGAGCGTTGTATTCCAAAGCTCCCAATCCAAGTTCTCAGGCAATGTAATTTCTAAGGGAATGAAAAGTTATTTGACTGAGATGTGGGGAGAGTATTTTGTGTGAAGTATTCCCATAGAAATTAACGTGCTGCCGAGCGAGATGGGAGGGAGCGTTGTAATTTCAAAGCTCCCAATCCAAGTTCTCAGGCGATGTAATTTATAAGGGAATAAAAAGGTGTTTGACAGAGATGTGGGGAGAGTGTTTTGTGTGAAGTATTCCCATAGAAATTAACGTGCTGCCGAGCGATATGGGAGGGAGCGTTGTAATTCCAAAGCTCCCAATCCAAGTTCTCAGGCGATGTAATTTCTAAGGGAATGAAAGGGGATTTGACTGAGATGTGGGGAGAGTGTTTTGTGAGATATATTCCCATAGAAATTAACGCGTGCTGCCGAGCGAGATGGGAGGGGGCGTTGTAATTACAAAGCTCACAATCCAAGTTCTCAGGCGATGTAATTTCTAAGGGAATGAAAAGGTGTTTGACTGAGATGTCGGGAGAGCGTTTTGTGTGAAGTATTCCCATAGAAATTAACGTGCTGCCGAGCGAGATGGGAGGGAGCGTTGTATTCCAAAGCTCCCAATCCAAGTTCTCAGGCGATGTAATTTCTAAGGGAATGAAAAGGTATTTGACTGAGATGTGGGGAGAGTATTTTGTGTGATGTATTAACATAGAAATTAACGTGCTGCCGAGCGAGATGGGAGGGAGGGTTTTAATTTCAAAGCTCCCAATCCAAGTTCTCAGGCGATGTAATTTCTAAGGGAATGAAAAGGTGTTTGACTGAGATGTGGGGAGAGTGTTTTGTGTGAAGACTTCCCATAGAAATTAACGTGCTGCCGAGAGAGATGGGAGGGAGCGTTGTATGCCAAAGCTCCCAATCCAAATTCTCAGGCGATGTAATTTCTAAGGGAATGAGAAGGTGTTTGACTGAGATGTGGGGAGAGTATTTTGTGTAAAGTATTCCCATAGAAATTAACGTGCTGCCGAGCGAGGTGGGAGGGAGCGTTGTAATTTGAAAGCTCCCAATCCAAGTTCTCAGGCGATGTAATTTCTAATGGAATGAAAAGGTATTTGACTGAGATGTGGGGAGAGTGTTTTGTGCTAAGTATTCCCATAGAAATTAACGTGCTGCCGAGCGAGATGGGAGGGAGCGTTGTATTCCAAAGCTCCCAATCCAAGTTCTCAGGCGATGTAATTTCTAAGGGAATGAAAAGGTGTTTGACTGAGATGTGGGGAGAGTGTTTTGTGTGAAGTATTCCCATAGAAATTAACGTGCTGCCGAGCGAGATGGGAGGAAGCGTTGTATTCCAAAGCTCCCAATCCAAGTTCTCAGGCGATGTAATTTCTAAGGGAATGAAAAGGTATTTGACTGAGATGTGGGGAGAGTATTTTGTGTGAAGTATTCCCATAGAAATTAACGTGTTGCCGAGCGAGATGGGAGGGAGCGTTGTAATTTCAAAGCTCCCAATCCAAGTTCTCAGGCGATGTAATTTCTAAGGGAATGAAAAGGTGTTTGACTGAGATGTGGGGAGAGTGTTTTGTGTGAAGTATTCCCATAGAAATTAACGTGCTGCCGAGCGAGATGGGAGAGAGCGTTATAATTTCAAAGCTCCCAATCCAAGTTCTCAGGCGATGTAATTTCTAAGGGAATGAAAAGGTGTTTGACTGAGATGTGGGGAGAGTGTTTTGTGCTAAGTATTCCCATAGAAATTAACGTGCTGCCGAGCGAGATGGGAGGGAGCGTTGTATTCCAAAGCTCCCAATCCAAGTTCTCAGGCGATGTAATTTCTAAGGGAATGAAAAGGTATTTGACTGAGATGTGGGGAGAGTATTTTGTGTGAAGTATTCCCATAGAAATTAACGTGCTGCCGAGCGAGATGGGAGGGAGCGTTGTAATTTCAAAGCTCCCAATCCAAGTTCTCAGGCGATGTAATTTCTAAGGGAATGAAAAGGTATTTGACTGAGATGTGGGGAGAGTGTTTTGTGCTAAGTATTCCCATAGAAATTAACGTGCTGCCGAGCGAGATGGGAGGGAGCGTTGTATTCCAAAGCTCCCAATCCAAGTTCTCAGGCGATGTAATTTCTAAGGGAATGAAAAGGTGTTTGACTGAGATGTGGGGAGAGTGTTTTGTGTGAAGTCTTCATATAGAAATTACCGTGCTGCCGAGCAAGATGGGAGGGAGCGTTGTAATTTCAAAGCTCCCAATCCAAGTTCTCAGGCGATATAATTTCTACGGGAATGAAAAGGTATTTGACTTAGATGTGGGGAGAGTGTTTTGTGCTAAGTATTCCCATAGAAATTAACGTGCTGCCGAGCGAGATGGGAGGGAACGTTGTATTCCAAAGCTCCCAATCCAAGTTCTCAGGCGATGTAATTACTTAGGGAATGAAAGGGTATTTGACTGAGATGTGGGGAGAGTGTTTTGTGAGAAAAATTCCCATAGAAATTAACGTGCTGCCGAGCGAGATGGGAGGGGGCGTTGTAATTTCAAAGCTCCCAATCCAAGTTCTCGGGCGATGTAATTTCTAAGGGAATAAAAAGGTGTTTGACTGAGATGTGGGGAGAGTGTTTTGTGAGAAATATTCCCATAGAAATTAACGTGCTGCCGAGCGAGATGGGAGGGGGCGTTGTAATTCCAAAGCTCCCAATCCAAGTTCTCAGGCGATGTAATTTCTAAGGGAATGAAAAGGTGTTTGACTGAGATGTGGGGAGAGTGTTTTGTGTGCAGTATTCCCATAGAAATTAACGTGCTGCCGAGCGAGATGGGAGGGAGCGTTGTAATTTCAAAGCTCCCAATCCAAGTTCTCAGGCGATGTAATTTATAAGGGAATAAAAAGGTGTTTGACAGAGATGTGGGGAGAGTGTTTTGTGTGAAGTATTCCCATAGAAATTAACGTGCTGCCGAGCGATATGGGAGGGAGCGTTGTAATTCCAAAGCTCCCAATCCAAGTTCTCAGGCGATGTAATTTCTAAGGGAATGAAAGGGGATTTGACTGAGATGTGGGGAGAGTGTTTTGTGAGATATATTCCCATAGAAATTAACGTGCTGCCGAGCGAGATGGGAGGGGGCGTTGTAATTACAAAGCTCACAATCCAAGTTCTCAGGCGATGTAATTTCTAAGGGAATGAAAAGGTGTTTGACTGAGATGTCGGGAGAGCGTTTTGTGTGAAGTATTCCCATAGAAATTAACGTGCTGCCGAGCGAGATGGGAGGGAGCGTTGTATTCCAAAGCTCCCAATCCAAGTTCTCAGGCGATGTAATTTCTAAGGGAATGAAAAGGTATTTGACTGAGATGTGGGGAGAGTATTTTGTGTGATGTATTAACATAGAAATTAACGTGCTGCCGAGCGAGATGGGAGGGAGGGTTTTAATTTCAAAGCTCCCAATCCAAGTTCTCAGGCGATGTAATTTCTAAGGGAATGAAAAGGTGTTTGACTGAGATGTGGGGAGAGTGTTTTGTGTGAAGACTTCCCATAGAAATTAACGTGCTGCCGAGAGAGATGGGAGGGAGCGTTGTATGCCAAAGCTCCCAATCCAAATTCTCATGCGATGTAATTTCTAAGGGAATGAGAAGGTGTTTGACTGAGATGTGGGGAGAGTATTTTGTGTAAAGTATTCCCATAGAAATTAACGTGCTGCCGAGCGAGGTGGGAGGGAGCGTTGTAATTTGAAAGCTCCCAATCCAAGTTCTCAGGCGATGTAATTTCTAATGGAATGAAAAGGTATTTGACTGAGATGTGGGGAGAGTGTTTTGTGCTAAGTATTCCCATAGAAATAAACGTGCTGCCGAGCGAGATGGGAGGGAGCGTTGTATTCCAAAGCTCCCAATCCAAGTTCTCAGGCGATGTAATTTCTAAGGGAATGAAAAGGTGTTTGACTGAGATGTGGGGAGAGTGTTTTGTGTGAAGTATTCCCATAGAAATTAACGTGCTGCCGAGCGAGATGGGAGGAAGCGTTGTATTCCAAAGCTCCCAATCCAAGTTCTCAGGCGATGTAATTTCTAAGGGAATGAAAAGGTATTTGACTGAGATGTGGGGAGAGTATTTTGTGTGAAGTATTCCCATAGAAATTAACGTGCTGCCGAGCGAGATGGGAGGGAGCGTTGTAATTTCAAAGCTCCCAATCCAAGTTCTCAGGCGATGTAATTTCTAAGGGAATGAAAAGGTGTTTGACTGAGATGTGGGGAGAGTGTTTTGTGTGAAGTATTCCCATAGAAATTAACGTGCTGCCGAGCGAGATGGGAGAGAGCGTTATAATTTCAAAGCTCCCAATCCAAGTTCTCAGGCGATGTAATTTCTAAGGGAATGAAAAGGTGTTTGACTGAGATGTGGGGAGAGTGTTTTGTGCTAAGTATTCCCATAGAAATTAACGTGCTGCCGAGCGAGATGGGAGGGAGCGTTGTATTCCAAAGCTCCCAATCCAAGTTCTCAGGCGATGTAATTTCTAAGGGAATGAAAAGGTATTTGACTGAGATGTGGGGAGAGTATTTTGTGTGAAGTATTCCCATAGAAATTAACGTGCTGCCGAGCGAGATGGGAGGGAGCGTTGTAATTTCAAAGCTCCCAATCCAAGTTCTCAGGCGATGTAATTTCTAAGGGAATGAAAAGGTGTTTGACTGAGATGTGGGGAGAGTGTTTTGTGCGAAATATTCCCATAGAAATTAACGTGCTGCCGAGCGAGATGGGAGGGGGCGTTGTAATTTCAAAGCTCCCAATCCAAGTTCTCAGGCGATGTAATTTCTAAGGGAATGAAAAGGTGTTTGACTGAGATGTGGGGAGTGTGTTTTGTGTGAATTATTCCCATAGAAATTAACGTGCTGCCGAGGGAGATGGGAGGAAGCGTTGTATTCCAAAGCTCCCAATCCAAGTTCTCAGGCGATGTAATTTCTAAGGGAATGAAAAGGTGTTTGACTGAGATGTGGGGAGAGTGTTTTGTGTGAAGTATTCCCATAGAAATTAACGTGCTGCCGAGCGAGATGGGAGGAAGCGTTGTATTCCAAAGCTCCCAATCCAAGTTCTCAGGCGATGTAATTTCTAAGGGAATGAAAAGGTATTTGACTGAGATGTGGGGAGAGTATTTTGTGTGAAGTATTCCCATAGAAATTAACGTGCTGCCGAGCGAGATGGGAGGGAGCGTTGTAATTTCAAAGCTCCCAATCCAAGTTCTCAGGCGATGTAATTTCTAAGGGAATGAAAAGGTGTTTGACTGAGATGTGGGGAGAGTGTTTTGTGCGAAATATTCCCATAGAAATTAACGTGCTGCCGAGCGAGATGGGAGGGGGCGTTGTAATTTCAAAGCTCCCAATCCAAGTTCTCAGGCGATGTAATTTCTAAGGGAATGAAAAGGTGTTTGACTGAGATGTGGGGAGTGTGTTTTGTGTGAAGTATTCCCATAGAAATTAACGTGCTGCCGAGGGAGATGGGAGGAAGCGTTGTATTCCAAAGCTCCCAATCCAAGTTCTCAGGCGATGTAATTTCTAAGGGAATGAAAAGGTATTTGACTGAGATGTGGGGAGAGTATTTTGTGTGAAGTATTCCCATAGAAATTAACGTGCTGCCGAGCGAGATGGGAGGGAGCGTTGTAATTTCAAAGCTCCCAATCCAAGTTCTCAGGCGATGTAATTTCTAAGGGAATGAAAAGGTGTTTGACTGAGATGTGGGGAGAGTGTTTTGTGTGAAGTATTCCCATAGAAATTAACGTGCTGCCGAGCGAGATGGGAGGGAGCGTTATAATTTCAAAGCTCCCAATCCAAGTTCTCAGGCGATGTAATTTCTAAGGGAATGAAAAGGTGTTTGACTGAGATGTGGGGAGAGTGTTTTGTGCTAAGTATTCCCATAGAAATTAACGTGCTGCCGAGCGAGATGGGAGGGAGCGTTGTATTCCAAAGCTCCCAATCCAAGTTCTCAGGCGATGTAATTTCTAAGGGAATGAAAAGGTGTTTGACTGAGATGTGGGGAGAGTGTTTTGTGTGAAGTATTCCCATAGAAATTAACGTGCTGCCGAGCGAGATGGGAGGAAGCGTTGTATTCCAAAGCTCCCAATCCAAGTTCTCAGGCGATGTAATTTCTAAGGGAATGAAAAGGTATTTGACTGAGATGTGGGGAGAGTATTTTGTGTGAAGTATTCCCATAGAAATTAACGTGCTGCCGAGCGAGATGGGAGGGAGCGTTGTAATTTCAAAGCTCCCAATCCAAGTTCTCAGGCGATGTAATTTCTAAGGGAATGAAAAGGTGTTTGACTGAGATGTGGGGAGAGTGTTTTGTGCGAAATATTCCCATAGAATTTAACGTGCTGCCGAGCGAGATGGGAGGGGGCGTTGTAATTTCAAAGCTCCCAATCCAAGTTCTCAGGCGATGTAATTTCTAAGGGAATGAAAAGGTGTTTGACTGAGATGTGGGGAGTGTGTTTTGTGTGAAGTATTCCCATAGAAATTAACGTGCTGCCGAGGGAGATGGGAGGAAGCGTTGTATTCCAAAGCTCCCAATCCAAGTTCTCAGGCGATGTAATTTCTAAGGGAATGAAAAGGTGTTTGACTGAGATGTGGGGAGAGTGTTTTGTGTGAAGTATTCCCATAGAAATTAACGTGCTGCCGAGCGAGATGGGAGGAAGCGTTGTATTCCAAAGCTCCCAATCCAAGTTCTCAGGCGATGTAATTTCTAAGGGAATGAAAAGGTGTTTGACTGAGATGTGGGGAGAGTGTTTTGTGTGAAGTATTCCCATAGAAATTAACGTGCTGCCGAGCGAGATGGGAGGGAGCGTTGTAATTTCAAAGCTCCCAATCCAAGTTCTCAGGCGATGTAATTTCTAAGGGAATGAAAAGGTGTTTGACTGAGATGTGGGGAGAGTGTTTTGTGCGAAATATTCCCATAGAAATTAACGTGCTGCCGAGCGAGATGGGAGGGGGCGTTGTAATTTCAAAGCTCCCAATCCAAGTTCTCAGGCGATGTAATTTCTAAGGGAATGAAAAGGTGTTTGACTGAGATGTGGGGAGTGTGTTTTGTGTGAAGTATTCCCATAGAAATTAACATGCTGCCGAGGGAGATGGGAGGAAGCGTTGTATTCCAAAGCTCCCAATCCAAGTTCTCAGGCGATGTAATTTCTAAGGGAATGAAAAGGTATTTGACTGAGATGTGGGGAGAGTATTTTGTGTGAAGTATTCCCATAGAAATTAACGTGCTGCCGAGCGAGATGGGAGGGAGCGTTGTAATTTCAAAGCTCCCAATCCAAGTTCTCAGGCGATGTAATTTCTAAGAGAATGAAAAGGTGTTTGACTGAGATGTGGGGAGAGTGTTTTGTGTGAAGTATTCCCATAGAAATTAACGTGCTGCCGAGGGAGATGGGAGGAAGCGTTGTATTCCAAAGCTCCCAATCCAAGTTCTCAGGCGATGTAATTTCTAAGGGAATGAAAAGGTATTTGACTGAGATGTGGGGAGAGTATTTTGTGTGAAGTATTCCCATAGAAATTAACGTGCTGCCGAGCGAGATGGGAGGGAGCGTTGTAACTTCAAAGCTCCCAATCCAAGTTCTCAGGCGATGTAATTTCTAAGGGAATGAAAAGGTGTTTGACTGAGATGTGGGGAGAGTATTTTGTGTGAAGTATTCCCATAGAAATTAACGTGCTGCCGAGCGAGGTGGGAGGGAGCGTTGTAATTTCAAAGCTTCCAATCCAAGTTCTCAGGCGATGTAATTTCTAAGGCAATGAAAAGGTGTTTGACTGAGATGTGGGGAGAGTGTTTTGTGAGAAATATTCCCATAGAAATTAACGTGCTGCCGAGCGAGATGGGAGGGAGCGTTGTATTCCAAAGCTGCCAATCCATGTTCTCAGGCGATGTAATTTCTAAGGGAATGAAAAGGTATTTGACTGAGATGTGGGGAGAGTATTTTGTGTGAAGTATTCCCATAGAAATTAACGTGCTGCCGAGCGAGATTGTAGGGAGCGTTGTAATTTGAAAGCTCCCAATCCAAGTTCTCAGGCGATGTAATTTCTAAGGGAATGAAAAGGTATTTGACTGAGATGTGGGGAGAGTGTTTTGTGCTAAGTATTCCCATAGAAATTAACGTGCTGCCGAGCGAGATGGGAGGGAGCGTTGTATTCCAAAGCTCCCAATCCAAGTTCTCATGCGATGTAATTTCTAAGGGAATGAAAAGATGTTTGACTGAGATGTGGGGAGAGTGTTTTGTGTGAAGTATTCCCATAGAAATTAACGTGCTGCCGAGCGAGATGGGAGGAAGCGTTGTATTCCAAAGCTCCCAATCCAAGTTCTCAGGCGATGTAATTTCTAAGGGAATGAAAAGATGTTTGACTGAGATGTGGGGAGAGTGTTTTGTGTGAAGTATTCCCATAGAAATTAACGTGCTGCCGAGCGAGATGGGAGGGAGCGTTATAATTTCAAAGCTCCCAATCCAAGTTCTCAGGCGATGTAATTTCTAAGGGAATGAAAAGGTGTTTGACTGAGATGTGGGGAGAGTGTTTTGTGTGAAGTATTCCCATAGAAATTAACGTGCTGCCGAGCGAGATGGGAGGGAGCGTTGTATTCCAAAGCTCCCAATCCAAGTTCTCAGGCGATGTAATTTCTAAGGGAATGAAAAGGTGTTTGACTGAGATGTGGGGAGAGTTTTTTGTGTGAAGTATTCCCACAGAAATTAACGTGCTGCCGAGCGAGATGGGAGGGAGCGTTGTAATTTCAAAGCTCCCAATCCAAGTTCTCAGGCGATATAATTTCTAAGGGAATGAAAAGGTATTTGACTGAGATGTGGGGAGAGTATTTTGTGTGAAGTATTCCCATAGAAATTAACGTGCTGCCGAGCGAGATGGGAGGGAGCGTTGAAATTTCAAAGCTCCCAATCCAAGTTCTCAGGCGATGTAATTTCTAAGGGAATGAAAAGGTATTTGACTGAGATGTGGGGAGAGTGTTTTGTGCTAAGTATTCCCATAGAAATTAACGTGCTGCCGAGCGAGATGAAAGGGAGCGTTGTATTCCAAAGCTCCCAATCCAAGTTCTCAGGCGATGTAATTTCTAAGGGAATGAAAAGGTGTTTGACTGAGATGTGGGGAGAGTGTTTTGTGTGAAGTCTTCATATAGAAATTACCGTGCTGCCGAGCGAGATGGGAGGGAGCGTTGTAATTTCAAAGCTCCCAATCCAAGTTCTCAGGCGATATAATTTCTACGGGAATGAAAAGGTATTTGACTTAGATGTGGGGAGAGTGTTTTGTGCTTATTCCCATAGAAATTAACGTGCTGCCGAGCGAGATGGGAGGGAACGTTGTATTCCAAAGCTCCCAATCCAAGTTCTCAGGCGATGTAATTACTTAGGGAATGAAAGGGTATTTGACTGAGATGTGGGGAGAGTGTTTTGTGTGAAGTATTCCCATAGAAATTAACGTGCTGCCGAGCGAGATGGGAGGAAGCGTTGTATTCCAAAGCTCCCAATCCAAGTTCTCAGGCGATGTAATTTCTAAGGGAATGAAAATATGTTTGACTGAGATGTGGGGAGAGTGTTTTGTGTGAAGTATTCCCATAGAAATTAACGTGCTGCCGAGCGAGATGGGAGGGAGCGTTATAATTTCAAAGCTCCCAATCCAAGTTCTCAGGCGATGTAATTTCTAAGGGAATGAAAAGGTGTTTGACTGAGATGTGGGGAGAGTGTTTTGTGTGAAGTATTCCCATAGAAATTAACGTGCTGCCGAGCGAGATGGGAGGGAGCGTTGTATTCCAAAGCTCCCAATCCAAGTTCTCAGGCGATGTAATTTCTAAGGGAATGAAAAGGTGTTTGACTGAGATGTGGGGAGAGTTTTTTGTGTGAAGTATTCCCACAGAAATTAACGTGCTGCCGAGCGAGATGGGAGGCAGCGTTGTAATTTCAAAGCTCCCAATCCAAGTTCTCAGGCGATATAATTTCTAAGGGAATGAAAAGGTATTTGACTGAGATGTGGGGAGAGTATTTTGTGTGAAGTATTCCCATAGAAATTAACGTGCTGCCGAGCGAGATGGGAGGGAGCGTTGAAATTTCAAAGCTCCCAATCCAAGTTCTCAGGCGATGTAATTTCTAAGGGAATGAAAAGGTATTTGACTGAGATGTGGGGAGAGTGTTTTGTGCTAAGTATTCCCATAGAAATTAACGTGCTGCCGAGCGAGATGAAAGGGAGCGTTGTATTCCAAAGCTCCCAATCCAAGTTCTCAGGCGATGTAATTTCTAAGGGAATGAAAAGGTGTTTGACTGAGATGTGGGGAGAGTGTTTTGTGTGAAGTCTTCATATAGAAATTACCGTGCTGCCGAGCGAGATGGGAGGGAGCGTTGTAATTTCAAAGCTCCCAATCCAAGTTCTCAGACGATATAATTTCTACGGGAATGAAAAGGTATTTGACTTAGATGTGGGGAGAGTGTTTTGTGCTAAGTATTCCCATAGAAATTAACGTGCTGCCGAGCGAGATGGGAGGGAACGTTGTATTCCAAAGCTCCCAATCCAAGTTCTCAGGCGATGTAATTACTTAGGGAATGAAAGGGTATTTGACTGAGATGTGGGGAGAGTGTTTTGTGTGAAGTATTCCCATAGAAATTAACGTGCTGCCGAGCGAGATGGGAGGAAGCGTTGTATTCCAAAGCTCCCAATCCAAGTTCTCAGGCGATGTAATTTCTAAGGGAATGAAAAGATGTTTGACTGAGATGTGGGGAGAGTGTTTTGTGTGAAGTATTCCCATAGAAATTAACGTGCTGCCGAGCGAGATGGGAGGGAGCGTTATAATTTCAAAGCTCCCAATCCAAGTTCTCAGGCGATGTAATTTCTAAGGGAATGAAAAGGTGTTTGACTGAGATGTGGGGAGAGTGTTTTGTGTGAAGTATTCCCATAGAAATTAACGTGCTGCCGAGCGAGATGGGAGGGAGCGTTGTATTCCAAAGCTCCCAATCCAAGTTCTCATGCGATGTAATTTCTAAGGGAATGAAAAGATGTTTGACTGAGATGTGGGGAGAGTGTTTTGTGCTAAGTATTCCCATAGAAATTAACGTGCTGCCGAGCGAGATGAAAGGGAGCGTTGTATTCCAAAGCTCCCAATCCAAGTTCTCAGGCGATGTAATTTCTAAGGGAATGAAAAGGTGTTTGACTGAGATGTGGGGAGAGTGTTTTGTGTGAAGTCTTCATATAGAAATTACCGTGCTGCCGAGCGAGATGGGAGGGAGCGTTGTAATTTCAAAGCTCCCAATCCAAGTTCTCAGGCGATATAATTTCTACGGGAATGAAAAGATGTTTGACTGAGATGTGGGGAGAGTGTTTTGTGTGAAGTATTCCCATAGAAATTAACGTGCTGCCGAGCGAGATGGGAGGGAGCGTTGTATTCCAAAGCTCCCAATCCAAGTTCTCAGGCGATGTAATTTCTAAGGGAATGAAAAGGTGTTTGACTGAGATGTGGGGAGAGTTTTTTGTGTGAAGTATTCCCACAGAAATTAACGTGCTGCCGAGCGAGATGGGAGGGAGCGTTGTAATTTCAAAGCTCCCAATCCAAGTTCTCAGGCGATATAATTTCTAAGGGAATGAAAAGGTATTTGACTGAGATGTGGGGAGAGTATTTTGTGTGAAGTATTCCCATAGAAATTAACGTGCTGCCGAGCGAGATGGGAGGGAGCGTTGAAATTTCAAAGCTCCCAATCCAAGTTCTCAGGCGATGTAATTTCTAAGGGAATGAAAAGGTATTTGACTGAGATGTGGGGAGAGTGTTTTGTGCTAAGTATTCCCATAGAAATTAACGTGCTGCCGAGCGAGATGAAAGGGAGCGTTGTATTCCAAAGCTCCCAATCCAAGTTCTCAGGCGATGTAATTTCTAAGGGAATGAAAAGGTGTTTGACTGAGATGTGGGGAGAGTGTTTTGTGTGAAGTCTTCATATAGAAATTACCGTGCTGCCGAGCGAGATGGGAGGGAGCGTTGTAATTTCAAAGCTCCCAATCCAAGTTCTCAGGCGATATAATTTCTACGGGAATGAAAAGGTATTTGACTTAGATGTGGGGAGAGTGTTTTGTGCTAAGTATTCCCATAGAAATTAACGTGCTGCCGAGCGAGATGGGAGGGAACGTTGTATTCCAAAGCTCCCAATCCAAGTTCTCAGGCGATGTAATTACTTAGGGAATGAAAGGGTATTTGACTGAGATGTGGGGAGAGTGTTTTGTGAGAAAAATTCCCATAGAAATTAACGTGCTGCCGAGCGAGATGGGAGGGGGCGTTGTAATTTCAAAGCTCCCAATCCAAGTTCTCAGGCGATGTAATTTCTAAGGGAATAAAAAGGTGTTTGACTGAGATGTGGGGAGAGTGTTTTGTGTGAAATATTCCCATAGAAATTAACGTGCTGCCGAGCGAGATGGGAGGGAGCGTTGTATTCCAAAGCTCCCAATCCAAGTTCTCAGGCGATGTAATTTCTAAGGGAATGAAAAGGTGTTTGACTGAGATGTGGGGAGAGTTTTTTGTGTGAAGTATTCCCACAGAAATTAACGTGCTGCCGAGCGAGATGGGAGGGAGCGTTGTAATTTCAAAGCTCCCAATCCAAGTTCTCAGGCGATATAATTTCTAAGGGAATGAAAAGGTATTTGACTGAGATGTGGGGAGAGTATTTTGTGTGAAGTATTCCCATAGAAATTAACGTGCTGCCGAGCGAGATGGGAGGGAGCGTTGAAATTTCAAAGCTCCCAATCCAAGTTCTCAGGCGATGTAATTTCTAAGGGAATGAAAAGATGTTTGACTGAGATGTGGGGAGAGTGTTTTGTGTGAAGTATTCCCATAGAAATTAACGTGCTGCCGAGCGAGATGGGAGGGAGCGTTATAATTTCAAAGCTCCCAATCCAAGTTCTCAGGCGATGTAATTTCTAAGGGAATGAAAAGGTGTTTGACTGAGATGTGGGGAGAGTGTTTTGTGTGAAGTATTCCCATAGAAATTAACGTGCTGCCGAGCGAGATGGGAGGGAGCGTTGTATTCCAAAGCTCCCAATCCAAGTTCTCATGCGATGTAATTTCTAAAGGAATGAAAAGATGTTTGACTGAGATGTGGGGAGAGTGTTTTGTGCTAAGTATTCCCATAGAAATTAACGTGCTGCCGAGCGAGATGAAAGGGAGCGTTGTATTCCAAAGCTCCCAATCCAAGTTCTCAGGCGATGTAATTTATAAGGGAATGAAAAGGTGTTTGACTGAGATGTGGGGAGAGTGTTTTGTGTGAAGTCTTCATATAGAAATTACCGTGCTGCCGAGCGAGATGGGAGGGAGCGTTGTAATTTCAAAGCTCCCAATCCAAGTTCTCAGGCGATATAATTTCTACGGGAATGAAAAGATGTTTGACTGAGATGTGGGGAGAGTGTTTTGTGTGAAGTATTCCCATAGAAATTAACGTGCTGCCGAGCGAGATGGGAGGGAGCGTTGTATTCCAAAGCTCCCAATCCAAGTTCTCAGGCGATGTAATTTCTAAGGGAATGAAAAGGTGTTTGACTGAGATGTGGGGAGAGTTTTTTGTGTGAAGTATTCCCACAGAAATTAACGTGCTGCCGAGCGAGATGGGAGGGAGCGTTGTAATTTCAAAGCTCCCAATCCAAGTTCTCAGGCGATATAATTTCTAAGGGAATGAAAAGGTATTTGACTGAGATGTGGGGAGAGTATTTTGTGTGAAGTATTCCCATAGAAATTAACGTGCTGCCGAGCGAGATGGGAGGGAGCGTTGAAATTTCAAAGCTCCCAATCCAAGTTCTCAGGCGATGTAATTTCTAAGGGAATGAAAAGGTATTTGACTGAGTTGTGGGGAGAGTGTTTTGTGCTAAGTATTCCCATAGAAATTAACGTGCTGCCGAGCGAGATGAAAGGGAGCGTTGTATTCCAAAGCTCCCAATCCAAGTTCTCAGGCGATGTAATTTCTAAGGGAATGAAAAGGTGTTTGACTGAGATGTGGGGAGAGTGTTTTGTGTGAAGTCTTCATATAGAAATTACCGTGCTGCCGAGCGAGATGGGAGGGAGCGTTGTAATTTCAAAGCTCCCAATCCAAGTTCTCAGGCGATATAATTTCTACGGGAATGAAAAGGTATTTGACTTAGATGTGGGGAGAGTGTTTTGTGCTAAGTATTCCCATAGAAATTAACGTGCTGCCGAGCGAGATGGGAGGGAACGTTGTATTCCAAAGCTCCCTATCCAAGTTCTCAGGTGATGTAATTACTTAGGGAATGAAAGGGTATTTGACTGAGATGTGGGGAGAGTGTTTTGTGAGAAAAATTCCCATAGAAATTAACGTGCTGCCGAGCGAGATGGGAGGGGGCGTTGTAATTTCAAAGCTCCCAATCCAAGTTCTCAGGCGATGTAATTTCTAAGGGAATAAAAAGGTGTTTGACTGAGATGTGGGGAGAGTGTTTTGTGTGAAATATTCCCATAGAAATTAACGTGCTGCCGAGCGAGATGGGAGAGAGCGTTGTATTCCAAAGCTCCCAATCCAAGTTCTCAGGCGATATAATTTCTAAGGGAATAAAAAGGTATTTGACTGAGATGTGGGGAGAGTATTTTGTGTGAAGTATTCCCATAGAAATTAACGTGCTGCCGAGCGAGATGGGAGGGAGCGTTGAAATTTCAAAGCTCCCAATCCAAGTTCTCAGGCGATGTAATTTCTAAGGGAATGAAAAGGTATTTGACTGAAATGTGGGGAGAGTGTTTTGTGCTAAGTATTCCCATAGAAATTAACGTGCTGCCGAGCGAGATGAAAGGGAGCGTTGTATTCCAAAGCTCCCAATCCAAGTTCTCAGGCGATGTAATTTCTAAGGGAATGAAAAGGTGTTTGACTGAGATGTGGGGAGAGTGTTTTGTGTGAAGTCTTCATATAGAAATTACCGTGCTGCCGAGCGAGATGGGAGGGAGCGTTGTAATTTCAAAGCTCCCAATCCAAGTTCTCAGGCGATATAATTTCTACGGGAATGAAAAGGTATTTGACTTAGATGTGGGGAGAGTGTTTTGTGCTAAGTATACCCATAGAAATTAACGTGCTGCCGAGCGAGATGGGAGGGAACGTTGTATTCCAAAGCTCCCAATCCAAGTTCTCAGGCGATGTAATTACTTAGGGAATGAAAGGGTATTTGACTGAGATGTGGGGAGAGTGTTTTGTGTGAAGTATTCCCATAGAAATTAACGTGCTGCCGAGCGAGATGGGAGGAAGCGTTGTATTCCAAAGCTCCCAATCCAAGTTCTCAGGCGATGTAATTTCTAAGGGAATGAAAAGATGTTTGACTGAGATGTGGGGAGAGTGTTTTGTGTGAAGTATTCCCATAGAAATTAACGTGCTGCCGAGCGAGATGGGAGGGAGCGTTATAATTTCAAAGCTCCCAATCCAAGTTCTCAGGCGATGTAATTTCTAAGGGAATGAAAAGGTGTTTGACTGAGATGTGGGGAGAGTGTTTTGTGTGAAGTATTCCCATAGAAATTAACGTGCTGCCGAGCGAGATGGGAGGGAGCGTTGTATTCCAAAGCTCCCAATCCAAGTTCTCATGCGATGTAATTTCTAAGGGAATGAAAAGATGTTTGACTGAGATGTGGGGAGAGTGTTTTGTGCTAAGTATTCCCATAGAAATTAACGTGCTGCCGAGCGAGATGAAAGGGAGCGTTGTATTCCAAAGCTCCCAATCCAAGTTCTCAGGCGATGTAATTTCTAAGGGAATGAAAAGGTGTTTGACTGAGATGTGGGGAGAGTGTTTTGTGTGAAGTCTTCATATAGAAATTACCGTGCTGCCGAGCGAGATGGGAGGGAGCGTTGTAATTTCAAAGCTCCCAATCCAAGTTCTCAGGCGATATAATTTCTACGGGAATGAAAAGATGTTTGACTGAGATGTGGGGAGAGTGTTTTGTGTGAAGTATTCCCATAGAAATTAACGTGCTGCCGAGCGAGATGGGAGGGAGCGTTGTATTCCAAAGCTCCCAATCCAAGTTCTCAGGCGATGTAATTTCTAAGGGAATGAAAAGGTGTTTGACTGAGATGTGGGGAGAGTGTTTTGTGCTAAGTATTCCCATAGAAATTAACGTGCTGCCGAGCGAGATGGGAGGGAGCGTTGAAATTTCAAAGCTCCCAATCCAAGTTCTCAGGCGATGTAATTTCTAAGGGAATGAAAAGGTATTTGACTGAGATGTGGGGAGAGTGTTTTGTGCTAAGTATTCCCATAGAAATTAACGTGCTGCCGAGCGAGATGAAAGGGAGCGTTGTATTCCAAAGCTCCCAATCCAAGTTCTCAGGAGATGTAATTTCTAAGGGAATGAAAAGGTGTTTGACTGAGATGTGGGGAGAGTGTTTTGTGTGAAGTCTTCATATAGAAATTACCGTGCTGCCGAGCGAGATGGGAGGGAGCGTTGTAATTTCAAAGCTCCCAATCCAAGTTCTCAGGCGATATAATTTCTACGGGAATGAAAAGGTATTTGACTTAGATGTGGGGAGAGTGTTTTGTGCTAAGTATACCCATAGAAATTAACGTGCTGCCGAGCGAGATGGGAGGGAACGTTGTATTCCAAAGCTCCCAATCCAAGTTCTCAGGCGATGTAATTACTTAGGGAATGAAAGGGTATTTGACTGAGATGTGGGGAGAGTGTTTTGTGTGAAGTATTCCCATAGAAATTAACGTGCTGCCGAGCGAGATGGGAGGAAGCGTTGTATTCCAAAGCTCCCAATCCAAGTTCTCAGGCGATGTAATTTCTAAGGGAATGAAAAGATGTTTGACTGAGATGTGGGGAGAGTGTTTTGTGTGAAGTATTCCCATAGAAATTAACGTGCTGCCGAGCGAGATGGGAGGGAGCGTTATAATTTCAAAGCTCCCAATCCAAGTTCTCAGGCGATGTAATTTCTAAGGGAATGAAAAGGTGTTTGACTGAGATGTGGGGAGAGTGTTTTGTGTGAAGTATTCCCATAGAAATTAACGTGCTGCCGAGCGAGATGGGAGGGAGCGTTGTATTCCAAAGCTCCCAATCCAAGTTCTCATGCGATGTAATTTCTAAGGGAATGAAAAGATGTTTGACTGAGATGTGGGGAGAGTGTTTTGTGCTAAGTATTCCCATAGAAATTAACGTGCTGCCGAGCGAGATGAAAGGGAGCGTTGTATTCCAAAGCTCCCAATCCAAGTTCTCAGGCGATGTAATTTCTAAGGGAATGAAAAGGTGTTTGACTGAGATGTGGGGAGAGTGTTTTGTGTGAAGTCTTCATATAGAAATTACCGTGCTGCCGAGCGAGATGGGAGGGAGCGTTGTAATTTCAAAGCTCCCAATCCAAGTTCTCAGGCGATATAATTTCTACGGGAATGAAAAGATGTTTGACTGAGATGTGGGGAGAGTGTTTTGTGTGAAGTATTCCCATAGAAATTAACGTGCTGCCGAGCGAGATGGGAGGGAGCGTTGTATTCCAAAGCTCCCAATCCAAGTTCTCAGGCGATGTAATTTCTAAGGGAATGAAAAGGTGTTTGACTGAGATGTGGGGAGAGTGTTTTGTGCTAAGTATTCCCATAGAAATTAACGTGCTGCCGAGCGAGATGGGAGGGAGCGTTGAAATTTCAAAGCTCCCAATCCAAGTTCTCAGGCGATGTAATTTCTAAGGGAATGAAAAGGTATTTGACTGAGATGTGGGGAGAGTGTTTTGTGCTAAGTATTCCCATAGAAATTAACGTGCTGCCGAGCGAGATGAAAGGGAGCGTTGTATTCCAAAGCTCCCAATCCAAGTTCTCAGGAGATGTAATTTCTAAGGGAATGAAAAGGTGTTTGACTGAGATGTGGGGAGAGTGTTTTGTGTGAAGTCTTCATATAGAAATTACCGTGCTGCCGAGCGAGATGGGAGGGAGCGTTGTAATTTCAAAGCTCCCAATCCAAGTTCTCAGGCGATATAATTTCTACGGGAATGAAAAGGTATTTGACTTAGATGTGGGGAGAGTGTTTTGTGCTAAGTATTCCCATAGAAATTAACGTGCTGCCGAGCGAGATGGGAGGGAACGTTGTATTCCAAAGCTCCCAATCCAAGTTCTCAGGCGATGTAATTACTTAGGGAATGAAAGGGTATTTGACTGAGATGTGGGGAGAGTGTTTTGTGAGAAAAATTCCCATAGAAATTAACGTGCTGCCGAGCGAGATGGGAGGGGGCGTTGTAATTTCAAAGCTCCCAATCCAAGTTCTCAGGCGATGTAATTTCTAAGGGAATAAAAAGGTGTTTGACTGAGATGTGGGGAGAGTGTTTTGTGAGAAATATTCCCATAGAAATTAACGTGCTGCCGAGCGAGATGGGAGGGAGCGTTGTATTCCAAAGCTGCCAATCCATGTTCTCAGGCGATGTAATTTCTAAGGGAATGAAAAGGTATTTGACTGAGATGTGGGGAGAGTATTTTGTGTGAAGTATTCCCATAGAAATTAACGTGCTGCCGAGCGAGATTGTAGGGAGCGTTGTAATTTGAAAGCTCCCAATCCAAGTTCTCAGGCGATGTAATTTCTAAGGGAATGAAAAGGTATTTGACTGAGATGTGGGGAGAGTGTTTTGTGCTAAGTATTCCCATAGAAATTAACGTGCTGCCGAGCGAGATGGGAGGGAGCGTTGTATTCCAAAGCTCCCAATCCAAGTTCTCATGCGATGTAATTTCTAAGGGAATGAAAAGATGTTTGACTGAGATGTGGGGAGAGTGTTTTGTGTGAAGTATTCCCATAGAAATTAACGTGCTGCCGAGCGAGATGGGAGGAAGCGTTGTATTCCAAAGCTCCCAATCCAAGTTCTCAGGCGATGTAATTTCTAAGGGAATGAAAAGATGTTTGACTGAGATGTGGGGAGAGTGTTTTGTGTTAAGTATTCCCATAGAAATTAACGTGCTGCCGAGCGAGATGGGAGGGAGCGTTATAATTTCAAAGCTCCCAATCCAAGTTCTCAGGCGATGTAATTTCTAAGGGAATGAAAGGTGTTTGACTGAGATGTGGGGAGAGTGTTTTGTGTGAAGTATTCCCATAGAAATTAACGTGCTGCCGAGCGATATGGGAGGGAGCGTTGTATTCCAAAGCTCCCAATCCAAGTTCTCAGGCGATGTAATTTCTAAGGGAATGAAAAGGTGTTTGACTGAGATGTGGGGAGAGTTTTTTGTGTGAAGTATTCCCACAGAAATTAACGTGCTGCCGAGCGAGATGGGAGGGAGCGTTGTAATTTCAAAGCTCCCAATCCAAGTTCTCAGGCGATATAATTTCTAAGGGAATGAAAAGGTATTTGACTGAGATGTGGGGAGAGTATTTTGTGTGAAGTATTCCCATAGAAATTAACGTGCTGCCGAGCGAGATGGGAGGGAGCGTTGAAATTTCAAAGCTCCCAATCCAAGTTCTCAGGCGATGTAATTTCTAAGGGAATGAAAAGGTGTTTGACTGAGATGTGGGGAGAGTGTTTTGTGTGAAGTCTTCATATAGAAATTACCGTGCTGCCGAGCGAGATGGGAGGGAGCGTTGTAATTTAAAAGCTCCCAATCCAAGTTCTCAGGCGATATAATTTCTACGGGAATGAAAAGGTATTTGACTTAGATGTGGGGAGAGTGTTTTGTGCTAAGTATTCCCATAGAAATTAACGTGCTGCCGAGCGAGATGGGAGGGAACGTTGTATTCCAAAGCTCCAAATCCAAGTTCTCAGGCGATGTAATTACTTAGGGAATGAAAGGGTATTTGACTGAGATGTGGGGAGAGTGTTTTGTGAGAAAAATTCCCATAGAAATTAACGTGCTGCCGAGCGAGATGGGAGGGGGCGTTGTAATTCCAAAGCTCCCAATCCAAGTTCTCAGGCGATGTAATTTCTAAGGGAATGAAAAGGTGTTTGACTGAGATGTGGGGAGAGTGTTTTGTGTGCAGTATTCCCATAGAAATTAACGTGCTGCCGAGCGAGATGGGAGGGAGCGTTGTATTCCAAAGCTCCCAATCCAAGTTCTCAGGCAATGTAATTTCTAAGGGAATGAAAAGTTATTTGACTGAGATGTGGGGAGAGTATTTTGTGTGAAGTATTCCCATAGAAATTAACGTGCTGCCGAGCGAGATGGGAGGGAGCGTTGTAATTTCAAAGCTCCCAATCCAAGTTCTCAGGCGATGTAATTTATAAGGGAATAAAAAGGTGTTTGACTGAGATGTGGGGAGAGTGTTTTGTGTGAAGTATTCCCATAGAAATTAACGTGCTGCCGAGCGATATGGGAGGGAGCGTTGTAATTCCAAAGCTCCCAATCCAAGTTCTCAGGCGATGTAATTTCTAAGGGAATGAAAGGGTATTTGACTGAGATGTGGGGAGAGTGTTTTGTGAGATATATTCCCATAGAAATTACGTGCTGCCGAGCGAGATGGGAGGGGGCGTTGTAATTACAAAGCTCACAATCCAAGTTCTCAGTCGATGTAATTTCTAAGGGAATGAAAAGGTGTTTGACTGAGATGTGGGGAGAGCGTTTTGTGTGAAGTATTCCCATAGAAATTAACGTGCTGCCGAGCGAGATGGGAGGGAGCGTTGTATTCCAAAGCTCCCAATCCAAGTTCTCAGGCGATGTAATTTCTAAGGGAATGAAAAGGTATTTGACTGAGATGTGGGGAGAGTATTTTGTGTGATGTATTAACATAGAAATTAACGTGCTGCCGAGCGAGATGGGAGGGAGCGTTGTAATTTCAAAGCTCCCAATCCAAGTTCTCAGGCGATGTAATTTCTAAGGGAATGAAAAGGTGTTTGACTGAGATGTGGGGAGAGTGTTTTGTGTGAAGACTTCCCATAGAAATTAACGTGCTGCCGAGCGAGATGGGAGGGAGCGTTGTATTCCAAAGCTCCCAATCCAAATTCTCAGGCGATGTAATTTCTAAGGGAATGAGAAGGTGTTTGACTGAGATGTGGGGAGAGTATTTTGTGTAAAGTATTCCCATAGAAATTAACGTGCTGCCGATCGAGGTGGGAGGGAGCGTTGTTATTCCAAAGCTCCCAATCCAAGTTCTCAGGCGATGTAATTTCTAAGGGAATGAAAAGGTATATGACTGAGATGTGGGGAGAGTGTTTTGTTCGACGTATTCCCATAGAAATTAACGTGCTGCCGAGCGAGATGGGAGGGAGCGTTGTATTCCAAAGCTCCCAATCCAAGTTCTCATTCGATGTAATTTCTAAGGGAATGAAAAGGTATTTGACTGAGATGTGGGGAGAGTATTTTGTGTGAAGTATTAACATAGAAATTAACGTGCTGCCGAGCGAGATGGGAGGGAACGTTGTATTCCAAAGCTCCCAATCCAAGTTCTCAGGCGATGTAATTTCTTAGGGAATGAAAGGGTATTTGACTGAGATGTGGGGAGAGTGTTTTGTAAAAAAATTCCCATAGAAATTAACGTGCTGGAGAGCGAGATGGGAGGGGGCGTTGTAATTTCAAAGCTCCTAATCCAAGTTCTCAGGCGATGTAATTTCTAAGGGAATAAAAAGGTGTTTGACTGAGAGATGTGGGGAGAGTGTTTTGTGAGAAATATTCCCATAGAAATTAACGTGCTGCCGAGCGAGATGGGAGGGGGCGTTGTAATTCCAAAGCTTTCAATCCAAGTTCTCAGGCGATGTAATTTCTAAGGGAATGAAAAGGTGTTTGACTGAGATGTGGGGAGAGTGTTTTGTGTGCAGTATTCCCATAGAAATTAACGTGCTTCCGAGCGAGATGGGAGGGAGCGTTGTATTCCAAAGCTCCCAATCCAAGTTCTCAGGCAATGTAATTTCTAAGGGAATGAAAAGGTATTTGACTGAGATGTGGGGAGAGTATTTTGTGTGAAGTATTAACATAGAAATTAACGTGCTGCCGAGCGAGATGGGAGGGAGCGTTGTAATTTCAAAGCTCCCAATCCAAGTTCTTAGGCGATATAATTTCTAAGGGAATGAAAAGGTATTTGACTTAGATGTGGGGAGAGTGTTTTGTGCTAAGTATTCCCATAGAAATTAACGTGCTGCCGAGCGAGATGGGAGGGAACGTTGTATTCCAAAGCTCCCAATCCAAGTTCTCAGGCGATGTAATTTCTTAGGGAATGAAAGGGTATTTGACTGAGATGTGGGGAGAGTGTTTTGTAAAAAAATTCCCATAGAAATTAACGTGCTGGAGAGCGAGATGGGAGGGGGCGTTGTAATTTCAAAGCTCCCAATCCAAGTTCTCAGGCGATGTAATTTCTAAGGGAATAAAAAGGTGTTTGACTGAGATGTGGGGAGAGTGTTTTGTGAGAAATATTCCCATAGAAATTAACGTGCTGCCGAGCGAGATGGGAGGGGGCGTTGTAATTCCAAAGCTCCCAATCCAAGTTCTCAGGCGATGTAATTTCTAAGGGAATGAAAAGGTGTTTGACTGAGATGTGGGTAGAGTGTTTTGTGTGCAGTATTCCCATAGAAATTAACGTGCTTCCGAGCGAGATGGGAGGGAGCGTTGTATTCCAAAGCTCCCAATCCAAGTTCTCAGGCAATGTAATTTCTAAGGGAATGAAAAGGTATTTGACTGAGATGTGGGGAGAGTATTTTGTGTGAAGTATTCCCATAGAAATTAACGTGCTGCCGAGCGAGATGGGAGGGAGCGTTGTAATTTCAAAGCTCCCAATCCAAGTTCTCAGGCGATGTAATTTATAAGGGAATGAGAAGGTGTTTGACTGAGATGTGGGGAGAGTATTTTGTGTAAAGTATTCCCATAGAAATTAACGTGCTGCCGATCGAGATGGGAGGGAGCGTTGTTATTCCAAAGCTCCCAATCCAAGTTCTCAGGCGATGTAATTTCTAAGGGAATGAAAAGGTATATGACTGAGATGTGGGGAGAGTGTTTTGTTCGACGTATTCCCATAGAAATTAACGTGCTGCCGAGCGAGATGGGAGGGAGCGTTGTATTCCAAAGCTCCCAATCCAAGTTCTCAGGCGATGTAATTTCTAAGGGAATGAAAAGGTGTTTGACTGAGATGTGGGGAGAGTGTTTTGTGTGAAGTCTTCATATAGAAATTAACGTGCTGCCGAGCGAGATGGGAGGGAGCGTTGTAATTTCAAAGCTCCCAATCCAAGTTCTCAGGCGATATAATTTCTACGGGAATGAAAAGGTATTTGACTTAGATGTGGGGAGAGTGTTTTGTGCTAAGTATTCCCATAGAAATTAACGTGCTGCCGAGCGAGATGGGAGGGAACGTTGTATTCCAAAGCTCCCAATCCAAGTTCTCAGGCGATGTAATTACTTAGGGAATGAAAGGGTATTTGACTGAGATGTGGGGAGAGTGTTTTGTGAGAAAAATTCCCATAGAAATTAACGTGCTGCCGAGCGAGATGGGAGGGGGCGTTGTAATTCCAAAGCTCCCAATCCAAGTTCTCAGGCGATGTAATTTCTAAGGGAATAAAAAGGTGTTTGACTGAGATGTGGGGAGAGTGTTTTGTGAGAAATATTCCCATAGAAATTAACGTGCTGCCGAGCGAGATGGGAGGGAGCGTTGTAATTCCAAAGCTCCCAATCCAAGTTCTCAGGCGATGTAATTTCTAAGGGAATGAAAAGGTGTTTGACTGAGATGTGGGGAGAGTGTTTTGTGTGCAGTATTCCGATAGAAATTAACGTGCTGCCGAGCGAGATGGGAGGGAGCGTTGTAATTTCAAAGCTCCCAATCCAAGTTCTCAGGCGATGTAATTTCTAAGGGAATGAAAGGTGTTTGACTGAGATGTGGGGAGAGTGTTTTGTGTGAAGTATTCCCATAGAAATTAACGTGCTGCCGAGCGAGATGGGAGGGAGCGTTATAATTTCAAAGCTCCCAATCCAAGTTCTCAGGCGATGTAATTTCTTAGGGAATGAAAGGGTATTTGACTGAGATGTGGGGAGAGTGTTTTGTAAAAAAATTCCCATAGAAATTAACGTGCTGGAGAGCGAGATGGGAGGGGGCGTTGTAATTTCAAAGCTCCTAATCCAAGTTCTCAGGCGATGTAATTTCTAAGGGAATAAAAAGGTGTTTGACTGAGATGTGGGGAGAGTGTTTTGTGAGAAATATTCCCATAGAAATTAACGTGCTGCCGAGCGAGATGGGAGGGGGCGTTGTAATTCCAAAGCTTTCAATCCAAGTTCTCAGGCGATGTAATTTCTAAGGGAATGAAAAGGTGTTTGACTGAGATGTGGGGAGAGTGTTTTGTGTGCAGTATTCCCATAGAAATTAACGTGCTTCCGAGCGAGATGGGAGGGAGCGTTGTATTCCAAAGCTCCCAATCCAAGTTCTCAGGCAATGTAATTTCTAAGGGAATGAAAAGGTATTTGACTGAGATGTGGGGAGAGTATTTTGTGTGAAGTATTAACATAGAAATTAACGTGCTGCCGAGCGAGATGGGAGGGAGCGTTGTAATTTCAAAGCTCCCAATCCAAGTTCTTAGGCGATATAATTTCTAAGGGAATGAAAAGGTATTTGACTTAGATGTGGGGAGAGTGTTTTGTGCTAAGTATTCCCATAGAAATTAACGTGCTGCCGAGCGAGATGGGAGGGAACGTTGTATTCCAAAGCTCCCAATCCAAGTTCTCAGGCGATGTAATTTCTTAGGGAATGAAAGGGTATTTGACTGAGATGTGGGGAGAGTGTTTTGTAAAAAAATTCCCATAGAAATTAACGTGCTGGAGAGCGAGATGGGAGGGGGCGTTGTAATTTCAAAGCTCCCAATCCAAGTTCTCAGGCGATGTAATTTCTAAGGGAATAAAAAGGTGTTTGACTGAGATGTGGGGAGAGTGTTTTGTGAGAAATATTCCCATAGAAATTAACGTGCTGCCGAGCGAGATGGGAGGGGGCGTTGTAATTCCAAAGCTCCCAATCCAAGTTCTCAGGCGATGTAATTTCTAAGGGAATGAAAAGGTGTTTGACTGAGATGTGGGGAGAGTGTTTTGTGTGCAGTATTCCCATAGAAATTAACGTGCTTCCGAGCGAGATGGGAGGGAGCGTTGTATTCCAAAGCTCCCAATCCAAGTTCTCAGGCAATGTAATTTCTAAGGGAATGAAAAGGTATTTGACTGAGATGTGGGGAGAGTATTTTGTGTGAAGTATTCCCATAGAAATTAACGTGCTGCCGAGCGAGATGGGAGGGAGCGTTGTAATTTCAAAGCTCCCAATCCAAGTTCTCAGGCGATGTAATTTATAAGGGAATAAAAAGGTGTTTGACTGAGATGTGGGGAAAGTGTTTTGTGTGAAGTATTCCCATAGAAATTAACGTGCTGCCGAGCGATATGGGAGGGAGCGTTGTAATTCCAAAGCTCCCAATCCAAGTTCTCAGGCGATGTAATTTCTAAGGGAATGAAAGGGTATTTGACTGAGATGTGGGGAGAGTGTTTTGTGAGATATATTCCCATAGAAATTAACGTGCTGCCGAGCGAGATGGGAGGGGGCGTTGTAATTAAAAAACTCACAATCCAAGTTCTCAGGCGATGTAATTTCTAAGGGAATGAGAAGGTGTTTGACTGAGATGTGGGGAGAGTATTTTGTGTAAAGTATTCCCATAGAAATTAACGTGCTGCCGATCGAGATGGGAGGGAGCGTTGTTATTCCAAAGCTCCCAATCCAAGTTCTCAGGCGATGTAATTTCTAAGGGAATGAAAAGGTATATGACTGAGATGTGGGGAGAGTGTTTTGTTCGACGTATTCCCATAGAAATTAACGTGCTGCCGAGCGAGATGGGAGGGAGCGTTGTATTCCAAAGCTCCCAATCCAAGTTCTCAGGCGATGTAATTTCTAAGGGAATGAAAAGGTGTTTGACTGAGATGTGGGGAGAGTGTTTTGTGTGAAGTCTTCATATAGAAATTAACGTGCTGCCGAGCGAGATGGGAGGGAGCGTTGTAATTTCAAAGCTCCCAATCCAAGTTCTCAGGCGATATAATTTCTACGGGAATGAAAAGGTATTTGACTTAGATGTGGGGAGAGTGTTTTGTGCTAAGTATTCCCATAGAAATTAACGTGCTGCCGAGCGAGATGGGAGGGAACGTTGTATTCCAAAGCTCCCAATCCAAGTTCTCAGGCGATGTAATTACTTAGGGAATGAAAGGGTATTTGACTGAGATGTGGGGAGAGTGTTTTGTGAGAAAAATTCCCATAGAAATTAACGTGCTGCCGAGCGAGATGGGAGGGGGCGTTGTAATTCCAAAGCTCCCAATCCAAGTTCTCAGGCGATGTAATTTCTAAGGGAATAAAAAGGTGTTTGACTGAGATGTGGGGAGAGTGTTTTGTGAGAAATATTCCCATAGAAATTAACGTGCTGCCGAGCGAGATGGGAGGGAGCGTTGTAATTCCAAAGCTCCCAATCCAAGTTCTCAGGCGATGTAATTTCTAAGGGAATGAAAAGGTGTTTGACTGAGATGTGGGGAGAGTGTTTTGTGTGCAGTATTCCGATAGAAATTAACGTGCTGCCGAGCGAGATGGGAGGGAGCGTTGTAATTTCAAAGCTCCCAATCCAAGTTCTCAGGCGATGTAATTTCTAAGGGAATGAAAGGTGTTTGACTGAGATGTGGGGAGAGTGTTTTGTGTGAAGTATTCCCATAGAAATTAACGTGCTGCCGAGCGAGATGGGAGGGAGCGTTATAATTTCAAAGCTCCCAATCCAAGTTCTCAGGCGATGTAATTTCTAAGGGAATGAAAGGTGTTTGACTGAGATGTGGGGAGAGTGTTTTGTGAGAAATATTCCCATAGAAATTAACGTGCTGCCGAGCGAGATGGGAGGGGGCGTTGTAATTCCAAAGCTTTCAATCCAAGTTCTCAGGCGATGTAATTTCTAAGGGAATGAAAAGGTGTTTGACTGAGATGTGGGGAGAGTGTTTTGTGTGCAGTATTCCCATAGAAATTAACGTGCTTCCGAGCGAGATGGGAGGGAGCGTTGTATTCCAAAGCTCCCAATCCAAGTTCTCAGGCAATGTAATTTCTAAGGGAATGAAAAGGTATTTGACTGAGATGTGGGGAGAGTATTTTGTGTGAAGTATTAACATAGAAATTAACGTGCTGCCGAGCGAGATGGGAGGGAGCGTTGTAATTTCAAAGCTCCCAATCCAAGTTCTTAGGCGATATAATTTCTAAGGGAATGAAAAGGTATTTGACTTAGATGTGGGGAGAGTGTTTTGTGCTAAGTATTCCCATAGAAATTAACGTGCTGCCGAGCGAGATGGGAGGGAACGTTGTATTCCAAAGCTCCCAATCCAAGTTCTCAGGCGATGTAATTTCTTAGGGAATGAAAGGGTATTTGACTGAGATGTGGGGAGAGTGTTTTGTAAAAAAATTCCCATAGAAATTAACGTGCTGGAGAGCGAGATGGGAGGGGGCGTTGTAATTTCAAAGCTCCCAATCCAAGTTCTCAGGCGATGTAATTTCTAAGGGAATAAAAAGGTGTTTGACTGAGATGTGGGGAGAGTGTTTTGTGAGAAATATTCCCATAGAAATTAACGTGCTGCCGAGCGAGATGGGAGGGGGCGTTGTAATTCCAAAGCTCCCAATCCAAGTTCTCAGGCGATGTAATTTCTAAGGGAATGAAAAGGTGTTTGACTGAGATGTGGGTAGAGTGTTTTGTGTGCAGTATTCCCATAGAAATTAACGTGCTTCCGAGCGAGATGGGAGGGAGCGTTGTATTCCAAAGCTCCCAATCCAAGTTCTCAGGCAATGTAATTTCTAAGGGAATGAAAAGGTATTTGACTGAGATGTGGGGAGAGTATTTTGTGTGAAGTATTCCCATAGAAATTAACGTGCTGCCGAGCGAGATGGGAGGGAGCGTTGTAATTTCAAAGCTCCCAATCCAAGTTCTCAGGCGATGTAATTTATAAGGGAATGAGAAGGTGTTTGACTGAGATGTGGGGAGAGTATTTTGTGTAAAGTATTCCCATAGAAATTAACGTGCTGCCGATCGAGATGGGAGGGAGCGTTGTTATTCCAAAGCTCCCAATCCAAGTTCTCAGGCGATGTAATTTCTAAGGGAATGAAAAGGTATATGACTGAGATGTGGGGAGAGTGTTTTGTTCGACGTATTCCCATAGAAATTAACGTGCTGCCGAGCGAGATGGGAGGGAGCGTTGTATTCCAAAGCTCCCAATCCAAGTTCTCAGGCGATGTAATTTCTAAGGGAATGAAAAGGTGTTTGACTGAGATGTGGGGAGAGTGTTTTGTGTGAAGTCTTCATATAGAAATTAACGTGCTGCCGAGCGAGATGGGAGGGAGCGTTGTAATTTCAAAGCTCCCAATCCAAGTTCTCAGGCGATATAATTTCTACGGGAATGAAAAGGTATTTGACTTAGATGTGGGGAGAGTGTTTTGTGCTAAGTATTCCCATAGAAATTAACGTGCTGCCGAGCGAGATGGGAGGGAACGTTGTATTCCAAAGCTCCCAATCCAAGTTCTCAGGCGATGTAATTACTTAGGGAATGAAAGGGTATTTGACTGAGATGTGGGGAGAGTGTTTTGTGAGAAAAATTCCCATAGAAATTAACGTGCTGCCGAGCGAGATGGGAGGGGGCGTTGTAATTCCAAAGCTCCCAATCCAAGTTCTCAGGCGATGTAATTTCTAAGGGAATAAAAAGGTGTTTGACTGAGATGTGGGGAGAGTGTTTTGTGAGAAATATTCCCATAGAAATTAACGTGCTGCCGAGCGAGATGGGAGGGAGCGTTGTAATTCCAAAGCTCCCAATCCAAGTTCTCAGGCGATGTAATTTCTAAGGGAATGAAAAGGTGTTTGACTGAGATGTGGGGAGAGTGTTTTGTGTGCAGTATTCCGATAGAAATTAACGTGCTGCCGAGCGAGATGGGAGGGAGCGTTGTAATTTCAAAGCTCCCAATCCAAGTTCTCAGGCGATGTAATTTCTAAGGGAATGAAAGGTGTTTGACTGAGATGTGGGGAGAGTGTTTTGTGTGAAGTATTCCCATAGAAATTAACGTGCTGCCGAGCGAGATGGGAGGGAGCGTTATAATTTCAAAGCTCCCAATCCAAGTTCTCAGGCGATGTAATTTCTTAGGGAATGAAAGGGTATTTGACTGAGATGTGGGGAGAGTGTTTTGTAAAAAAATTCCCATAGAAATTAACGTGCTGGAGAGCGAGATGGGAGGGGGCGTTGTAATTTCAAAGCTCCTAATCCAAGTTCTCAGGCGATGTAATTTCTAAGGGAATAAAAAGGTGTTTGACTGAGATGTGGGGAGAGTGTTTTGTGAGAAATATTCCCATAGAAATTAACGTGCTGCCGAGCGAGATGGGAGGGGGCGTTGTAATTCCAAAGCTTTCAATCCAAGTTCTCAGGCGATGTAATTTCTAAGGGAATGAAAAGGTGTTTGACTGAGATGTGGGGAGAGTGTTTTGTGTGCAGTATTCCCATAGAAATTAACGTGCTTCCGAGCGAGATGGGAGGGAGCGTTGTATTCCAAAGCTCCCAATCCAAGTTCTCAGGCAATGTAATTTCTAAGGGAATGAAAAGGTATTTGACTGAGATGTGGGGAGAGTATTTTGTGTGAAGTATTAACATAGAAATTAACGTGCTGCCGAGCGAGATGGGAGGGAGCGTTGTAATTTCAAAGCTCCCAATCCAAGTTCTTAGGCGATATAATTTCTAAGGGAATGAAAAGGTATTTGACTTAGATGTGGGGAGAGTGTTTTGTGCTAAGTATTCCCATAGAAATTAACGTGCTGCCGAGCGAGATGGGAGGGAACGTTGTATTCCAAAGCTCCCAATCCAAGTTCTCAGGCGATGTAATTTCTTAGGGAATGAAAGGGTATTTGACTGAGATGTGGGGAGAGTGTTTTGTAAAAAAATTCCCATAGAAATTAACGTGCTGGAGAGCGAGATGGGAGGGGGCGTTGTAATTTCAAAGCTCCCAATCCAAGTTCTCAGGCGATGTAATTTCTAAGGGAATAAAAAGGTGTTTGACTGAGATGTGGGGAGAGTGTTTTGTGAGAAATATTCCCATAGAAATTAACGTGCTGCCGAGCGAGATGGGAGGGGGCGTTGTAATTCCAAAGCTCCCAATCCAAGTTCTCAGGCGATGTAATTTCTAAGGGAATGAAAAGGTGTTTGACTGAGATGTGGGGAGAGTGTTTTGTGTGCAGTATTCCCATAGAAATTAACGTGCTTCCGAGCGAGATGGGAGGGAGCGTTGTATTCCAAAGCTCCCAATCCAAGTTCTCAGGCAATGTAATTTCTAAGGGAATGAAAAGGTATTTGACTGAGATGTGGGGAGAGTATTTTGTGTGAAGTATTCCCATAGAAATTAACGTGCTGCCGAGCGAGATGGGAGGGAGCGTTGTAATTTCAAAGCTCCCAATCCAAGTTCTCAGGCGATGTAATTTATAAGGGAATAAAAAGGTGTTTGACTGAGATGTGGGGAAAGTGTTTTGTGTGAAGTATTCCCATAGAAATTAACGTGCTGCCGAGCGATATGGGAGGGAGCGTTGTAATTCCAAAGCTCCCAATCCAAGTTCTCAGGCGATGTAATTTCTAAGGGAATGAAAGGGTATTTGACTGAGATGTGGGGAGAGTGTTTTGTGAGATATATTCCCATAGAAATTAACGTGCTGCCGAGCGAGATGGGAGGGGGCGTTGTAATTAAAAAACTCACAATCCAAGTTCTCAGGCGATGTAATTTCTAAGGGAATGAGAAGGTGTTTGACTGAGATGTGGGGAGAGTATTTTGTGTAAAGTATTCCCATAGAAATTAACGTGCTGCCGATCGAGATGGGAGGGAGCGTTGTTATTCCAAAGCTCCCAATCCAAGTTCTCAGGCGATGTAATTTCTAAGGGAATGAAAAGGTATATGACTGAGATGTGGGGAGAGTGTTTTGTTCGACGTATTCCCATAGAAATTAACGTGCTGCCGAGCGAGATGGGAGGGAGCGTTGTATTCCAAAGCTCCCAATCCAAGTTCTCAGGCGATGTAATTTCTAAGGGAATGAAAAGGTGTTTGACTGAGATGTGGGGAGAGTGTTTTGTGTGAAGTCTTCATATAGAAATTAACGTGCTGCCGAGCGAGATGGGAGGGAGCGTTGTAATTTCAAAGCTCCCAATCCAAGTTCTCAGGCGATATAATTTCTACGGGAATGAAAAGGTATTTGACTTAGATGTGGGGAGAGTGTTTTGTGCTAAGTATTCCCATAGAAATTAACGTGCTGCCGAGCGAGATGGGAGGGAACGTTGTATTCCAAAGCTCCCAATCCAAGTTCTCAGGCGATGTAATTACTTAGGGAATGAAAGGGTATTTGACTGAGATGTGGGGAGAGTGTTTTGTGAGAAAAATTCCCATAGAAATTAACGTGCTGCCGAGCGAGATGGGAGGGGGCGTTGTAATTCCAAAGCTCCCAATCCAAGTTCTCAGGCGATGTAATTTCTAAGGGAATAAAAAGGTGTTTGACTGAGATGTGGGGAGAGTGTTTTGTGAGAAATATTCCCATAGAAATTAACGTGCTGCCGAGCGAGATGGGAGGGAGCGTTGTAATTCCAAAGCTCCCAATCCAAGTTCTCAGGCGATGTAATTTCTAAGGGAATGAAAAGGTGTTTGACTGAGATGTGGGGAGAGTGTTTTGTGTGCAGTATTCCGATAGAAATTAACGTGCTGCCGAGCGAGATGGGAGGGAGCGTTGTAATTTCAAAGCTCCCAATCCAAGTTCTCAGGCGATGTAATTTCTAAGGGAATGAAAGGTGTTTGACTGAGATGTGGGGAGAGTGTTTTGTGTGAAGTATTCCCATAGAAATTAACGTGCTGCCGAGCGAGATGGGAGGGAGCGTTATAATTTCAAAGCTCCCAATCCAAGTTCTCAGGCGATGTAATTTCTAAGGGAATGAAAGGTGTTTGACTGAGATGTGGGGAGAGTGTTTTGTGTGAAGTATTCCCATAGAAATTAACGTGCTGCCGAGCGATATGGGAGGGAGCGTTGTATTCCAAAGCTCCCAATCCAAGTTCTCAGGCGATGTAATTTCTAAGGGAATGAAAAGGTGTTTGACTGAGATGTGGGGAGAGTTTTTTGTGTGAAGTATTCCCACAGAAATTAACGTGCTGCCGAGCGAGATGGGAGGGAGCGTTGTAATTTCAAAGCTCACAATCCAAGTTCTCAGGCGATATAATTTCTAAGGGAATGAAAAGGTATTTGACTGAGATGTGGGGAGAGTATTTTGTGTGAAGTATTCCCATAGAAATTAACGTGCTGCCGAGCGAGATGGGAGGGAGCGTTGAAATTTCAAAGCTCCCAATCCAAGTTCTCAGGCGATGTAATTTCTAAGGGAATGAAAAGGTGTTTGACTGAGATGTGGGGAGAGTGTTTTGTGTGAAGTCTTCATATAGAAATTACCGTGCTGCCGAGCGAGATGGGAGGGAGCGTTGTAATTTAAAAGCTCCCAATCCAAGTTCTCAGGCGATATAATTTCTACGGGAATGAAAAGGTATTTGACTTAGATGTGGGGAGAGTGTTTTGTGCTAAGTATTCCCATAGAAATTAACGTGCTGCCGAGCGAGATGGGAGGGAACGTTGTATTCCAAAGCTCCAAATCCAAGTTCTCAGGCGATGTAATTACTTAGGGAATGAAAGGGTATTTGACTGAGATGTGGGGAGAGTGTTTTGTGAGAAAAATTCCCATAGAAATTAACGTGCTGCCGAGCGAGATGGGAGGGGGCGTTGTAATTCCAAAGCTCCCAATCCAAGTTCTCAGGCGATGTAATTTCTAAGGGAATGAAAAGGTGTTTGACTGAGATGTGGGGAGAGTGTTTTGTGTGCAGTATTCCCATAGAAATTAACGTGCTGCCGAGCGAGATGGGAGGGAGCGTTGTATTCCAAAGCTCCCAATCCAAGTTCTCAGGCAATGTAATTTCTAAGGGAATGAAAAGTTATTTGACTGAGATGTGGGGAGAGTATTTTGTGTGAAGTATTCCCATAGAAATTAACGTGCTGCCGAGCGAGATGGGAGGGAGCGTTGTAATTTCAAAGCTCCCAATCCAAGTTCTCAGGCGATGTAATTTCTAAGGGAATGAAAAGGTGTTTGACTGAGATGTGGGGAGAGTGTTTTGTGTGAAGTATTCCCATAGAAATTAACGTGCTGCCGAGCGATATGGGAGGGAGCGTTGTAATTCCAAAGCTCCCAATCCAAGTTCTCAGGCGATGTAATTTCTAAGGGAATGAAAGGGTATTTGACTGAGATGTGGGGAGAGTGTTTTGTGAGATATATTCCCATAGAAATTACGTGCTGCCGAGCGAGATGGGAGGGGGCGTTGTAATTACAAAGCTCACAATCCAAGTTCTCAGTCGATGTAATTTCTAAGGGAATGAAAAGGTGTTTGACTGAGATGTGGGGAGAGCGTTTTGTGTGAAGTATTCCCATAGAAATTAACGTGCTGCCGAGCGAGATGGGAGGGAGCGTTGTATTCCAAAGCTCCCAATCCAAGTTCTCAGGCGATGTAATTTCTAAGGGAATGAAAAGGTATTTGACTGAGATGTGGGGAGAGTATTTTGTGTGATGTATTAACATAGAAATTAACGTGCTGCCGAGCGAGATGGGAGGGAGCGTTGTAATTTCAAAGCTCCCAATCCAAGTTCTCAGGCGATGTAATTTCTAAGGGAATGAAAAGGTGTTTGACTGAGATGTGGGGAGAGTGTTTTGTGTGAAGACTTCCCATAGAAATTAACGTGCTGCCGAGCGAGATGGGAGGGAGCGTTGTATTCCAAAGCTCCCAATCCAAATTCTCAGGCGATGTAATTTCTAAGGGAATGAGAAGGTGTTTGACTGAGATGTGGGGAGAGTATTTTGTGTAAAGTATTCCCATAGAAATTAACGTGCTGCCGATCGAGGTGGGAGGGAGCGTTGTTATTCCAAAGCTCCCAATCCAAGTTCTCAGGCGATGTAATTTCTAAGGGAATGAAAAGGTATATGACTGAGATGTGGGGAGAGTGTTTTGTTCGACGTATTCCCATAGAAATTAACGTGCTGCCGAGCGAGATGGGAGGGAGCGTTGTATTCCAAAGCTCCCAATCCAAGTTCTCAGGCGATGTAATTTCTAAGGGAATGAAAAGGTATTTGACTGAGATGTGGGGAGAGTATTTTGTGTGAAGTATTAACATAGAAATTAACGTGCTGCCGAGCGAGATGGGAGGGAACGTTGTATTCCAAAGCTCCCAATCCAAGTTCTCAGGCGATGTAATTTCTTAGGGAATGAAAGGGTATTTGACTGAGATGTGGGGAGAGTGTTTTGTAAAAAAATTCCCATAGAAATTAACGTGCTGGAGAGCGAGATGGGAGGGGGCGTTGTAATTTCAAAGCTCCTAATCCAAGTTCTCAGGCGATGTAATTTCTAAGGGAATAAAAAGGTGTTTGACTGAGAGATGTGGGGAGAGTGTTTTGTGAGAAATATTCCCATAGAAATTAACGTGCTGCCGAGCGAGATGGGAGGGGGCGTTGTAATTCCAAAGCTTTCAATCCAAGTTCTCAGGCGATGTAATTTCTAAGGGAATGAAAAGGTGTTTGACTGAGATGTGGGGAGAGTGTTTTGTGTGCAGTATTCCCATAGAAATTAACGTGCTTCCGAGCGAGATGGGAGGGAGCGTTGTATTCCAAAGCTCCCAATCCAAGTTCTCAGGCAATGTAATTTCTAAGGGAATGAAAAGGTATTTGACTGAGATGTGGGGAGAGTATTTTGTGTGAAGTATTAACATAGAAATTAACGTGCTGCCGAGCGAGATGGGAGGGAGCGTTGTAATTTCAAAGCTCCCAATCCAAGTTCTTAGGCGATATAATTTCTAAGGGAATGAAAAGGTATTTGACTTAGATGTGGGGAGAGTGTTTTGTGCTAAGTATTCCCATAGAAATTAACGTGCTGCCGAGCGAGATGGGAGGGAACGTTGTATTCCAAAGCTCCCAATCCAAGTTCTCAGGCGATGTAATTTCTTAGGGAATGAAAGGGTATTTGACTGAGATGTGGGGAGAGTGTTTTGTAAAAAAATTCCCATAGAAATTAACGTGCTGGAGAGCGAGATGGGAGGGGGCGTTGTAATTTCAAAGCTCCCAATCCAAGTTCTCAGGCGATGTAATTTCTAAGGGAATAAAAAGGTGTTTGACTGAGATGTGGGGAGAGTGTTTTGTGAGAAATATTCCCATAGAAATTAACGTGCTGCCGAGCGAGATGGGAGGGGGCGTTGTAATTCCAAAGCTCCCAATCCAAGTTCTCAGGCGATGTAATTTCTAAGGGAATGAAAAGGTGTTTGACTGAGATGTGGGGAGAGTGTTTTGTGTGCAGTATTCCCATAGAAATTAACGTGCTGCCGAGCGAGATGGGAGGGAGCGTTGTAATTTCAAAGCTCCCAATCCAAGTTCTCAGGCGATGTAATTTATAAGGGAATAAAAAGGTGTTTGACTGAGATGTGGGGAAAGTGTTTTGTGTGAAGTATTCCCATAGAAATTAACGTGCTGCCGAGCGATATGGGAGGGAGCGTTGTAATTCCAAAGCTCCCAATCCAAGTTCTCAGGCGATGTAATTTCTAAGGGAATGAAAGGGTATTTGACTGAGATGTGGGGAGAGTGTTTTGTGAGATATATTCCCATAGAAATTAACGTGCTGCCGAGCGAGATGGGAGGGGGCGTTGTAATTAAAAAGCTCACAATCCAAGTTCTCAGGCGATGTAATTTCTAAGGGAATGAGAAGGTGTTTGACTGAGATGTGGGGAGAGTATTTTGTGTAAAGTATTCCCATAGAAATTAACGTGCTGCCGATCGAGATGGGAGGGAGCGTTGTTATTCCAAAGCTCCCAATCCAAGTTCTCAGGCGATGTAATTTCTAAGGGAATGAAAAGGTATATGACTGAGATGTGGGGAGAGTGTTTTGTTCGACGTATTCCCATAGAAATTAACGTGCTGCCGAGCGAGATGGGAGGGAGCGTTGTATTCCAAAGCTCCCAATCCAAGTTCTCAGGCGATGTAATTTCTAAGGGAATGAAAAGGTGTTTGACTGAGATGTGGGGAGAGTGTTTTGTGTGAAGTCTTCATATAGAAATTAACGTGCTGCCGAGCGAGATGGGAGGGAGCGTTGTAATTTCAAAGCTCCCAATCCAAGTTCTCAGGCGATATAATTTCTACGGGAATGAAAAGGTATTTGACTTAGATGTGGGGAGAGTGTTTTGTGCTAAGTATTCCCATAGAAATTAACGTGCTGCCGAGCGAGATGGGAGGGAACGTTGTATTCCAAAGCTCCCAATCCAAGTTCTCAGGCGATGTAATTACTTAGGGAATGAAAGGGTATTTGACTGAGATGTGGGGAGAGTGTTTTGTGAGAAAAATTCCCATAGAAATTAACGTGCTGCCGAGCGAGATGGGAGGGGGCGTTGTAATTCCAAAGCTCCCAATCCAAGTTCTCAGGCGATGTAATTTCTAAGGGAATAAAAAGGTGTTTGACTGAGATGTGGGGAGAGTGTTTTGTGAGAAATATTCCCATAGAAATTAACGTGCTGCCGAGCGAGATGGGAGGGAGCGTTGTAATTCCAAAGCTCCCAATCCAAGTTCTCAGGCGATGTAATTTCTAAGGGAATGAAAAGGTGTTTGACTGAGATGTGGGGAGAGTGTTTTGTGTGCAGTATTCCGATAGAAATTAACGTGCTGCCTAGCGAGATGGGAGGGAGCGTTGTAATTTCAAAGCTCCCAATCCAAGTTCTCAGGCGATGTAATTTATAAGGGAATAAAAAGGTGTTTGACTGAGATGTGGGGAGAGTGTTTTGTGTGAAGTATTCCCATAGAAATTAACGTGCTGCCGAGCGATATGGGAGGGAGCGTTGTAATTCCAAAGCTCCCAATCCAAGTTCTCAGGCGATGTAATTTCTAAGGGAATGAAAGGGTATTTGACTGAGATGTGGGGAGAGTGTTTTGTGAGATATATTCCCATAGAAATTAACGCGTGCTGCCGAGCGAGATGGGAGGGGGCGTTGTAATTACAAAGCTCACAATCAAAGTTCTCAGGCGATGTAATTTCTAAGGGAATGAAAAGGTGTTTGACTGAGATGTGGGGAGAGCGTTTTGTGTGAAGTATTCCCATAGAAATTAACGTGCTGCCGAGCGAGATGGGAGGGAGCGTTGTATTCCAAAGCTCCCAATCCAAGTTCTCAGGCGATGTAATTTCTAAGGGAACGAAAAGGTATTTGACTGAGATGTGGGGAGAGTATTTTGTGTGATGTATTAACATAGAAATTAACGTGCTGCTGAGCGAGATGGGAGGGAGCGTTGTAATTTCAAAGCTCCCAATCCAAGTTCTCAGGCGATGTAATTTCTAAGGGAATGAAAAGGTGTTTGACTGAGATGTGGGGAGAGTATTTTGTGTGAAGACTTCCCATAGAAATTAACGTGCTGCCGAGCGAGATGGGAGGGAGCGTTGTATTCCAAAGCTCCCAATCCAAATTCTCAGGCGATGTAATTTCTAAGGGAATGAGAAGGTGTTTGACTGAGATGTGGGGAGAGTATTTTGTGTAAAGTATTCCCATAGAAATTAACGTGCTGCCGATCGAGATGGGAGGGAGCGTTATTATTCCAAAGCTCCCAATCCAAGTTCTCAGGCGATGTAATTTCTAAGGGAATGAAAAGGTATATGACTGAGATGTGGGGAGAGTGTTTTGTTCGACGTATTCCCATAGAAATTAACGTGCTGCCGAGCGAGATGGGAGGGAGCGTTGTATTCCAAAGCTCCCAATCCAAGTTCTCAGGCGATGTAATTTCTAAGGGAATGAAAAGGTGTTTGACTGAGATGTGGGGAGAGTGTTTTGTGTGAAGTCTTCCCATAGAAATTAACGTGCTGCCGAGCGAGATGGGAGGGAGCGTTGTATTCCAAAGCTCCCAATCCAAATCCTCAGGCGATGTAATTTCTAAGGGAATGAGAAGGTGTTTGACTGAGATGTGGGGAGAGTATTTTGTGTAAAGTATTCCCATAGAAATTAACGTGCTGCCGATCGAGATGGGAGGGAGCGTTGTAATTCCAAAGCTCCCAATCCAAGTTCTCAGGCGATGTAATTTCTAAGGGAATGGAAGGGTATTTGACTGAGATGTGGGGAGAGTGTTTTGTGAGATATATTCCCATAGAAATTAACGTGCTGCCGATCGAGATGGGAGGGAGCGTTGTATTCCAAAGCTCCCAATCCAAATTCTCAGGCGATGTAATTTCTAAGGGAATGAAAAGGTATTTGACTGAGATGTGGGGAGAGTATTTTGTTTGATGTATTAACATAGAAATTAACGTGCTGCCGAGCGAGATGGGAGGGAGCGTTGTAATTTCAAAGCTCCCAATCCAAGTTCTCAGGCGATGTAATTTCTAAGGGAAAGGAAAGGTGTTGACTGAGATGTGGGGAGAGTGTTTTGTGTGAAGTCTTCGCATAGAAATTAACGTGCTGCCGAGCGAGATGGGAGGGAGCGTTGTATTCCAAAGCTCCCAATCCAAATTCTCAGGCGATGTAATTTCTAAGGGAATGAGAAGGTGTTTGACTGAGATGTGGGGAGAGTATTTTGTGTAAAGTATTCCCATAGAAATTAACGTGCTGCCGATCGAGATGGGAGGGAGCGTTGTAATTCCAAAGCTCCCAATCCAAGTTCTCAGGCGATGTAATTTCTAAGGGAATGAAAAGGTATATGACTGAGATGTGGGGAGAGTGTTTTGTTCGACGTATTCCCATAGAAATGAACGTGCTGCCGAGCGAGATGGGAGGGAGCGTTGTATTCCAAAGCTCCCAATCCAAGTTCTCAGGCGATGTAATTTCTAAGGGAATGAAAAGGTATTTGACTGAGATGTGGGGAGAGTATTTTGTGTGAAGTATTAACATAGAAATTAACGTGCTGCCGAGCGAGATGGGAGGGAGCGTTGTAATTTCAAAGCTCCCAATCCAAGTTCTCAGGCGATGTAATTTATAAGGGAATAAAAAGGTGTTTGACTGAGATGTGGGGAGAGTATTTTGTGTAAAGTATTCCCATAGAAATTAATGTGCTGCCGATCGAGATGGGAGGGAGCGTTGTAATTCCAAAGCTCCCAATCCAAGTTCTCAGGCGATGTAATTTCTAAGGGAATGAAAGGGTATTTGACTGAGATGTGGGGAGAGTGTTTTGTGAGATATATACCCATAGAAATTAACGTGCTGCCGAGCGAGATGGGAGGGGGCGTTGTAATTACAAAGCTCACAATCCAAGTTCTCAGGCGATGTAATTTCTAAGGGAATGAAAAGGTGTTTGACTGAGATGTGGGGAGAGTGTTTTGTGTGAAGTATTCCCATAGAAATTACCGTGCTGCCGAGCGAGATGGGAGGGAGCGTTGTATTCCAAAGCTCCCAATCCAAGTTCTCAGGCGATGTAATTTCTAAGGGAATGAAAAGGTATTTGACTGAGATGTGGGGAGAGTATTTTGTGTAAAGTATTCCCATAGAAATTAACGTGCTGCCGATCGAGATGGGAGGGAGCGTTGTAATTCCAAAGCTCCCAATCCAAGTTCTCAGGCGATGTAATTTCTAAGGGAATGAAAAGGTGTTTGACTGAGATGTGGGGAGAGTATTTTGTGTGAAGACTTCCCATAGAAATTAACGTGCTGCCGAGCGAGATGGGAGGGAGCGTTGTATTCCAAAGCTCCCAATCCAAATTCTCAGGCGATGTAATTTCTAAGGGAATGAGAAGGTGTTTGACTGAGATGTGGGGAGAGTATTTTGTGTAAAGTATTCCCATAGAAATTAACGTGCTGCCGATCGAGATGGGAGGGAGCGTTATTATTCCAAAGCTCCCAATCCAAGTTCTCAGGCGATGTAATTTCTAAGGGAATGAAAAGGTATATGACTGAGATGTGGGGAGAGTGTTTTGTTCGACGTATTCCCATAGAAATTAACGTGCTGCCGAGCGAGATGGGAGGGAGCGTTGTATTCCAAAGCTCCCAATCCAAGTTCTCAGGCGATGTAATTTCTAAGGGAATGAAAAGGTGTTTGACTGAGATGTGGGGAGAGTGTTTTGTGTGAAGTCTTCCCATAGAAATTAACGTGCTGCCGAGCGAGATGGGAGGGAGCGTTGTATTCCAAAGCTCCCAATCCAAATCCTCAGGCGATGTAATTTCTAAGGGAATGAGAAGGTGTTTGACTGAGATGTGGGGAGAGTATTTTGTGTAAAGTATTCCCATAGAAATTAACGTGCTGCCGATCGAGATGGGAGGGAGCGTTGTAATTCCAAAGCTCCCAATCCAAGTTCTCAGGCGATGTAATTTCTAAGGGAATGGAAGGGTATTTGACTGAGATGTGGGGAGAGTGTTTTGTGAGATATATTCCCATAGAAATTAACGTGCTGCCGATCGAGATGGGAGGGAGCGTTGTATTCCAAAGCTCCCAATCCAAATTCTCAGGCGATGTAATTTCTAAGGGAATGAAAAGGTGTTTGACTGAGATCTGGGGAGAGTGTTTTGTGTGAAGTCTTCCCATAGAAATTAACGTGCTGCCGAGCGAGATGGGAGGGAGCGTTGTATTCCAAATCTCCCAATCCAAATTCTCAGGCGATGTAATTTCTAAGGGAATGAAAAGGTGTTTGACTGAGATGTGGGGAGAGTATTTTGTGTGAAGTATTCCCGTAGAAATTAACGTGCTGCCGAGCGAGATGGGAGGGAGCGTTGTAATTTCAAAGCTCCCAATCCAAGTTCTCAGGCGATGTAATTTATAAGGGAATAAAAAGGTGTTTGACTGAGATGTGGGGAGAGTGTTTTGTGTGAAGTATTCCCATAGAAATTAACGTGCTGCCGAGCGATATGGGAGGGAGCGTTGTAATTCCAAAGCTCCCAATCCAAGTTCTCAGGCGATGTAATTTCTAAGGGAATGAAAGGGTATTTGACTGAGATGTGGGGAGAGTGTTTTGTGAGATATATTCCCATAGAAATTAACGTGCTGCCGAGCGAGATGGGAGGGAGCGTTGTATTCCAAAGCTCCCAATCCAAGTTCTCAGGCGATGTAATTTCTAAGGGAATGAAAAGGTATTTGACTGAGATGTGGGGAGAGTATTTTGTTTGATGTATTAACATAGAAATTAACGTGCTGCCGAGCGAGATGGGAGGGAGCGTTGTAATTTCAAAGCTCCCAATCCAAGTTCTCAGGCGATGTAATTTCTAAGGGAAAGGAAAGGTGTTGACTGAGATGTGGGGAGAGTGTTTTGTGTGAAGTCTTCGCATAGAAATTAACGTGCTGCCGAGCGAGATGGGAGGGAGCGTTGTATTCCAAAGCTCCCAATCCAAATTCTCAGGCGATGTAATTTCTAAGGGAATGAGAAGGTGTTTGACTGAGATGTGGGGAGAGTATTTTGTGTAAAGTATTCCCATAGAAATTAACGTGCTGCCGATCGAGATGGGAGGGAGCGTTGTAATTCCAAAGCTCCCAATCCAAGTTCTCAGGCGATGTAATTTCTAAGGGAATGAAAAGGTATATGACTGAGATGTGGGGAGAGTGTTTTGTTCGACGTATTCCCATAGAAATGAACGTGCTGCCGAGCGAGATGGGAGGGAGCGTTGTATTCCAAAGCTCCCAATCCAAGTTCTCAGGCGATGTAATTTCTAAGGGAATGAAAAGGTATTTGACTGAGATGTGGGGAGAGTATTTTGTGTGAAGTATTAACATAGAAATTAACGTGCTGCCGAGCGAGATGGGAGGGAGCGTTGTAATTTCAAAGCTCCCAATCCAAGTTCTCAGGCGATGTAATTTATAAGGGAATAAAAAGGTGTTTGACTGAGATGTGGGGAGAGTATTTTGTGTAAAGTATTCCCATAGAAATTAATGTGCTGCCGATCGAGATGGGAGGGAGCGTTGTAATTCCAAAGCTCCCAATCCAAGTTCTCAGGCGATGTAATTTCTAAGGGAATGAAAGGGTATTTGACTGAGATGTGGGGAGAGTGTTTTGTGAGATATATACCCATAGAAATTAACGTGCTGCCGAGCGAGATGGGAGGGGGCGTTGTAATTACAAAGCTCACAATCCAAGTTCTCAGGCGATGTAATTTCTAAGGGAATGAAAAGGTGTTTGACTGAGATGTGGGGAGAGTGTTTTGTGTGAAGTATTCCCATAGAAATTACCGTGCTGCCGAGCGAGATGGGAGGGAGCGTTGTATTCCAAAGCTCCCAATCCAAGTTCTCAGGCGATGTAATTTCTAAGGGAATGAAAAGGTATTTGACTGAGATGTGGGGAGAGTATTTTGTGTAAAGTATTCCCATAGAAATTAACGTGCTGCCGATCGAGATGGGAGGGAGCGTTGTAATTCCAAAGCTCCCAATCCAAGTTCTCAGGCGATGTAATTTCTAAGGGAATGAAAAGGTGTTTGACTGAGATGTGGGGAGAGTGTTTTGTGTGAAGACTTCCCATAGAAATTAACGTGCTGCCGATCGAGATGGGAGGGAGCGTTGTAATTCCAAAGCTCCCAATCCAAGTTCTCAGGCGATGTAATTTCTAGGGGAATGAAAAGGTATTTGACTGAGATGTGGGGAGAGTATTTTGTGTGAAGTATTAACATAAAAATTAACGTGCTGCCGAGCGAGATGGGAGGGAGCGTTCTAATTTCAAAGCTCCCAATCCAAGTTCTCAGGCGATGTAATTTCTAAGGGAATGAAAAGGTGTTTGACTGAGATGTGGGGAGAGTGTTTTGTGTGAAGTATTCCCATAGAAATTAACGTGCTGACGAGCGAGATGGGAGGGAGCGTTGTATTCGAAAGCTCCCAATCCAAGTTCTCAGGCGATGTAATTTCTAAGGGAATGAAAAGGTATTTGACTGAGATGTGGGGAGAGTATTTTGTGTGAAGTATTAACATAGAAATTAACGTGCTGCCGAGCGAGATGGGAGGGAGCGTTGTAATTTCAAAGCTCCCAATCCAAGTTCTCAGGCGATGTAATTTCTAAGGGAATGAAAAGGTGTTTGGCTGAGATGTGGGGAGAGTGTTTTGTGTGAAGTCTTCCCATAGAAATTAACGTGCTGCCGAGCGAGATGGGAGGGAGCGTTGTATTCCAAAGCTCCCAATCCAAATTCTCAGGCGATGTAATTTCTAAGGGAATGAAAAGGTGTTTGACTGAGATGTGGGGAGAGTATTTTGTGTGAAGTATTCCCATAGAAATTAACGTGCTGCCGAGCGAGATGGGAGGGAGCGTTGTAATTTCAAAGCTCCCAATCCAAGTTCTCAGGCGATGTAATTTCTAAGGGAAAGGAAAGGTGTTGACTGAGATGTGGGGAGAGTGTTTTGTGTGAAGTCTTCGCATAGAAATTAACGTGCTGCCGAGCGAGATGGGAGGGAGCGTTGTATTCCAAAGCTCCCAATCCAAATTCTCAGGCGATGTAATTTCTAAGGGAATGAGAAGGTGTTTGACTGAGATGTGGGGAGAGTATTTTGTGTAAAGTATTCCCATAGAAATTAACGTGCTGCCGATCGAGATGGGAGGGAGCGTTGTAATTCCAAAGCTCCCAATCCAAGTTCTCAGGCGATGTAATTTCTAAGGGAATGAAAAGGTATATGACTGAGATGTGGGGAGAGTGTTTTGTTCGACGTATTCCCATAGAAATGAACGTGCTGCCGAGCGAGATGGGAGGGAGCGTTGTATTCCAAAGCTCCCAATCCAAGTTCTCAGGCGATGTAATTTCTAAGGGAATGAAAAGGTATTTGACTGAGATGTGGGGAGAGTATTTTGTGTGAAGTATTAACATAGAAATTAACGTGCTGCCGAGCGAGATGGGAGGGAGCGTTGTAATTTCAAAGCTCCCAATCCAAGTTCTCAGGCGATGTAATTTATAAGGGAATAAAAAGGTGTTTGACTGAGATGTGGGGAGAGTATTTTGTGTAAAGTATTCCCATAGAAATTAATGTGCTGCCGATCGAGATGGGAGGGAGCGTTGTAATTCCAAAGCTCCCAATCCAAGTTCTCAGGCGATGTAATTTCTAAGGGAATGAAAGGGTATTTGACTGAGATGTGGGGAGAGTGTTTTGTGAGATATATACCCATAGAAATTAACGTGCTGCCGAGCGAGATGGGAGGGGGCGTTGTAATTACAAAGCTCACAATCCAAGTTCTCAGGCGATGTAATTTCTAAGGGAATGAAAAGGTGTTTGACTGAGATGTGGGGAGAGTGTTTTGTGTGAAGTATTCCCATAGAAATTACCGTGCTGCCGAGCGAGATGGGAGGGAGCGTTGTATTCCAAAGCTCCCAATCCAAGTTCTCAGGCGATGTAATTTCTAAGGGAATGAAAAGGTATTTGACTGAGATGTGGGGAGAGTATTTTGTGTAAAGTATTCCCATAGAAATTAACGTGCTGCCGATCGAGATGGGAGGGAGCGTTGTAATTCCAAAGCTCCCAATCCAAGTTCTCAGGCGATGTAATTTCTAAGGGAATGAAAAGGTGTTTGACTGAGATGTGGGGAGAGTGTTTTGTGTGAAGACTTCCCATAGAAATTAACGTGCTGCCGATCGAGATGGGAGGGAGCGTTGTAATTCCAAAGCTCCCAATCCAAGTTCTCAGGCGATGTAATTTCTAGGGGAATGAAAAGGTATTTGACTGAGATGTGGGGAGAGTATTTTGTGTGAAGTATTAACATAAAAATTAACGTGCTGCCGAGCGAGATGGGAGGGAGCGTTCTAATTTCAAAGCTCCCAATCCAAGTTCTCAGGCGATGTAATTTCTAAGGGAATGAAAAGGTGTTTGACTGAGATGTGGGGAGAGTGTTTTGTGTGAAGTATTCCCATAGAAATTAACGTGCTGACGAGCGAGATGGGAGGGAGCGTTGTATTCGAAAGCTCCCAATCCAAGTTCTCAGGCGATGTAATTTCTAAGGGAATGAAAAGGTATTTGACTGAGATGTGGGGAGAGTATTTTGTGTGAAGTATTAACATAGAAATTAACGTGCTGCCGAGCGAGATGGGAGGGAGCGTTGTAATTTCAAAGCTCCCAATCCAAGTTCTCAGGCGATGTAATTTCTAAGGGAATGAAAAGGTGTTTGGCTGAGATGTGGGGAGAGTGTTTTGTGTGAAGTCTTCCCATAGAAATTAACGTGCTGCCGAGCGAGATGGGAGGGAGCGTTGTATTCCAAAGCTCCCAATCCAAATTCTCAGGCGATGTAATTTCTAAGGGAATGAAAAGGTGTTTGACTGAGATGTGGGGAGAGTATTTTGTGTGAAGTATTCCCATAGAAATTAACGTGCTGCCGAGCGAGATGGGAGGGAGCGTTGTAATTTCAAAGCTCCCAATCCAAGTTCTCAGGCGATGTAATTTCTAAGGGAATGGAAAGGTGTTGACTGAGATGTGGGGAGAGTGTTTTGTGTGAAGTCTTCGCATAGAAATTAACGTGCTGCCGAGCGAGATGGGAGGGAGCGTTGTATTCCAAAGCTCCCAATCCAAATTCTCAGGCGATGTAATTTCTAAGTTAATGAGAAGGTGTTTGACTGAGATGTGGGGAGAGTATTTTGTGTAAAGTATTCCCATAGAAATTAACGTGCTGCCGATCGAGATGGGAGGGAGCGTTGTAATTCCAAAGCTCCCAATCGAAGTTCTCAGGCGATGTAATTTCTAAGGGAATGAAAAGGTATATGACTGAGATGTGGGGAGAGTGTTTTGTTCGACGTATTCCCATAGAAATTAACGTGCTGCCGAGCGAGATGGGAGGGAGCGTTGTATTCCAAAGCTCCCAATCCAAATTCTCAGGCGATGTAATTTCTAAGGGAATGAGAAGGTGTTTGACTGAGATGTGGGGAGAGTATTTTGTGTAAAGTATTCCCATAGAAATTAACGTGCTGCCGATCGAGATGGGAGGGAGCGTTGTAATTCCAAAGCTCCCAATCCAAGTTCTCAGGCGATGTAATTTCTAAGGGAATGAAAAGGTATATGACTGAGATGTGGGGAGAGTGTTTTGTTCGACGTATTCCCATAGAAATGAACGTGCTGCCGAGCGAGATGGGAGGGAGCGTTGTATTCCAAAGCTCCCAATCCAAGTTCTCAGGCGATGTAATTTCTAAGGGAATGAAAAGGTATTTGACTGAGATGTGGGGAGAGTATTTTGTGTGAAGTATTAACATAGAAATTAACGTGCTGCCGAGCGAGATGGGAGGGAGCGTTGTAATTTCAAAGCTCCCAATCCAAGTTCTCAGGCGATGTAATTTATAAGGGAATAAAAAGGTGTTTGACTGAGATGTGGGGAGAGTATTTTGTGTAAAGTATTCCCATAGAAATTAATGTGCTGCCGATCGAGATGGGAGGGAGCGTTGTAATTCCAAAGCTCCCAATCCAAGTTCTCAGGCGATGTAATTTCTAAGGGAATGAAAGGGTATTTGACTGAGATGTGGGGAGAGTGTTTTGTGAGATATATACCCATAGAAATTAACGTGCTGCCGAGCGAGATGGGAGGGGGCGTTGTAATTACAAAGCTCACAATCCAAGTTCTCAGGCGATGTAATTTCTAAGGGAATGAAAAGGTGTTTGACTGAGATGTGGGGAGAGTGTTTTGTGTGAAGTATTCCCATAGAAATTACCGTGCTGCCGAGCGAGATGGGAGGGAGCGTTGTATTCCAAAGCTCCCAATCCAAGTTCTCAGGCGATGTAATTTCTAAGGGAATGAAAAGGTATTTGACTGAGATGTGGGGAGAGTATTTTGTGTAAAGTATTCCCATAGAAATTAACGTGCTGCCGATCGAGATGGGAGGGAGCGTTGTAATTCCAAAGCTCCCAATCCAAGTTCTCAGGCGATGTAATTTCTAAGGGAATGAAAAGGTGTTTGACTGAGATGTGGGGAGAGTGTTTTGTGTGAAGACTTCCCATAGAAATTAACGTGCTGCCGATCGAGATGGGAGGGAGCGTTGTAATTCCAAAGCTCCCAATCCAAGTTCTCAGGCGATGTAATTTCTAGGGGAATGAAAAGGTATTTGACTGAGATGTGGGGAGAGTATTTTGTGTGAAGTATTAACATAAAAATTAACGTGCTGCCGAGCGAGATGGGAGGGAGCGTTCTAATTTCAAAGCTCCCAATCCAAGTTCTCAGGCGATGTAATTTCTAAGGGAATGAAAAGGTGTTTGACTGAGATGTGGGGAGAGTGTTTTGTGTGAAGTATTCCCATAGAAATTAACGTGCTGACGAGCGAGATGGGAGGGAGCGTTGTATTCGAAAGCTCCCAATCCAAGTTCTCAGGCGATGTAATTTCTAAGGGAATGAAAAGGTATTTGACTGAGATGTGGGGAGAGTATTTTGTGTGAAGTATTAACATAGAAATTAACGTGCTGCCGAGCGAGATGGGAGGGAGCGTTGTAATTTCAAAGCTCCCAATCCAAGTTCTCAGGCGATGTAATTTCTAAGGGAATGAAAAGGTGTTTGGCTGAGATGTGGGGAGAGTGTTTTGTGTGAAGTCTTCCCATAGAAATTAACGTGCTGCCGAGCGAGATGGGAGGGAGCGTTGTATTCCAAAGCTCCCAATCCAAATTCTCAGGCGATGTAATTTCTAAGGGAATGAAAAGGTGTTTGACTGAGATGTGGGGAGAGTATTTTGTGTGAAGTATTCCCATAGAAATTAACGTGCTGCCGAGCGAGATGGGAGGGAGCGTTGTAATTTCAAAGCTCCCAATCCAAGTTCTCAGGCGATGTAATTTCTAAGGGAATGGAAAGGTGTTGACTGAGATGTGGGGAGAGTGTTTTGTGTGAAGTCTTCGCATAGAAATTAACGTGCTGCCGAGCGAGATGGGAGGGAGCGTTGTATTCCAAAGCTCCCAATCCAAATTCTCAGGCGATGTAATTTCTAAGTTAATGAGAAGGTGTTTGACTGAGATGTGGGGAGAGTATTTTGTGTAAAGTATTCCCATAGAAATTAACGTGCTGCCGATCGAGATGGGAGGGAGCGTTGTAATTCCAAAGCTCCCAATCGAAGTTCTCAGGCGATGTAATTTCTAAGGGAATGAAAAGGTATATGACTGAGATGTGGGGAGAGTGTTTTGTTCGACGTATTCCCATAGAAATTAACGTGCTGCCGAGCGAGATGGGAGGGAGCGTTGTATTCCAAAGCTCCCAATCCAAGTTCTCAGGCGATGTAATTTCTAAGGGAATGAAAAGGTATTTGACTGAGATGTGGGGAGAGTATTTTGTGTGAAGTATTAACATAGAAATTAACGTGCTGCCGAGCGAGATGGGAGGGAGCGTTGTAATTTCAAAGCTCCCAATCCAAGTTCTCAGGCGATGTAATTTATAAGGGAATAAAAAGGTGTTTGACTGAGATGTGGGGAGAGTATTTTGTGTAAAGTATTCCCATAGAAATTAATGTGCTGCCGATCGAGATGGGAGGGAGCGTTGTAATTCCAAAGCTCCCAATCCAAGTTCTCAGGCGATGTAATTTCTAAGGGAATGAAAGGGTATTTGACTGAGATGTGGGGAGAGTGTTTTGTGAGATATATACCCATAGAAATTAACGTGCTGCCGAGCGAGATGGGAGGGGGCGTTGTAATTACAAAGCTCACAATCCAAGTTCTCAGGCGATGTAATTTCTAAGGGAATGAAAAGGTGTTTGACTGAGATGTGGGGAGAGTGTTTTGTGTGAAGTATTCCCATAGAAATTACCGTGCTGCCGAGCGAGATGGGAGGGAGCGTTGTATTCCAAAGCTCCCAATCCAAGTTCTCAGGCGATGTAATTTCTAAGGGAATGAAAAGGTATTTGACTGAGATGTGGGGAGAGTATTTTGTGTAAAGTATTCCCATAGAAATTAACGTGCTGCCGATCGAGATGGGAGGGAGCGTTGTAATTCCAAAGCTCCCAATCCAAGTTCTCAGGCGATGTAATTTCTAAGGGAATGAAAAGGTGTTTAGACTGAGATGTGGGGAGAGTGTTTTGTGTGAAGACTTCCCATAGAAATTAACGTGCTGCCGATCGAGATGGGAGGGAGCGTTGTAATTCCAAAGCTCCCAATCCAAGTTCTCAGGCGATGTAATTTCTAGGGGAATGAAAAGGTATTTGACTGAGATGTGGGGAGAGTATTTTGTGTGAAGTATTAACATAAAAATTAACGTGCTGCCGAGCGAGATGGGAGGGAGCGTTGTAATTTCAAAGCTCCCAATCCAAGTTCTCAGGCGATGTAATTTCTAAGGGAATGAAAAGGTGTTTGACTGAGATGTGGGGAGAGTGTTTTGTGTGAAGTATTCCCATAGAAATTAACGTGCTGACGAGCGAGATGGGAGGGAGCGTTGTATTCCAAAGCTCCCAATCCAAGTTCTCAGGCGATGTAATTTCTAAGGGAATGAAAAGGTATTTGACTGAGATGTGGGGAGAGTATTTTGTGTGAAGTATTAACATAGAAATTAACGTGCTGCCGAGCGAGATGGGAGGGAGCGTTGTAATTTCAAAGCTCCCAATCCAAGTTCTCAGGCGATGTAATTTCTAAGGGAATGAAAAGGTGTTTGGCTGAGATGTGGGGAGAGTGTTTTGTGTGAAGTCTTCCCATAGAAATTAACGTGCTGCCGAGCGAGATGGGAGGGAGCGTTGTATTCCAAAGCTCCCAATCCAAATTCTCAGGCGATGTAATTTCTAAGGGAATGAAAAGGTGTTTGACTGAGATGTGGGGAGAGTATTTTGTGTGAAGTATTCCCATAGAAATTAACGTGCTGCCGAGCGAGATGGGAGGGAGCGTTGTAATTCCAAAGCTCCCAATCCAAGTTCTCAGGAGACGTAATTTCTAAGGGAATGAAAAGGTGTTTGACTGAGATGTGGGGAGAGTGTTTTGTGTGAAGTATTCCCATAGAAATTAACGTGCTGACGAGCGAGATGGGAGGGGGCGTTGTATTCCAAAGCTCACAATCCAAGTTCTCAGGCGATGTAATTTCTAAGGGAATGAAAAGGTATTTGACTGAGATAGGGGAGAGTATTTTGTGTGAAGTATTAACATAGAAATTAACGTGCTGCCGATCGAGATGGGAGGGAGCGTTGTAATTCCAAAGCTCCCAATCCAAGTTCTCAGGCGATGTAATTTCTAAGGGAATGAAAAGGTATATGACTGAGATGTGGGGAGAGTGTTTTGTTCGACGTATTCCCATAGAAATTAACGTGCTGCCGAGCGAGATGGGAGGGAGCGTTGTATTCCAAAGCTCCCAATCCAAGTTCTCAGGCGATGTAATTTCTAGAGGAATGAAAAGGTATTTGACTGAGATGTGGGGAGAGTATTTTGTGTGAAGTATTAACATAGAAATTAACGTGCTGCCGAGCGAGATGGGAGGGAGCGTTGTATTCCAAAGCTCCCAATCCAAATTCTCAGGCGATGTAATTTCTAAGGGAATGAAAAGGTGTTTGACTGAGATGTGGGGAGAGTATTTTGTGTGAAGTATTCCCATAGAAATTAACGTGCTGCCGAGCGAGATGGGAGGGAGCGTTGTAATTCCAAAGCTCCCAATCCAAGTTCTCAGGAGACGTAATTTCTAAGGGAATGAAAAGGTATATGACTGAGATGTGGGGAGAGTGTTTTGTGCGACGTATTCCCATAGAAATTAACGTGCTGCCGAGCGAGATGGGAGGGAGCGTTGTAATTTCAAAGCTCCCAATCCAAGTTCTCAGGCGATATAATTTCTAAGGGAATGAAAAGGTATTTGACTGAGATGGGGGGAGAGTGTTTTGTGCTAAGTATTCCCATAGAAATTAACGTGCTGCCGAGCGAGATGGGAGGGAACGTTGTATTCCAAAGCTCCCTATCCAAGTTCTCAGGCGATGTAATTTCTTAGGGAATGAAAAGGTATTTTACTGAGATGTGGGGAGAGTGTTTTGTGAGAAATATTCCCATAGAAATTAACGTGCTGCCGAGCGAGATGGGAGGGGGCGTTGTAATTACAAAGCTCACAATCCAAGTTCTCAGGCGATGTAATTTCTAAGGGAATGAAAAGGTGTTTGACTGAGATGTGGGGAGAGTGTTTTGTGTGAAGTATTCCCATAGAAATTAACGTGCTGACGAGCGAGATGGGAGGGGGCGTTGTATTCCAAAGCTCCCAATCCAAGTTCTCAGGCGATGTAATTTCTAAGGGAATGAAAAGGTATTTGACTGAGATGTGGGGAGAGTATTTTGTGTGAAGTATTAAAATAGAAATTAACGTGCTGCCGATCGAGATGGGAGGGAGCGTTGTAATTCCAAAGCTTCCAATCTAAGTTCTCAGGCGATGTAATTTCTAAGGGAATGAAAAGGTATATGACTGAGATGTGGGGAGAGTGTTTTGTTCGACGTATTCCCATAGAAATTAACGTGCTGCCGAGCGAGATGGGAGGGAGCGTTGTATTCCAAAGCTCCCAATCCAAGTTCTCAGGCGATGTAATTTCTTAGGGAATGAAAAGGTATTTTACTGAGATGTGGGGAGAGTGTTTTGTGAGAAATATTCCCATAGAAATTAACGTGCTGCCGAGCGAGATGGGAGGGGGCGTTGTAATTACAAAGCTCACAATCCAAGTTCTCAGGCGATGTAATTTCTAAGGGAATGAAAAGGTGTTTGACTGAGATGTGGGGAGAGTGTTTTGTGTGAAGTATTCCCATAGAAATTAACGTGCTGACGAGCGAGATGGGAGGGGGCGTTGTATTCCAAAGCTCCCAATCCAAGTTCTCAGGCGATGTAATTTCTAAGGGAATGAAAAGGTATTTGACTGAGATGTGGGGAGAGTATTTTGTGTGAAGTATTAACATAGAAATTAACGTGCTGCCGATCGAGATGGGAGGGAGCGTTGTAATTCCAAAGCTTCCAATCTAAGTTCTCAGGCGATGTAATTTCTAAGGGAATGAAAAGGTATATGACTGAGATGTGGGGAGAGTGTTTTGTTCGACGTATTCCCATAGAAATTAACGTGCTGCCGAGCGAGATGGGAGGGAGCGTTGTATTCCAAAGCTCCCAATCCAAGTTCTCAGGCGATGTAATTTCTAGAGGAATGAAAAGGTATTTGACTGAGATGTGGGGAGAGTATTTTGTGTGAAGTATTAACATAGAAATTAACGTGCTGCCGAGCGAGATGGGAGGGAGCGTTGTAATTTCAAAGCTCCCAATCCAAGTTCTCAGGCGATGTAATTTCTAAGGGAATGATAAGGTATATGACTGAGATGCGGGGAGAGTGTTTTGTGCGACGTATTCCCATAGAAATTAACGTGCTGCCGAGCGAGATGGGAGGGAGCGTTGTATTCCAAAGCTCCCAATCCAAGTTCTCAGGCGATGTAATTACTAAGGGAATGAAATGGTGTTTGACTGAGATGTGGGTAGAGTGTTTTGTGTGAAGTATTCCCATAGAAATTAACGTGCTGCCGAGCGAGATGGGAGGGAGCGTTGTATTCCAAAGCTCTCTATCCAAGTTCTCAGGCGATGTAATTTCTAAGGGAATGAAAAGGTGTTTGACTGAGATGTGGGGAGAGTGTTTTGTGTGAAGTATTCCCATAGAAATTAACGTGCTGCCGAGCGAGATGGGAGGGAGCGTTGTAATTTCAAAGCTCCCAATCCAAGTTCTCAGGCGATATAATTTCTAAGGGAATGAAAAGGTATTTGACTGAGATGTGGGGAGAGTGTTTTGTGCGAAGTATTCCCATAGAAATTAACGTGCTGTCGAGCGAGATGGGAGGGAGCGTTGTATTCCAAAGCTCCCAATACAAGTTCTCAGGCGATGTAATTTCTAAGGGAATGAAAAGGTATTTGACTGAGATGTGGGGAGAGTGTTTTGTGAGAAATATTCCCATAGAAATTAACGTGCTGCCGAGCGAGATGGGAGGGGGCGTTGTAATTACAAAGCTCACAATCCAAGTTCTCAGGCGATGTAATTTCTAAGGGAATGAAAAGGTGTTTGACTGAGATGTGGGGAGAGTGTTTTGTGTGAAGTATTCCCATAGAAATTAACGTGCTGACGAGCGAGATGGGAGGGAGCGTTGTATTCCAAAGCTCCCAATCCAAGTTCTCAGGCGATGTAATTTCTAAGGGAATGAAAAGGTATTTGACTGAGATGTGGGGAGAGTATTTTGTGTGAAGTATTAACATAGAAATTAACGTGCTGCCGAGCGAGATGGGAGGGAGCGTTGTAATTTCAAAGCTCCCAATCCAAGTTCTCAGGCGATGTAATTTCTAAGGGAATGAAAAGGTGTTTGACTGAGATGTGGGGAGAGTGTTTTGTGTGAAGTCTTCCCATAGAAATTAACGTGCTGCCGAGCGAGATGGGAGGGAGCGTTGTATTCCAAAGCTCCCAATCCAAATTCTCAGGCGATGTAATTTCTAAGTGAATGAAAAGGTGTTTGACTGAGATGTGGGGAGAGTATTTTGTGTGAAGTATTCCCATAGAAATTAACGTGCTGCCGAGCGAGATGGGAGGGAGCGTTGTAATTCCAAAGCTCCCAATCCAAGTTCTCAGGCGACGTAATTTCTAAGGGAATGAAAAGGTATATGACTGAGATGGGGGGAGAGTGTTTTGTGCGACGTATTCCCATAGAAATTAACGTGCTGCCGAGCAAAATGGGAGGGAACGTTGTAATTTCAAAGCTCCCAATCCAAGTTCTCAGGCGATATAATTTCTAAGGGAATGAAAAGGTATATGACTGAGATGTGGGGAGAGTGTTTTGTGCGACGTATTCCCATAGAAATTAACGTGCTGCCGAGCAAAATGGGAGGGAGCGTTGTAATTCCAAAGCTCCCAATCCAAGTTCTCAGGCGATGTAATTTCTAAGGGAATGAAAAGGTATATGACTGAGATGTGGGGAGAGTGTTTTGTTCGACGTATTCCCATAGAAATTAACGTGCTGCCGAGCGAGATGGGAGGGAGCGTTGTATTCCAAAGCTCCCAATCCAAGTTCTCAGGCGATGTAATTTCTAGAGGAATGAAAAGGTATTTGACTGAGATATGGGGAGAGTATTTTGTGTGAAGTATTAACATAGAAATTAACGTGCTGCCGAGCGAGATGGGAGGTAGCGTTGTAATTTCAAAGCTCCCAATCCAAGTTCTCAGGCGATGTAATTTCTAAGGGAATGATAAGGTATATGACTGAGATGCGGGGAGAGTGTTTTGTGCGACGTATTCCCATAGAAATTAACGTGCTGCCGAGCGAGATGGGAGGGAGCGTTGTATTCCAAAGCTCCCAATCCAAGTTCTCAGGCGATGTAATTACTAAGGGAATGAAATGGTGTTTGACTGAGATGTGGGTAGAGTGTTTTGTGTGAAGTATTCCCATAGAAATTAACGTGCTGCCGAGCGAGATGGGAGGGAGCGTTGTATTCCAAAGCTCTCTATCCAAGTTCTCAGGCGATGGAATTTCTAAGGGAATGAAAAGGTGTTTGACTGAGATGTGGGGAGAGTGTTTTGTGTGAAGTATTCCCATAGAAATTAACGTGCTGCCGAGCGAGATGGGAGGGAGCGTTGTAATTTCAAAGCTCCCAATCCAAGTTCTCAGGCGATATAATTTCTAAGGGAATGAAAAGGTATTTGACTGAGATGTGGGGAGAGTGTTTTGTGCGAAGTATTCCCATAGAAATTAACGTGCTGTCGAGCGAGATGGGAGGGAGCGTTGTATTCCAAAGCTCCCAATACAAGTTCTCAGGCGATGTAATTTCTAAGGGAATGAAAAGGTATTTGACTGAGATGTGGGGAGAGTGTTTTGTGAGAAATATTCCCATAGAAATTAACGTGCTGCCGAGCGAGATGGGAGGGGGCGTTGTAATTACAAAGCTCACAATCCAAGTTCTCAGGCGATGTAATTTCTAAGGGAATGAAAAGGTGTTTGACTGAGATGTGGGGAGAGTGTTTTGTGTGAAGTATTCCCATAGAAATTAACGTGCTGACGAGCGAGATGGGAGGGAGCGTTGTATTCCAAAGCTCCCAATCCAAGTTCTCAGGCGATGTAATTTCTAAGGGAATGAAAAGGTATTTGACTGAGATGTGGGGAGAGTATTTTGTGTGAAGTATTAACATAGAAATTAACGTGCTGCCGAGCGAGATGGGAGGGAGCGTTGTAATTTCAAAGCTCCCAATCCAAGTTCTCAGGCGATGTAATTTCTAAGGGAATGAAAAGGTGTTTGACTGAGATGTGGGGAGAGTGTTTTGTGTGAAGTCTTCCCATAGAAATTAACGTGCTGCCGAGCGAGATGGGAGGGAGCGTTGTATTCCAAAGCTCCCAATCCAAATTCTCAGGCGATGTAATTTCTAAGTGAATGAAAAGGTGTTTGACTGAGATGTGGGGAGAGTATTTTGTGTGAAGTATTCCCATAGAAATTAACGTGCTGCCGAGCGAGATGGGAGGGAGCGTTGTAATTCCAAAGCTCCCAATCCAAGTTCTCAGGCGACGTAATTTCTAAGGGAATGAAAAGGTATATGACTGAGATGTGGGGAGAGTGTTTTGTGTGAAGTATTCCCATAGAAATTAACGTGCTGACGAGCGAGATGGGAGGGAGCGTTGTATTCCAAAGCTCCCAATCCAAGTTCTCAGGCGATGTAATTTCTAAGGGAATGAAAAGGTATTTGACTGAGATGTGGGGAGAGTATTTTGTGTGAAGTATTAACATAGAAATTAACGTGCTGCCGAGCGAGATGGGAGGGAGCGTTGTAATTTCAAAGCTCCCAATCCAAGTTCTCAGGCGATGTAATTTCTAAGGGAATGAAAAGGTGTTTGACTGAGATGTGGGGAGAGTGTTTTGTGTGAAGTCTTCCCATAGAAATTAACGTGCTGCCGAGCGAGATGGGAGGGAGCGTTGTATTCCAAAGCTCCCAATCCAAATTCTCAGGCGATGTAATTTCTAAGTGAATGAAAAGGTGTTTGACTGAGATGTGGGGAGAGTATTTTGTGTGAAGTATTCCCATAGAAATTAACGTGCTGCCGAGCGAGATGGGAGGGAGCGTTGTAATTCCAAAGCTCCCAATCCAAGTTCTCAGGCGACGTAATTTCTAAGGGAATGAAAAGGTATATGACTGAGATGGGGGGAGAGTGTTTTGTGCGACGTATTCCCATAGAAATTAACGTGCTGCCGAGCAAAATGGGAGGGAACGTTGTAATTTCAAAGCTCCCAATCCAAGTTCTCAGGCGATATAATTTCTAAGGGAATGAAAAGGTATATGACTGAGATGTGGGGAGAGTGTTTTGTGCGACGTATTCCCATAGAAATTAACGTGCTGCCGAGCAAAATGGGAGGGAGCGTTGTAATTCCAAAGCTCCCAATCCAAGTTCTCAGGCGATGTAATTTCTAAGGGAATGAAAAGGTATATGACTGAGATGTGGGGAGAGTGTTTTGTTCGACGTATTCCCATAGAAATTAACGTGCTGCCGAGCGAGATGGGAGGGAGCGTTGTATTCCAAAGCTCCCAATCCAAGTTCTCAGGCGATGTAATTTCTAGAGGAATGAAAAGGTATTTGACTGAGATATGGGGAGAGTATTTTGTGTGAAGTATTAACATAGAAATTAACGTGCTGCCGAGCGAGATGGGAGGTAGCGTTGTAATTTCAAAGCTCCCAATCCAAGTTCTCAGGCGATGTAATTTCTAAGGGAATGATAAGGTATATGACTGAGATGCGGGGAGAGTGTTTTGTGCGACGTATTCCCATAGAAATTAACGTGCTGCCGAGCGAGATGGGAGGGAGCGTTGTATTCCAAAGCTCCCAATCCAAGTTCTCAGGCGATGTAATTACTAAGGGAATGAAATGGTGTTTGACTGAGATGTGGGTAGAGTGTTTTGTGTGAAGTATTCCCATAGAAATTAACGTGCTGCCGAGCGAGATGGGAGGGAGCGTTGTATTCCAAAGCTCTCTATCCAAGTTCTCAGGCGATGGAATTTCTAAGGGAATGAAAAGGTGTTTGACTGAGATGTGGGGAGAGTGTTTTGTGTGAAGTATTCCCATAGAAATTAACGTGCTGCCGAGCGAGATGGGAGGGAGCGTTGTAATTTCAAAGCTCCCAATCCAAGTTCTCAGGCGATATAATTTCTAAGGGAATGAAAAGGTATTTGACTGAGATGTGGGGAGAGTGTTTTGTGCGAAGTATTCCCATAGAAATTAACGTGCTGTCGAGCGAGATGGGAGGGAGCGTTGTATTCCAAAGCTCCCAATACAAGTTCTCAGGCGATGTAATTTCTAAGGGAATGAAAAGGTATTTGACTGAGATGTGGGGAGAGTGTTTTGTGAGAAATATTCCCATAGAAATTAACGTGCTGCCGAGCGAGATGGGAGGGGGCGTTGTAATTACAAAGCTCACAATCCAAGTTCTCAGGCGATGTAATTTCTAAGGGAATGAAAAGGTGTTTGACTGAGATGTGGGGAGAGTGTTTTGTGTGAAGTATTCCCATAGAAATTAACGTGCTGACGAGCGAGATGGGAGGGAGCGTTGTATTCCAAAGCTCCCAATCCAAGTTCTCAGGCGATGTAATTTCTAAGGGAATGAAAAGGTATTTGACTGAGATGTGGGGAGAGTATTTTGTGTGAAGTATTAACATAGAAATTAACGTGCTGCCGAGCGAGATGGGAGGGAGCGTTGTAATTTCAAAGCTCCCAATCCAAGTTCTCAGGCGATGTAATTTCTAAGGGAATGAAAAGGTGTTTGACTGAGATGTGGGGAGAGTGTTTTGTGTGAAGTCTTCCCATAGAAATTAACGTGCTGCCGAGCGAGATGGGAGGGAGCGTTGTATTCCAAAGCTCCCAATCCAAATTCTCAGGCGATGTAATTTCTAAGTGAATGAAAAGGTGTTTGACTGAGATGTGGGGAGAGTATTTTGTGTGAAGTATTCCCATAGAAATTAACGTGCTGCCGAGCGAGATGGGAGGGAGCGTTGTAATTCCAAAGCTCCCAATCCAAGTTCTCAGGCGACGTAATTTCTAAGGGAATGAAAAGGTATATGACTGAGATGTGGGGAGAGTGTTTTGTGCGACGTATTCCCATAGAAATTAACGTGCTGCCGAGCAAAATGGGAGGGAGCGTTGTAATTTCAAAGCTCCCAATCCAAGTTCTCAGGCGATATAATTTCTAAGGGAATGAAAAGGTATTTGACTGAGATGGGGGGAGAGTGTTTTGTGCTAAGTATTCCCATAGAAATTAACGTGCTGCCGAGCGAGATGGGAGGGAATGTTGTATTCCAAAGCTCCCTATCCAAGTTCTCAGGCGATGTAATTTCTTAGGGAATGAAAGGGTATTTGACTGAGATGTGGGAAGAGTGTTTTGTGAGAAATATTCCCATTGAAATTAACGTGCTGCCGAGCGAGATGGGAGGGGGCGTTTTAATTTCAAAGCTCCCAATCCAAGTTCTCAGGCGATGTAATTTCTAAGGGAATGAAAAGGTGTTTGACTGAGATGTGGGGAGAGTGTTTTGTGTGAAGTATTCCCATACAAATTAACGTGTTGCCGAGCGAGATGGGAGGGAGCGTTGTATTCCAAAGCTCCCAATCCAAGTTCTCAGGCGATGTAATTTCTAAGTGAATGAAAAGGTATTTGACTGAGATGTGGGGAGAGTATTTTGTGTGAAGTATTAACATAGAAATTAACGTGCTGCCGAGCGAGATGGGAGGGAGCGTTGTAATTTCAAAGCTCCCAATCCAAGTTCTCAGGCGATGTAATTTCTAAGGGAATGAAAAGGTGTTTGACTGAGATGTGGGGAGAGTGTTTTGTGTGAAGTCTTCCCATAGAAATTAACGTGCTGCCGAGCGAGATGGGAGGGAGCGTTGTATTCCAAAGCTCCCAATCCAAATTCTCAGGCGATGTAATTTCTAAGGGAATGAAAAGGTGTTTGACTGAGATGTGGGGAGAGTGTTTTGTGTGAAGTCTTCGCATAGAAATTAACGTGCTGCCGAGCGAGATGGGAGGGAGCGTTGTAATTCCAAAGCTCCCAATCCAAGATATCAGGCGATGTAATTTCTAAGGGAATGAAAAGGTATATGACTGAGATGTGGGGAGAGTGTTTTGTGCAACCTATTCCCATAGAAATTAACGTGCTGCCGAGCGAGATCGGAGGGAGCGTTGTATTCCAAAGCTCCCAATCCAAGTTCTCAGGCGATGTAATTACTAAGGGAATGAAATGGTGTTTGACTGAGATGTGGGTAGAGTGTTTTGTGTGAAGTATTCCCATAGAAATTAACGTGCTGCCTAGCGAGATGGGAGGGAGCGTTGTATTCCAAAGCTCTCTATCCAAGTTCTCAGGCGATGTAATTTCTAAGGGAATGAAAAGGTGTTTGACTGAGATGTGGGAAGAGTGTTTTGTGTGAAGTATTCCCATAGAAATTAACGTGCTGCCGAGCGAGATGGGAGGGAGCGTTGTAATTTCAAAGCTCCCAATCCAAGTTCTCAGGCGATATAATTTCTAAGGGAATGAAAAGGTATTTGACTGAGAAGTGGGGAGAGTGTTTTGTGCTAAGTATTCCCATAGAAATTAACGTGCTGCCGAGCGAGATGGGAGGGAGCGTTGTATTCCAAAGCACCCAATCCAAATTCTCAGGCGATGTAATTTCTAAGGGAATGAAAAGGTATTTGACTGAGATGTGGGGAGAGTGTTTTGTGCGAGGTATTCCCATAGAAATTAACGTGCTGCCGAGCGAGATCGGAGGGAGCGTTGTATTCCAAAGCTCCCAATCCAAGTTCTCAGGCGATGTAATTACTAAGGGAATGAAATGGTGTTTGACTGAGATGTGGGTAGAGTGTTTTGTGTGAAGTATTCCCATAGAAATTAACGTGCTGCCGAGCGAGATGGGAGGGAGCGTTGTATTCCAAAGCTCTCTATCCAAGTTCTCAGGCGATGTAATTTCTAAGGGAATGAAAAGGTGTTTGACTGAGATGTGGGGAGAGTGTTTTGTGTGAAGTATTCCCATAGAAATTAACATGCTGAAGAGCGAGATGGGAGGGAGCGTTGTAATTTCAAAGCTCCCAATCCAAGTTCTCAAACGATATAATTTCTAAGGGAATGAAAAGGTATTTGACTGAGATGTGGGGAGAGTGTTTTGTGCGAAGTATTCCCATAGAAATTAACGTGCTGTCGAGCGAGATGGGAGGGAGCGTTGTATTCCAAAGCTCCCAATACAAGTTCTCAGGCGATGTAATTTCTAAGGGAATGAAAAGGTGTTTGACTGAGATTTGGGGAGAGTGTTTTGTGTAAAGTATTCCCATAGAAATTAACGTTCTGCCGAGCGAGATGGGAGGGAGCGTTGTAATTCCAAAGCTCCCAATCGAAGTTCTCAGGCGATGTAATTTCTAAGGGAATGAAAAGGTATATGACTGAGATGTGGGGAGAGTGTTTTGTGCGACGTATTCCCATAGAAATTAACGTGCTGCCGAGCGAGGTGGGAGGGAGCGTTGTAATTTCAAAGCTCCCAATCCATGTTCTCAGGCGATGTAATTTCTAAGGGAATGAAAAGGTATTTGACTGAGATGTGGGGAGAGTATTCTGTGTGAAGTATTCCCATAGAAATTAAAGTGATTCCGAGCGAGATGGGACGGAGCGTTGTAATTTCAAAGCTCCAAATCCAAGTTCTCAGTCGATATAATTTCTAAGGGAATGAAAAGGTATTTGACTGAGAAGTGGGGAGAGTGTTTTGTGCTAAGTATTCCCATAGAAATTAACGTGCTGCCGAGCGAGATGGGAGGGAGCGTTGTATTCCAAAGCTCTCTATCCAAGTTCTCAGGCGATGTAATTTCTAAGGGAATGAAAAGGTGTTTGACTGAGATGTGGGGAGAGTGTTTTGTGTGAAGTATTCCCATAGAAATTAACGTGCTGCCGAGCGAGATGGGAGGGAGCGTTGTAATTTCAAAGCTCCCAATCCAAGTTCTCAGGCGATATAATTTCTAAGGGAATGAAAAGGTATTTGACTGAGATGTGGGGAGAGTGTTTTGTGCGAAGTATTCCCATAGAAATTAACGTGCTGTCGAGCGAGATGGGAGGGAGCGTTGTATTCTAAAGCTCCCAATACAAGTTCTCAGGCGATGTAATTTCTAAGGGAATGAAAAGGTGTTTGACTGAGATGTGGGGAGAGTGTTTTGTGCGACTTATTCCCATAGAAATTAACGAGCTGCCGAGCGAGGTGGGAGGGAGCGTTGTAATTTCAAAGCTCCCAATCCATGTTCTCAGGCGATGTAATTTCTAAGGGAATGAAAAGGTATTTGACTGAGATGTGGGGAGAGTATTTTGTGTGAAGTATTCCCATAGAAATTAAAGTGATTCCGAGCGAGATGGGACGGAGCGTTGTAATTTCAAAGCTCCAAATCCAAGTTCTCAGGTGATATAATTTCTAAGGGAATCAAAAGGTATTTGACTGAGAAGTGGGGAGAGTGTTTTGTGCTAAGTATTCCCATAGAAATTAACGTGCTGCCGAGCGAGATGGGAGGGAGCGTTGTATTCCAAAGCTCCCAATCCAAGTTCTCAGGCGATGTAATTTCTAAGGGAATGAAAAGGTATTTGACTGAGATGTGGGGAGAGTATTTTGTGTGAAGTATTAACATAGAAATTAACGTGCTGCCGAGCGAGATGGGAGGGAGCGTTGTAATTTCAAAGCTCCCAATCCAAGTTCTTAGGCGATATAATTTTTAAGGGAATGAAAAGGTATTTGACTGAGATGTGGGGAGAGTGTTTTGTGCGAAGTATTCCCATAGAAATAAACGTGCTGTCGAGCGAGATGGGAGGGAGCGTTGTTTTCCAAAGCTCCCAATACAAGTTCTCAGGCGATGTAATTTCTAAGGGAATGAAAAGGTATTTGACTGAGATGTGGGGAGAGTATTTTGTGTGAAGTATTAGCATAGAAATTAACGTGCTGCCGAGCGAGATGGGAGGGAGCGTTGTAATTTCAAAGCTCCCAATCCAAGTTCTCAGGCGATGTAATTTCTAAGGGAATGAAAAGGTGTTTGACTGAGATGTGGGGAGAGTGTTTTGTGTGAAGACTTCCCATAGAAATTAACGTGCTGCCGAGCGAGATGGGAGGGAGCGTTGTATTCCAAAGCTCCCAATCCAAGTTCTCAGGCGATGTAATTTCTAAGGGAATGAAAAGGTATTTGACTGAGATGTGGGGAGAGTATTTTGTGTGAAGTATTAACATAGAAATTAACGTGCTGCCGAGCGAGATGGGAGGGAGCGTTGTAATTTCAAAGATCCCAATCCAAGTTCTCAGGCGATGTAATTTCTAAGGGAATGAAAAGTGTTTGACTGAGATGTGGGGAGAGTGTTTTGTGCGAAGTATTCCCATAGAAATTAACGTGCTGTCGAGCGAGATGGGAGGGAGCGTTGTATTCCAAAGCTCCCAATACAAGTTCTCAGGCGATGTAATTTCTAAGGGAATGAAAAGGTGTTTGACTGAGATTTGGGGAGAGTGTTTTGTGTAAAGTATTCCCATAGAAATTAACGTTCTGCCGAGCGAGATGGGAGGGAGCGTTGTAATTCCAAAGCTCCCAATCGAAGTTCTCAGGCGATGTAATTTCTAAGGGAATGAAAAGGTATATGACTGAGATGTGGGGAGAGTGTTTTGTGCGACGTATTCCCATAGAAATTAACGTGCTGCCGAGCGAGGTGGGAGGGAGCGTTGTAATTTCAAAGCTCCCAATCCATGTTCTCAGGCGATGTAATTTCTAAGGGAATGAAAAGGTATTTGACTGAGATGTGGGGAGAGTATTCTGTGTGAAGTATTCCCATAGAAATTAAAGTGATTCCGAGCGAGATGGGACGGAGCGTTGTAATTTCAAAGCTCCAAATCCAAGTTCTCAGTCGATATAATTTCTAAGGGAATGAAAAGGTATTTGACTGAGAAGTGGGGAGAGTGTTTTGTGCTAAGTATTCCCATAGAAATTAACGTGCTGCCGAGCGAGATGGGAGGGAGCGTTGTATTCCAAAGCTCTCTATCCAAGTTCTCAGGCGATGTAATTTCTAAGGGAATGAAAAGGTGTTTGACTGAGATGTGGGGAGAGTGTTTTGTGTGAAGTATTCCCATAGAAATTAACGTGCTGCCGAGCGAGATGGGAGGGAGCGTTGTAATTTCAAAGCTCCCAATCCAAGTTCTCAGGCGATATAATTTCTAAGGGAATGAAAAGGTATTTGACTGAGATGTGGGGAGAGTGTTTTGTGCGAAGTATTCCCATAGAAATTAACGTGCTGTCGAGCGAGATGGGAGGGAGCGTTGTATTCTAAAGCTCCCAATACAAGTTCTCAGGCGATGTAATTTCTAAGGGAATGAAAAGGTGTTTGACTGAGATGTGGGGAGAGTGTTTTGTGCGACGTATTCCCATAGAAATTAACGAGCTGCCGAGCGAGGTGGGAGGGAGCGTTGTAATTTCAAAGCTCCCAATCCATGTTCTCAGGCGATGTAATTTCTAAGGGAATGAAAAGGTATTTGACTGAGATGTGGGGAGAGTATTTTGTGTGAAGTATTCCCATAGAAATTAAAGTGATTCCGAGCGAGATGGGACGGAGCGTTGTAATTTCAAAGCTCCAAATCCAAGTTCTCAGGTGATATAATTTCTAAGGGAATCAAAAGGTATTTGACTGAGAAGTGGGGAGAGTGTTTTGTGCTAAGTATTCCCATAGAAATTAACGTGCTGCCGAGCGAGATGGGAGGGAGCGTTGTAATTTCAAAGCTCCCAATCCAAGTTCTTAGGCGATATAATTTTTAAGGGAATGAAAAGGTATTTGACTGAGATGTGGGGAGAGTGTTTTGTGCGAAGTATTCCCATAGAAATAAACGTGCTGTCGAGCGAGATGGGAGGGAGCGTTGTTTTCCAAAGCTCCCAATACAAGTTCTCAGGCGATGTAATTTCTAAGGGAATGAAAAGGTATTTGACTGAGATGTGGGGAGAGTATTTTGTGTGAAGTATTAACATAGAAATTAACGTGCTGCCGAGCGAGATGGGAGGGAGCGTTGTAATTTCAAAGCTCCCAATCCAAGTTCTCAGGCGATGTAATTTCTAAGGGAATGAAAAGGTGTTTGACTGAGATGTGGGGAGAGTGTTTTGTGTGAAGACTTCCCATAGAAATTAACGTGCTGCCGAGCGAGATGGGAGGGAGCGTTGTATTCCAAAGCTCCCAATCCAAGTTCTCAGGCGATGTAATTTCTAAGGGAATGAAAAGGTATTTGACTGAGATGTGGGGAGAGTGTTTTGTGTGAAGTCTTCGCATAGAAATTAACGTGCTGCCGAGCGAGATGGGAGGGAGCGTTGTAATTCCAAAGCTCCCAATCCAAGATATCAGGCGATGTAATTTCTAAGGGAATGAAAAGGTATATGACTGAGATGTGGGGAGAGTGTTTTGTGCGACGTATTCCCATAGAAATTAACGTGCTGCCGAGCGAGATGGGAGGGAGCGTTGTATTCCAAAGCTCCCAATCCAAGTTCTCAGGCGATGTAATTACTAAGGGAATGAAATGGTGTTTGACTGAGATGTGGGTAGAGTGTTTTGTGTGAAGTATTCCCATAGAAATTAACGTGCAGCCGAGCGAGATGGGAGGGAGCGTTGTATTCCAAAGCTCTCTATCCAAGTTCTCAGGCGATGTACTTTCTAAGGGAATGAAAAGGTGTTTGATTGAGATGTGGGGAGAGTGTTTTGTGTGAAGTATTCCCATAGAAATTAACGTGCTGCCGAGCGAGATGGGAGGGAGCGTTGTAATTTCAAAGCTCCCAATCCAAGTTCTCAGGCGATATAATTTCTAAGGGATTGAAAAGGTATTTGACTGATATGTGGGGAGAGTGTTTTGTGCGAAGTATTCCCATAGAAATTAACGTGCTGTCGAGCGAGATGGGAGGGAGCGTTGTATTCCAAAGCTCCCAATACAAGTTCTCAGGCGATGTAATTTCTAAGGGAATGAAAAGGTGTTTGACTGAGATGTGGGGAGAGTGTTTTGTGTGAAGTATTCCCATAGAAATTAACGTGCTGCCGAGCGAGATGGGAGGGAGCGTTGTAATTCCAAAGCTCCCAATCGAAGTTCTCAGGCGATGTAATTTCTAAGGGAATGAAAAGGTATATGACTGAGATGTGGGGAGAGTGTTTTGTGCGACGTATTCCCATAGAAATTAACGTGCTGCCGAGCGAGGTGGGAGGGAGCGTTGTAATTTTAAAGCTCCCAATCCATGTTCTCAGGCGATGTAATTTCTAAGGGAATGAAAAGGTATTTGACTGAGATGTGGGGAGAGTATTTTGTGTGAAGTATTCCCATAGAAATTAAAGTGATTCCGAGCGAGATGGGACGGAGCGTTGTAATTTCAAAGCTCCCAATCCAAGTTCTCAGGCGATATAATTTCTAAGGGAATGAAAAGGTATTTGACTGAGAAGTAGGGAGAGTGTTTTGTGCTAAGTATTCCCATAGAAATTAACGTGCTGCCGAGCGAGATGGGATGGAGCGTTGTATTCCAAAGCTCCCAATCCAAATTCTCAGGCGATGTAATTTCTAAGGGAATGAAAAGGTATTTGACTGAGATGTGGGGAGAGTGTTTTGTGTGAAGTCTTCGCATAGAAATTAACGTGCTGCCGAGCGAGATGGGAGGGAGCGTTGTAATTTCAAAGCTCCCAATCCAAGTTCTCAGGCGATATAATTTCTAAGGGAATGAAAAGGTGTTTGACTGAGATGTGGGGAGAGTGTTTTGTGTGAAGACTTCCCATAGAAATTAACGTGCTGCCGAGCGAGATGGGAGGGAGCGTTGTATTCCAAAGCTCCCAATCCAAGTTCTCAGGCGATGTAATTTCTAAGGGAATGAAAAGGTATTTGACTGAGATGTGGGGAGAGTATTTTGTGTGAAGTATTAACATAGAAATTAACGTGCTGCCGAGCGAGATGGGAGGGAGCGTTGTAATTTCAAAGCTCCCAATCCAAGTTCTCAGGCGATGTAATTTCTAAGGGAATGAAAAGGTGTTTGACTGAGATGTGGGGAGAGTGTTTTGTGTGAAGACTTCCCATAGAAATTAACGTGCTGCCGAGCGAGATGGGAGGGAGCGTTGTATTCCAAAGCTCCCAATCCAAGTTCTCAGGCGATGTAATTTCTACGGGAATGAAAAGGTATTTGACTGAGATGTGGGGAGAGTATTTTGTGTGAAGTATTAACATAGAAATTAACGTGCTGCCGAGCGAGATGGGAGGGAGCGTTGTAATTTCAAAGCTCCCAATCCAAGTTCTCAGGCGATGTAATTTCTAAGGGAATGAAAAGGTATATGACTGAGATGTGGGGAGAGTGTTTTGTGCGACGTATTCCCATAGAAATTAACGTGCTGCCGAGCGAGATGGGAGGGAGCGTTGTATTCCAAAGCTCCCAATCCAAGTTCTCAGGCGATGTAATTACTAAGGGAATGAAATGGTGTTTGACTGAGATGTGGGTAGAGTGTTTTGTGTGAAGTATTCCCATAGAAATTAACGTGCAGCCGAGCGAGATGGGAGGGAGCGTTGTATTCCAAAGCTCTCTATCCAAGTTCTCAGGCGATGTACTTTCTAAGGGAATGAAAAGGTGTTTGATTGAGATGTGGGGAGAGTGTTTTGTGTGAAGTATTCCCATAGAAATTAACGTGCTGCCGAGCGAGATGGGAGGGAGCGTTGTAATTTCAAAGCTCCCAATCCAAGTTCTCAGGCGATATAATTTCTAAGGGATTGAAAAGGTATTTGACTGATATGTGGGGAGAGTGTTTTGTGCGAAGTATTCCCATAGAAATTAACGTGCTGTCGAGCGAGATGGGAGGGAGCGTTGTATTCCAAAGCTCCCAATACAAGTTCTCAGGCGATGTAATTTCTAAGGGAATGAAAAGGTGTTTGACTGAGATGTGGGGAGAGTGTTTTGTGTGAAGTATTCCCATAGAAATTAACGTGCTGCCGAGCGAGATGGGAGGGAGCGTTGTAATTCCAAAGCTCCCAATCGAAGTTCTCAGGCGATGTAATTTCTAAGGGAATGAAAAGGTATATGACTGAGATGTGGGGAGAGTGTTTTGTGCGACGTATTCCCATAGAAATTAACGTGCTGCCGAGCGAGGTGGGAGGGAGCGTTGTAATTTTAAAGCTCCCAATCCATGTTCTCAGGCGATGTAATTTCTAAGGGAATGAAAAGGTATTTGACTGAGATGTGGGGAGAGTATTTTGTGTGAAGTATTCCCATAGAAATTAAAGTGATTCCGAGCGAGATGGGACGGAGCGTTGTAATTTCAAAGCTCCCAATCCAAGTTCTCAGGCGATATAATTTCTAAGGGAATGAAAAGGTATTTGACTGAGAAGTGGGGAGAGTGTTTTGTGCTAAGTATTCCCATAGAAATTAACGTGCTGCCGAGCGAGATGGGATGGAGCGTTGTATTCCAAAGCTCCCAATCCAAATTCTCAGGCGATGTAATTTCTAAGGGAATGAAAAGGTGTTTGACTGAGATGTGGGGAGAGTGTTTTGTGTGAAGACTTCGCATAGAAATTAACGTGCTGCCGAGCGAGATGGGAGGGAGCGTTGTAATTTCAAAGCTCCCAATCCAAGTTCTCAGGCGATATAATTTCTAAGGGAATGAAAAGGTGTTTGACTGAGATGTGGGGAGAGTGTTTTGTGTGAAGACTTCCCATAGAAATTAACGTGCTGCCGAGCGAGATGGGAGGGAGCGTTGTAATTTCAAAGCTCCCAATCCAAGTTCTCAGGCGATGTAATTTCTAAGGGAATGAAAAGGTGTTTGACTGAGATGTGGGGAGAGTGTTTTGTGTGAAGACTTCCCATAGAAATTAACGTGCTGCCGAGCGAGATGTGAGGGAGCGTTGTATTCCAAAGCTCCCAATCCAAGTTCTCAGGCGATGTAATTTCTACGGGAATGAAAAGGTATTTGACTGAGATGTGGGGAGAGTATTTTGTGTGAAGTATTAACATAGAAATTAAAGTGCTGCCGAGCGAGATGGGAGGGAGCGTTGTAATTTCAAAGCTCCCAATCCAAGTTCTCAGGCGATGTAATTTCTAAGGGAATGAAAAGGTGTTTGACTGAGATGTGGGGAGAGTGTTTTGTGTGAAGTCTTCCCATAGAAATTAACGTGCTGCCGAGCGAGATGGGAGGGAGCGTTGTAATTCCAAAGCTCCCAATCCAAGATATCAGGCGATGTAATTTCTAAGGGAATGAAAAGGTATATGACTGAGATGTGGGGAGAGTGTTTTGTGCGACGTATTCCCATAGAAATTAACGTGCTGCCGAGCGAGATGGGAGGGAGCGTTGTATTCCAAAGCTCCCAATCCAAGTTCTCAGGCGATGTAATTACTAAGGGAATGAAATGGTGTTTGACTGAGATGTGGGTAGAGTGTTTTGTGTGAAGTATTCCCATAGAAATTAACGTGCTGCCGAGCGAGATGGGAGGGAGCGTTGTATTCCAAAGCTCCCAATACAAGTTCTCAGGCGATGTAATTTCTAAGGGAATGAAAAGGTGTTTGACTGAGATGTGGGGAGAGTGTTTTGTGTGAAGTATTCCCATAGAAATTAACGTGCTGCCGAGCGAGATGGGAGGGAGCGTTGTAATTCCAAAGCTCCCAATCGAAGTTCTCAGGCGATGTAATTTCTAAGGGAATGAAAAGGTATATGACTGAGATGTGGGGAGAGTGTTTTGTGCGACGTATTCCCATAGAAATTAACGTGCTGCCGAGCGAGGTGGGAGGGAGCGTTGTAATTTCAAAGCTCCCAATCCATGTTCTCAGGCGATGTAATTTCTAAGGGAATGAAAAGGTATTTGACTGAGATGTGGGGAGAGTATTTTGAGTGAAGTATTCCCATAGAAATTAAAGTGATTCCGAGCGAGATGGGACGGAGCGTTGTAATTTCAAAGCTCCCAATCCAAGTTCTCAGGCGATATAATTTCTAAGGGAATGAAAAGGTATTTGACTGAGAAGTGGGGAGAGTGTTTTGTGCTAAGTATTCCCATAGAAATTAACGTGCTGCCGAGCGAGATGGGATGGAGCGTTGTATTCCAAAGCTCCCAATCGAAATTCTCAGGCGATGTAATTTCTAAGGGAATGAAAAGTTGTTTGACTGAGATGTGGGGAGAGTGTTTTGTGTGAAGTCTTCGCATAGAAATTAACGTGCTGCCGAGCGAGATGGGAGGGAGCGTTGTAATTTCAAAGCTCCCAATCCAAGTTCTCAGGCGATATAATTTCTAAGGGAATGAAAAGGTATTTGACTGAGATGTGGGGAGAGTGTTTTGTACGAAGTATTCCCATAGAAATTAACGTGCTGTCGAGCGAGATGGGAGGGAGCGTTGTATTCCAAAGCTCCCAATACAAGTTCTCAGGCGATGTAATTTCTAAGGGAATGAAAAGGTGTTTGACTGAGATGTGGGGAGAGTGTTTTGTGCGACGTATTCCCATAGAAATTAACGTGCTGCCGAGCGAGGTGGGAGGGAGCGTTGTAATTTCAAAGCTCCCAATCCAAGTTCTCAGGCGATGTAATTTCTAAGGGAATGAAAAGGTGTTTGACTGAGATGTGGGGAGAGTGTTTTGTGTGAAGTCTTCCCATAGAAATTAACGTGCTGCCGAGCGAGATGGGAGGGAGCGTTGTAATTCCAAAGCTCCCAATCCAAGATATCAGGCGATGTAATTTCTAAGGGAATGAAAAGGTATATGACTGAGATGTGGGGAGAGTGTTTTGTGCGACGTATTCCCATAGAAATTAACGTGCTGCCGAGCGAGATGGGAGGGAGCGTTGTATTCCAAAGCTCCCAATCCAAGTTCTCAGGCGATGTAATTTCTAAGGGAATGAAAAGGTATTTGACTGAGATGTGGGGAGAGTGTTTTGTGTGAAGTATTCCCATAGAAATTAAAGTGATTCCGAGCGAGATGGGACGGAGCGTTGTAATTTCAAAGCTCCCAATCCAAGTTCTCAGGCGATGTAATTTCTAAGGGAATGAAAAGGTATTTGACTGAGAAGTGGGGAGAGTGTTTTGTGCTAAGTATTCCCATAGAAATTAACGTGCTGCCGAGCGAGATGGGATGGAGCGTTGTATTCCAAAGCTCCCAATCCAAATTCTCAGGCGATGTAATTTCTAAGGGAATGAAAAGGTGTTTGACTGAGATGTGGGAAGAGTGTTTTGTGTGAAGTCTTCGCATAGAAATTAACGTGCTGCCGAGCGAGATGGGAGGGAGCGTTGTAATTTCAAAGCTCCCAATCCAAGTTCTCAGGCGATGTAATTTCTAAGGGAATGAAAAGGTGTTTGACTGAGATGTGGGGAGAGTGTTTTGTGCGACGTATTCCCATAGAAATTAACGTGCTGCCGAGCGAGGTGGGAGGGAGCGTTGTAATTTCAAAGCTCCCAATCCATGTTCTCAGGCGATGTAATTTCTAAGGGAATGAAAAGGTATTTGACTGAGATGTGGGGAGAGTATTTTGTGTGAAGTATTCCCATAGAAATTAACGTGCTGCCGAGCGAGATGGGATGGAGCGTTGTATTCCAAAGCTCCCAATCGAAATTCTCAGGCGATGTAATTTCTAAGGGAATGAAAAGTTGTTTGACTGAGATGTGGGGAGAGTGTTTTGTGTGAAGTCTTCGCATAGAAATTAACGTGCTGCCGAGCGAGATGGGAGGGAGCGTTGTAATTTCAAAGCTCCCAATCCAAGTTCTCAGGCGATATAATTTCTAAGGGAATGAAAAGGTGTTTGACTGAGATGTGGGAAGAGTGTTTTGTGTGAAGTCTTCGCATAGAAATTAACGTGCTGCCGAGCGAGATGGGAGGGAGCGTTGTAATTTCAAAGCTCCCAATCCAAGTTCTCAGGCGATATAATTTCTAAGGGAATGAAAAGGTATTTGACTGAGATGTGGGGAGAGTGTTTTGTACGAAGTATTCCCATAGAAATTAACGTGCTGTCGAGCGAGATGGGAGGGAGCGTTGTATTCCAAAGCTCCCAATACAAGTTCTCAGGCGATGTAATTTCTAAGGGAATGAAAAGGTGTTTGACTGAGATGTGGGGAGAGTGTTTTGTGCGACGTATTCCCATAGAAATTAACGTGCTGCCGAGCGAGGTGGGAGGGAGCGTTGTAATTTCAAAGCTCCCAATCCATGTTCTCAGGCGATGTAATTTCTAAGGGAATGAAAAGGTATTTGACTGAGATGTGGGGAGAGTATTTTGTGTGAAGTATTCCCATAGAAATTAAAGTGATTCCGAGCGAGATGGGACGGAGCGTTGTAATTTCAAAGCTCCAAATCCAAGTTCTCAGGCGATATAATTTCTAAGGGAATGAAAAGGTATTTGACTGAGAAGTGGGGAGAGTGTTTTGTGCTAAGTATTCCCATAGAAATTAACGTGCTGTCGAGCGAGATGGGAGGGAGCGTTGTATTCCAAAGCTCAAAATCCAAGTTCTCAGGCGATGTAATTTCTAAGGGAATGAAAAGGTGTTTGACTGAGATGTGGGGAGAGTGTTTTGTGTGAAGACTTCCCATAGAAATTAACGTGCTGCCGAGCGAGATGGGAGGGAGCGTTGTATTCCAAAGCTCCCAATCCAAGTTCTCAGGAGATGTAATTTCTAAGGGAATGAAAAGGTATTTGACTGAGATGTGGGGAGAGTATTTTGTGTGAAGTATTAACATAGAAATTAACGTGCTGCCGAGCGAGATGGGAGGGAGCGTTGAAATTTCAAAGCTCCCAATCCAAGTTCTCAGGCGATGTAATTTCTAAGGGAATGAAAAGGTGTTTGACTGAGATGTGGGGAGAGTGTTTTGTGTGAAGTATTCCCATAGAAATTAACGTGCTGCCGAGCGAGATGGGAGGGAGCGTTGTAATTCCAAAGCTCCCAATCGAAGTTCTCAGGCGATGTAATTTCTAAGGGAATGAAAAGGTATATGACTGAGATGTGGGGAGAGTGTTTTGTGCGACGTATTCCCATAGAAATTAACGTGGTGCCGAGCGAGGTGGGAGGGAGCGTTGTAATTTCAAAGCTCCCAATCCATGTTCTCAGGCGATGTAATTTCTAAGGGAATGAAAAGGTATTTGACTGAGATGTGGGGAGAGTATTTTGTGTGAAGTATTCCCATAGAAATTAAAGTGATTCCGAGCGAGATGGGACGGAGCGTTGTAATTTCAAAGCTCCCAATCCAAGTTCTCAGGCGATATAATTTCTAAGGGAATGAAAAGGTATTTGACTGAGAAGTGGGGAGAGTGTTTTGTGCTAAGTATTCCCATAGAAATTAACGTGCTGCCGAGCGAGATGGGATGGAGCGTTGTATTCCAAAGCTCCCAATCCAAATTCTCAGGCGATGTAATTTCTAAGGGAATGAAAAGGTGTTTGACTGAGATGTGGGAAGAGTGTTTTGTGTGAAGTCTTCGCATAGAAATTAACGTGCTGCCGAGCGAGATGGGAGGGAGCGTTGTAATTTCAAAGCTCCCAATCCAAGTTCTCAGGCGATGTAATTTCTAAGGGAATGAAAAGGTGTTTGACTGAGATGTGGGGAGAGTGTTTTGTGCGACGTATTCCCATAGAAATTAACGTGCTGCCGAGCGAGATGGGAGGGAGCGTTGTAATTTCAAAGCTCCCAATCCAAGTTCTCAGGCGATATAATTTCTAAGGGAATGAAAAGGTGTTTGACTGAGATGTGGGAAGAGTGTTTTGTGTGAAGTCTTCGCATAGAAATTAACGTGCTGCCGAGCGAGATGGGAGGGAGCGTTGTAATTTCAAAGCTCCCAATCCAAGTTCTCAGGCGATATAATTTCTAAGGGAATGAAAAGGTATTTGACTGAGATGTGGGGAGAGTGTTTTGTACGAAGTATTCCCATAGAAATTAACGTGCTGTCGAGCGAGATGGGAGGGAGCGTTGTATTCCAAAGCTCCCAATACAAGTTCTCAGGCGATGTAATTTCTAAGGGAATGAAAAGGTGTTTGACTGAGATGTGGGGAGAGTGTTTTGTGCGACGTATTCCCATAGAAATTAACGTGCTGCCGAGCGAGGTGGGAGGGAGCGTTGTAATTTCAAAGCTCCCAATCCATGTTCTCAGGCGATGTAATTTCTAAGGGAATGAAAAGGTATTTGACTGAGATGTGGGGAGAGTATTTTGTGTGAAGTATTCCCATAGAAATTAAAGTGATTCCGAGCGAGATGGGACGGAGCGTTGTAATTTCAAAGCTCCAAATCCAAGTTCTCAGGCGATATAATTTCTAAGGGAATGAAAAGGTATTTGACTGAGAAGTGGGGAGAGTGTTTTGTGCTAAGTATTCCCATAGAAATTAACGTGCTGTCGAGCGAGATGGGAGGGAGCGTTGTATTCCAAAGCTCAAAATCCAAGTTCTCAGGCGATGTAATTTCTAAGGGAATGAAAAGGTGTTTGACTGAGATGTGGGGAGAGTGTTTTGTGTGAAGACTTCCCATAGAAATTAACGTGCTGCCGAGCGAGATGGGAGGGAGCGTTGTATTCCAAAGCTCCCAATCCAAGTTCTCAGGAGATGTAATTTCTAAGGGAATGAAAAGGTATTTGACTGAGATGTGGGGAGAGTATTTTGTGTGAAGTATTAACATAGAAATTAACGTGCTGCCGAGCGAGATGGGAGGGAGCGTTGAAATTTCAAAGCTCCCAATCCAAGTTCTCAGGCGATGTAATTTCTAAGGGAATGAAAAGGTGTTTGACTGAGATGTGGGGAGAGTGTTTTGTGTGAAGTATTCCCATAGAAATTAACGTGCTGCCGAGCGAGATGGGAGGGAGCGTTGTAATTCCAAAGCTCCCAATCGAAGTTCTCAGGCGATGTAATTTCTAAGGGAATGAAAAGGTATATGACTGAGATGTGGGGAGAGTGTTTTGTGCGACGTATTCCCATAGAAATTAACGTGGTGCCGAGCGAGGTGGGAGGGAGCGTTGTAATTTCAAAGCTCCCAATCCATGTTCTCAGGCGATGTAATTTCTAAGGGAATGAAAAGGTATTTGACTGAGATGTGGGGAGAGTATTTTGTGTGAAGTATTCCCATAGAAATTAAAGTGATTCCGAGCGAGATGGGACGGAGCGTTGTAATTTCAAAGCTCCCAATCCAAGTTCTCAGGCGATATAATTTCTAAGGGAATGAAAAGGTATTTGACTGAGAAGTGGGGAGAGTGTTTTGTGCTAAGTATTCCCATAGAAATTAACGTGCTGCCGAGCGAGATGGGATGGAGCGTTGTATTCCAAAGCTCCCAATCCAAATTCTCAGGCGATGTTATTTCTAAGGGAATGAAAAGGTGTTTGACTGAGATGTGGGAAGAGTGTTTTGTGTGAAGTCTTCGCATAGAAATTAACGTGCTGCCGAGCGAGATGGGAGGGAGCGTTGTAATTTCAAAGCTCCCAATCCAAGTTCTCAGGCGATGTAATTTCTAAGGGAATGAAAAGGTGTTTGACTGAGATGTGGGGAGAGTGTTTTGTGCGACGTATTCCCATAGAAATTAACGTGCTGCCGAGCGAGGTGGGAGGGAGCGTTGTAATTTCAAAGCTCCCAATCCATGTTCTCAGGCGATGTAATTTCTAAGGGAATGAAAAGGTATTTGACTGAGATGTGGGGAGAGTATTTTGTGTGAAGTATTCCCATAGAAATTAAAGTGATTCCGAGCGAGATGGGACGGAGCGTTGTAATTTCAAAGCTCCAAATCCAAGTTCTCAGGCGATATAATTTCTAAGGGAATGAAAAGGTATTTGACTGAGAAGTGGGGAGAGTGTTTTGTGCTAAGTATTCCCATAGAAATTAACGTGCTGTCGAGCGAGATGGGAGGGAGCGTTGTATTCCAAAGCTCCCAATCCAAGTTCTCAGGCGATGTAATTTCTAAGGGAATGAAAAGGTGTTTGACTGAGATGTGGGGAGAGTGTTTTGTGTGAAGTATTCCCATAGAAATTAACGTGCTGCCGAGCGAGATGGGAGGGAGCGTTGTAATTTCAAAGCTCCCAATCCAAGTTCTCAGGCGATGTAATTTCTAAGGGAATGAAAAGGTGTTTGACTGAGATGTGGGGAGAGTGTTTTGTGTGAAGACTTCCCATAGAAATTAACGTGCTGCCGAGCGAGATGGGAGGGAGCGTTGTATTCCAAAGCTCCCAATCCAAGTTCTCAGGCGATGTAATTTCTAAGGGAATGAAAAGGTATTTGACTGAGATGTGGGGAGAGTATTTTGTGTGAAGTATTAACATAGAAATTAACGTGCTGCCGAGCGAGATGGGAGGGAGCGTTGTAATTTCAAAGCTCCCAATCCAAGTTCTCAGGCGATGTAATTTCTAAGGGAATGAAAAGGTGTTTGACTGAGATGTGGGGAGAGTGTTTTGTGTGAAGTCTTCCCATAGAAATTAACGTGCTGCCGAGCGAGATGGGAGGGAGCGTTGTATTCCAAAGCTCCCAATCCAAATTCTCAGGCGATGTAATTTCTAAGGGAATGAAAAGGTGTTTGACTGAGATGTGGGGAGAGTGTTTTGTGTGAAGTCTTCGCATAGAAATTAACGTGCTGCCGAGCGAGATGGGAGGGAGCGTTGTAATTCCAAAGCTCCCAATCCAAGATATCAGGCGATGTAATTTCTAAGGGAATGAAAAGGTATATGACTGAGATGTGGAGTGGGGAGAGTGTTTTGTGCGACGTATTCCCATAGAAATTAACGTGCTGCCGAGCGAGATGGGAGGGAGCGTTGTATTCCAAAGCTCCCAATCCAAGTTCTCAGGCGATGTAATTACTAAGGGAATGAAATGGTGTTTGACTGAGATGTGGGTAGAGTGTTTTGTGTGAAGTATTCCCATAGAAATTAACGTGCTGCCGAGCGAGATGGGAGGGAACGTTGTAATTTCAAAGCTCCCAATCCAAGTTCTCAGGCGAAATAATTTCTAAGGGATTGAAAAGGTATTTGACTGAGATGTCGGGAGAGTGTTTTGTGTGAAGTATTCCCATAGAAATTAACGTGCTGTCGAGCGAGATGGGAGGGAGCGTTGTATTCCAAAGCTCCCAATACAAGTTCTCAGGCGATGTAATTTCTAAGGGAATGAAAAGGTGTTCGACTGAGATGTGGGGAGAGTGTTTTGTGTGAAGTATTCCCATAGAAATTAACGTGCTGCCGAGCGAGATGGGAGGGAGCGTTGTAATTCCAAAGCTCCCAATCGAAGTTCTCAGGCGATGTAATTTCTAAGGGAATGAAAAGGTATATGACTGAGATGTGGGGAGAGTGTTTTGTGCGACGTATTCCCATAGAAATTAACGTGCTGCCGAGCGAGGTGGGAGGGAGCGTTGTAATTTCAAAGCTCCCAATCCATGTTCTCAGGCGATGTAATTTCTAAGGGAATGAAAAGGTATTTGACTGAGATGTGGGGAGAGTATTTTGTGTGAAGTATTCCCATAGAAATTAAAGTGATTCCGAGCGAGATGGGACGGAGCGTTGTAATTTCAAAGCTCCCAATCCAAGTTCTCAGGCGATATAATTTCTAAGGGAATGAAAAGGTATTTGACTGAGAAGTGGGGAGAGTGTTTTGTGCTAAGTATTCCCATAGAAATTAACGTGCTGCCGAGCGAGATGGGATGGAACGTTGTATTCCAAAGCTCCCAATCCAAATTCTCAGGCGATGTAATTTCTAAGGGAATGAAAAGGTGTTTGACTGAGATGTGGGAAGAGTGTTTTGTGTGAAGTCTTCGCATAGAAATTAACGTGCTGCCGAGCGAGATGGGAGGGAGCGTTGTAATTTCAAAGCTCCCAATCCAAGTTCTCAGGCGATATAATTTCTAAGGGAATGAAAAGGTATTTGACTGAGATGTGGGGAGAGTGTTTTGTACGAAGTATTCCCATAGAAATTAACGTGCTGTCGAGCGAGATGGGAGGGAGCGTTGTATTCCAAAGCTCAAAATCCAAGTTCTCAGGCGATGTAATTTCTAAGGGAATGAAAAGGTGTTTGACTGAGATGTGGGGAGAGTGTTTTGTGTGAAGACTTCCCATAGAAATTAACGTGCTGCCGAGCGAGATGGGAGGGAGCGTTGTATTCCAAAGCTCCCAATCCAAGTTCTCAGGAGATGTAATTTCTAAGGGAATGAAAAGGTATTTGACTGAGATGTGGGGAGAGTATTTTGTGTGAAGTATTAACATAGAAATTAACGTGCTGCCGAGCGAGATGGGAGGGAGCGTTGAAATTTCAAAGCTCCCAATCCAAGTTCTCAGGCGATGTAATTTCTAAGGGAATGAAAAGGTGTTTGACTGAGATGTGGGGAGAGTGTTTTGTGTGAAGTCTTCCCATAGAAATTAACGTGCTGCCGAGCGAGATGGGAGGGAGCGTTGTATTCCAAAGCTCCCAATCCAAATTCTCAGGCGATGTAATTTCTAAGGGAATGAAAAGGTGTTTGACTGAGATGTGGGGAGAGTGTTTTGTGTGAAGTCTTCGCATAGAAATTAACGTGCTGCCGAGCGAGATGGGAGGGAGCGTTGTAATTCCAAAGCTCCCAATCCAAGATATCAGGCGATGTAATTTCTAAGGGAATGAAAAGGTATATGACTGAGATGTGGGGAGAGTGTTTTGTGCGACGTATTCCCATAGAAATTAACGTGCTGCCGAGCGAGATGGGAGGGAGCGTTGTATTCCAAAGCTCCCAATCCAAGTTCTCAGGCGATGTAATTACTAAGGGAATGAAATGGTGTTTGACTGAGATGTGGGTAGAGTGTTTTGTGTGAAGTATTCCCATAGAAATTAACGTGCTGCCGAGCGAGATGGGAGGGAGCGTTGTAATTTCAAAGCTCCCAATCCAAGTTCTCAGGCGAAATAATTTCTAAGGGATTGAAAAGGTATTTGACTGAGATGTCGGGAGAGTGTTTTGTGTGAAGTATTCCCATAGAAATTAACGTGCTGCCGAGCGAGATGGGAGGGAGCGTTGTAATTCCAAAGCTCCCAATCGAAGTTCTCAGGCGATGTAATTTCTAAGGGAATGAAAAGGTATATGACTGAGATGTGGGGAGAGTGTTTTGTGCGACGTATTCCCATAGAAATTAACGTGCTGCCGAGCGAGGTGGGAGGGAGCGTTGTAATTTCAAAGCTCCCAATCCATGTTCTCAGGCGATGTAATTTCTAAGGGAATGAAAAGGTATTTGACTGAGATGTGGGGAGAGTATTTTGTGTGAAGTATTCCCATAGAAATTAAAGTGATTCCGAGCGAGATGGGACGGAGCGTTGTAATTTCAAAGCTCCCAATCCAAGTTCTCAGGCGATATAATTTCTAAGGGAATGAAAAGGTATTTGACTGAGAAGTGGGGAGAGTGTTTTGTGCTAAGTATTCCCATAGAAATTAACGTGCTGCCGAGCGAGATGGGATGGAGCGTTGTATTCCAAAGCTCCCAATCCAAATTCTCAGGCGATGTAATTTCTAAGGGAATGAAAAGTTGTTTGACTGAGATGTGGGGAGAGTGTTTTGTGTGAAGTCTTCGCATAGAAATTAACGTGCTGCCGAGCGAGATGGGAGGGAGCGTTGTAATTTCAAAGCTCCCAATCCAAGTTCTCAGGCGATATAATTTCTAAGGGAATGAAAAGGTATTTGACTGAGATGTGGGGAGAGTGTTTTGTACGAAGTATTCCCATAGAAATTAACGTGCTGTCGAGCGAGATGGGAGGGAGCGTTGTATTCCAAAGCTCCCAATACAAGTTCTCAGGCGATGTAATTTCTAAGGGAATGAAAAGGTGTTTGACTGAGATGTGGGGAGAGTGTTTTGTGCGACGTATTCCCATAGAAATTAACGTGCTGCCGAGCGAGGTGGGAGGGAGCGTTGTAATTTCAAAGCTCCCAATCCATGTTCTCAGGCGATGTAATTTCTAAGGGAATGAAAAGGTATTTGACTGAGATGTGGGGAGAGTATTTTGTGTAAAGTATTCCCATAGAAATTAAAGTGATTCCGAGCGAGATGGGACGGATCGTTGTAATTTCAAAGCTCCAAATCCAAGTTCTCAGGCGATATAATTTCTAAGGGAATGAAAAGGTATTTGACTGAGAAGTGGGGAGAGTGTTTTGTGCTAAGTATTCTCATAGAAATTAACGTGCTGTCGAGCGAGATGGGAGGGAGCGTTGTATTCCAAAGCTCCCAATCCAAGTTCTCAGGCGATGTAATTTCTAAGGGAATGAAAAGGTATTTGACTGAGATGTGGGGAGAGTATTTTGTGTGAAGTATTAACATAGAAATTAACGTGCTGCCGAACGAGATGGGAGGGAGCGTTGTAATTTCAAAGCTCCCAATCCAAGTTCTTAGGCGATATTATTTCTAAGGGAATGAAAAGGTATTTGACTGAGATGTTTTGGAGAGTGTTTTGTGCGAAGTATTCCCATAGAAATTAACGTGCTGTCGAGCGAGATGGGAGGGAGCGTTGTATTCCAAAGCTCCCAATACAAGTTCTCAGGCGATGTAATTTCTAAGGGAATGAAAAGGTATTTGACTGAGATGTGGGGAGAGTATTTTGTGTGAAGTATTAACATAGAAATTAACGTGCTGCCGAGCGAAATGGGAGGGAGCGTTGTAATTTCAAAGCTCCCAATCCAAGTTCTCAGGCGATGTAATTTCTAAGGGAATGAAAAGGTGTTTGACTGAGATGTGGGGAGAGTGTTTTGTGTGAAGACTTCCCATAGAAATTAACGTGCTGCCGAGCGAGATGGGAGGGAGCGTTGTATTCCAAAGCTCCCAATCCAAGTACTCAGGCGATGTAATTTCTAAGGGAATGAAAAGGTATTTGACTGAGATGTGGGGAGAGTATTTTGTGTGAAGTATTAACATAGAAATTAACGTGCTGCCGAGCGAGATGGGAGGGAGCGTTGTAATTTCAAAGCTCCCAATCCAAGTTCTCAGGCGATGTAATTTCTAAGGGAATGAAAAGGTGTTTGACTGAGATGTGGGGAGAGTGTTTTGTGTGAAGACTTCCCATAGAAATTAACGTGCTGCCGAGCGAGATGGGAGGGAGCGTTGTATTCCAAAGCTCCCAATCCAAGTTCTCAGGCGATGTAATTTCTAAGGGAATGAAAAGGTATTTGACTGAGATGTGGGGAGAGTATTTTGTGTGAAGTATTAACATAGAAATTAACGTGCTGCCGAGCGAGATGGGAGGGAGCGTTGTAATTTCAAAGCTCCCAATCCAAGTTCTCAGGCGATGTAATTTCTAAGGGAATGAAAAGGTGTTTGACTGAGATGTGGGGAGAGTGTTTTGTGTGAAGTCTTCCCATAGAAATTAACGTGCTGCCGAGCGAGATGGGAGGGAGCGTTGTATTCCAAAGCTCCCAATCCAAATTCTCAGGCGATGTAATTTCTAAGGGAATGAAAAGGTGTTTGACTGAGATGTGGGGAGAGTGTTTTGTGTGAAGTCTTCGCATAGAAATTAACGTGCTGCCGAGCGAGATGGGAGGCAGCGTTGTAATTCCAAAGCTCCCAATCCAAGATATCAGGCGATGTAATTTCTAAGGGAATGAAAAGGTATATGACTGAGATGTGGGGAGAGTGTTTTGTGCTAAGTATTCCCATAGAAATTAACGTGCTGTCGAGCGAGATGGGAGGGAGCGTTGTATTCCAAAGCTCCCAATCCAAGTTCTCAGGCGATGTAATTTCTAAGGGAATGAAAAGGTATTTGACTGAGATGTGGGGAGAGTATTTTGTGTGAAGTATTAACATAGAAATTAACGTGCTGCCGAGCGAGATGGGAGGGAGCGTTGTAATTTCAAAGCTCCCAATCCAAGTTCTTAGGCGATATTATTTCTAAGGGAATGAAAAGGTATTTGACTGAGATGTTTTGGAGAGTGTTTTGTGCGAAGTATTCCCATAGAAATTAACGTGCTGTCGAGCGAGATGGGAGGGAGCGTTGTATTCCAAAGCTCCCAATCCAAGTTCTCAGGCGATGTAATTTCTAAGGGAATGAAAAGGTGTTTGACTGAGATGTGGGGAGAGTGTTTTGTGTGAAGTCTTCGCATAGAAATTAACGTGCTGCCGAGCGTGATGGGAGGGAGCGTTGTAATTCCAAAGCTCCCAATCCAAGATATCAGGCGATGTAATTTCTAAGGGAATGAAAAGGTATATGACTGAGATGTGGGGAGAGTGTTTTGTGCGACGTATTCCCATAGAAATTAACGTGCTGCCGAGCGAGGTGGGAGGGAGCGTTGTAATTTCAAAGCTCCCAATCCATGTTCTCAGGCGATGTAATTTCTAAGGGAATGAAAAGGTATTTGACTGAGATGTGGGGAGAGTATTTTGTGTGAAGTATTCCCATAGAAATTAAAGTGATTCCGAGCGAGATGGGACGGAGCGTTGTAATTTCAAAGCTCCCAATCCAAGTTCTCAGGCGATATAATTTCTAAGAGAATGAAAAGGTATTTGACTGAGAAGTGGGGAGAGTGTTTTGTGCTAAGTATTCCCATAGAAATTAACGTGCTGCCGAGCGAGATGGGAGGGAGCGATGTAATTTCAAAGCTCCCAATCCAATTTCTCAGGCGAAATAATTTCTAAGGGATTGAAAAGGTATTTGACTGAGATGTCGGGAGAGTGTTTTGTGTGAAGTATTCCCATAGAAATTAACGTGCTGCCGAGCGAGATGGGAGGGAGCGTTGTAATTCCAAAGCTCACAATCGAAGTTCTCAGGCGATGTAATTTCTAAGGGAATGAAAAGGTATATGACTGAGATGTGGGGAGAGTGTTTTGTGCGACGAATTCCCATAGAAATTAACGTGCTGCCGAGCGAGGTGGGAGGGAGCGTTGTAATTTCAAAGCTCCCAATCCAAGTTCTCAGGCGATATAATTTCTAAGGGAATGAAAAGGTATTTGACTGAGATGTGGGGAGAGTGTTTTGTACGAAGTATTCCCATAGAAATTAACGTGCTGTCGAGCGAGATGGGAGGGAGCGTTGTATTCCAAAGCTCCCAATACAAGTTCTCAGGCGATGTAATTTCTAAGGGAATGAAAAGGTGTTTGACTGAGATGTGGGGAGAGTGTTTTGTGCGACGTATTCCCATAGAAATTAACGTGCTGCCGAGCGAGGTGGGAGGGAGCGTTGTAATTTCAAAGCTCCCAATCCATGTTCTCAGGCGATGTAATTTCTAAGGGAATGAAAAGGTGTTTGACTGAGATGTGGGGAGAGTGTTTTGTGTGAAGTCTTCCCATAGAAATTAACGTGCTGCCGAGCGAGATGGGAGGGAGCGTTGTATTCCAAAGCTCCCAATCCAAATTCTCAGGCGATGTAATTTCTAAGGGAATGAAAAGGTGTTTGACTGAGATGTGGGGAGAGTGTTTTGTGTGAAGTCTTCGCATAGAAATTAACGTGCTGCCGAGCGAGATGGGAGGGAGCGTTGTAATTCCAAAGCTCCCAATCCAAGATATCAGGCGATGTAATTTCTAAGGGAATGAAAAGGTATATGACTGAGATGTGGGGAGAGTGTTTTGTGCTAAGTATTCCCATAGAAATTAACGTGCTGTCGAGCGAGATGGGAGGGAGCGTTGTATTCCAAAGCTCCCAATCCAAGTTCTCAGGCGATGTAATTTCTAAGGGAATGAAAAGGTATTTGACTGAGATGTGGGGAGAGTATTTTGTGTGAAGTATTAACATAGAAATTAACGTGCTGCCGAGCGAGATGGGAGGGAGCGTTGTAATTTCAAAGCTCCCAATCCAAGTTCTTAGGCGATATTATTTCTAAGGGAATGAAAAGGTATTTGACTGAGATGTTTTGGAGAGTGTTTTGTGCGAAGTATTCCCATAGAAATTAACGTGCTGTCGAGCGAGATGGGAGGGAGCGTTGTATTCCAAAGCTCCCAATACAAGTTCTCAGGCGATGTAATTTCTAAGGGAATGAAAAGGTATTTGACTGAGATGTGGGGAGAGTATTTTGTGTGAAGTATTAACATAGAAATTAACGTGCTGCCGAGCGAAATGGGAGGGAGCGTTGTAATTTCAAAGCTCCCAATCCAAGTTCTCAGGCGATGTAATTTCTAAGGGAATGAAAAGGTGTTTGACTGAGATGTGGGGAGAGTGTTTTGTGTGAAGACTTCCCATAGAAATTAACGTGCTGCCGAGCGAGATGGGAGGGAGCGTTGTATTCCAAAGCTCCCAATCCAAGTTCTCAGGCGATGTAATTTCTAAGGGAATGAAAAGGTATTTGACTGAGATGTGGGGAGAGTATTTTGTGTGAAGTATTAACATAGAAATTAACGTGCTGCCGAGCGAGATGGGAGGGAGCGTTGTAATTTCAAAGCTCCCAATCCAAGTTCTCAGGTGATGTAATTTCTAAGGGAATGAAAAGGTGTTTGACTGAGATGTGGGGAGAGTGTTTTGTGTGAAGACTTCCCATAGAAATTAACGTGCTGCCGAGCGAGATGGGAGGGAGCGTTGTATTCCAAAGCTCCCAATCCAAGTTCTCAGGCGATGTAATTTCTAAGGGAATGAAAAGGTATTTGACTGAGATGTGGGGAGAGTATTTTGTGTGAAGTATTAACATAGAAATTAACGTGCTGCCGAGCGAGATGGGAGGGAGCGTTGTAATTTCAAAGCTCCCAATCCAAGTTCTCAGGCAATGTAATTTCTAAGGGAATGAAAAGGTGTTTGACTGAGATGTGGGGAGAATGTTTTGTGTGAAGTCTTCCCATAGAAATTAACGTGCTGCCGAGCGAGATGGGAGGGAGCGTTGTATTCCAAAGCTCCCAATCCAAATTCTCAGGCGATGTAATTTCTAAGGGAATGAAAAGGTGTTTGACTGAGATGTGGGGAGAGTGTTTTGTGTGAAGTCTTCGCATAGAAATTAACGTGCTGCCGAACGTGATGGGAGGGAGCGATGTAATTCCAAAGCTCCCAATCCAAGATATCAGGCGATGTAATTTCTAAGGGAATGAAAAGGTATATGACTGAGATGTGGGGAGAGTGTTTTGTGCGACGTATTCCCATAGAAATTAACGTGCTGCCGAGCGAGGTGGGAGGGAGCGTTGTAATTTCAAAGCTCCCAATCCATGTTCTCAGGCGATGTAATTTCTAAGGGAATGAAAAGGTATTTGACTGAGATGTGGGGAGAGTATTTTGTGTGAAGTATTCCCATAGAAATTAAAGTGATTCCGAGCGAGATGGGACGGAGCGTTGTAATTTCAAAGCTCCCAATCCAAGTTCTCAGGAGATATAATTTCTAAGGGAATGAAAAGGTATTTGACTGAGAAGTGGGGAGAGTGTTTTGTGCTAAGTATTCCCATAGAAATTAACGTGCTGCCGAGCGAGATGGGAGGGAGCGTTGTAATTTCAAAGCTCCCAATCCAAGTTCTCAGGCGAAATAATTTCTAAGGGATTGAAAAGGTATTTGACTGAGATGTCGGGAGAGTGTTTTGTGTGAAGTATTCCCATAGAAATTAACGTGCTGCCGAGCGAGATGGGAGGGAGCGTTGTAATTCCAAAGCTCACAATCGAAGTTCTCAGGCGATGTAATTTCTAAGGGAATGAAAAGGTATATGACTGAGATGTGGGGAGAGTGTTTTGTGCGACGAATTCCCATAGAAATTAACGTGCTGCCGAGCGAGGTGGGAGGGAGCGTTGTAATTTCAAAGCTCCCAATCCATGTTCTCAGGCGATGTAATTTCTAAGGGAATGAAAAGGTATTTGACTGAGATGTGGGGAGAGTATTTTGTGTGAAGTATTCCCATAGAAATTAAAGTGATTCCGAGCGAGATGGGACGGAGCGTTGTAATTTCAAAGCTCCCAATCCAAGTTCTCAGGCGATATAATTTCTAAGGGAATGAAAAGGTATTTGACTGAGATGTGGGGAGAGTGTTTTGTACGAAGTATTCCCATAGAAATTAACGTGCTGTCGAGCGAGATGGGAGGGAGCGTTGTATTCCAAAGCTCCCAATACAAGTTCTCAGGCGATGTAATTTCTAAGGGAATGAAAAGGTGTTTGACTGAGATGTGGGGAGAGTGTTTTGTGCGACGTATTCCCATAGAAATTAACGTGCTGCCGAGCGAGGTGGGAGGGAGCGTTGTAATTTCAAAGCTCCCAATCCATGTTCTCAGGCGATGTAATTTCTAAGGGAATGAATAGGTATTTGACTGAGATGTGGGGAGAGTATTTTGTTTGAAGTATTCCCATAGAAATTAAAGTGATTCCGAGCGAGATGGGACGGATCGTTGTAATTTCAAAGCTCCAAATCCAAGTTCTCAGGCGATATAATTTCTAAGGGAATGAAAAGGTATTTGACTGAGAAGTGGGGAGAGTGTTTTGTGCTAAGTATTCCCATAGAAATTAACGTGCTGTCGAGCGAGATGGGAGGGAGCGTTGTATTCCAAAGCTCCCAATCCAAGTTCTCAGGCGATGTAATTTCTAAGGGAATGAAAAGGTATTTGACTCAGATGTGGGGAGAGTATTTTGTGTGAAGTATTAACATAGAAATTAACGTGCTGCCGAGCGAGATGGGAGGGAGCGTTGTAATTTCAAAGCTCCCAATCCAAGTTCTTAGGCGATATTATTTCTAAGGGAATGAAAAGGTATTTGACTGAGATGTTTTGGAGAGTGTTTTGTGCGAAGTATTCCCATAGAAATTAACGTGCTGTCGAGCGAGATGGGAGGGAGCGTTGTATTCCAAAGCTCCCAATACAAGTTCTCAGGCGATGTAATTTCTAAGGGAATGAAAAGGTATTTGACTGAGATGTGGGGAGAGTATTTTGTGTGAAGTATTAACATAGAAATTAACGTGCTGCCGAGCGAAATGGGAGGGAGCGTTGTAATTTCAAAGCTCCCAATCCAAGTTCTCAGGCGATGTAATTTCTAAGGGAATGAAAAGGTGTTTGACTGAGATGTGGGGAGAGTGTTTTGTGTGAAGACTTCCCATAGAAATTAACGTGCTGCCGAGCGAGATGGGAGGGAGCGTTGTATTCCAAAGCTCCCAATCCAAGTTCTCAGGCGATGTAATTTCTAAGGGAATGAAAAGGTATTTGACTGAGATGTGGGGAGAGTATTTTGTGTGAAGTATTAACATAGAAATTAACGTGCTGCCGAGCGAGATGGGAGGGAGCGTTGTAATTTCAAAGCTCCCAATCCAAGTTCTCAGGCGATGTAATTTCTAAGGGAATGAAAAGGTGTTTGACTGAGATGTGGGGAGAGTGTTTTGTGTGAAGACTTCCCATAGAAATTAACGTGCTGCCGAGCGAGATGGGAGGGAGCGTTGTATTCCAAAGCTCCCAATCCAAGTTCTCAGGCGATGTAATTTCTAAGGGAATGAAAAGGTATTTGACTGAGATGTGGGGAGAGTATTTTGTGTGAAGTATTAACATAGAAATTAACGTGCTGCCGAGCGAGATGGGAGGGAGCGTTGTAATTTCAAAGCTCCCAATCCAAGTTCTCAGGCGATGTAATTTCTAAGGGAATGAAAAGGTGTTTGACTGAGATGTGGGGAGAGTGTTTTGTGTGAAGTCTTCCCATAGAAATTAACGTGCTGCCGAGCGAGATGGGAGGAAGCGTTGTATTCCAAAGCTCCCAATCCAAGTTCTCAGGCGATGTAATTTCTAAGGGAATGAAAAGGTATTTGACTCAGATGTGGGGAGAGTATTTTGTGTGAAGTATTAACATAGAAATTAACGTGCTGCCGAGCGAGATGGGAGGGAGCGTTGTAATTTCAAAGCTCCCAATCCAAGTTCTTAGGCGATATTATTTCTAAGGGAATGAAAAGGTATTTGACTGAGATGTTTTGGAGAGTGTTTTGTGCGAAGTATTCCCATAGAAATTAACGTGCTGTCGAGCGAGATGGGAGGGAGCGTTGTATTCCAAAGCTCCCAATACAAGTTCTCAGGCGATGTAATTTCTAAGGGAATGAAAAGGTATTTGACTGAGATGTGGGGAGAGTATTTTGTGTGAAGTATTAACATAGAAATTAACGTGCTGCCGAGCGAAATGGGAGGGAGCGTTGTAATTTCAAAGCTCCCAATCCAAGTTCTCAGGCGATGTAATTTCTAAGGGAATGAAAAGGTGTTTGACTGAGATGTGGGGAGAGTGTTTTGTGTGAAGACTTCCCATAGAAATTAACGTGCTGCCGAGCGAGATGGGAGGGAGCGTTGTATTCCAAAGCTCCCAATCCAAGTTCTCAGGCGATGTAATTTCTAAGGGAATGAAAAGGTATTTGACTGAGATGTGGGGAGAGTATTTTGTGTGAAGTATTAACATAGAAATTAACGTGCTGCCGAGCGAGATGGGAGGGAGCGTTGTAATTTCAAAGCTCCCAATCCAAGTTCTCAGGCGATGTAATTTCTAAGGGAATGAAAAGGTGTTTGACTGAGATGTGGGGAGAGTGTTTTGTGTGAAGACTTCCCATAGAAATTAACGTGCTGCCGAGCGAGATGGGAGGGAGCGTTGTATTCCAAAGCTCCCAATCCAAGTTCTCAGGCGATGTAATTTCTAAGGGAATGAAAAGGTATTTGACTGAGATGTGGGGAGAGTATTTTGTGTGAAGTATTAACATAGAAATTAACGTGCTGCCGAGCGAGATGGGAGGGAGCGTTGTAATTTCAAAGCTCCCAATCCAAGTTCTCAGGCGATGTAATTTCTAAGGGAATGAAAAGGTGTTTGATTGAGATGTGGGGAGAGTGTTTTGTGTGAAGTCTTCCCATAGAAATTAACGTGCTGCCGAGCGAGATGGGAGGAAGCGTTGTATTCCAAAGCTCCCAATCCAAATTCTCAGGCGATGTAATTTCTAAGGGAATGAAAAGGTGTTTGACTGAGATGTGGGGAGAGTGTTTTGTGTGAAGTCTTCGCATAGAAATTAACGTGCTGCCGAGCGAGATGGGAGGGAGCGTTGTAATTCCAAAGCTCCCAATCCAAGATATCAGGCGATGTAATTTCTAAGGGAATGAAAAGGTATATGACTGAGATGTGGGGAGAGTGTTTTGTGCTAAGTATTCCCATAGAAATTAACGTGCTGCCGAGCGAAATGGGAGGGAGCGTTGTAATTTCAAAGCTCCCAATCCAAGTTCTCAGGCGATGTAATTTCTAAGGGAATGAAAAGGTGTTTGACTGAGATGTGGGGAGAGTGTTTTGTGTGAAGACTTCCCATAGAAATTAACGTGCTGCCGAGCGAGATGGGAGGGAGCGTTGTATTCCAAAGCTCCCAATCCAAGTTCTCAGGCGATGTAATTTCTAAGGGAATGAAAAGGTATTTGACTGAGATGTGGGGAGAGTATTTTGTGTGAAGTATTAACATAGAAATTAACGTGCTGCCGAGCGAGATGGGAGGGAGCGTTGTAATTTCAAAGCTCCCAATCCAAGTTCTCAGGTGATGTAATTTCTAAGGGAATGAAAAGGTGTTTGACTGAGATGTGGGGAGAGTGTTTTGTGTGAAGACTTCCCATAGAAATTAACGTGCTGCCGAGCGAGATGGGAGGGAGCGTTGTATTCCAAAGCTCCCAATCCAAGTTCTCAGGCGATGTAATTTCTAAGGGAATGAAAAGGTATTTGACTGAGATGTGGGGAGAGTATTTTGTGTGAAGTATTAACATAGAAATTAACGTGCTGCCGAGCGAGATGGGAGGGAGCGTTGTAATTTCAAAGATCCCAATCCAAGTTCTCAGGCGATGTAATTTCTAAGGGAATGAAAAGGTGTTTGACTGAGATGTGGGGAGAGTGTTTTGTGTGAAGTCTTCCCATAGAAATTAACGTGCTGCCGAGCGAGATGGGAGGGAGCGTTGTATTCCAAAGCTCCCAATCCAAGTTCTCAGGCGATGTAATTTCTAAGGGAATGAAAAGGTATTTGACTCAGATGTGGGGAGAGTATTTTGTGTGAAGTATTAACATAGAAATTAACGTGCTGCCGAGCGAGATGGGAGGGAGCGTTGTAATTTCAAAGCTCCCAATCCAAGTTCTTAGGCGATATTATTTCTAAGGGAATGAAAAGGTATTTGACTGAGATGTTTTGGAGAGTGTTTTGTGCGAAGTATTCCCATAGAAATTAACGTGCTGTCGAGCGAGATGGGAGGGAGCGTTGTATTCCAAAGCTCCCAATACAAGTTCTCAGGCGATGTAATTTCTAAGGGAATGAAAAGGTATTTGACTGAGATGTGGGGAGAGTATTTTGTGTGAAGTATTAACATAGAAATTAACGTGCTGCCGAGCGAAATGGGAGGGAGCGTTGTAATTTCAAAGCTCCCAATCCAAGTTCTCAGGCGATGTAATTTCTAAGGGAATGAAAAGGTGTTTGACTGAGATGTGGGGAGAGTGTTTTGTGTGAAGACTTCCCATAGAAATTAACGTGCTGCCGAGCGAGATGGGAGGGAGCGTTGTATTCCAAAGCTCCCAATCCAAGTTCTCAGGCGATGTAATTTCTAAGGGAATGAAAAGGTATTTGACTGAGATGTGGGGAGAGTATTTTGTGTGAAGTATTAACATAGAAATTAACGTGCTGCCGAGCGAGATGGGAGGGAGCGTTGTAATTTCAAAGCTCCCAATCCAAGTTCTCAGGCGATGTAATTTCTAAGGGAATGAAAAGGTGTTTGACTGAGATGTGGGGAGAGTGTTTTGTGTGAAGACTTCCCATAGAAATTAACGTGCTGCCGAGCGAGATGGGAGGGAGCGTTGTATTCCAAAGCTCCCAATCCAAGTTCTCAGGCGATGTAATTTCTAAGGGAATGAAAAGGTATTTGACTGAGATGTGGGGAGAGTATTTTGTGTGAAGTATTAACATAGAAATTAACGTGCTGCCGAGCGAGATGGGAGGGAGCGTTGTAATTTCAAAGCTCCCAATCCAAGTTCTCAGGCGATGTAATTTCTAAGGGAATGAAAAGGTGTTTGACTGAGATGTGGGGAGAGTGTTTTGTGTGAAGTCTTCCCATAGAAATTAACGTGCTGCCGAGTGAGATGGGAGGAAGCGTTGTATTCCAAAGCTCCCAATCCATATTCTCAGGCGATGTAATTTCTAAGGGAATGAAAAGGTGTTTGACTGAGATGTGGGGAGAGTGTTTTGTGTGAAGTCTTCGCATAGAAATTAACGTGCTGCCGAGCGAGATGGGAGGGAGCGTTGTAATTCCAAAGCTCCCAATCCAAGATATGATGCGATGTAATTTCTAAGGGAATGAAAAGGTATATGACTGAGATGTGGGGAGAGTGTTTTGTGCTAAGTATTCCCATAGAAATTAACGTGCTGCCGAGCGAAATGGGAGGGAGCGTTGTAATTTCAAAGCTCCCAATCCAAGTTCTCAGGCGATGTAATTTCTAAGGGAATGAAAAGGTGTTTGACTGAGATGTGGGGAGAGTGTTTTGTGTGAAGACTTCCCATAGAAATTAACGTGCTGCCGAGCGAGATGGGAGGGAGCGTTGTATTCCAAAGCTCCCAATCCAAGTTCTCAGGCGATGTAATTTCTAAGGGAATGAAAAGGTATTTGACTGAGATGTGGGGAGAGTATTTTGTGTGAAGTATTAACATAGAAATTAACGTGCTGCCGAGCGAGATGGGAGGGAGCGTTGTAATTTCAAAGCTCCCAATCCAAGTTCTCAGGCGATGTAATTTCTAAGGGAATGAAAAGGTGTTTGACTGAGATGTGGGGAGAGTGTTTTGTGTGAAGACTTCCCATAGAAATTAACGTGCTGCCGAGCGAGATGGGAGGGAGCGTTGTATTCCAAAGCTCCCAATCCAAGTTCTCAGGCGATGTAATTTCTAAGGGAATGAAAAGGTATTTGACTGAGATGTGGGGAGAGTATTTTGTGTGAAGTATTAACATAGAAATTAACGTGCTGCCGAGCGAGATGGGAGGGAGCGTTGTAATTTCAAAGCTCCCAATCCAAGTTCTCAGGTGATGTAATTTCTAAGGGAATGAAAAGGTGTTTGACTGAGATGTGGGGAGAGTGTTTTGTGTGAAGACTTCCCATAGAAATTAACGTGCTGCCGAGCGAGATGGGAGGGAGCGTTGTATTCCAAAGCTCCCAATCCAAGTTCTCAGGCGATGTAATTTCTAAGGGAATGAAAAGGTATTTGACTGAGATGTGGGGAGAGTATTTTGTGTGAAGTATTAACATAGAAATTAACGTGCTGCCGAGCGAGATGGGAGGGAGCGTTGTAATTTCAAAGATCCCAATCCAAGTTCTCAGGCGATGTAATTTCTAAGGGAATGAAAAGGTGTTTGACTGAGATGTGGGGAGAGTGTTTTGTGTGAAGTCTTCCCATAGAAATTAACGTGCTGCCGAGCGAGATGGGAGGGAGCGTTGTATTCCAAAGCTCCCAATCCAAGTTCTCAGGCGATGTAATTTCTAAGGGAATGAAAAGGTATTTGACTCAGATGTGGGGAGAGTATTTTGTGTGAAGTATTAACATAGAAATTAACGTGCTGCCGAGCGAGATGGGAGGGAGCGTTGTAATTTCAAAGCTCCCAATCCAAGTTCTTAGGCGATATTATTTCTAAGGGAATGAAAAGGTATTTGACTGAGATGTTTTGGAGAGTGTTTTGTGCGAAGTATTCCCATAGAAATTAACGTGCTGTCGAGCGAGATGGGAGGGAGCGTTGTATTCCAAAGCTCCCAATACAAGTTCTCAGGCGATGTAATTTCTAAGGGAATGAAAAGGTATTTGACTGAGATGTTTTGGAGAGTGTTTTGTGCGAAGTATTCCCATAGAAATTAACGTGCTGTCGAGCGAGATGGGAGGGAGCGTTGTATTCCAAAGCTCCCAATACAAGTTCTCAGGCGATGTAATTTCTAAGGGAATGAAAAGGTATTTGACTGAGATGTGGGGAGAGTATTTTGTGTGAAGTATTAACATAGAAATTAACGTGCTGCCGAGCGAAATGGGAGGGAGCGTTGTAATTTCAAAGCTCCCAATCCAAGTTCTCAGGCGATGTAATTTCTAAGGGAATGAAAAGGTGTTTGACTGAGATGTGGGGAGAGTGTTTTGTGTGAAGACTTCCCATAGAAATTAACGTGCTGCCGAGCGAGATGGGAGGGAGCGTTGTATTCCAAAGCTCCCAATCCAAGTTCTCAGGCGATGTAATTTCTAAGGGAATGAAAAGGTATTTGACTGAGATGTGGGGAGAGTATTTTGTGTGAAGTATTAACATAGAAATTAACGTGCTGCCGAGCGAGATGGGAGGGAGCGTTGTAATTTCAAAGCTCCCAATCCAAGTTCTCAGGCGATGTAATTTCTAAGGGAATGAAAAGGTGTTTGACTGAGATGTGGGGAGAGTGTTTTGTGTGAAGACTTCCCATAGAAATTAACGTGCTGCCGAGCGAGATGGGAGGGAGCGTTGTATTCCAAAGCTCCCAATCCAAGTTCTCAGGCGATGTAATTTCTAAGGGAATGAAAAGGTATTTGACTGAGATGTGGGGAGAGTATTTTGTGTGAAGTATTAACATAGAAATTAACGTGCTGCCGAGCGAGATGGGAGGGAGCGTTGTAATTTCAAAGCTCCCAATCCAAGTTCTCAGGCGATGTAATTTCTAAGGGAATGAAAAGGTGTTTGACTGAGATGTGGGGAGAGTGTTTTGTGTGAAGTCTTCCCATAGAAATTAACGTGCTGCCGAGCGAGATGGGAGGAAGCGTTGTATTCCAAAGCTCCCAATCCAAGTTCTCAGGCGATGTAATTTCTAAGGGAATGAAAAGGTATTTGACTCAGATGTGGGGAGAGTATTTTGTGTGAAGTATTAACATAGAAATTAACGTGCTGCCGAGCGAGATGGGAGGGAGCGTTGTAATTTCAAAGCTCCCAATCCAAGTTCTTAGGCGATATTATTTCTAAGGGAATGAAAAGGTATTTGACTGAGATGTTTTGGAGAGTGTTTTGTGCGAAGTATTCCCATAGAAATTAACGTGCTGTCGAGCGAGATGGGAGGGAGCGTTGTATTCCAAAGCTCCCAATACAAGTTCTCAGGCGATGTAATTTCTAAGGGAATGAAAAGGTATTTGACTGAGATGTGGGGAGAGTATTTTGTGTGAAGTATTAACATAGAAATTAACGTGCTGCCGAGCGAAATGGGAGGGAGCGTTGTAATTTCAAAGCTCCCAATCCAAGTTCTCAGGCGATGTAATTTCTAAGGGAATGAAAAGGTGTTTGACTGAGATGTGGGGAGAGTGTTTTGTGTGAAGACTTCCCATAGAAATTAACGTGCTGCCGAGCGAGATGGGAGGGAGCGTTGTATTCCAAAGCTCCCAATCCAAGTTCTCAGGCGATGTAATTTCTAAGGGAATGAAAAGGTATTTGACTGAGATGTGGGGAGAGTATTTTGTGTGAAGTATTAACATAGAAATTAACGTGCTGCCGAGCGAGATGGGAGGGAGCGTTGTAATTTCAAAGCTCCCAATCCAAGTTCTCAGGCGATGTAATTTCTAAGGGAATGAAAAGGTGTTTGACTGAGATGTGGGGAGAGTGTTTTGTGTGAAGACTTCCCATAGAAATTAACGTGCTGCCGAGCGAGATGGGAGGGAGCGTTGTATTCCAAAGCTCCCAATCCAAGTTCTCAGGCGATGTAATTTCTAAGGGAATGAAAAGGTATTTGACTGAGATGTGGGGAGAGTATTTTGTGTGAAGTATTAACATAGAAATTAACGTGCTGCCGAGCGAGATGGGAGGGAGCGTTGTAATTTCAAAGCTCCCAATCCAAGTTCTCAGGCGATGTAATTTCTAAGGGAATGAAAAGGTGTTTGATTGAGATGTGGGGAGAGTGTTTTGTGTGAAGTCTTCCCATAGAAATTAACGTGCTGCCGAGCGAGATGGGAGGAAGCGTTGTATTCCAAAGCTCCCAATCCAAATTCTCAGGCGATGTAATTTCTAAGGGAATGAAAAGGTGTTTGACTGAGATGTGGGGAGAGTGTTTTGTGTGAAGTCTTCGCATAGAAATTAACGTGCTGCCGAGCGAGATGGGAGGGAGCGTTGTAATTCCAAAGCTCCCAATCCAAGATATCAGGCGATGTAATTTCTAAGGGAATGAAAAGGTATATGACTGAGATGTGGGGAGAGTGTTTTGTGCTAAGTATTCCCATAGAAATTAACGTGCTGCCGAGCGAAATGGGAGGGAGCGTTGTAATTTCAAAGCTCCCAATCCAAGTTCTCAGGCGATGTAATTTCTAAGGGAATGAAAAGGTGTTTGACTGAGATGTGGGGAGAGTGTTTTGTGTGAAGACTTCCCATAGAAATTAACGTGCTGCCGAGCGAGATGGGAGGGAGCGTTGTATTCCAAAGCTCCCAATCCAAGTTCTCAGGCGATGTAATTTCTAAGGGAATGAAAAGGTATTTGACTGAGATGTGGGGAGAGTATTTTGTGTGAAGTATTAACATAGAAATTAACGTGCTGCCGAGCGAGATGGGAGGGAGCGTTGTAATTTCAAAGCTCCCAATCCAAGTTCTCAGGTGATGTAATTTCTAAGGGAATGAAAAGGTGTTTGACTGAGATGTGGGGAGAGTGTTTTGTGTGAAGACTTCCCATAGAAATTAACGTGCTGCCGAGCGAGATGGGAGGGAGCGTTGTATTCCAAAGCTCCCAATCCAAGTTCTCAGGCGATGTAATTTCTAAGGGAATGAAAAGGTATTTGACTGAGATGTGGGGAGAGTATTTTGTGTGAAGTATTAACATAGAAATTAACGTGCTGCCGAGCGAGATGGGAGGGAGCGTTGTAATTTCAAAGATCCCAATCCAAGTTCTCAGGCGATGTAATTTCTAAGGGAATGAAAAGGTGTTTGACTGAGATGTGGGGAGAGTGTTTTGTGTGAAGTCTTCCCATAGAAATTAACGTGCTGCCGAGCGAGATGGGAGGGAGCGTTGTATTCCAAAGCTCCCAATCCAAGTTCTCAGGCGATGTAATTTCTAAGGGAATGAAAAGGTATTTGACTCAGATGTGGGGAGAGTATTTTGTGTGAAGTATTAACATAGAAATTAACGTGCTGCCGAGCGAGATGGGAGGGAGCGTTGTAATTTCAAAGCTCCCAATCCAAGTTCTTAGGCGATATTATTTCTAAGGGAATGAAAAGGTATTTGACTGAGATGTTTTGGAGAGTGTTTTGTGCGAAGTATTCCCATAGAAATTAACGTGCTGTCGAGCGAGATGGGAGGGAGCGTTGTATTCCAAAGCTCCCAATACAAGTTCTCAGGCGATGTAATTTCTAAGGGAATGAAAAGGTATTTGACTGAGATGTGGGGAGAGTATTTTGTGTGAAGTATTAACATAGAAATTAACGTGCTGCCGAGCGAAATGGGAGGGAGCGTTGTAATTTCAAAGCTCCCAATCCAAGTTCTCAGGCGATGTAATTTCTAAGGGAATGAAAAGGTGTTTGACTGAGATGTGGGGAGAGTGTTTTGTGTGAAGACTTCCCATAGAAATTAACGTGCTGCCGAGCGAGATGGGAGGGAGCGTTGTATTCCAAAGCTCCCAATCCAAGTTCTCAGGCGATGTAATTTCTAAGGGAATGAAAAGGTATTTGACTGAGATGTGGGGAGAGTATTTTGTGTGAAGTATTAACATAGAAATTAACGTGCTGCCGAGCGAGATGGGAGGGAGCGTTGTAATTTCAAAGCTCCCAATCCAAGTTCTCAGGCGATGTAATTTCTAAGGGAATGAAAAGGTGTTTGACTGAGATGTGGGGAGAGTGTTTTGTGTGAAGACTTCCCATAGAAATTAACGTGCTGCCGAGCGAGATGGGAGGGAGCGTTGTATTCCAAAGCTCCCAATCCAAGTTCTCAGGCGATGTAATTTCTAAGGGAATGAAAAGGTATTTGACTGAGATGTGGGGAGAGTATTTTGTGTGAAGTATTAACATAGAAATTAACGTGCTGCCGAGCGAGATGGGAGGGAGCGTTGTAATTTCAAAGCTCCCAATCCAAGTTCTCAGGCGATGTAATTTCTAAGGGAATGAAAAGGTGTTTGACTGAGATGTGGGGAGAGTGTTTTGTGTGAAGTCTTCCCATAGAAATTAACGTGCTGCCGAGTGAGATGGGAGGAAGCGTTGTATTCCAAAGCTCCCAATCCAAATTCTCAGGCGATGTAATTTCTAAGGGAATGAAAAGGTGTTTGACTGAGATGTGGGGAGAGTGTTTTGTGTGAAGTCTTCGCATAGAAATTAACGTGCTGCCGAGCGAGATGGGAGGGAGCGTTGTAATTCCAAAGCTCCCAATCCAAGATATCAGGCGATGTAATTTCTAAGGGAATGAAAAGGTATATGACTGAGATGTGGGGAGAGTGTTTTGTGCTAAGTATTCCCATAGAAATTAACGTGCTGCCGAGCGAAATGGGAGGGAGCGTTGTAATTTCAAAGCTCCCAATCCAAGTTCTCAGGCGATGTAATTTCTAAGGGAATGAAAAGGTGTTTGACTGAGATGTGGGGAGAGTGTTTTGTGTGAAGACTTCCCATAGAAATTAACGTGCTGCCGAGCGAGATGGGAGGGAGCGTTGTATTCCAAAGCTCCCAATCCAAGTTCTCAGGCGATGTAATTTCTAAGGGAATGAAAAGGTATTTGACTGAGATGTGGGGAGAGTATTTTGTGTGAAGTATTAACATAGAAATTAACGTGCTGCCGAGCGAGATGGGAGGGAGCGTTGTAATTTCAAAGCTCCCAATCCAAGTTCTCAGGCGATGTAATTTCTAAGGGAATGAAAAGGTGTTTGACTGAGATGTGGGGAGAGTGTTTTGTGTGAAGACTTCCCATAGAAATTAACGTGCTGCCGAGCGAGATGGGAGGGAGCGTTGTATTCCAAAGCTCCCAATCCAAGTTCTCAGGCGATGTAATTTCTAAGGGAATGAAAAGGTATTTGACTGAGATGTGGGGAGAGTATTTTGTGTGAAGTATTAACATAGAAATTAACGTGCTGCCGAGCGAGATGGGAGGGAGCGTTGTAATTTCAAAGCTCCCAATCCAAGTTCTCAGGTGATGTAATTTCTAAGGGAATGAAAAGGTGTTTGACTGAGATGTGGGGAGAGTGTTTTGTGTGAAGACTTCCCATAGAAATTAACGTGCTGCCGAGCGAGATGGGAGGGAGCGTTGTATTCCAAAGCTCCCAATCCAAGTTCTCAGGCGATGTAATTTCTAAGGGAATGAAAAGGTATTTGACTGAGATGTGGGGAGAGTATTTTGTGTGAAGTATTAACATAGAAATTAACGTGCTGCCGAGCGAGATGGGAGGGAGCGTTGTAATTTCAAAGATCCCAATCCAAGTTCTCAGGCGATGTAATTTCTAAGGGAATGAAAAGGTGTTTGACTGAGATGTGGGGAGAGTGTTTTGTGTGAAGTCTTCCCATAGAAATTAACGTGCTGCCGAGCGAGATGGGAGGGAGCGTTGTATTCCAAAGCTCCCAATCCAAGTTCTCAGGCGATGTAATTTCTAAGGGAATGAAAAGGTATTTGACTCAGATGTGGGGAGAGTATTTTGTGTGAAGTATTAACATAGAAATTAACGTGCTGCCGAGCGAGATGGGAGGGAGCGTTGTAATTTCAAAGCTCCCAATCCAAGTTCTTAGGCGATATTATTTCTAAGGGAATGAAAAGGTATTTGACTGAGATGTTTTGGAGAGTGTTTTGTGCGAAGTATTCCCATAGAAATTAACGTGCTGTCGAGCGAGATGGGAGGGAGCGTTGTATTCCAAAGCTCCCAATACAAGTTCTCAGGCGATGTAATTTCTAAGGGAATGAAAAGGTATTTGACTGAGATGTGGGGAGAGTATTTTGTGTGAAGTATTAACATAGAAATTAACGTGCTGCCGAGCGAAATGGGAGGGAGCGTTGTAATTTCAAAGCTCCCAATCCAAGTTCTCAGGCGATGTAATTTCTAAGGGAATGAAAAGGTGTTTGACTGAGATGTGGGGAGAGTGTTTTGTGTGAAGACTTCCCATAGAAATTAACGTGCTGCCGAGCGAGATGGGAGGGAGCGTTGTATTCCAAAGCTCCCAATCCAAGTTCTCAGGCGATGTAATTTCTAAGGGAATGAAAAGGTATTTGACTGAGATGTGGGGAGAGTATTTTGTGTGAAGTATTAACATAGAAATTAACGTGCTGCCGAGCGAGATGGGAGGGAGCGTTGTAATTTCAAAGCTCCCAATCCAAGTTCTCAGGCGATGTAATTTCTAAGGGAATGAAAAGGTGTTTGACTGAGATGTGGGGAGAGTGTTTTGTGTGAAGACTTCCCATAGAAATTAACGTGCTGCCGAGCGAGATGGGAGGGAGCGTTGTATTCCAAAGCTCCCAATCCAAGTTCTCAGGCGATGTAATTTCTAAATGAATGAAAAGGTATTTGACTGAGATGTGGGGAGAGTATTTTGTGTGAAGTATTAACATAGAAATTAACGTGCTGCCGAGCGAGATGGGAGGGAGCGTTGTAATTTCAAAGCTCCCAATCCAAGTTCTCAGGCGATGTAATTTCTAAGGGAATGAAAAGGTGTTTGACTGAGATGTGGGGAGAGTGTTTTGTGTGAAGTCTTCCCATAGAAATTAACGTGCTGCCGAGCGAGATGGGAGGAAGCGTTGTATTCCAAAGCTCCCAATCCAAATTCTCAGGCGATGTAATTTCTAAGGGAATGAAAAGGTGTTTGACTGAGATGTGGGGAGAGTGTTTTGTGTGAAGTCTTCGCATAGAAATTAACGTGCTGCCGAGCGAGATGGGAGGGAGCGTTGTAATTCCAAAGCTCCCAATCCAAGATATCAGGCGATGTAATTTCTAAGGGAATGAAAAGGTATATGACTGAGATGTGGGGAGAGTGTTTTGTGCTAAGTATTCCCATAGAAATTAACGTGCTGCCGAGCGAAATGGGAGGGAGCGTTGTAATTTCAAAGCTCCCAATCCAAGTTCTCAGGCGATGTAATTTCTAAGGGAATGAAAAGGTGTTTGACTGAGATGTGGGGAGAGTGTTTTGTGTGAAGACTTCCCATAGAAATTAACGTGCTGCCGAGCGAGATGGGAGGGAGCGTTGTATTCCAAAGCTCCCAATCCAAGTTCTCAGGCGATGTAATTTCTAAGGGAATGAAAAGGTATTTGACTGAGATGTGGGGAGAGTATTTTGTGTGAAGTATTAACATAGAAATTAACGTGCTGCCGAGCGAGATGGGAGGGAGCGTTGTAATTTCAAAGCTCCCAATCCAAGTTCTCAGGTGATGTAATTTCTAAGGGAATGAAAAGGTGTTTGACTGAGATGTGGGGAGAGTGTTTTGTGTGAAGACTTCCCATAGAAATTAACGTGCAGCCGAGCGAGATGGGAGGGAGCGTTGTATTCCAAAGCTCCCAATCCAAGTTCTCAGGCGATGTAATTTCTAAGGGAATGAAAAGGTATTTGACTGAGATGTGGGGAGAGTATTTTGTGTGAAGTATTAACATAGAAATTAACGTGCTGCCGAGCGAGATGGGAGGGAGCGTTGTAATTTCAAAGATCCCAATCCAAGTTCTCAGGCGATGTAATTTCTAAGGGAATGAAAAGGTGTTTGACTGAGATGTGGGGAGAGTGTTTTGTGTGAAGTCTTCCCATAGAAATTAACGTGCTGCCGAGCGAGATGGGAGGGAGCGTTGTATTCCAAAGCTCCCAATCCAAATTCTCAGGCGATGTAATTTCTAAGGGAATGAAAAGGTGTTTGACTGAGATGTGGGGAGAGTGTTTTGTGTGAAGTCTTCGCATAGAAATTAACGTGCTGCCGAGCGTGATGGGAGGGAGCGTTGTAATTCCAAAGCTCCCAATCCAAGATATCAGGCGATGTAATTTCTAAGGGAATGAAAAGGTATATGACTGAGATGTGGGGAGAGTGTTTTGTGCGACGTATTCCCATAGAAATTAACGTGCTGCCGAGCGAGGTGGGAGGGAGCGTTGTAATTTCAAAGCTCACAATCCATGTTCTCAGGCGATGTAATTTCTAAGGGAATGAAAAGGTATTTGACTGAGATGTGGGGAGAGTATTTTGTGTGAAGTATTCCCATAGAAATTAAAGTGATTCCGAGCGAGATGGGACGGAGCGTTGTAATTTCAAAGCTCCCAATCCAAGTTCTCAGGAGATATAATTTCTAAGGGAATGAAAAGGTATTTGACTGAGAAGTGGGGAGAGTGTTTTGTGCTAAGTATTCCCATAGAAATTAACGTGCTGCCGAGCGAGATGGGAGGGAGCGTTGTAATTTCAAAGCTCCCAATCCAAGTTCTCAGGCGAAATAATTTCTAAGGGATTGAAAAGGTATTTGACTGAGATGTCGGGAGAGTGTTTTGTGTGAAGTATTCCCATAGAAATTAACGTGCTGCCGAGCGAGATGGGAGGGAGCGTTGTAATTCCAAAGCTCACAATCGAAGTTCTCAGGCGATGTAATTTCTAAGGGAATGAAAAGGTATATGACTGAGATGTGGGGAGAGTGTTTTGTGTGAAGTCTTCCCATAGAAATTAACGTGCTGCCGAGCGAGATGGGAGGGAGCGTTGTATTCCAAAGCTCCCAATCCAAATTCTCAGGCGATGTAATTTCTAAGGGAATGAAAAGGTGTTTGACTGAGATGTGGGGAGAGTGTTTTGTGTGAAGTCTTCGCATAGAAATTAACGTGCTGCCGAGCGTTATGGGAGGGAGCGTTGTAATTCCAAAGCTCCCAATCCAAGATATCAGGCGATGTAATTTCTAAGGGAATGAAAAGGTATATGACTGAGATGTGGGGAGAGTGTTTTGTGCGACGTATTCCCATAGAAATTAACGTGCTGCCGAGCGAGGTGGGAGGGAGCGTTGTAATTTCAAAGCTCACAATCCATGTTCTCAGGCGATGTAATTTCTAAGGGAATGAAAAGGTATTTGACTGAGATGTGGGGAGAGTATTTTGTGTGAAGTATTCCCATAGAAATTAAAGTGATTCCGAGCGAGATGGGACGGAGCGTTGTAATTTCAAAGCTCCCAATCCAAGTTCTCAGGAGATATAATTTCTAAGGGAATGAAAAGGTATTTGACTGAGAAGTGGGGAGAGTGTTTTGTGCTAAGTATTCCCATAGAAATTAACGTGCTGCCGAGCGAGATGGGAGGGAGCGTTGTAATTTCAAAGCTCCCAATCCAAGTTCTCAGGCGAAATAATTTCTAAGGGATTGAAAAGGTATTTGACTGAGATGTCGGGAGAGTGTTTTGTGTGAAGTATTCCCATAGAAATTAACGTGCTGCCGAGCGAGATGGGAGGGAGCGTTGTAATTCCAAAGCTCACAATCGAAGTTCTCAGGCGATGTAATTTCTAAGGGAATGAAAAGGTATATGACTGAGATGTGGGGAGAGTGTTTTGTGCGACGAATTCCCATAGAAATTAACGTGCTGCCGAGCGAGGTGGGAGGGAGCGTTGTAATTTCAAAGCTCCCAATCCATGTTCTCAGGCGATGTAATTTCTAAGGGAATGAAAAGGTATTTGACTGAGATGTGGGGAGAGTGTTTTGTGTGAAGACTTCCCATAGAAATTAACGTGCTGCCGAGCGAGATGGGAGGGAGCGTTGTATTCCAAAGCTCCCAATCCAAGTTCTCAGGCGATGTAATTTCTAAGGGAATGAAAAGGTGTTTGACTGAGATGTGGGGAGAGTGTTTTGTGTGAAGACTTCCCATAGAAATTAACGTGCTGCCGAGCGAGATGGGAGGGAGCGTTGTATTCCAAAGCTCCCAATCCAAGTTCTCAGGCGATGTAATTTCTAAGGGAATGAAAAGGTATTTGACTGAGATGTGGGGAGAGTATTTTGTGTGAAGTATTAACATAGAAATTAACGTGCTGCCGAGCGAGATGGGAGGGAGCGTTGTAATTTCAAAGCTCCCAATCCAAGTTCTCAGGCGATGTAATTTCTAAGGGAATGAAAAGGTGTTTGACTGAGATGTGGGGAGAGTGTTTTGTGTGAAGACTTCCCATAGAAATTAACGTGCTGCCGAGCGAGATGGGAGGGAGCGTTGTATTCCAAAGCTCCCAATCCAAGTTCTCAGGCGATGTAATTTCTAAATGAATGAAAAGGTATTTGACTGAGATGTGGGGAGAGTATTTTGTGTGAAGTATTAACATAGAAATTAACGTGCTGCCGAGCGAGATGGGAGGGAGCGTTGTAATTTCAAAGCTCCCAATCCAAGTTCTCAGGCGATGTAATTTCTAAGGGAATGAAAAGGTGTTTGACTGAGATGTGGGGAGAGTGTTTTGTGTGAAGTCTTCCCATAGAAATTAACGTGCTGCCGAGCGAGATGGGAGGAAGCGTTGTATTCCAAAGCTCCCAATCCAAATTCTCAGGCGATGTAATTTCTAAGGGAATGAAAAGGTGTTTGACTGAGATGTGGGGAGAGTGTTTTGTGTGAAGTCTTCGCATAGAAATTAACGTGCTGCCGAGCGAGATGGGAGGGAGCGTTGTAATTCCAAAGCTCCCAATCCAAGATATCAGGCGATGTAATTTCTAAGGGAATGAAAAGGTATATGACTGAGATGTGGGGAGAGTGTTTTGTGCTAAGTATTCCCATAGAAATTAACGTGCTGCCGAGCGAAATGGGAGGGAGCGTTGTAATTTCAAAGCTCCCAATCCAAGTTCTCAGGCGATGTAATTTCTAAGGGAATGAAAAGGTGTTTGACTGAGATGTGGGGAGAGTGTTTTGTGTGAAGACTTCCCATAGAAATTAACGTGCTGCCGAGCGAGATGGGAGGGAGCGTTGTATTCCAAAGCTCCCAATCCAAGTTCTCAGGCGATGTAATTTCTAAGGGAATGAAAAGGTATTTGACTGAGATGTGGGGAGAGTATTTTGTGTGAAGTATTAACATAGAAATTAACGTGCTGCCGAGCGAGATGGGAGGGAGCGTTGTAATTTCAAAGCTCCCAATCCAAGTTCTCAGGTGATGTAATTTCTAAGGGAATGAAAAGGTGTTTGACTGAGATGTGGGGAGAGTGTTTTGTGTGAAGACTTCCCATAGAAATTAACGTGCTGCCGAGCGAGATGGGAGGGAGCGTTGTATTCCAAAGCTCCCAATCCAAGTTCTCAGGCGATGTAATTTCTAAGGGAATGAAAAGGTATTTGACTGAGATGTGGGGAGAGTATTTTGTGTGAAGTATTAACATAGAAATTAACGTGCTGCCGAGCGAGATGGGAGGGAGCGTTGTAATTCCAAAGCTCCCAATCCAAGATATCAGGCGATGTAATTTCTAAGGGAATGAAAAGGTATATGACTGAGATGTGGGGAGAGTGTTTTGTGCGACGTATTCCCATAGAAATTAACGTGCTGCCGAGCGAGGTGGGAGGGAGCGTTGTAATTTCAAAGCTCACAATCCATGTTCTCAGGCGATGTAATTTCTAAGGGAATGAAAAGGTATTTGACTGAGATGTGGGGAGAGTATTTTGTGTGAAGTATTCCCATAGAAATTAAAGTGATTCCGAGCGAGATGGGACGGAGCGTTGTAATTTCAAAGCTCCCAATCCAAGTTCTCAGGAGATATAATTTCTAAGGGAATGAAAAGGTATTTGACTGAGAAGTGGGGAGAGTGTTTTGTGCTAAGTATTCCCATAGAAATTAACGTGCTGCCGAGCGAGATGGGAGGGAGCGTTGTAATTTCAAAGCTCCCAATCCAAGTTCTCAGGCGAAATAATTTCTAAGGGATTGAAAAGGTATTTGACTGAGATGTCGGGAGAGTGTTTTGTGTGAAGTATTCCCATAGAAATTAACGTGCTGCCGAGCGAGATGGGAGGGAGCGTTGTAATTCCAAAGCTCACAATCGAAGTTCTCAGGCGATGTAATTTCTAAGGGAATGAAAAGGTATATGACTGAGATGTGGGGAGAGTGTTTTGTGCGACGAATTCCCATAGAAATTAACGTGCTGCCGAGCGAGGTGGGAGGGAGCGTTGTAATTTCAAAGCTCCCAATCCATGTTCTCAGGCGATGTAATTTCTAAGGGAATGAAAAGGTATTTGACTGAGATGTGGGGAGAGTATTTTGTGTGAAGTATTCCCATAGAAATTAAAGTGATTCCGAGCGAGATGGGACGGAGCGTTGTAATTTCAAAGCTCCCAATCCAAGTTCTCAGGCGATATAATTTCTAAGGGAATGAAAAGGTATTTGACTGAGATGTGGGGAGAGTGTTTTGTACGAAGTATTCCCATAGAAATTAACGTGCTGTCGAGCGAGATGGGAGGGAGCGTTGTATTCCAAAGCTCCCAATACAAGTTCTCAGGCGATGTAATTTCTAAGGGAATGAAAAGGTGTTTGACTGAGATGTGGGGAGAGTGTTTTGTGCGACGTATTCCCATAGAAATTAACGTGCTGCCGAGCGAGGTGGGAGGGAGCGTTGTAATTTCAAAGCTCCCAATCCATGTTCTCAGGCGATGTAATTTCTAAGGGAATGAAAAGGTATTTGACTGAGATGTGGGGAGAGTATTTTGTTTGAAGTATTCCCATAGAAATTAAAGTGATTCCGAGCGAGATGGGACGGATCGTTGTAATTTCAAAGCTCCAAATCCAAGTTCTCAGGCGATATAATTTCTAAGGGAATGAAAAGGTATTTGACTGAGAAGTGGGGAGAGTGTTTTGTGCTAAGTATTCCCATAGAAATTAACGTGCTGTCGAGCGAGATGGGAGGGAGCGTTGTATTCCAAAGCTCCCAATCCAAGTTCTCAGGCGATGTAATTTCTAAGGGAATGAAAAGGTATTTGACTCAGATGTGGGGAGAGTATTTTGTGTGAAGTATTAACATAGAAATTAACGTGCTGCCGAGCGAGATGGGAGGGAGCGTTGTAATTTCAAAGCTCCCAATCCAAGTTCTTAGGCGATATTATTTCTAAGGGAATGAAAAGGTATTTGACTGAGATGTTTTGGAGAGTGTTTTGTGCGAAGTATTCCCATAGAAATTAACGTGCTGTCGAGCGAGATGGGAGGGAGCGTTGTATTCCAAAGCTCCCAATACAAGTTCTCAGGCGATGTAATTTCTAAGGGAATGAAAAGGTATTTGACTGAGATGTGGGGAGAGTATTTTGTGTGAAGTATTAACATAGAAATTAACGTGCTGCCGAGCGAAATGGGAGGGAGCGTTGTAATTTCAAAGCTCCCAATCCAAGTTCTCAGGCGATGTAATTTCTAAGGGAATGAAAAGGTGTTTGACTGAGATGTGGGGAGAGTGTTTTGTGTGAAGACTTCCCATAGAAATTAACGTGCTGCCGAGCGAGATGGGAGGGAGCGTTGTATTCCAAAGCTCCCAATCCAAGTTCTCAGGCGATGTAATTTCTAAGGGAATGAAAAGGTATTTGACTGAGATGTGGGGAGAGTATTTTGTGTGAAGTATTAACATAGAAATTAACGTGCTGCCGAGCGAGATGGGAGGGAGCGTTGTAATTTCAAAGCTCCCAATCCAAGTTCTCAGGCGATGTAATTTCTAAGGGAATGAAAAGGTGTTTGACTGAGATGTGGGGAGAGTGTTTTGTGTGAAGACTTCCCATAGAAATTAACGTGCTGCCGAGCGAGATGGGAGGGAGCGTTGTATTCCAAAGCTCCCAATCCAAGTTCTCAGGCGATGTAATTTCTAAGGGAATGAAAAGGTATTTGACTGAGATGTGGGGAGAGTATTTTGTGTGAAGTATTAACATAGAAATTAACGTGCTGCCGAGCGAGATGGGAGGGAGCGTTGTAATTTCAAAGCTCCCAATCCAAGTTCTCAGGCGATGTAATTTCTAAGGGAATGAAAAGGTGTTTGACTGAGATGTGGGGAGAGTGTTTTGTGTGAAGTCTTCCCATAGAAATTAACGTGCTGCCGAGCGAGATGGGAGGAAGCGTTGTATTCCAAAGCTCCCAATCCAAATTCTCAGGCGATGTAATTTCTAAGGGAATGAAAAGGTGTTTGACTGAGATGTGGGGAGAGTGTTTTGTGTGAAGTCTTCGCATAGAAATTAACGTGCTGCCGAGCGAGATGGGAGGGAGCGTTGTAATTCCAAAGCTCCCAATCCAAGATATCAGGCGATGTAATTTCTAAGGGAATGAAAAGGTATATGACTGAGATGTGGGGAGAGTGTTTTGTGCTAAGTATTCCCATAGAAATTAACGTGCTGCCGAGCGAAATGGGAGGGAGCGTTGTAATTTCAAAGCTCCCAATCCAAGTTCTCAGGCGAAATAATTTCTAAGGGATTGAAAAGGTATTTGACTGAGATGTCGGGAGAGTGTTTTGTGTGAAGTATTCCCATAGAAATTAACGTGCTGCCGAGCGAGATGGGAGGGAGCGTTGTAATTCCAAAGCTCACAATCGAAGTTCTCAGGCGATGTAATTTCTAAGGGAATGAAAAGGTATATGACTGAGATGTGGGGAGAGTGTTTTGTGCGACGAATTCCCATAGAAATTAACGTGCTGCCGAGCGAGGTGGGAGGGAGCGTTGTAATTTCAAAGCTCCCAATCCATGTTCTCAGGCGATGTAATTTCTAAGGGAATGAAAAGGTATTTGACTGAGATGTGGGGAGAGTATTTTGTGTGAAGTATTCCCATAGAAATTAAAGTGATTCCGAGCGAGATGGGACGGAGCGTTGTAATTTCAAAGCTCCCAATCCAAGTTCTCAGGCGATATAATTTCTAAGGGAATGAAAAGGTATTTGACTGAGATGTGGGGAGAGTGTTTTGTACGAAGTATTCCCATAGAAATTAACGTGCTGTCGAGCGAGATGGGAGGGAGCGTTGTATTCCAAAGCTCCCAATACAAGTTCTCAGGCGATGTAATTTCTAAGGGAATGAAAAGGTGTTTGACTGAGATGTGGGGAGAGTGTTTTGTGCGACGTATTCCCATAGAAATTAACGTGCTGCCGAGCGAGGTGGGAGGGAGCGTTGTAATTTCAAAGCTCCCAATCCATGTTCTCAGGCGATGTAATTTCTAAGGGAATGAAAAGGTATTTGACTGAGATGTGGGGAGAGTATTTTGTTTGAAGTATTCCCATAGAAATTAAAGTGATTCCGAGCGAGATGGGACGGATCGTTGTAATTTCAAAGCTCCAAATCCAAGTTCTCAGGCGATATAATTTCTAAGGGAATGAAAAGGTATTTGACTGAGAAGTGGGGAGAGTGTTTTGTGCTAAGTATTCCCATAGAAATTAACGTGCTGTCGAGCGAGATGGGAGGGAGCGTTGTATTCCAAAGCTCCCAATCCAAGTTCTCAGGCGATGTAATTTCTAAGGGAATGAAAAGGTATTTGACTCAGATGTGGGGAGAGTATTTTGTGTGAAGTATTAACATAGAAATTAACGTGCTGCCGAGCGAGATGGGAGGGAGCGTTGTAATTTCAAAGCTCCCAATCCAAGTTCTTAGGCGATATTATTTCTAAGGGAATGAAAAGGTATTTGACTGAGATGTTTTGGAGAGTGTTTTGTGCGAAGTATTCCCATAGAAATTAACGTGCTGTCGAGCGAGATGGGAGGGAGCGTTGTATTCCAAAGCTCCCAATACAAGTTCTCAGGCGATGTAATTTCTAAGGGAATGAAAAGGTATTTGACTGAGATGTGGGGAGAGTATTTTGTGTGAAGTATTAACATAGAAATTAACGTGCTGCCGAGCGAAATGGGAGGGAGCGTTGTAATTTCAAAGCTCCCAATCCAAGTTCTCAGGCGATGTAATTTCTAAGGGAATGAAAAGGTGTTTGACTGAGATGTGGGGAGAGTGTTTTGTGTGAAGACTTCCCATAGAAATTAACGTGCTGCCGAGCGAGATGGGAGGGAGCGTTGTATTCCAAAGCTCCCAATCCAAGTTCTCAGGCGATGTAATTTCTAAGGGAATGAAAAGGTATTTGACTGAGATGTGGGGAGAGTATTTTGTGTGAAGTATTAACATAGAAATTAACGTGCTGCCGAGCGAGATGGGAGGGAGCGTTGTAATTTCAAAGCTCCCAATCCAAGTTCTCAGGCGATGTAATTTCTAAGGGAATGAAAAGGTGTTTGACTGAGATGTGGGGAGAGTGTTTTGTGTGAAGACTTCCCATAGAAATTAACGTGCTGCCGAGCGAGATGGGAGGGAGCGTTGTATTCCAAAGCTCCCAATCCAAGTTCTCAGGCGATGTAATTTCTAAGGGAATGAAAAGGTATTTGACTGAGATGTGGGGAGAGTATTTTGTGTGAAGTATTAACATAGAAATTAACGTGCTGCCGAGCGAGATGGGAGGGAGCGTTGTAATTTCAAAGCTCCCAATCCAAGTTCTCAGGCGATGTAATTTCTAAGGGAATGAAAAGGTGTTTGACTGAGATGTGGGGAGAGTGTTTTGTGTGAAGTCTTCCCATAGAAATTAACGTGCTGCCGAGCGAGATGGGAGGAAGCGTTGTATTCCAAAGCTCCCAATCCAAATTCTCAGGCGATGTAATTTCTAAGGGAATGAAAAGGTGTTTGACTGAGATGTGGGGAGAGTGTTTTGTGTGAAGTCTTCGCATAGAAATTAACGTGCTGCCGAGCGAGATGGGAGGGAGCGTTGTAATTCCAAAGCTCCCAATCCAAGATATCAGGCGATGTAATTTCTAAGGGAATGAAAAGGTATATGACTGAGATGTGGGGAGAGTGTTTTGTGCTAAGTATTCCCATAGAAATTAACGTGCTGCCGAGCGAAATGGGAGGGAGCGTTGTAATTTCAAAGCTCCCAATCCAAGTTCTCAGGCGATGTAATTTCTAAGGGAATGAAAAGGTGTTTGACTGAGATGTGGGGAGAGTGTTTTGTGTGAAGACTTCCCATAGAAATTAACGTGCTGCCGAGCGAGATGGGAGGGAGCGTTGTATTCCAAAGCTCCCAATCCAAGTTCTCAGGCGATGTAATTTCTAAGGGAATGAAAAGGTATTTGACTGAGATGTGGGGAGAGTATTTTGTGTGAAGTATTAACATAGAAATTAACGTGCTGCCGAGCGAGATGGGAGGGAGCGTTGTAATTTCAAAGCTCCCAATCCAAGTTCTCAGGTGATGTAATTTCTAAGGGAATGAAAAGGTGTTTGACTGAGATGTGGGGAGAGTGTTTTGTGTGAAGACTTCCCATAGAAATTAACGTGCTGCCGAGCGAGATGGGAGGGAGCGTTGTATTCCAAAGCTCCCAATCCAAGTTCTCAGGCGATGTAATTTCTAAGGGAATGAAAAGGTATTTGACTGAGATGTGGGGAGAGTATTTTGTGTGAAGTATTAACATAGAAATTAACGTGCTGCCGAGCGAGATGGGAGGGAGCGTTGTAATTTCAAAGATCCCAATCCAAGTTCTCAGGCGATGTAATTTCTAAGGGAATGAAAAGGTGTTTGACTGAGATGTGGGGAGAGTGTTTTGTGTGAAGTCTTCCCATAGAAATTAACGTGCTGCCGAGCGAGATGGGAGGGAGCGTTGTATTCCAAAGCTCCCAATCCAAATTCTCAGGCGATGTAATTTCTAAGGGAATGAAAAGGTGTTTGACTGAGATGTGGGGAGAGTGTTTTGTGTGAAGTCTTCGCATAGAAATTAACGTGCTGCCGAGCGTGATGGGAGGGAGCGTTGTAATTCCAAAGCTCCCAATCCAAGATATCAGGCGATGTAATTTCTAAGGGAATGAAAAGGTATATGACTGAGATGTGGGGAGAGTGTTTTGTGCGACGTATTCCCATAGAAATTAACGTGCTGCCGAGCGAGGTGGGAGGGAGCGTTGTAATTTCAAAGCTCACAATCCATGTTCTCAGGCGATGTAATTTCTAAGGGAATGAAAAGGTATTTGACTGAGATGTGGGGAGAGTATTTTGTGTGAAGTATTCCCATAGAAATTAAAGTGATTCCGAGCGAGATGGGACGGAGCGTTGTAATTTCAAAGCTCCCAATCCAAGTTCTCAGGAGATATAATTTCTAAGGGAATGAAAAGGTATTTGACTGAGAAGTGGGGAGAGTGTTTTGTGCTAAGTATTCCCATAGAAATTAACGTGCTGCCGAGCGAGATGGGAGGGAGCGTTGTAATTTCAAAGCTCCCAATCCAAGTTCTCAGGCGAAATAATTTCTAAGGGATTGAAAAGGTATTTGACTGAGATGTCGGGAGAGTGTTTTGTGTGAAGTATTCCCATAGAAATTAACGTGCTGCCGAGCGAGATGGGAGGGAGCGTTGTAATTCCAAAGCTCACAATCGAAGTTCTCAGGCGATGTAATTTCTAAGGGAATGAAAAGGTATATGACTGAGATGTGGGGAGAGTGTTTTGTGCGACGAATTCCCATAGAAATTAACGTGCTGCCGAGCGAGGTGGGAGGGAGCGTTGTAATTTCAAAGCTCCCAATCCATGTTCTCAGGCGATGTAATTTCTAAGGGAATGAAAAGGTATTTGACTGAGATGTGGGGAGAGTATTTTGTGTGAAGTATTCCCATAGAAATTAAAGTGATTCCGAGCGAGATGGGACGGAGCGTTGTAATTTCAAAGCTCCCAATCCAAGTTCTCAGGCGATATAATTTCTAAGGGAATGAAAAGGTATTTGACTGAGATGTGGGGAGAGTGTTTTGTACGAAGTATTCCCATAGAAATTAACGTGCTGTCGAGCGAGATGGGAGGGAGCGTTGTATTCCAAAGCTCCCAATACAAGTTCTCAGGCGATGTAATTTCTAAGGGAATGAAAAGGTGTTTGACTGAGATGTGGGGAGAGTGTTTTGTGCGACGTATTCCCATAGAAATTAACGTGCTGCCGAGCGAGGTGGGAGGGAGCGTTGTAATTTCAAAGCTCCCAATCCATGTTCTCAGGCGATGTAATTTCTAAGGGAATGAAAAGGTATTTGACTGAGATGTGGGGAGAGTATTTTGTTTGAAGTATTCCCATAGAAATTAAAGTGATTCCGAGCGAGATGGGACGGATCGTTGTAATTTCAAAGCTCCAAATCCAAGTTCTCAGGCGATATAATTTCTAAGGGAATGAAAAGGTATTTGACTGAGAAGTGGGGAGAGTGTTTTGTGCTAAGTATTCCCATAGAAATTAACGTGCTGTCGAGCGAGATGGGAGGGAGCGTTGTATTCCAAAGCTCCCAATCCAAGTTCTCAGGCGATGTAATTTCTAAGGGAATGAAAAGGTATTTGACTCAGATGTGGGGAGAGTATTTTGTGTGAAGTATTAACATAGAAATTAACGTGCTGCCGAGCGAGATGGGAGGGAGCGTTGTAATTTCAAAGCTCCCAATCCAAGTTCTTAGGCGATATTATTTCTAAGGGAATGAAAAGGTATTTGACTGAGATGTTTTGGAGAGTGTTTTGTGCGAAGTATTCCCATAGAAATTAACGTGCTGTCGAGCGAGATGGGAGGGAGCGTTGTATTCCAAAGCTCCCAATACAAGTTCTCAGGCGATGTAATTTCTAAGGGAATGAAAAGGTATTTGACTGAGATGTGGGGAGAGTATTTTGTGTGAAGTATTAACATAGAAATTAACGTGCTGCCGAGCGAAATGGGAGGGAGCGTTGTAATTTCAAAGCTCCCAATCCAAGTTCTCAGGCGATGTAATTTCTAAGGGAATGAAAAGGTGTTTGACTGAGATGTGGGGAGAGTGTTTTGTGTGAAGACTTCCCATAGAAATTAACGTGCTGCCGAGCGAGATGGGAGGGAGCGTTGTATTCCAAAGCTCCCAATCCAAGTTCTCAGGCGATGTAATTTCTAAGGGAATGAAAAGGTATTTGACTGAGATGTGGGGAGAGTATTTTGTGTGAAGTATTAACATAGAAATTAACGTGCTGCCGAGCGAGATGGGAGGGAGCGTTGTAATTTCAAAGCTCCCAATCCAAGTTCTCAGGCGATGTAATTTCTAAGGGAATGAAAAGGTGTTTGACTGAGATGTGGGGAGAGTGTTTTGTGTGAAGACTTCCCATAGAAATTAACGTGCTGCCGAGCGAGATGGGAGGGAGCGTTGTATTCCAAAGCTCCCAATCCAAGTTCTCAGGCGATGTAATTTCTAAGGGAATGAAAAGGTATTTGACTGAGATGTGGGGAGAGTATTTTGTGTGAAGTATTAACATAGAAATTAACGTGCTGCCGAGCGAGATGGGAGGGAGCGTTGTAATTTCAAAGCTCCCAATCCAAGTTCTCAGGCGATGTAATTTCTAAGGGAATGAAAAGGTGTTTGACTGAGATGTGGGGAGAGTGTTTTGTGTGAAGTCTTCCCATAGAAATTAACGTGCTGCCGAGCGAGATGGGAGGAAGCGTTGTATTCCAAAGCTCCCAATCCAAATTCTCAGGCGATGTAATTTCTAAGGGAATGAAAAGGTGTTTGACTGAGATGTGGGGAGAGTGTTTTGTGTGAAGTCTTCGCATAGAAATTAACGTGCTGCCGAGCGAGATGGGAGGGAGCGTTGTAATTCCAAAGCTCCCAATCCAAGATATCAGGCGATGTAATTTCTAAGGGAATGAAAAGGTATATGACTGAGATGTGGGGAGAGTGTTTTGTGCTAAGTATTCCCATAGAAATTAACGTGCTGCCGAGCGAAATGGGAGGGAGCGTTGTAATTTCAAAGCTCCCAATCCAAGTTCTCAGGCGATGTAATTTCTAAGGGAATGAAAAGGTGTTTGACTGAGATGTGGGGAGAGTGTTTTGTGTGAAGACTTCCCATAGAAATTAACGTGCTGCCGAGCGAGATGGGAGGGAGCGTTGTATTCCAAAGCTCCCAATCCAAGTTCTCAGGCGATGTAATTTCTAAGGGAATGAAAAGGTATTTGACTGAGATGTGGGGAGAGTATTTTGTGTGAAGTATTAACATAGAAATTAACGTGCTGCCGAGCGAGATGGGAGGGAGCGTTGTAATTTCAAAGCTCCCAATCCAAGTTCTCAGGTGATGTAATTTCTAAGGGAATGAAAAGGTGTTTGACTGAGATGTGGGGAGAGTGTTTTGTGTGAAGACTTCCCATAGAAATTAACGTGCTGCCGAGCGAGATGGGAGGGAGCGTTGTATTCCAAAGCTCCCAATCCAAGTTCTCAGGCGATGTAATTTCTAAGGGAATGAAAAGGTATTTGACTGAGATGTGGGGAGAGTATTTTGTGTGAAGTATTAACATAGAAATTAACGTGCTGCCGAGCGAGATGGGAGGGAGCGTTGTAATTTCAAAGATCCCAATCCAAGTTCTCAGGCGATGTAATTTCTAAGGGAATGAAAAGGTGTTTGACTGAGATGTGGGGAGAGTGTTTTGTGTGAAGTCTTCCCATAGAAATTAACGTGCTGCCGAGCGAGATGGGAGGGAGCGTTGTATTCCAAAGCTCCCAATCCAAATTCTCAGGCGATGTAATTTCTAAGGGAATGAAAAGGTGTTTGACTGAGATGTGGGGAGAGTGTTTTGTGTGAAGTCTTCGCATAGAAATTAACGTGCTGCCGAGCGTGATGGGAGGGAGCGTTGTAATTCCAAAGCTCCCAATCCAAGATATCAGGCGATGTAATTTCTAAGGGAATGAAAAGGTATATGACTGAGATGTGGGGAGAGTGTTTTGTGCGACGTATTCCCATAGAAATTAACGTGCTGCCGAGCGAGGTGGGACGGAGCGTTGTAATTTCAAAGCTCCCAATCCAAGTTCTCAGGCGATATAATTTCTAAGGGAATGAAAAGGTATTTGACTGAGAAGTGGGGAGAGTGTTTTGTGCTAAGTATTCCCATAGAAATTAACGTGCTGCCGAGCGAGATGGGAGGGAGCGTTGTAATTTCAAAGCTCCCAATCCAAGTTCTCAGGCGAAATAATTTATAAGGGATTGAAAAGGTATTTGACTGAGATGTCGGGAGAGTGTTTTGTGTGAAGTATTCCCATAGAAATTAACGTGCTGCCGAGCGAGATGGGAGGGAGCGTTGTAATTCCAAAGCTCACAATCGAAGTTCTCAGGCGATGTAATTTCTAAGGGAATGAAAAGGTATATGACTGAGATGTGGGGAGAGTGTTTTGTGCGACGAATTCCCATAGAAATTAACGTGCTGCCGAGCGAGGTGGGAGGGAGCGTTGTAATTTCAAAGCTCCCAATCCATGTTCTCAGGCGATGTAATTTCTAAGGGAATGAAAAGGTATTTGACTGAGATGTGGGGAGAGTATTTTGTGTGAAGTATTCCCATAGAAATTAAAGTGATTCCGAGCGAGATGGGACGGAGCGTTGTAATTTCAAAGCTCCCAATCCAAGTTCTCAGGCGATATAATTTCTAAGGGAATGAAAAGGTTTTTGACTGAGAAGTGGGGAGAGTGTTTTGTGCTAAGTATTCCCATAGAAATTAACGTGCTGCCGAGCGAGATGGGATGGAGCGTTGTATTCCAAAGCTCCCAATCCAAATTCTCAGGCGATGTAATTTCTAAGGGAATGAAAAGTTGTTTGACTGAGATGTGGGGAGAGTGTTTTGTGTGAAGTCTTCGCATAGAAATTAACGTGCTGCCGAGCGAGATGGGAGGGAGCGTTGTAATTTCAAAGCTCCCAATCCAAGTTCTCAGGCGATATAATTTCTAAGGGAATGAAAAGGTATTTGACTGAGATGTGGGGAGAGTGTTTTGTACGAAGTATTCCCATAGAAATTAACGTGCTGTCGAGCGAGATGGGAGGGAGCGTTGTATTCCAAAGCTCCCAATACAAGTTCTCAGGCGATGTAATTTCTAAGGGAATGAAAAGGTGTTTGACTGAGATGTGGGGAGAGTGTTTTGTGCGACGTATTCCCATAGAAATTAACGTGCTGTCGAGCGAGATGGGAGGGAGCGTTGTATTCCAAAGCTCCCAATCCAAGTTCTCAGGCGATGTAATTTCTAAGGGAATGAAAAGGTATTTGACTGAGATGTGGGGAGAGTATTTTGTGTGAAGTATTAACATAGAAATTAACGTGCTGCCGAGCGAGATGGGAGGGAGCGTTGTAATTTCAAAGCTCCCAATCCAAGTTCTCAGGCGATGTAATTTCTAAGGGAATGAAAAGGTGTTTGACTGAGATGTGGGGAGAGTGTTTTGTGTGAAGACTTCCCATAGAAATTAACGTGCTGCCGAGCGAGATGGGAGGGAGCGTTGTATTCCAAAGCTCCCAATCCAAGTTCTCAGGCGATGTAATTTCTAAGGGAATGAAAAGGTATTTGACTGAGATGTGGGGAGAGTATTTTGTGTGAAGTATTAACATAGAAATTAACGTGCTGCCGAGCGAGATGGGAGGGAGCGTTGTAATTTCAAAGCTCCCAATCCAAGTTCTCAGGCGATGTAATTTCTAAGGGAATGAAAAGGTGTTTGACTGAGATGTGGGGAGAGTGTTTTGTGTGAAGTCTTCCCATAGAAATTAACGTGCTGCCGAGCGAGATGGGAGGAAGCGTTGTATTCCAAAGCTCCCAATCCAAATTCTCAGGCGATGTAATTTCTAAGGGAATGAAAAGGTGTTTGACTGAGATGTGGGGAGAGTGTTTTGTGTGAAGTCTTCGCATAGAAATTAACGTGCTGCCGAGCGAGATGGGAGGGAGCGTTGTAATTCCAAAGCTCCCAATCCAAGATATCAGGCGATGTAATTTCTAAGGGAATGAAAAGGTATATGACTGAGATGTGGGGAGAGTGTTTTGTGCTAAGTATTCCCATAGAAATTAACGTGCTGCCGAGCGAAATGGGAGGGAGCGTTGTAATTTCAAAGCTCCCAATCCAAGTTCTCAGGCGATGTAATTTCTAAGGGAATGAAAAGGTGTTTGACTGAGATGTGGGGAGAGTGTTTTGTGTGAAGACTTCCCATAGAAATTAACGTGCTGCCGAGCGAGATGGGAGGGAGCGTTGTATTCCAAAGCTCCCAATCCAAGTTCTCAGGCGATGTAATTTCTAAGGGAATGAAAAGGTATTTGACTGAGATGTGGGGAGAGTATTTTGTGTGAAGTATTAACATAGAAATTAACGTGCTGCCGAGCGAGATGGGAGGGAGCGTTGTAATTTCAAAGCTCCCAATCCAAGTTCTCAGGTGATGTAATTTCTAAGGGAATGAAAAGGTGTTTGACTGAGATGTGGGGAGAGTGTTTTGTGTGAAGACTTCCCATAGAAATTAACGTGCTGCCGAGCGAGATGGGAGGGAGCGTTGTATTCCAAAGCTCCCAATCCAAGTTCTCAGGCGATGTAATTTCTAAGGGAATGAAAAGGTATTTGACTGAGATGTGGGGAGAGTATTTTGTGTGAAGTATTAACATAGAAATTAACGTGCTGCCGAGCGAGATGGGAGGGAGCGTTGTAATTTCAAAGATCCCAATCCAAGTTCTCAGGCGATGTAATTTCTAAGGGAATGAAAAGGTGTTTGACTGAGATGTGGGGAGAGTGTTTTGTGTGAAGTCTTCCCATAGAAATTAACGTGCTGCCGAGCGAGATGGGAGGGAGCGTTGTATTCCAAAGCTCCCAATCCAAATTCTCAGGCGATGTAATTTCTAAGGGAATGAAAAGGTGTTTGACTGAGATGTGGGGAGAGTGTTTTGTGTGAAGTCTTCGCATAGAAATTAACGTGCTGCCGAGCGTGATGGGAGGGAGCGTTGTAATTCCAAAGCTCCCAATCCAAGATATCAGGCGATGTAATTTCTAAGGGAATGAAAAGGTATATGACTGAGATGTGGGGAGAGTGTTTTGTGCGACGTATTCCCATAGAAATTAACGTGCTGCCGAGCGAGGTGGGAGGGAGCGTTGTAATTTCAAAGCTCCCAATCCATGTTCTCAGGCGATGTAATTTCTAAGGGAATGAAAAGGTATTTGACTGAGATGTGGGGAGAGTATTTTGTGTGAAGTATTCCCATAGAAATTAAAGTGATTCCGAGCGAGATGGGACGGAGCGTTGTAATTTCAAAGCTCCCAATCCAAGTTCTCAGGCGATATAATTTCTAAGGGAATGAAAAGGTATTTGACTGAGAAGTGGGGAGAGTGTTTTGTGCTAAGTATTCCCATAGAAATTAACGTGCTGCCGAGCGAGATGGGATGGAGCGTTGTATTCCAAAGCTCCCAATCCAAATTCTCAGGCGATGTAATTTCTAAGGGAATGAAAAGTTGTTTGACTGAGATGTGGGGAGAGTGTTTTGTGTGAAGTCTTCGCATAGAAATTAACGTGCTGCCGAGCGAGATGGGAGGGAGCGTTGTAATTTCAAAGCTCCCAATCCAAGTTCTCAGGCGATATAATTTCTAAGGGAATGAAAAGGTATTTGACTGAGATGTGGGGAGAGTGTTTTGTACGAAGTATTCCCATAGAAATTAACGTGCTGTCGAGCGAGATGGGAGGGAGCGTTGTATTCCAAAGCTCCCAATACAAGTTCTCAGGCGATGTAATTTCTAAGGGAATGAAAAGGTGTTTGACTGAGATGTGGGGAGAGTGTTTTGTGCGACGTATTCCCATAGAAATTAACGTGCTGTCGAGCGAGATGGGAGGGAGCGTTGTATTCCAAAGCTCCCAATCCAAGTTCTCAGGCGATGTAATTTCTAAGGGAATGAAAAGGTATTTGACTCAGATGTGGGGAGAGTATTTTGTTTGAAGTATTCCCATAGAAATTAAAGTGATTCCGAGCGAGATGGGACGGATCGTTGTAATTTCAAAGCTCCAAATCCAAGTTCTCAGGCGATATAATTTCTAAGGGAATGAAAAGGTATTTGACTGAGAAGTGGGGAGAGTGTTTTGTGCTAAGTATTCCCATAGAAATTAACGTGCTGTCGAGCGAGATGGGAGGGAGCGTTGTATTCCAAAGCTCCCAATCCAAGTTCTCAGGCGATGTAATTTCTAAGGGAATGAAAAGGTATTTGACTCAGATGTGGGGAGAGTATTTTGTGTGAAGTATTAACATAGAAATTAACGTGCTGCCGAGCGAGATGGGAGGGAGCGTTGTAATTTCAAAGCTCCCAATCCAAGTTCTTAGGCGATATTATTTCTAAGGGAATGAAAAGGTATTTGACTGAGATGTTTTGGAGAGTGTTTTGTGCGAAGTATTCCCATAGAAATTAACGTGCTGTCGAGCGAGATGGGAGGGAGCGTTGTATTCCAAAGCTCCCAATACAAGTTCTCAGGCGATGTAATTTCTAAGGGAATGAAAAGGTATTTGACTGAGATGTGGGGAGAGTATTTTGTGTGAAGTATTAACATAGAAATTAACGTGCTGCCGAGCGAAATGGGAGGGAGCGTTGTAATTTCAAAGCTCCCAATCCAAGTTCTCAGGCGATGTAATTTCTAAGGGAATGAAAAGGTGTTTGACTGAGATGTGGGGAGAGTGTTTTGTGTGAAGACTTCCCATAGAAATTAACGTGCTGCCGAGCGAGATGGGAGGGAGCGTTGTATTCCAAAGCTCCCAATCCAAGTTCTCAGGCGATGTAATTTCTAAGGGAATGAAAAGGTATTTGACTGAGATGTGGGGAGAGTATTTTGTGTGAAGTATTAACATAGAAATTAACGTGCTGCCGAGCGAGATGGGAGGGAGCGTTGTAATTTCAAAGATCCCAATCCAAGTTCTCAGGCGATGTAATTTCTAAGGGAATGAAAAGGTGTTTGACTGAGATGTGGGGAGAGTGTTTTGTGTGAAGTCTTCGCATAGAAATTAACGTGCTGCCGAGCGAGATGGGAGGGAGCGTTGTAATTCCAAAGCTCCCAATCCAAGATATCAGGCGATGTAATTTCTAAGGGAATGAAAAGGTATATGACTGAGATGTGGGGAGAGTGTTTTGTGCGACGTATTCCCATAGAAATTAACGTGCTGCCGAGCGAGATGGGAGGGAGCGTTGTATTCCAAAGCTCCCAATCCAAGTTCTCAGGCGATGTAATTACTAAGGGAATGAAATGGTGTTTGACTGAGATGTGGGTAGAGTGTTTTGTGTGAAGTATTCCCATAGAAATTAACGTGCTGCCGAGCGAGATGGGAGGGAGCGTTGTAATTTCAAAGCTCCCAATCCAAGTTCTCAGGCGAAATAATTTCTAAGGGATTGAAAAGGTATTTGACTGAGATGTGGGGAGAGTGTTTTGTGCGAAGTATTCCCATAGAAATTAACGTGCTGTCGAGCGAGATGGGAGGGAGCGTTGTATTCCAAAGCTCCCAATACAAGTTCTCAGGCGATGTAATTTCTAAGGGAATGAAAAGGTGTTTGACTGAGATGTGGGGAGAGTGTTTTGTGTGAAGTATTCCCATAGAAATTAACGTGCTGCCGACCGAGATGGGAGGGAGCGTTGTAATTCCAAAGCTCCCAATCGAAGTTCTCAGGCGATGTAATTTCTAAGGGAATGAAAAGGTATATGACTGAGATGTGGGGTGAGTGTTTTGTGCGACGTATTCCCATAGAAATTAACGTGCTGCCGAGAGAGATGGGAGGGAGCGTTGTAATTTCAAAGCTCCCAATCCATGTTCTCAGGCGATGTAATTTCTAAGGGAATGAAAAGGTATTTGACTGAGATGTGGGGAGAGTATTTTGTGTGAAGTATTCCCATAGAAATTAAAGTGATTCCGAGCGAGATGGGACGGAGCGTTGTAATTTCAAAGCTCCCAATCCAAGTTCTCAGGCGATATAATTTCTAAGGGAATGAAAAGGTATTTGACTGAGAAGTGGGGAGAGTGTTTTGTGCTAAGTATTCCCATAGAAATTAACGTGCTGCCGAGCGAGATGGGAGGGAGCGTTGTATTCCAAAGCTCCCAATCCAAGTTCTCAGGCGATGTAATTTCTAAGGGAATGAAAAGGTGTTTGACTGAGATGTGGGGAGAGTGTTTTGTGTGAAGACTTCCCATAGAAATTAACGTGCTGCCGAGCGAGATGGGAGGGAGCGTTGTATTCCAAAGCTCCCATTCCAAGTTCTCAGGCGATGTAATTTCTAAGGGAATGAAAAGGTATTTGACTGAGATGTGGGGAGAGTATTTTGTGTGAAGTATTAACATAGAAATTAACGTGCTGCCGAGCGAGATGGGAGGGAGCGTTGTAATTTCAAAGCTCCCAATCCAAGTTCTCAGGCGATGTAATTTCTAAGGGAATGAAAAGGTGTTTGACTGAGATGTGGGGAGAGTGTTTTGTGTGAAGTCTTCCCATAGAAATTAACGTGCTGCCGAGCGAGATGGGAGGGAGCGTTGTATTCCAAAGCTCCCAATCCAAATTCTCAGGCGATGTAATTTCTAAGGGAATGAAAAGGTGTTTGACTGAGATGTGGGGAGAGTGTTTTGTGTGAAGTCTTCGCATAGAAATTAACGTGCTGCCGAGCGAGATGGGAGGGAGCGTTGTAATTCCAAAGCTCCCAATCCAAGATATCAGGCGATGTAATTTCTAAGGGAATGAAAAGGTATATGACTGAGATGTGGGGAGAGTGTTTTGTGCTACGTATTCCCATAGAAATTAACGTGCTGCCGAGCGAGATGGGAGGGAGCGTTGTATTCCAAAGCTCCCAATCCAAGTTCTCAGGCGATGTAATTACTAAGGGAATGAAATGGTGTTTGACTGAGATGTGGGTAGAGTGTTTTGTGTGAAGTATTCCCATAGAAATTAACGTGCTGCCGAGCGAGATGGGAGGGAGCGTTGTAATTTCAAAGCTCCCAATCCAAGTTCTCAGGCGAAATAATTTCTAAGGGATTGAAAAGGTATTTGACTGAGATGTGGGGAGAGTGTTTTGTGCGAAGTATTCCCATAGAAATTAACGTGCTGTCGAGCGAGATGGGAGGGAGCGTTGTATTCCAAAGCTCCCAATACAAGTTCTCAGGCGATGTAATTTCTAAGGGAATGAAAAGGTGTTTGACTGAGATGTGGGAGAGTGTTTTGTGTGAAGTATTCCCATAGAAATTAACGTGCTGCCGAGCGAGATGGGAGGGAGCGTTGTAATTCCAAAGCTCCCAATCCATGTTCTCAGGCGATGTAATTTCTAAGGGAATGAAAAGGTATTTGACTGAGATGTGGGGAGAGTATTTTGTGTGAAGTATTCCCATAGAAATTAAAGTGATTCCGAGCGAGATGGGACGGAGCGTTGTAATTTCAAAGCTCCCAATCCAAGTTCTCAGGCGATATAATTTCTAAGGGAATGAAAAGGTATTTGACTGAGAAGTGGGGAGAGTGTTTTGTGCTAAGTATTCCCATAGAAATTAACGTGCTGCCGAGCGAGATGGGAGGGAGCGTTGTATTCCAAAGCTCCCAATCCAAGTTCTCAGGCGATGTAATTTCTAAGGGAATGAAAAGGTGTTTGACTGAGATGTGGGGAGAGTGTTTTGTGTGAAGACTTCCCATAGAAATTAACGTGCTGCCGAGCGAGATGGGAGGGAGCGTTGTATTCCAAAGCTCCCAATCCAAGTTCTCAGGCGATGTAATTTCTAAGGGAATGAAAAGGTATTTGACTGAGATGTGGGGAGAGTATTTTGTGTGAAGTATTAACATAGAAATTAACGTGCTGCCGAGCGAGATGGGAGGGAGCGTTGTAATTTCAAAGCTCCCAATCCAAGTTCTCAGGCGATGTAATTTCTAAGGGAATGAAAAGGTGTTTGACTGAGATGTGGGGAGAGTGTTTTGTGTGAAGTCTTCCCATAGAAATTAACGTGCTGCCGAGCGAGATGGGAGGGAGCGTTGTATTCCAAAGCTCCCAATCCAAATTCTCAGGCGATGTAATTTCTAAGGGAATGAAAAGGTGTTTGACTGAGATGTGGGGAGAGTGTTTTGTGTGAAGTCTTCGCATAGAAATTAACGTGCTGCCGAGCGAGATGGGAGGGAGCGTTGTAATTCCAAAGCTCCCAATCCAAGATATCAGGCGATGTAATTTCTAAGGGAATGAAAAGGTATATGACTGAGATGTGGGGAGAGTGTTTTGTGCTACGTATTCCCATAGAAATTAACGTGCTGCCGAGCGAGATGGGAGGGAGCGTTGTATTCCAAAGCTCCCAATCCAAGTTCTCAGGCGATGTAATTACTAAGGGAATGAAATGGTGTTTGACTGAGATGTGGGTAGAGTGTTTTGTGTGAAGTATTCCCATAGAAATTAACGTGCTGCCGAGCGAGATGGGAGGGAGCGTTGTAATTTCAAAGCTCCCAATCCAAGTTCTCAGGCGAAATAATTTCTAAGGGATTGAAAAGGTATTTGACTGAGATGTGGGGAGAGTGTTTTGTGCGAAGTATTCCCATAGAAATTAACGTGCTGTCGAGCGAGATGGGAGGGAGCGTTGTATTCCAAAGCTCCCAATACAAGTTCTCAGGCGATGTAATTTCTAAGGGAATGAAAAGGTGTTTGACTGAGATGTGGGGAGAGTGTTTTGTGTGAAGTATTCCCATAGAAATTAACGTGCTGCCGAGCGAGATGGGAGGGAGCGTTGTAATTCCAAAGCTCCCAATCGAAGTTCTCAGGCGATGTAATTTCTAAGGGAATGAAAAGGTATATGACTGAGATGTGGGGAGAGTGTTTTGTGCGACGTATTCCCATAGAAATTAACGTGCTGCCGAGCGAGGTGGGAGGGAGCGTTGTAATTTCAAAGCTCCCAAACCATGTTCTCAGGCGATGTAATTTCTAAGGGAATGAAAAGGTATTTGACTGAGAAGTGGGGAGAGTGTTTTGTGCTAAGTATTCCCATAGAAATTAACGTGCTGCCGAGCGAGATGGGATGGAGCGTTGTATTCCAAAGCTCCCAATCCAAATTCTCAGGCGATGTAATTTCTAAGGGAATGAAAAGGTGTTTGACTGAGATGTGGGGAGAGTGTTTTGTGTGAAGTCTTCGCATAGAAATTAACGTGCTGCCGAGCGAGATGGGAGGGAGCGTTGTAATTTCAAAGCTCCCAATCCAAGTTCTCAGGCGATATAATTTCTAAGGGAATGAAAAGGTATTTGACTGAGATGTGGGGAGAGTGTTTTGTACGAAGTATTCCCATAGAAATTAACGTGCTGTCGAGCGAGATGGGAGGGAGCGTTGTATTCCAAAGCTCCCAATACAAGTTCTCAGGCGATGTAATTTCTAAGGGAATGAAAAGGTGTTTGACTGAGATGTGGGGAGAGTGTTTTGTGCGACGTATTCCCATAGAAATTAACGTGCTGCCGAGCGAGGTGGGAGGGAGCGTTGTAATTTCAAAGCTCCCAATCCATGTTCTCAGGCGATGTAATTTCTAAGGGAATGAAAAGGTATTTGACTGAGATGTGGGGAGAGTATTTTGTGTGAAGTATTCCCATAGAAATTAAAGTGATTCCGAGCGAGATGGGACGGAGCGTTGTAATTTCAAAGCTCCAAATCCAAGTTCTCAGGCGATATAATTTCTAAGGGAATGAAAAGGTATTTGACTGAGAAGTGGGGAGAGTGTTTTGTGCTAAGTATTCCCATAGAAATTAACGTGCTGTCGAGCGAGATGGGAGGGAGCGTTGTATTCCAAAGCTCCCAATCCAAGTTCTCAGGCGATGTAATTTCTAAGGGAATGAAAAGGTATTTGACTGAGATGTGGGGAGAGTATTTTGTGTGAAGTATTAACATAGAAATTAACGTGCTGCCGAGCGAGATGGGAGGGAGCGTTGTAATTTCAAAGCTCCCAATCCAAGTTCTTAGGCGATGTAATTTCTAAGGGAATGAAAAGGTATTTGACTGAGATGTTTTGGAGAGTGTTTTGTGCGAAGTATTCCCATAGAAATTAACGTGCTGTCGAGCGAGATGGGAGGGAGCGTTGTATTCCAAAGCTCCCAATACAAGTTCTCAGGCGATGTAATTTCTAAGGGAATGAAAAGGTATTTGACTGAGATGTGGGGAGAGTATTTTGTGTGAAGTATTAACATAGAAATTAACGTGCTGCCGAGCGAGATGGGAGGGAGCGTTGTAATTTCAAAGCTCCCAATCCAAGTTCTCAGGCGATGTAATTTCTAAGGGAATGAAAAGGTGTTTGACTGAGATGTGGGGAGAGTGTTTTGTGTGAAGACTTCCCATAGAAATTAACGTGCTGCCGAGCGAGGTGGGAGGGAGCGTTGTAATTTCAAAGCTCCCAATCCATGTTCTCAGGCGATGTAATTTCTAAGGGAATGAAAAGGTATTTGACTGAGATGTGGGGAGAGTATTTTGTGTGAAGTATTCCCATAGAAATTAAAGTGATTCCGAGCGAGATGGGACGGAGGGTTTTAATTTCAAAGCTCCCAATCCAAGTTCTCAGGCGATATAATTTCTAAGGGAATGAAAAGGTATTTGACTGAGAAGTGGGGAGAGTGTTTTGTGCTAAGTATTCCCATAGAAATTAACGTGCTGCCGAGCGAGATGGGAGGGAGCGTTGTATTCCAAAGCTCCCAATCCAAATTCTCAGGCGATGTAATTTCTAAGGGAATGAAAAGGTGTTTGACTGAGATGTGGGGAGAGTGTTTTGTGTGAAGTCTTCGCATAGAAATTAACGTGCTGCCGAGCGAGATGGGAGGGAGCGTTGTAATTTCAAAGCTCCCAATCCAAGTTCTCAGGCGATATAATTTCTAAGGGAATGAAAAGGTATTTGACTGAGATGTGGGGAGAGTGTTTTGTGCGAAGTATTCCCATAGAAATTAACGTGCTGTCGAGCGAGATGGGAGGGAGCGTTGTATTCCAAAGCTCCCAATACAAGTTCTCAGGCGATGTAATTTCTAAGGGAATGAAAAGGTGTTTGACTGAGATGTGGGGAGAGTGTTTTGTGTGAAGTCTTCCCATAGAAATTAACGTGCTGCCGAGCGAGATGGGAGGGAGCGTTGTATTCCAAAGCTCCCAATCCAAATTCTCAGGCGATGTAATTTCTAAGGGAATGAAAAGGTGTTTGACTGAGATGTGGGGAGAGTGTTTTGTGTGAAGTCTTCCCATAGAAATTAACGTGCTGCCGAGCGAGATGTGAGGGAGCGTTGTATTCCAAAGCTCCCAATCCAAATTCTCAGGCGATGTAATTTCTAAGGGAATGAAAAGGTGTTTGACTGAGATGTGGGGAGAGTGTTTTGTGTGAAGTATTCCCATAGAAATTAACGTGCTGCCGAGCGAGATGGGAGGGAGCGTTGTAATTACAAAGCTCCCAATCGAAGTTCTCAGGCGATGTAATTTCTAAGGGAATGAAAAAGTATATGACTGAGATGTGGGGAGAGTGTTTTGTGCGACGTATTCCCATAGAAATTAACGTGCTGCCGAGCGAGGTGGGAGGGAGCGTTGTAATTTCAAAGCTCCCAATCCAAGTTCTCAGGCGATATAATTTCTAAGGGAATGAAAAGGTATTTGACTGAGAAGTGGGGAGAGTGTTTTGTGTGAAGTCTTCGCATAGAAATTAACGTGCTGCCGAGCGAGATGGGAGGGAGCGTTGTAATTTCAAAGCTCCCAATCCAAGTTCTCAGGCGATATAATTTCTAAGGGAATGAAAAGGTATTTGACTGAGATGTGGGGAGAGTGTTTTGTGCGAAGTATTCCCATAGAAATTAACGTGCTGTCGAGCGAGATGGGAGGGAGCGTTGTATTCCAAAGCTCCCAATACAAGTTCTCAGGCGATGTAATTTCTAAGGGAATGAAAAGGTGTTTGACTGAGATGTGGGGAGAGTGTTTTGTGTGAAGTCTTCCCATAGAAATTAACGTGCTGCCGAGCGAGATGGGAGGGAGCGTTGTAATTTCAAAGCTCCCAATCCAAGTTCTCAGGCGATATAATTTCTAAGGGAATGAAAAGGTATTTGACTGAGATGTGGGGAGAGTGTTTTGTGCGAAGTATTCCCATAGAAATTAACGTGCTGTCGAGCGAGATGGGAGGGAGCGTTGTATTCCAAAGCTCCCAATACAAGTTCTCAGGCGATGTAATTTCTAAGGGAATGAAAAGGTGTTTGACTGAGATGTGGGGAGAGTGTTTTGTGTGAAGTCTTCCCATAGAAATTAACGTGCTGCCGAGCGAGATGGGAGGGAGCGTTGTATTCCAAAGCTCCCAATCCAAATTCTCAGGCGATGTAATTTCTAAGGGAATGAAAAGGTGTTTGACTGAGATGTGGGGAGAGTGTTTTGTGTGAAGTCTTCCCATAGAAATTAACGTGCTGCCGAGCGAGATGTGAGGGAGCGTTGTATTCCAAAGCTCCAATCCAAATTCTCAGGCGATGTAATTTCTAAGGGAATGAAAAGGTGTTTGACTGAGATGTGGGGAGAGTGTTTTGTGTGAAGTATTCCCATAGAAATTAACGTGCTGCCGAGCGAGATGGGAGTGAGCGTTGTAATTACAAAGCTCCCAATCGAAGTTCTCAGGCGATGTAATTTCTAAGGGAATGAAAAAGTATATGACTGAGATGTGGGGAAAGTGTTTTGTGCGACGTATTCCCATAGAAATTAACGTGCTGCCGAGCGAGGTGGGAGGGAGCGTTGTAATTTCAAAGCACTCAATCCATGTTCTCAGGCGATGTAATTTCTAAGGGAATGAAAAGGTATTTGACTGAGATGTGGGGAGAGTATTTTGTGTGAAGTATTCCCATAGAAATTAAAGTGATTCCGAGCGAGATGGGACGGAGCGTTGTAATTTCAAAGCTCCCAATCCAAGTTCTCAGGCGATACAATTTCTAAGGGAATGAAAAGGTATTTGACTGAGAAGTGGGGAGAGTGTTTTGTGCTAAGTATTCCCATAGAAATTAACGTGCTGCCGAGCGAGATGGGATGGAGCGTTGTATTCCAAAGCTCCCAATCCAAATTCTCAGGCGATGTAATTTCTAAGGGAATGAAAAGGTGTTTGACTGAGATGTGGGGAGAGTGTTTTCTGTGAAGTCTTCGCATAGAAATTAACGTGCTGCCGAGCGAGATGGGAGGGAGCGTTGTAATTTCAAAGCTCCCAATCCAAGTTCTCAGGCGATATAATTTCTAAGGGAATGAAAAGGTATTTGACTGAGATGTGGGGAGAGTGTTTTGTACGAAGTATTCCCATAGAAATTAACGTGCTGTCGAGCGAGATGGGAGGGAGCGTTGTATTCCAAAGCTCCCAATACAAGTTCTCAGGCGATGTAATTTCTAAGGGAATGAAAAGGTGTTTGACTGAGATGTGGGGAGAGTGTTTTGTGCGACGTATTCCCATAGAAATTAACGTGCTGCCGAGCGAGGTGGGAGGGAGCGTTGTATTCCAAAGCTCCCAATCCAAATTCTCAGGCGATGTAATTTCTAAGGGAATGAAAAGGTGTTTGACTGAGATGTGGGGAGAGTGTTTTGTGTGAAGTATTCCCATAGAAATTAACGTGCTGCCGAGCGAGATGGGAGGGAGCGTTGTAATTACAAAGCTCCCAATCGAAGTTCTCAGGCGATGTAATTTCTAAGGGAATGAAAAAGTATATGACTGAGATGTGGGGAGAGTGTTTTGTGCGACGTATTCCCATAGAAATTAACGTGCTGCCGAGCGAGGTGGGAGGGAGCGTTGTAATTTCAAAGCTCCCAATCCATGTTCTCAGGCGATGTAATTTCTAAGGGAATGAAAAGGTATTTGACTGAGATGTGGGGAGAGTATTTTGTGTGAAGTATTCCCATAGAAATTAAAGTGATTCCGAGCGAGATGGGACGGAGCGTTGTAATTTCAAAGCTCCCAATCCAAGTTCTCAGGCGATATAATTTCTAAGGGAATGAAAAGGTATTTGACTGAGAAGTGGGGAGAGTGTTTTGTGCTAAGTATTCCCATAGAAATTAACGTGCTGCCGAGCGAGATGGGATGGAGCGTTGTATTCCAAAGCTCCCAATCCAAATTCTCAGGCGATGTAATTTCTAAGGGAATGAAAAGGTGTTTGACTGAGATGTGGGGAGAGTGTTTTGTGTGAAGTCTTCGCATAGAAATTAACGTGCTGCCGAGCGAGATGGGAGGGAGCGTTGTAATTTCAAAGCTCCCAATCCAAGTTCTCAGGCGATATAATTTCTAAGGGAATGAAAAGGTATTTGACTGAGATGTGGGGAGAGTGTTTTGTACGAAGTATTCCCATAGAAATTAACGTGCTGTCGAGCGAGATGGGAGGGAGCGTTGTATTCCAAAGCTCCCAATACAAGTTCTCAGGCGATGTAATTTCTAAGGGAATGAAAAGGTGTTTGACTGAGATGTGGGGAGAGTGTTTTGTGCGACGTATTCCCATAGAAATTAACGTGCTGCCGAGCGAGGTGGGAGGGAGCGTTGTATTCCAAAGCTCCCAATCCAAATTCTCAGGCGATGTAATTTCTAAGGGAATGAAAAGGTGTTTGACTGAGATGTGGGGAGAGTGTTTTGTGTGAAGTATTCCCATAGAAATTAACGTGCTGCCGAGCGAGATGGGAGGGAGCGTTGTAATTACAAAGCTCCCAATCGAAGTTCTCAGGCGATGTAATTTCTAAGGGAATGAAAAAGTATATGACTGAGATGTGGGGAGAGTGTTTTGTGCGACGTATTCATATAGAAATTAACGTGCTGCCGAGCGAGGTGGGAGGGAGCGTTGTAATTTCAAAGCTCCCAATCCATGTTCTCAGGCGATGTAATTTCTAAGGGAATGAAAAGGTATTTGACTGAGATGTGGGGAGAGTATTTTGTGTGAAGTATTCCCATAGAAATTAAAGTGATTCCGAGCGAGATGGGACGGAGCGTTGTAATTTCAAAGCTCCCAATCCAAGTTCTCAGGCGATATAATTTCTAAGGGAATGAAAAGGTATTTGACTGAGAAGTGGGGAGAGTGTTTTGTGCTAAGTATTCCCATAGAAATTAACGTGCTGCCGAGCGAGATGGGATGGAGCGTTGTATTCCAAAGCTCCCAATCCAAATTCTCAGGCGATGTAATTTCTAAGGGAATGAAAAGGTGTTTGACTGAGATGTGGGGAGAGTGTTTTGTGTGAAGTCTTCGCATAGAAATTAACGTGCTGCCGAGCGAGATGGGAGGGAGCGTTGTAATTTCAAAGCTCCCAATCCATGTTCTCAGGCGATGTAATTTCTAAGGGAATGAAAAGGTATTTGACTGAGATGTGGGGAGAGTATTTTGTGTGAAGTATTCCCATAGAAGTTAAAGTGATTCCGAGCGAGATGGGACGGAGCGTTGTAATTTCAAAGCTCCAAATCCAAGTTCTCAGGCGATATAATTTCTAAGGGAATGAAAAGGTATTTGACTGAGAAGTGGGGAGAGTGTTTTGTGCTAAGTATTCCCATAGAAATTAACGTGCTGTCGAGCGAGATGGGAGGGAGCGTTGTATTCCAAAGCTCCCAATACAAGTTCTCAGGCGATGTAATTTCTAAGGGAATGAAAAGGTATTTGACTGAGATGTGGGGAGAGTATTTTGTGTGAAGTATTAACATAGAAATTAACGTGCTGCCGAGCGAGATGGGAGGGAGCGTTGTAATTTCAAAGCTCCCAATCCAAGTTCTCAGGCGATGTAATTTCTAAGGGAATGAAAAGGTGTTTGACTGAGATGTGGGGAGAGTGTTTTGTGTGAAGACTTCCCATAGAAATTAACGTGCTGCCGAGCGAGATGGGACGGAGGGTTGTAATTTCAAAGCTCCCAATCCAAGTTCTCAGGCGATATAATTTCTAAGGGAATGAAAAGGTATTTGACTGAGAAGTGGGGAGAGTGTTTTGTGCTAAGTATTCCCATAGAAATTAACGTGCTGCCGAGCGAGATGGGAGGGAGCGTTGTATTCCAAAGCTCCCAATCCAAATTCTCAGGCGATGTAATTTCTAAGGGAATGAAAAGGTGTTTGACTGAGATGTGGGGAGAGTGTTTTGTGTGAAGTCTTCGCATAGAAATTAACGTGCTGCCGAGCGAGATGGGAGGGAGCGTTGTAATTTCAAAGCTCCCAATCCAAGTTCTCAGGCGATATAATTTCTAAGGGAATGAAAAGGTATTTGACTGAGATGTGGGGAGAGTGTTTTGTGCGAAGTATTCCCATAGAAATTAACGTGCTGTCGAGCGAGATGGGAATGAGCGTTGTATTCCAAAGCTCCCAATACAAGTTCTCAGGCGATGTAATTTCTAAGGGAATGAAAAGGTATTTGACTGAGATGTGGGGAGAGTATTTTGTGTGAAGTATTCCCATAGAAATTAAAGTGATTCCGAGCGAGATGGGACGGAGCGTTGTAATTTCAAAGCTCCAAATCCAAGTTCTCAGGCGATATAATTTCTAAGGGAATGAAAAGGTATTTGACTGAGAAGTGGGGAGAGTGTTTTGAGCTAAGTATTCCCATAGAAATTAACGTGCTGCCGAGCGAGATGGGAGGGAGCGTGTATTCCAAAGCTCCCAATCCAAGTTCTCAGGCGATGTAATTTCTAAGGGAATGAAAAGGTGTTTGACTGAGATGTGGGGAGAGTGTTTTGTGTGAAGTCTTCGCATAGAAATTAACGTGCTGCCGAGCGAGATGGGAGGGAGCGTTGTAATTTCAAAGCTCCCAATCCAAGTTCTCAGGCGATATAATTTCTAAGGGAATGAAAAGGTATTTGACTGAGATGTGGGGAGAGTGTTTTGTGCGAAGTATTCCCATAGAAATTAACGTGCTGTCGAGCGAGATGGGAGGGAGCGTTGTATTCCAAAGCTCCCAATACAAGTTCTCAGGCGATGTAATTTCTAAGGGAATGAAAAGGTGTTTGACTGAGATGTGGGGAGAGTGTTTTGTGTGAAGTCTTCCCATAGAAATTAACGTGCTGCCGAGCGAGATGGGAGGGAGCGTTGTATTCCAAAGCTCCCAATCCAAATTCTCAGGCGATGTAATTTCTAAGGGAATGAAAAGGTGTTTGACTGAGATGTGGGGAGAGTGTTTTGTGTGAAGTCTTCCCATAGAAATTAACGTGCTGCCGAGCGAGATGTGAGGGAGCGTTGTATTCCAAAGCTCCCAATCCAAATTCTCAGGCGATGTAATTTCTAAGGGAATGAAAAGGTGTTTGACTGAGATGTGGGGAGAGTGTTTTTTGTGAAGTATTCCCATAGAAATTAACGTGCTGCCGAGCGAGATGGGAGTGAGCGTTGTAATTACAAAGCTCCCAATCGAAGTTCTCAGGCGATGTAATTTCTAAGGGAATGAAAAAGTATATGACTGAGATGTGGGGAGAGTGTTTTGTGCGACGTATTCCCATAGAAATTAACGTGCTGCCGAGCGAGGTGGGAGGGAGCGTTGTAATTTCAAAGCTCCCAATCCATGTTCTCAGGCGATGTAATTTCTAAGGGAATGAAAAGGTATTTGACTGAGATGTGGGGAGAGTATTTTGTGTGAAGTATTCCCATAGAAATTAAAGTGATTCCGAGCGAGATGGGACGGAGCGTTGTAATTTCAAAGCTCCCAATCCAAGTTCTCAGGCGATACAATTTCTAAGGGAATGAAAAGGTATTTGACTGAGAAGTGGGGAGAGTGTTTTGTGCTAAGTATTCCCATAGAAATTAACGTGCTGCCGAGCGAGATGGGATGGAGCGTTGTATTCCAAAGCTCCCAATCCAAATTCTCAGGCGATGTAATTTCTAAGGGAATGAAAAGGTGTTTGACTGAGATGTGGGGAGAGTGTTTTGTGTGAAGTCTTCGCATAGAAATTAACGTGCTGCCGAGCGAGATGGGAGGGAGCGTTGTAATTTCAAAGCTCCCAATCCAAGTTCTCAGGCGATATAATTTCTAAGGGAATGAAAAGGTATTTGACTGAGATGTGGGGAGAGTGTTTTGTACGAAGTATTCCCATAGAAATTAACGTGCTGTCGAGCGAGATGGGAGGGAGCGTTGTATTCCAAAGCTCCCAATACAAGTTCTCAGGCGATGTAATTTCTAAGGGAATGAAAAGGTGTTTGACTGAGATGTGGGGAGAGTGTTTTGTGCGACGTATTCCCATAGAAATTAACGTGCTGCCGAGCGAGGTGGGAGGGAGCGTTGTATTCCAAAGCTCCCAATCCAAATTCTCAGGCGATGTAATTTCTAAGGGAATGAAAAGGTGTTTGACTGAGATGTGGGGAGAGTGTTTTGTGTGAAGTATTCCCATAGAAATTAACGTGCTGCCGAGCGAGATGGGAGGGAGCGTTGTAATTACAAAGCTCCCAATCGAAGTTCTCAGGCGATGTAATTTCTAAGGGAATGAAAAAGTATATGACTGAGATGTGGGGAGAGTGTTTTGTGCGACGTATTCCCATAGAAATTAACGTGCTGCCGAGCGAGGTGGGATTGAGCGTTGTAATTTCAAAGCTCCCAATCCATGTTCTCAGGCGATGTAATTTCTAAGGGAATGAAAAGGTATTTGACTGAGATGTGGGGAGAGTATTTTGTGTGAAGTATTCCCATAGAAATTAAAGTGATTCCGAGCGAGATGGGACGGAGCGTTGTAATTTCAAAGCTCCCAATCCAAGTTCTCAGGCGATATAATTTCTAAGGGAATGAAAAGGTATTTGACTGAGAAGTGGGGAGAGTGTTTTGTGCTAAGTATTCCCATAGAAATTAACGTGCTGCCGAGCGAGATGGGATGGAGCGTTGTATTCCAAAGCTCCCAATCCAAATTCTCAGGCGATGTAATTTCTAAGGGAATGAAAAGGTGTTTGACTGAGATGTGGGGAGAGTGTTTTGTGTGAAGTCTTCGCATAGAAATTAACGTGCTGCCGAGCGAGATGGGAGGGAGCGTTGTAATTTCAAAGCTCCCAATCCAAGTTCTCAGGCGATATAATTTCTAAGGGAATGAAAAGGTATTTGACTGAGATGTGGGGAGAGTGTTTTGTACGAAGTATTCCCATAGAAATTAACGTGCTGTCGAGCGAGATGGGAGGGAGCGTTGTATTCCAAAGCTCCCAATACAAGTTCTCAGGCGATGTAATTTCTAAGGGAATGAAAAGGTGTTTGACTGAGATGTGGGGAGAGTGTTTTGTGCGACGTATTCCCATAGAAATTAACGTGCTGCCGAGCGAGGTGGGAGGGAGCGTTGTAATTTCAAAGCTCCCAATCCATGTTCTCAGGCGATGTAATTTCTAAGGGAATGAAAAGGTATTTGACTGAGATGTGGGGAGAGTATTTTGTGTGAAGTATTCCCATAGAAGTTAAAGTGATTCCGAGCGAGATGGGACGGAGCGTTGTAATTTCAAAGCTCCAAATCCAAGTTCTCAGGCGATATAATTTCTAAGGGAATGAAAAGGTATTTGACTGAGAAGTGGGGAGAGTGTTTTGTGCTAAGTATTCCCATAGAAATTAACGTGCTGTCGAGCGAGATGGGAGGGAGCGTTGTATTCCAAAGCTCCCAATCCAAGTTCTCAGGCGATGTAATTTCTAAGGGAATGAAAAGGTATTTGACTGAGATGTGGGGAGAGTATTTTGTGTGAAGTATTAACATAGAAATTAACGTGCTGCCGAGCGAGATGGGAGGGAGCGTTGTAATTTCAAAGCTCCCAATCCAAGTTCTTAGGCGATATAATTTCTAAGGGAATGAAAAGGTATTTGGTTGAGATGTTTTGGAGAGTGTTTTGTGCGAAGTATTCCCATAGAAATTAACGTGCTGTCGAGCAAGATGGGAGGGAGCGTTGTATTCCAAAGCTCCCAATACAAGTTCTCAGGCGATGTAATTTCTAAGGGAATGAAAAGGTATTTGACTGAGATGTGGGGAGAGTATTTTGTGTGAAGTATTAACATAGAAATTAACGTGCTGCCGAGCGAGATGGGAGGGAGCGTTGTAATTTCAAAGCTCCCAATCCAAGTTCTCAGGCGATGTAATTTCTAAGGGAATGAAAAGGTGTTTGACTGAGATGTGGGGAGAGTGTTTTGTGTGAAGACTTCCCATAGAAATTAACGTGCTGCCGAGCGAGATGGGACGGAGCGTTGTAATTTCAAAGCTCCCAATCCAAGTTCTCAGGCGATACAATTTCTAAGGGAATGAAAAGGTATTTGACTGAGAAGTGGGGAGAGTGTTTTGTGCTAAGTATTCCCATAGAAATTAACGTGCTGCCGAGCGAGATGGGATGGAGCGTTGTATTCCAAAGCTCCCAATCCAAATTCTCAGGCGATGTAATTTCTAAGGGAATGAAAAGGTGTTTGACTGAGATGTGGGGAGAGTGTTTTGTGTGAAGTCTTCGCATAGAAATTAACGTGCTGCCGAGCGAGATGGGAGGGAGCGTTGTAATTTCAAAGCTCCCAATCCAAGTTCTCAGGCGATATAATTTCTAAGGGAATGAAAAGGTATTTGACTGAGATGTGGGGAGAGTGTTTTGTACGAAGTATTCCCATAGAAATTAACGTGCTGTCGAGCGAGATGGGAGGGAGCGTTGTATTCCAAAGCTCCCAATCCAAATTCTCAGGCGATGTAATTTCTAAGGGAATGAAAAGGTGTTTGACTGAGATGTGGGGAGAGTGTTTTGTGTGAAGTCTTCGCATAGAAATTAACGTGCTGCCGAGCGAGATGGGAGGGAGCGTTGTAATTTCAAAGCTCCCAATCCATGTTCTCAGGCGATGTAATTTCTAAGGGAATGAAAAGGTATTTGACTGAGATGTGGGGAGAGTATTTTGTGTGAAGTATTCCCATAGAAATTAAAGTGATTCCGAGCGAGATGGGACGGAGCGTTGTAATTTCAAAGCTCCCAATCCAAGTTCTCAGGCGATATAATTTCTAAGGGAATGAAAAGGTATTTGACTGAGAAGTGGGGAGAGTGTTTTGTGCTAAGTATTCCCATAGAAATTAACGTGCTGCCGAGCGAGATGGGATGGAGCGTTGTATTCCAAAGCTTCCAATCCAAATTCTCAGGCGATGTAATTTCTAAGGGAATGAAAAGGTGTTTGACTGAGATGTGGGGAGAGTGTTTTGTGTGAAGTCTTCGCATAGAAATTAACGTGCTGCCGAGCGAGATGGGAGGGAGCGTTGTAATTTCAAAGCTCCCAATCCAAGTTCTCAGGCGATATAATTTCTAAGGGAATGAAAAGGTATTTGACTGAGATGTGGGGAGAGTGTTTTGTACGAAGTATTCCCATAGAAATTAACGTGCTGTCGAGCGAGATGGGAGGGAGCGTTGTATTCCAAAGCTCCCAATACAAGTTCTCAGGCGATGTAATTTCTAAGGGAATGAAAAGGTGTTTGACTGAGATGTGGGGAGAGTGTTTTGTGCGACGTATTCCCATAGAAATTAACGTGCTGCCGAGCGAGGTGGGAGGGAGCGTTGTAATTTCAAAGCTCCCAATCCATGTTCTCAGGCGATGTAATTTCTAAGGGAATGAAAAGGTATTTGACTGAGATGTGGGGAGAGTGTTTTGTACGAAGTATTCCCATAGAAATTAACGTGCTGTCGAGCGAGATGGGAGGGAGCGTTGTATTCCAAAGCTCCCAATACAAGTTCTCAGGCGATGTAATTTCTAAGGGAATGAAAAGGTGTTTGACTGAGATGTGGGGAGAGTGTTTTGTGCGACGTATTCCCATAGAAATTAACGTGCTGCCGAGCGAGGTGGGAGGGAGCGTTGTATTCCAAAGCTCCCAATCCAAATTCTCAGGCGATGTAATTTCTAAGGGAATGAAAAGGTGTTTGACTGAGATGTGGGGAGAGTGTTTTGTGTGAAGTATTCCCATAGAAATTAACGTGCTGCCGAGCGAGATGGGAGGGAGCGTTGTAATTACAAAGCTCCCAATCGAAGTTCTCAGGCGATGTAATTTCTAAGGGAATGAAAAAGTATATGACTGAGATGTGGGGAGAGTGTTTTGTGCGACGTATTCCCATAGAAATTAACGTGCTGCCGAGCGAGGTGGGATTGAGCGTTGTAATTTCAAAGCTCCCAATCCATGTTCTCAGGCGATGTAATTTCTAAGGGAATGAAAAGGTATTTGACTGAGATGTGGGGAGAGTATTTTGTGTGAAGTATTCCCATAGAAATTAAAGTGATTCCGAGCGAGATGGGACGGAGCGTTGTAATTTCAAAGCTCCCAATCCAAGTTCTCAGGCGATATAATTTCTAAGGGAATGAAAAGGTATTTGACTGAGAAGTGGGGAGAGTGTTTTGTGCTAAGTATTCCCATAGAAATTAACGTGCTGCCGAGCGAGATGGGATGGAGCGTTGTATTCCAAAGCTCCCAATCCAAATTCTCAGGCGATGTAATTTCTAAGGGAATGAAAAGGTGTTTGACTGAGATGTGGGGAGAGTGTTTTGTGTGAAGTCTTCGCATAGAAATTAACGTGCTGCCGAGCGAGATGGGAGGGAGCGTTGTAATTTCAAAGCTCCCAATCCAAGTTCTCAGGCGATATAATTTCTAAGGGAATGAAAAGGTATTTGACTGAGATGTGGGGAGAGTGTTTTGTACGAAGTATTCCCATAGAAATTAACGTGCTGTCGAGCGAGATGGGAGGGAGCGTTGTATTCCAAAGCTCCCAATCCAAGTTCTCAGGCGATGTAATTTCTAAGGGAATGAAAAGGTATTTGACTGAGATGTGGGGAGAGTATTTTGTGTGAAGTATTAACATAGAAATTAACGTGCTGCCGAGCGAGATGGGAGGGAGCGTTGTAATTTCAAAGCTCCCAATCCAAGTTCTTAGGCGATATAATTTCTAAGGGAATGAAAAGGTATTTGGTTGAGATGTTTTGGAGAGTGTTTTGTGCGAAGTATTCCCATAGAAATTAACGTGCTGTCGAGCAAGATGGGAGGGAGCGTTGTATTCCAAAGCTCCCAATACAAGTTCTCAGGCGATGTAATTTCTAAGGGAATGAAAAGGTATTTGACTGAGATGTGGGGAGAGTATTTTGTGTGAAGTATTAACATAGAAATTAACGTGCTGCCGAGCGAGATGGGAGGGAGCGTTGTAATTTCAAAGCTCCCAATCCAAGTTCTCAGGCGATGTAATTTCTAAGGGAATGAAAAGGTGTTTGACTGAGATGTGGGGAGAGTGTTTTGTGTGAAGACTTCCCATAGAAATTAACGTGCTGCCGAGCGAGATGGGACGGAGCGTTGTAATTTCAAAGCTCCCAATCCAAGTTCTCAGGCGATACAATTTCTAAGGGAATGAAAAGGTATTTGACTGAGAAGTGGGGAGAGTGTTTTGTGCTAAGTATTCCCATAGAAATTAACGTGCTGCCGAGCGAGATGGGATGGAGCGTTGTATTCCAAAGCTCCCAATCCAAATTCTCAGGCGATGTAATTTCTAAGGGAATGAAAAGGTGTTTGACTGAGATGTGGGGAGAGTGTTTTGTGTGAAGTCTTCGCATAGAAATTAACGTGCTGCCGAGCGAGATGGGAGGGAGCGTTGTAATTTCAAAGCTCCCAATCCAAGTTCTCAGGCGATATAATTTCTAAGGGAATGAAAAGGTATTTGACTGAGATGTGGGGAGAGTGTTTTGTACGAAGTATTCCCATAGAAATTAACGTGCTGTCGAGCGAGATGGGAGGGAGCGTTGTATTCCAAAGCTCCCAATACAAGTTCTCAGGCGATGTAATTTCTAAGGGAATGAAAAGGTGTTTGACTGAGATGTGGGGAGAGTGTTTTGTGCGACGTATTCCCATAGAAATTAACGTGCTGCCGAGCGAGGTGGGAGGGAGCGTTGTATTCCAAAGCTCCCAATCCAAATTCTCAGGCGATGTAATTTCTAAGGGAATGAAAAGGTGTTTGACTGAGATGTGGGGAGAGTGTTTTGTGTGAAGTATTCCCATAGAAATTAACGTGCTGCCGAGCGAGATGGGAGGGAGCGTTGTAATTACAAAGCTCCCAATCGAAGTTCTCAGGCGATGTAATTTCTAAGGGAATGAAAAAGTATATGACTGAGATGTGGGGAGAGTGTTTTGTGCGACGTATTCCCATAGAAATTAACGTGCTGCCGAGCGAGGTGGGAGGGAGCGTTGTAATTTCAAAGCTCCCAATCCATGTTCTCAGGCGATGTAATTTCTAAGGGAATGAAAAGGTATTTGACTGAGATGTGGGGAGAGTATTTTGTGTGAAGTATTCCCATAGAAATTAAAGTGATTCCGAGCGAGATGGGACGGAGCGTTGTAATTTCAAAGCTCCCAATCCAAGTTCTCAGGCGATATAATTTCTAAGGGAATGAAAAGGTATTTGACTGAGAAGTGGGGAGAGTGTTTTGTGCTAAGTATTCCCATAGAAATTAACGTGCTGCCGAGCGAGATGGGATGGAGCGTTGTATTCCAAAGCTCCCAATCCAAATTCTCAGGCGATGTAATTTCTAAGGGAATGAAAAGGTGTTTGACTGAGATGTGGGGAGAGTGTTTTGTGTGAAGTCTTCGCATAGAAATTAACGTGCTGCCGAGCGAGATGGGAGGGAGCGTTGTAATTTCAAAGCTCCCAATCCAAGTTCTCAGGCGATATAATTTCTAAGGGAATGAAAAGGTATTTGACTGAGATGTGGGGAGAGTGTTTTGTACGAAGTATTCCCATAGAAATTAACGTGCTGTCGAGCGAGATGGGAGGGAGCGTTGTATTCCAAAGCTCCCAATACAAGTTCTCAGGCGATGTAATTTCTAAGGGAATGAAAAGGTGTTTGACTGAGATGTGGGGAGAGTGTTTTGTGCGACGTATTCCCATAGAAATTAACGTGCTGCCGAGCGAGGTGGGAGGGAGCGTTGTAATTTCAAAGCTCCCAATCCATGTTCTCAGGCGATGTAATTTCTAAGGGAATGAAAAGGTATTTGACTGAGATGTGGGGAGAGTATTTTGTGTGAAGTATTCCCATAGAAGTTAAAGTGATTCCGAGCGAGATGGGACGGAGCGTTGTAATTTCAAAGCTCCAAATCCAAGTTCTCAGGCGATATAATTTCTAAGGGAATGAAAAGGTATTTGACTGAGAAGTGGGGAGAGTGTTTTGTGCTAAGTATTCCCATAGAAATTAACGTGCTGTCGAGCGAGATGGGAGGGAGAGTTGTATTCCAAAGCTCCCAATCCAAGTTCTCAGGCGATGTAATTTCTAAGGGAATGAAAAGGTATTTGACTGAGATGTGGGGAGAGTATTTTGTGTGAAGTATTAACATAGAAATTAACGTGCTGCCGAGCGAGATGGGAGGGAGCGTTGTAATTTCAAAGCTCCCAATCCAAGTTCTTAGGCGATATAATTTCTAAGGGAATGAAAAGGTATTTGGTTGAGATGTTTTGGAGAGTGTTTTGTGCGAAGTATTCCCATAGAAATTAACGTGCTGTCGAGCAAGATGGGAGGGAGCGTTGTATTCCAAAGCTCCCAATACAAGTTCTCAGGCGATGTAATTTCTAAGGGAATGAAAAGGTATTTGACTGAGATGTGGGGAGAGTGTTTTGTGTGAAGTCTTCGCATAGAAATTAACGTGCTGCCGAGCGAGATGGGAGGGAGCGTTGTAATTTCAAAGCTCCCAATCCAAGTTCTCAGGCGATATAATTTCTAAGGGAATGAAAAGGTATTTGACTGAGATGTGGGGAGAGTGTTTTGTGCGAAGTATTCCCATAGAAATTAACGTGCTGTCGAGCGAGATGGGAATGAGCGTTGTATTCCAAAGCTCCCAATACAAGTTCTCAGGCGATGTAATTTCTAAGGGAATGAAAAGGTATTTGACTGAGATGTGGGGAGAGTATTTTGTGTGAAGTATTCCCATAGAAATTAAAGTGATTCCGAGCGAGATGGGACGGAGCGTTGTAATTTCAAAGCTCCAAATCCAAGTTCTCAGGCGATATAATTTCTAAGGGAATGAAAAGGTATTTGACTGAGAAGTGGGGAGAGTGTTTTGAGCTAAGTATTCCCATAGAAATTAACGTGCTGCCGAGCGAGATGGGAGGGAGCGTGTATTCCAAAGCTCCCAATCCAAGTTCTCAGGCGATGTAATTTCTAAGGGAATGAAAAGGTATTTGACTGAGATGTGGGGAGAGTATTTTGTGTGAAGTATTAACATAGAAATTAACGTGTTGCCGAGCGAGATGGGAGGGAGCGTTGTAATTTCAAAGCTCCCAATCCAAGTTCTTAGGCGATATAATTTATAAGGGAATGAAAAGGTATTTGACTGAGATGTGGGGAGAGTGTTTTGTGCGAAGTATTCCCATAGAAATTAACGTGCTGTCGAGCGAGATGGGAGGGAGCGTTGTAATTTCAAAGCTCCCAATCCAAGTTCTCAGGCGATGTAATTTCTAAGGGAATGAAAAGGTGTTTGACTGAGATGTGGGGAGAGTGTTTTGTGTGAAGACTTCCCATAGAAATTAACGTGCTGCCGAGCGAGATGGGAGGGAGCGTTGTATTCCAAAGCTCCCAATCCAAGTTCTCAGGCGATGTAATTTCTAAGGGAATGAAAAGGTATTTGACTGAGATGTGGGGAGAGTATTTTGTGTGAAGTCTTCCCATAGAAATTAACGTGCTGCCGAGCGAGATGGGAGGGAGCGTTGTATTCCAAAGCTCCCAATCCAAATTCTCAGGCGATGTAATTTCTAAGGGAATGAAAAGGTGTTTGACTGAGATGTGGGGAGAGTGTTTTGTGTGAAGTCTTCGCATAGAAATTAACGTGCTGCCGAGCGAGATGGGAGGGAGCGTTGTAATTCCAAAGCTCCCAATCCAAGATATCAGGCGATGTAATTTCTAAGGGAATGAAAAGGTATATGACTGAGATGTGGGGAGAGTGTTTTGTGCGACGTATTCCCATAGAAATTAACGTGCTGCCGAGCGAGATGGGAGGGAGCGTTGTATTCCAAAGCTCCCAATCCAAGTTCTCAGGCGATGTAATTACTAATGGAATGAAATGGTGTTTGACTGAGATGTGGGGAGAGTATTTTGTGTGAAGTATTCCCATAGAAATTAAAGTGATTCCGAGCGAGATGGGACGGAGCGTTGTAATTTCAAAGCTCCCAATCCAAGTTCTCAGGCGATATAATTTCTAAGGCAATGAAAAGGTATTTGACTGAGAAGTGGGGAGAGTGTTTTGTGCTAAGTATTCCCATAGAAATTAACGTGCTGGCGAGCGAGATGGGAGGGAGCGTTGTATTCCAAAGCTCCCAATCCAAATTCTCAGGCGATGTAATTTCTAAGGGAATGAAAAGGTGTTTGACTGAGATGTGGGGAGAGTGTTTTGTGTGAAGTCTTCGCATAGAAATTAACGTGCTGCCGAGCGAGATGGGAGGGAGCGTTGTATTCCAAAGCTCCCAATCCAAGTTCTCAGGCGATGTAATTACTAAGGGAATGAAATGGTGTTTGACTGAGATGTGTGTAGAGTGTTTTGTGTGAAGTATTCCCATAGAAATTAACGTGCTGCCGAGCGAGATGGGAGGGAGCGTTGTATTCCAAAGCTCTCTATCCAAGTTCTCAGGCGATGTAATTTCTAAGGGAATGAAAAGGTGTTTAACTGAGATGTGGGGAGAGTGTTTTGTGTGAAGTATTCCCATAGAAATTAACGTGCTGCCGAGCGAGATGGGAGGGAGCGTTGTAATTTCAAAGCTCCCAATCCAAGTTCTCAGGCGATATAATTTCTAAGGGAATGAAAAGGTATTTGACTGAGATGTGGGGAGAGTGTTTTGTGCGAAGTATTCCCATATAAATTAACGTGCTGTCGAGCGAGATGGGAGGGAGCGTTGTATTCCAAAGCTCCCAATACAAGTTCTCAGGCGATGTAATTTCTAAGGGAATGAAAAGGTGTTTGACTGAGATGTGGGGAGTGTTTTGTCTGAAGTATTCCCATAGAAATTAACGTGCTGCCGAGAGAGATGGGAGGGAGCGTTGTAATTCCAAAGCTCCCAATCGAAGTTCTCAGGCGATGTAATTTCTAAGGGAATGAAAAGGTATTTGACTGAGATGTGGGGAGAGTATTTTGTGTGAAGTATTCCCATAGAAATTAAAGTGATTCCGAGCGAGATGGGACGGAGCGTTGTAATTTCAAAGCTCCCAATCCAAGTTCTCAGGCGATATAATTTCTAAGGCAATGAAAAGGTATTTGACTGAGAAGTGGGGAGAGTGTTTTGTGCTAAGTATTCCCATAGAAATTAACGTGCTGGCGAGCGAGATGGGAGGGAGCGTTGTATTCCAAAGCTCCCAATCCAAATTCTCAGGCGATGTAATTTCTAAGGGAATGAAAAGGTGTTTGACTGAGATGTGGGGAGAGTGTTTTGTGTGAAGTCTTCGCATAGAAATTAACGTGCTGCCGAGCGAGATGGGAGGGAGCGTTGTAATTCCAAAGCTCCCAATCCAAGATATCAGGCGATGTAATTTCTAAGGGAATGAAAAGGTATATGACTGAGATGTGGGGAGAGTGTTTTGTTCGACGTATTCCCATAGAAATTAACGTGCTTCCGAGCGAGATGGGAGGGAGCGTTGTATTTCAAAGCTCCCAATCCAAGTTCTCAGGCGATGTAATTACTAAGGGAATGAAATGGTGTTTGACTGAGATGTGGGGAGAGTGTTTTGTGCGAAGTATTCCCATAGAAATTAACGTGCTGTCGAGCGAGATGGGAGGGAGCGTTGTAATTTCAAAGCTCCCAATCCAAGTTCTCAGGCGATATAATTTCTAAGGGAATGAAAAGGTATTTGACTGAGATGTGGGGAGAGTGTTTTGTGCGAAGTATTCCCATAGAAATTAACGTGCTGTCGAGCGAGATGGGAGGGAGCGTTGTATTCCAAAGCTCCCAATACAAGTTCTCAGGCGATGTAATTTCTAAGGGAATGAAAAGGTGTTTGACTGAGATGTGGGGAGAGTGTTTTGTGTGAAGTATACCCATAGAAATTAACGTGCTGCCGAGCGAGGTGGGAGGGAGCGTTGTAATTTCAAAGCTCCCAATCCATGTTCTCAGGCGATGTAATTTCTAAGGGAATGAAAAGGTATTTGACTGAGATGTGGGGAGAGTATTTTGTGTGAAGTATTCCCATAGAAATTAAAGTGATTCCGAGCGAGATGGGACGGAGCGTTGTAATTTCAAAGCTCCCAATTCAAGTTCTCAGGCGATATAATTTCTAAGGCAATGAAAAGGTATTTGACTGAGAAGTGGGGAGAGTGTTTTGTGCTAAGTATTCCCATAGAAATTAACGTGCTGGCGAGCGAGATGGGAGGGAGCGTTGTATTCCAAAGCTCCCAATCCAAATTCTCAGGCGATGTAATTTCTAAGGGAATGAAAAGGTGTTTGACTGAGATGTGGGGAGAGTGTTTTGTGTGAAGTCTTCGCATAGAAATTAACGTGCTGCCGAGCGAGATGGGAGGGAGCGTTGTAATTCCAAAGCTCCCAATCCAAGATATCAGGCGATGTAATTTCTAAGGGAATGAAAAGGTATATGACTGAGATGTGGGGAGAGTGTTTTGTTCGACGTATTCCCATAGAAATTAACGTGCTGCCGAGCGAGATGGGAGGGAGCGTTGTATTCCAAAGCTCCCAATCCAAGTTCTCAGGCGATGTAATTACTAAGGGAATGAAATGGTGTTTGACTGAGATGTGGGGAGAGTATTTTATGTGAAGTATTAACATAGAAATTAACGTGCTGCCGAGCGAGATGGGAGGAAGCGTTGTAATTTCAAAGCTCCCAATCCAAGTTCTCAGGCGATGTAATTTCTAAGGGAATGAAAAGGTGTTTGACTGAGATGTGGGGAGAGTGTTTTGTGTGAAGTATTCCCATAGAAATTAACGTGCTGCCGAGCGAGATGGGAGGGAGCGTTGTAATTCCAAAGCTCCCAATCGAAGTTCTCAGGCGATGTAATTTCTAAGGGAATGAAAAGGTATTTGACTGAGATGTGGGGAGAGTATTTTGTGTGAAGTATTCCCATAGAAATTAAAGTGATTCCGAGCGAGATGGGACGGAGCGTTGTAATTTCAAAGCTCCCAATTCAAGTTCTCAGGCGATATAATTTCTAAGGCAATGAAAAGGTATTTGACTGAGAAGTGGGGAGAGTGTTTTGTGCTAAGTATTCCCATAGAAATTAACGTGCTGCCGAGCGAGATGGGAGGGAGCGTTGTATTCCAAAGCTCCCAATCCAAATTCTCAGGCGATGTAATTTCTAAGGGAATGAAAAGGTGTTTGACTGAGATGTGGGGAGAGTGTTTTGTGTGAAGTCTTCGCATAGAAATTAACGTGCTGCCGAGCGAGATGGGAGGGAGCGTTGTAATTCCAAAGCTCCCAATCCAAGATATCAGGCGATGTAATTTCTAAGGGAATGAAAAGGTATATGACTGAGATGTGGGGAGAGTGTTTTGTGCGACGTATTCCCATAGAAATTAACGTGCTGCCGAGCGAGATGGGAGGGAGCGTTGTATTCCAAAGCTCCCAATCCAAGTTCTCAGGCGATATAATTTCTAAGGGAATGAAAAGGTATTTGACTGAGATGTGGGGAGAGTGTTTTGTGCGAAGTATTCCCATAGAAATTAACGTGCTGTCGAGCGAGATGGGAGGGAGCGTTGCATTCCAAAGCTCCCAATACAAGTTCTCAGGCGATGTAATTTCTAAGGGAATGAAAAGGTGTTTGACTGAGATGTGGGGAGAGTGTTTTGTGTGAAGTATTCCCATAGAAATTAACGTGCTGCCGAGCGAGATGGGAGGGAGCGTTGTAATTCCAAAGCTCCCAATCGAAGTTCTCAGGCGATGTAATTTCTAAGGGAATGAAAAGGTATATGACTGAGATGTGGGGAGAGTGTTTTGTGCGACGTATTCCCATAGAAATTAACGTGCTGCCGAGCGAGGTGGGAGGGAGCGTTGTAATTTCAAAGCTCCCAATCCATGTTCTCAGGCGATGTAATTTCTAAGGGAATGAAAAGGTATTTGACTGAGATGTGGGGAGAGTATTTTGTGTGAAGTATTCCCATAGAAATTAAAGTGATTCCGAGCGAGATGGGACGGAGCGTTGTAATTTCAAAGCTCCCAATTCAAGTTCTCAGGCGATATAATTTCTAAGGCAATGAAAAGGTATTTGACTGAGAAGTGGGGAGAGTGTTTTGTGCTAAGTATTCCCATAGAAATTAACGTGCTGGCGAGCGAGATGGGAGGGAGCGTTGTATTCCAAAGCTCCCAATCCAAATTCTCAGGCGATGTAATTTCTAAGGGAATGAAAAGGTGTTTGACTGAGATGTGGGGAGAGTGTTTTGTGTGAAGTCTTCGCATAGAAATTAACGTGCTGCCGAGCGAGATGGGAGGGAGCGTTGTAATTCCAAAGCTCCCAATCCAAGATATCAGGCGATGTAATTTCTAAGGGAATGAAAAGGTATATGACTGAGATGTGGGGAGAGTGTTTTGTTCGACGTATTCCCATAGAAATTAACGTGCTGCCGAGCGAGATGGGAGGGAGCGTTGTATTCCAAAGCTCCCAATCCAAGTTCTCAGGCGATGTAATTACTAAGGGAATGAAATGGTGTTTGACTGAGATGTGGGGAGAGTATTTTATGTGAAGTATTAACATAGAAATTAACGTGCTGCCGAGCGAGATGGGAGGAAGCGTTGTAATTTCAAAGCTCCCAATCCAAGTTCTCAGGCGATGTAATTTCTAAGGGAATGAAAAGGTGTTTGACTGAGATGTGGGGAGAGTGTTTTGTGTGAAGTATTCCCATAGAAATTAACGTGCTGCCGAGCGAGATGGGAGGGAGCGTTGTAATTCCAAAGCTCCCAATCGAAGTTCTCAGGCGATGTAATTTCTAAGGGAATGAAAAGGTTTATGACTGAGATGTGGGGAGAGTGTTTTGTGCGACGTATTCCCATAGAAATTAACGTCCTGCCGAGCGAGGTGGGAGGGAGCGTTGTAATTTCAAAGCTCCCAATCCATGTTCTCAGGCGATGTTATTTCTAAGGGAATGAAAAGGTATTTGACTGAGATGTGGGGAGAGTATTTTGTGTGAAGTATTCCCATAGAAATTAAAGTGATTCCGAGCGAGATGGGACGGAGCGTTGTAATTTCAAAGCTCCCAATCCAAGTTCTCAGGCGATATAATTTCTAAGGCAATGAAAAGGTATTTGACTGAGAAGTGGGGAGAGTGTTTTGTGCTAAGTATTCCCATAGAAATTAACGTGCTGGCGAGCGAGATGGGAGGGAGCGTTGTATTCCAAAGCTCCCAATCCAAATTCTCAGGCGATGTAATTTCTAAGGGAATGAAAAGGTGTTTGACTGAGATGTGGGGAGAGTATTTTGTGTGAAGTATTCCCATAGAAATTAACGTGCTGCCGAGCGAGATGGGAGGGAGTGTTGTAATTCCAAAGCTCACAATCCAAGTTCTCAGGCGATGTAATTTCTAAGGGAATGAAAAGGTATATGACTGAGATGTGGGGAGAGTGTTTTGTGCGACGTATTCCCATAGAAATTAACGTGCTGCCGAGCGAGATGGGAGGAAGCGTTGTAATTTCAAAGCTCCCAATCCAAGTTCTCAGGCGATGTAATTTCTAAGGGAATGAAAAGGTGTTTGACTGAGATGTGGGGAGAGTGTTTTGTGTGAAGTCTTCCCATAGAAATTAACGTGCTGCCGAGCGAGATGGGAGGGAGCGTTGTATTCCAAAGCTCCCAATCCAAATTCTCAGGCGATGTAATTTCTAAGGGAATGAAAAGGTGTTTGACTGAGATGTGGGGAGAGTGTTTTGTGTGAAGTCTTCGCATAGAAATTAACGTGCTGCCGAGCGAGATGGGAGGGAGCGTTGTAATTCCAAAGCTCCCAATCCAAGATATCAGGCGATGTAATTTCTAAGGGAATGAAAAGGTATATGACTGAGATGTGGGGAGAGTGTTTTGTGCGACGTATTCCCATAGAAATTAACGTGCTGCCGAGCGAGATGGGAGGGAGCGTTGTATTCCAAAGCTCCCAATCCAAGTTCTCAGGCGATATAATTTCTAAGGGAATGAAAAGGTATTTGACTGAGATGTGGGGAGAGTGTTTTGTGCGAAGTATTCCCATAGAAATTAACGTGCTGTCGAGCGAGATGGGAGGGAGCGTTGCATTCCAAAGCTCCCAATACAAGTTCTCAGGCGATGTAATTTCTAAGGGAATGAAAAGGTGTTTGACTGAGATGTGGGGAGAGTGTTTTGTGTGAAGTATTCCCATAGAAATTAACGTGCTGCCGAGCGAGATGGGAGGGAGCGTTGTAATTCCAAAGCTCCCAATCGAAGTTCTCAGGCGATGTAATTTCTAAGGGAATGAAAAGGTATATGACTGAGATGTGGGGAGAGTGTTTTGTGCGACGTATTCCCATAGAAATTAACGTGCTGCCGAGCGAGGTGGGAGGGAGCGTTGTAATTTCAAAGCTCCCAATCCATGTTCTCAGGCGATGTAATTTCTAAGGGAATGAAAAGGTATTTGACTGAGATGTGGGGAGAGTATTTTGTGTGAAGTATTCCCATAGAAATTAAAGTGATTCCGAGCGAGATGGGACGGAGCGTTGTAATTTCAAAGCTCCCAATTCAAGTTCTCAGGCGATATAATTTCTAAGGCAATGAAAAGGTATTTGACTGAGAAGTGGGGAGAGTGTTTTGTGCTAAGTATTCCCATAGAAATTAACGTGCTGGCGAGCGAGATGGGAGGGAGCGTTGTATTCCAAAGCTCCCAATCCAAATTCTCAGGCGATGTAATTTCTAAGGGAATGAAAAGGTGTTTGACTGAGATGTGGGGAGAGTGTTTTGTGTGAAGTCTTCGCATAGAAATTAACGTGCTGCCGAGCGAGATGGGAGGGAGCGTTGTAATTCCAAAGCTCCCAATCCAAGATATCAGGCGATGTAATTTCTAAGGGAATGAAAAGGTATATGACTGAGATGTGGGGAGAGTGTTTTGTTCGACGTATTCCCATAGAAATTAACGTGCTGCCGAGCGAGATGGGAGGGAGCGTTGTATTCCAAAGCTCCCAATCCAAGTTCTCAGGCGATGTAATTACTAAGGGAATGAAATGGTGTTTGACTGAGATGTGGGGAGAGTATTTTATGTGAAGTATTAACATAGAAATTAACGTGCTGCCGAGCGAGATGGGAGGAAGCGTTGTAATTTCAAAGCTCCCAATCCAAGTTCTCAGGCGATGTAATTTCTAAGGGAATGAAAAGGTGTTTGACTGAGATGTGGGGAGAGTGTTTTGTGTGAAGTATTCCCATAGAAATTAACGTGCTGCCGAGCGAGATGGGAGGGAGCGTTGTAATTCCAAAGCTCCCAATCGAAGTTCTCAGGCGATGTAATTTCTAAGGGAATGAAAAGGTTTATGACTGAGATGTGGGGAGAGTGTTTTGTGCGACGTATTCCCATAGAAATTAACGTCCTGCCGAGCGAGGTGGGAGGGAGCGTTGTAATTTCAAAGCTCCCAATCCATGTTCTCAGGCGATGTTATTTCTAAGGGAATGAAAAGGTATTTGACTGAGATGTGGGGAGAGTATTTTGTGTGAAGTATTCCCATAGAAATTAAAGTGATTCCGAGCGAGATGGGACGGAGCGTTGTAATTTCAAAGCTCCCAATCCAAGTTCTCAGGCGATATAATTTCTAAGGCAATGAAAAGGTATTTGACTGAGAAGTGGGGAGAGTGTTTTGTGCTAAGTATTCCCATAGAAATTAACGTGCTGGCGAGCGAGATGGGAGGGAGCGTTGTATTCCAAAGCTCCCAATCCAAATTCTCAGGCGATGTAATTTCTAAGGGAATGAAAAGGTGTTTGACTGAGATGTGGGGAGAGTATTTTGTGTGAAGTATTCCCATAGAAATTAACGTGCTGCCGAGCGAGATGGGAGGGAGTGTTGTAATTCCAAAGCTCACAATCCAAGTTCTCAGGCGATGTAATTTCTAAGGGAATGAAAAGGTATATGACTGAGATGTGGGGAGAGTGTTTTGTGCGACGTATTCCCATAGAAATTAACGTGCTGCCGAGCGAGATGGGAGGAAGCGTTGTAATTTCAAAGCTCCCAATCCAAGTTCTCAGGCGATGTAATTTCTAAGGGAATGAAAAGGTGTTTGACTGAGATGTGGGGAGAGTGTTTTGTGTGAAGTCTTCCCATAGAAATTAACGTGCTGCCGAGCGAGATGGGAGGGAGCGTTGTATTCCAAAGCTCCCAATCCAAATTCTCAGGCGATGTAATTTCTAAGGGAATGAAAAGGTGTTTGACTGAGATGTGGGGAGAGTGTTTTGTGTGAAGTCTTCGCATAGAAATTAACGTGCTGCCGAGCGAGATGGGAGGGAGCGTTGTAATTCCAAAGCTCCCAATCCAAGATATCAGGCGATGTAATTTCTAAGGGAATGAAAAGGTATATGACTGAGATGTGGGGAGAGTGTTTTGTGCGACGTATTCCCATAGAAATTAACGTGCTGCCGAGCGAGATGGGAGGGAGCGTTGTATTCCAAAGCTCCCAATCCAAGTTCTCAGGCGATATAATTTCTAAGGGAATGAAAAGGTATTTGACTGAGATGTGGGGAGAGTGTTTTGTGCGAAGTATTCCCATAGAAATTAACGTGCTGTCGAGCGAGATGGGAGGGAGCGTTGCATTCCAAAGCTCCCAATACAAGTTCTCAGGCGATGTAATTTCTAAGGGAATGAAAAGGTGTTTGACTGAGATGTGGGGAGAGTGTTTTGTGTGAAGTATTCCCATAGAAATTAACGTGCTGCCGAGCGAGATGGGAGGGAGCGTTGTAATTCCAAAGCTCCCAATCGAAGTTCTCAGGCGATGTAATTTCTAAGGGAATGAAAAGGTATATGACTGAGATGTGGGGAGAGTGTTTTGTGCGACGTATTCCCATAGAAATTAACGTGCTGCCGAGCGAGGTGGGAGGGAGCGTTGTAATTTCAAAGCTCCCAATCCATGTTCTCAGGCGATGTAATTTCTAAGGGAATGAAAAGGTATTTGACTGAGATGTGGGGAGAGTATTTTGTGTGAAGTATTCCCATAGAAATTAAAGTGATTCCGAGCGAGATGGGACGGAGCGTTGTAATTTCAAAGCTCCCAATTCAAGTTCTCAGGCGATATAATTTCTAAGGCAATGAAAAGGTATTTGACTGAGAAGTGGGGAGAGTGTTTTGTGCTAAGTATTCCCATAGAAATTAACGTGCTGGCGAGCGAGATGGGAGGGAGCGTTGTATTCCAAAGCTCCCAATCCAAATTCTCAGGCGATGTAATTTCTAAGGGAATGAAAAGGTGTTTGACTGAGATGTGGGGAGAGTGTTTTGTGTGAAGTCTTCGCATAGAAATTAACGTGCTGCCGAGCGAGATGGGAGGGAGCGTTGTAATTCCAAAGCTCCCAATCCAAGATATCAGGCGATGTAATTTCTAAGGGAATGAAAAGGTATATGACTGAGATGTGGGGAGAGTGTTTTGTTCGACGTATTCCCATAGAAATTAACGTGCTGCCGAGCGAGATGGGAGGGAGCGTTGTATTCCAAAGCTCCCAATCCAAGTTCTCAGGCGATGTAATTACTAAGGGAATGAAATGGTGTTTGACTGAGATGTGGGGAGAGTATTTTATGTGAAGTATTAACATAGAAATTAACGTGCTGCCGAGCGAGATGGGAGGAAGCGTTGTAATTTCAAAGCTCCCAATCCAAGTTCTCAGGCGATGTAATTTCTAAGGGAATGAAAAGGTGTTTGACTGAGATGTGGGGAGAGTGTTTTGTGTGAAGTATTCCCATAGAAATTAACGTGCTGCCGAGCGAGATGGGAGGGAGCGTTGTAATTCCAAAGCTCCCAATCGAAGTTCTCAGGCGATGTAATTTCTAAGGGAATGAAAAGGTTTATGACTGAGATGTGGGGAGAGTGTTTTGTGCGACGTATTCCCATAGAAATTAACGTCCTGCCGAGCGAGGTGGGAGGGAGCGTTGTAATTTCAAAGCTCCCAATCCATGTTCTCAGGCGATGTTATTTCTAAGGGAATGAAAAGGTATTTGACTGAGATGTGGGGAGAGTATTTTGTGTGAAGTATTCCCATAGAAATTAAAGTGATTCCGAGCGAGATGGGACGGAGCGTTGTAATTTCAAAGCTCCCAATCCAAGTTCTCAGGCGATATAATTTCTAAGGCAATGAAAAGGTATTTGACTGAGAAGTGGGGAGAGTGTTTTGTGCTAAGTATTCCCATAGAAATTAACGTGCTGGCGAGCGAGATGGGAGGGAGCGTTGTATTCCAAAGCTCCCAATCCAAATTCTCAGGCGATGTAATTTCTAAGGGAATGAAAAGGTGTTTGACTGAGATGTGGGGAGAGTGTTTTGTGTGAAGTCTTCGCATAGAAATTAACGTGCTGCCGAGCGAGATGGGAGGGAGCGTTGTAATTCCAAAGCTCCCAATCCAAGATATCAGGCGATGTAATTTCTAAGGCAATGAAAAGGTATATGACTGAGATGTGGGGAGAGTGTTTTGTTCGACGTATTCCCATAGAAATTAACGTGCTGCCGAGCGAGATGGGAGGGAGCGTTGTATTCCAAAGCTCCCAATCCAAGTTCTCAGGCGATGTAATTACTAAGGGAATGAAATGGTGTTTGACTGAGATGTGGGGAGAGTATTTTGTGTGAAGTATTAACATAGAAATTAACGTGCTGCCGAGCGAGATGGGAGGAAGCGTTGTAATTTCAAAGCTCCCAATCCAAGTTCTCAGGCGATGTAATTTCTAAGGGAATGAAAAGGTGTTTGACTGAGATGTGGGGAGAGTGTTTTGTGTGAAGTCTTCCCATAGAAATTAACGTGCTGCCGAGCGAGATGGGAGGGAGCGTTGTATTCCAAAGCTCCCAATCCAAATTCTCAGGCGATGTAATTTCTAAGGGAATGAAAAGGTGTTTGACTGAGATGTGGGGAGAGTGTTTTGTGTGAAGTCTTCGCATAGAAATTAACGTGCTGCCGAGCGAGATGGGAGGGAGCGTTGTAATTCCAAAGCTCCCAATCCAAGATATCAGGCGATGTAATTTCTAAGGGAATGAAAAGGTATATGACTGAGATGTGGGGAGAGTGTTTTGTGCGACGTATTCCCATAGAAATTAACGTGCTGCCGAGCGAGATGGGAGGGAGCGTTGTATTCCAAAGCTCCCAATCCAAGTTCTCAGGCGATATAATTTCTAAGGGAATGAAAAGGTATTTGACTGAGATGTGGGGAGAGTGTTTTGTGCGAAGTATTCCCATAGAAATTAACGTGCTGTAGAGCGAGATGGGAGGGAGCGTTGCATTCCAAAGCTCCCAATACAAGTTCTCAGGCGATGTAATTTCTAAGGGAATGAAAAGGTGTTTGACTGAGATGTGGGGAGAGTGTTTTGTGTGAAGTATTCCCATAGAAATTAACGTGCTGCCGAGCGAGATGGGAGGGAGCGTTGTAATTCCAAAGCTCCCAATCGAAGTTCTCAGGCGATGTAATTTGTAAGGGAATGAAAAGGTATATGACTGAGATGTGGGGAGAGTGTTTTGTGCGACGTATTCCCATAGAAATTAACGTGCTGCCGAGCGAGGTGGGAGGGAGCGTTGTAATTTCAAAGCTCCCAATCCATGTTCTCAGGCGATGTAATTTCTAAGGGAATGAAAAGGTATTTGACTGAGATGTGGGGAGAGTATTTTGTGTGAAGTATTAACATAGAAATTAACGTGCTGCCGAGCGAGATGTGAGGGAGCGTTGTAATTCCAAAGCTCCCAATCCAAGATATCAGGCGATGTAATTTCTAAGGGAATGAAAAGGTATATGACTGAGATGTGGGGAGAGTGTTTTGTGCGACGTATTCCCATAGAAATTAACGTGCTGCCGAGCGAGATGGGATTGAGCGTTGTATTCCAAAGCTCCCAATCCAAGTTCTCAGGCGATATAATTTCTAAGGCAATGAAAAGGTATTTGACTGAGAAGTGGGGAGAGTGTTTTGTGCTAAGTATTCCCATAGAAATTAACGTGCTGGCGAGCGAGATGGGAGGGAGCGTTGTATTCCAAAGCTCCCAATCCAAATTCTCAGGCGATGTAATTTCTAAGGGAATGAAAAGGTGTTTGACTGAGATGTGGGGAGAGTGTTTTGTGTGAAGTCTTCGCATAGAAATTAACGTGCTGCCGAGCGAGATGGGAGGGAGCGTTGTAATTCCAAAGCTCCCAATCCAAGATATCAGGCGATGTAATTTCTAAGGCAATGAAAAGGTATATGACTGAGATGTGGGGAGAGTGTTTTGTTCGACGTATTCCCATAGAAATTAACGTGCTGCCGAGCGAGATGGGAGGGAGCGTTGTATTCCAAAGCTCCCAATCCAAGTTCTCAGGCGATGTAATTACTAAGGGAATGAAATGGTGTTTGACTGAGATGTGGGGAGAGTATTTTGTGTGAAGTATTAACATAGAAATTAACGTGCTGCCGAGCGAGATGGGAGGAAGCGTTGTAATTTCAAAGCTCCCAATCCAAGTTCTCAGGCGATGTAATTTCTAAGGGAATGAAAAGGTGTTTGACTGAGATGTGGGGAGAGTGTTTTGTGTGAAGTCTTCCCATAGAAATTAACGTGCTGCCGAGCGATATGGGAGGGAGCGTTGTATTCCAAAGCTCCCAATCCAAATTCTCAGGCGATGTAATTTCTAAGGGAATGAAAAGGTGTTTGACTGAGATGTGGGGAGAGTGTTTTGTGTGAAGTCTTCGCATAGAAATTAACGTGCTGGCGAGCGAGATGGGAGGGAGCGTTGTATTCCAAAGCTCCCAATCCAAATTCTCAGGCGATGTAATTTCTAAGGGAATGAAAAGGTGTTTGACTGAGATGTGGGGAGAGTGTTTTGTGTGAAGTCTTCGCATAGAAATTAACGTGCTGCCGAGCGAGATGGGAGGGAGCGTTGTAATTCCAAAGCTCCCAATCCAAGATATCAGGCGATGTAATTTCTAAGGCAATGAAAAGGTATATGACTGAGATGTGGGGAGAGTGTTTTGTTCGACGTATTCCCATAGAAATTAACGTGCTGCCGAGCGAGATGGGAGGGAGCGTTGTATTCCAAAGCTCCCAATCCAAGTTCTCAGGCGATGTAATTACTAAGGGAATGAAATGGTGTTTGACTGAGATGTGGGGAGAGTATTTTGTGTGAAGTATTAACATAGAAATTAACGTGCTGCCGAGCGAGATGGGAGGAAGCGTTGTAATTTCAAAGCTCCCAATCCAAGTTCTCAGGCGATGTAATTTCTAAGGGAATGAAAAGGTGTTTGACTGAGATGTGGGGAGAGTGTTTTGTGTGAAGTCTTCCCATAGAAATTAACGTGCTGCCGAGCGAGATGGGAGGGAGCGTTGTATTCCAAAGCTCCCAATCCAAATTCTCAGGCGATGTAATTTCTAAGGGAATGAAAAGGTGTTTGACTGAGATGTGGGGAGAGTGTTTTGTGTGAAGTCTTCGCATAGAAATTAACGTGCTGCCGAGCGAGATGGGAGGGAGCGTTGTAATTCCAAAGCTCCCAATCCAAGATATCAGGCGATGTAATTTCTAAGGGAATGAAAAGGTATATGACTGAGATGTGGGGAGAGTGTTTTGTGCGACGTATTCCCATAGAAATTAACGTGCTGCCGAGCGAGATGGGAGGGAGCGTTGTATTCCAAAGCTCCCAATCCAAGTTCTCAGGCGATATAATTTCTAAGGGAATGAAAAGGTATTTGACTGAGATGTGGGGAGAGTGTTTTGTGCGAAGTATTCCCATAGAAATTAACGTGCTGTCGAGCGAGATGGGAGGGAGCGTTGCATTCCAAAGCTCCCAATACAAGTTCTCAGGCGATGTAATTTCTAAGGGAATGAAAAGGTGTTTGACTGAGATGTGGGGAGAGTGTTTTGTGTGAAGTATTCCCATAGAAATTAACGTGCTGCCGAGCGAGATGGGAGGGAGCGTTGTAATTCCAAAGCTCCCAATCGAAGTTCTCAGGCGATGTAATTTCTAAGGGAATGAAAAGGTATATGACTGAGATGTGGGGAGAGTGTTTTGTGCGACGTATTCCCATAGAAATTAACGTGCTGCCGAGCGAGGTGGGAGGGAGCGTTGTAATTTCAAAGCTCCCAATCCATGTTCTCAGGCGATGTAATTTCTAAGGGAATGAAAAGGTATTTGACTGAGATGTGGGGAGAGTATTTTGTGTGAAGTATTCCCATAGAAATTAAAGTGATTCCGAGCGAGATGGGACGGAGCTTTGTAATTTCAAAGCTCCAAATCCAAGTTCTCAGGCGATATAATTTCTAAGGGAATGAAAAGGTATTTGACTGAGAAGTGGGGAGAGTGTTTTGTGCTAAGTATTCCCATAGAAATTAACGTGCTGCCGAGCGAGATGGGAGGGAGCGTTGTATTCCAAAGCTCCCAATCCAAGTTCTCAGGCGATGTAATTTCTAAGGGAATGAAAAGGTATTTGACTGAGATGTGGGGAGAGTATTTTGTGTGAAGTATTAACATAGAAATTAACGTGCTGCCGAGCGAGATGTGAGGGAGCTTTGTAATTTCAAAGCTCCCAATCCAAGTTCTCAGGCGATGTAATTTCTAAGGGAATGAAAAGGTGTTTGACTGAGATGTGGGGACAGTGTTTTGTGTGAAGTCTTCCCATAGAAATTAACGTGCTGCCGAGCGAGATGGGAGGGAGTGTTGTATTCCAAAGCTCCCAATCCAAGTTATCAGGCGATGTAATTTCTAAGGGAATGAAAAGGTGTTTGACTGAGATGTGGAGAGAGTGTTTTGTGTGAAGTCTTCCCATAGAAATTAACGTGCTGCCGAGCGAGATGGAAGGGAGCGTTGTATTCCAAAGCTCCCAATCCAAATTCTCAGGCGATGTAATTTCTAAGGGAATGAAAAGGTGTTTGACTGAGATGTGGGGAGAGTATTTTGTGTGAAGTATTCCCATAGAAATTAACGTGCTGCCGAGCGAGATGGGAGGGAGCGTTGTAATTCCAAAGCTCCCAATCCAAGTTCTCAGGCGATGTAATTTCTAAGGGAATGAAAAGGTATATGACTGAGATGTGGGGAGAGTGTTTTGTGCGACGTATTCCCATAGAAATTAACGTGCTGCCGAGCGAGATGGGAGGGAGCGTTGTAATTTCAAAGCTCCCAATCCAAGTTCTTAGGCGATATAATTTCTAAGGGAATGAAAAGGTATTTGACTGAGATTTTGGGAGAGTATTTTGTGTGAAGTATTAACATTGAAATTAACGTGCTGCCGAGCGAGATGGGAGGGAGCGTTGTAATTTCAAAGCTCCCAATCCAAGTTCTCAGGCGATGTAATTTCTAAGGGAATGAAAAGGTGTTTGACTGAGATGTGGGGAGAGTGTTTTGTGTGAAGTCTTCCCATAGAAATTAACGTGCTGCCGAGCGAGATGGGAGGGAGCGTTGTATTCGAAAGCTCCCAATCCAAATTCTCAGGCGATGTAATTTCTAAGGGAATGAAAAGGTGTTTGACTGAGATGTGGGGAGAGTATTTTGTGTGAAGTATTAACATAGAAATTAACGTGCTGCCGAGCGAGATGGGAGGAAGCGTTGTAATTTCAAAGCTCCCAATCCAAGTTCTCAGGCGATGTAATTTCTAAGGGAATGAAAAGGTGTTTGACTGAGATGTGGGGAGAGTGTTTTGTGTGAAGTCTTCCCATAGAAATTAACGTGCTGCCGAGCGAGATGGGAGGAAGCGTTGTAATTTCAAAGCTCCCAATCCAAGTTCTCAGGCGATGTAATTTCTAAGGGAATGAAAAGGTGTTTGACTGAGATGTGGGGAGAGTGTTTTGTGTGAAGTCTTCCCATAGAAATTAACGTGCTGCCGAGCGAGATGGGAGGGAGGGTTGTATTCCAAAGCTCCCAATCCAAATTCTCAGGCGATGTAATTTCTAAGGGAATGAAAAGGTGTTTGACTGAGATGTGGGGAGAGTGTTTTGTGTGAAGTCTTCGCATAGAAATTAACGTGCTGCCGAGCGAGATGGGAGGGAGCGTTGTAATTCCAAAGCTCCCAATCCAAGATATCAGGCGATGTAATTTCTAAGGGAATGAAAAGGTATATGACTGAGATGTGGGGAGAGTGTTTTGTGCGACGTATTCCCATAGAAATTAACGTGCTGCCGAGCGAGATGGGAGGGAGCGTTGTATTCCAAAGCTCCCAATCCAAGTTCTCAGGCGATATAATTTCTAAGGGAATGAAAAGGTATTTGACTGAGATGTGGGGAGAGTGTTTTGTGCGAAGTATTCCCATAGAAATTAACGTGCTGTCGAGCGAGATGGGAGGGAGCGTTGTATTCCAAAGCTCCCAATACAAGTTCTCAGGCGATGTAATTTCTAAGGGAATGAAAAGGTGTTTGACTGAGATGTGGGGAGAGTGTTTTGTGTGAAGTATTCCCATAGAAATTAACGTGCTGCCGAGCGAGATGGGAGGGAGCGTTGTAATTCCAAAGCTCCCAATCGAAGTTCTCAGGCGATGTAATTTGTAAGGGAATGAAAAGGTATATGACTGAGATGTGGGGAGAGTGTTTTGTGCGACGTATTCCCATAGAAATTAACGTGCTGCCGAGCGAGGTGGGAGGGAGCGTTGTAATTTCAAAGCTCCCAATCCATGTTCTCAGGCGATGTAATTTCTAAGGGAATGAAAAGGTATTTGACTGAGATGTGGGGAGAGTATTTTGTGTGAAGTATTCATATAGAAATTAAAGTGATTCCGAGCGAGATGGGACGGAGCTTTGTAATTTCAAAGCTCCAAATCCAAGTTCTCAGGCGATGTAATTTCTAAGGGAATGAAAAGGTATTTGACTGAGATGTGGGGAGAGTATTTTGTGTGAAGTATTAACATAGTAATTAACGTGCTGCCGAGCGAGATGTGAGGGAGCTTTGTAATTTCAAAGCTCCCAATCCAAGTTCTCAGGCGATGTAATTTCTAAGGGAATGAAAAGGTGTTTGACTGAGATGTGGGGAGAGTGTTTTGTGTGAAGTCTTCCCATAGAAATTAACGTGCTGCCGAGCGAGATGGGAGGGAGTGTTGTATTCCAAAGCTCCCAATCCAAGTTATCAGGCGATGTAATTTCTAAGGGAATGAAAAGGTGTTTGACTGAGATGTGGAGAGAGTGTTTTGTGTGAAGTCTTCCCATAGAAATTAACGTGCTGCCGAGCGAGATGGAAGGGAGCGTTGTATTCCAAAGCTCCCAATCCAAATTCTCAGGCGATGTAATTTCTAAGGGAATGAAAAGGTGTTTGACTGAGATGTGGGGAGAGTATTTTGTGTGAAGTATTCCCATAGAAATTAACGTGCTGCCGTGCGAGATGGGAGGGAGCGTTGTAATTCCAAAGCTCCCAATCCAAGTTCTCAGGCGATGTAATTTCTAAGGGAATGAAAAGGTATATGACTGAGATGTGGGGAGAGTGTTTTGTGTGAAGTCTTCGCATAGAAATTAACGTGCTGCCGAGCGAGATGGGAGGGAGCGTTGTAATTTCAAAGCTCCCAATCCAAGTTCTCAGGCGATGTAATTTCTAAGGGAATGAAAAGGTGTTTGACTGAGATGTGGGGAGAGTGTTTTGTGTGAAGTCTTCCCATAGAAATTAACGTGCTGCCGAGCGAGATGGGAGGGAGCGTTGTATTCCAAAGCTCCCAATCCAAATTCTCAGGCGATGTAATTTCTAAGGGAATGAAAAGGTGTTTGACTGCGATGTGGGGAGAGTATTTTGTGTGAAGTATTAACATAGAAATTAACGTGCTGCCGAGCGAGATGGGAGGAAGCGTTGTAATTTCAAAGCTCCCAATCCAAGTTCTCAGGCGATGTAATTTCTAAGGGAATGAAAAGGTGTTTGACTGAGATGTGGGGAGAGTGTTTTGTGTGAAGTCTTCCCATAGAAATTAACGTGCTGCCGAGCGAGATGGGAGGGAGCGTTGTATTCCAAAGCTCCCAATCCAAATTCTCAGGCGATGTAATTTCTAAGGGAATGAAAAGGTGTTTGACTGAGATGTGGGGAGAGTATTTTGTGTGAAGTATTAACATAGAAATTAACGTGCTGCCGAGCGAGATGGGAGGAAGCGTTGTAATTTCAAAGCTCCCAATCCAAGTTCTCAGGCGATGTAATTTCTAAGGGAATGAAAAGGTGTTTGACTGAGATGTGGGGAGAGTGTTTTGTGTGAACTCTTCCCATAGAAATTAACGTGCTGCCGAGCGAGATGGGAGGAAGCGTTGTAATTTCAAAGCTCCCAATCCAAGTTCTCAGGCGATATAATTTCTAAGGGAATGAAAAGGTGTTTGACTGAGATGTGGGGAGAGTGTTTTGTGTGAAGTCTTCCCATAGAAATTAACGTGCTGCCGAGCGAGATGGGAGGGAGCGTTGTATTCCAAAGCTCCCAATCCAAATTCTCAGGCGATGTAATTTCTAAGGGAATGAAAAGGTGTTTGACTGAGATGTGGGGAGAGTGTTTTGTGTGAAGTCTTCGCATAGAAATTAACGTGCTGCCGAGCGAGATGGGAGGGAGCGTTGTAATTCCAAAGCTCCCAATCCAAGATATCAGGCGATGTAATTTCTAAGGGTATGAAAAGGTATATGACTGAGATGTGGGGAGAGTGTTTTGTGCGACGTATTCCCATAGAAATTAACGTGCTGCCGAGCGAGATGGGAGGGAGCGTTGTATTCCAAAGCTCCCAATCCAAGTTCTCAGGCGATATAATTTCTAAGGGAATGAAAAGGTATTTGACTGAGATGTGGGGAGAGTGTTTTGTGCGAAGTATTCCCATAGAAATTAACGTGCTGTCGAGCGAGATGGGAGGGAGCGTTGTAATTCCAAAGCTCCCAATCCAAGATATCAGGCGATGTAATTTCTAAGGGAATGAAAAGGTATATGACTGAGATGTGGGGAGAGTGTTTTGTGCGACGTATTCCCATAGAAATTAACGTGCTGCCGAGCGAGGTGGGAGGGAGCGTTGTAATTTCAAAGCTCCCAATCCATGTTCTCAGGCGATGTAATTTCTAAGGGAATGAAAAGGTATTTGACTGAGATGTGGGGAGAGTATTTTGTGTGAAGTATTCATATAGAAATTAAAGTGATTCCGAGCGAGATGGGACGGAGCTTTGTAATTTCAAAGCTCCAAATCCAAGTTCTCAGGCGATATAATTTCTAAGGGAATGAAAAGGTATTTGACTGAGAAGTGGGGAGAGTGTTTTGTGCTAAGTATTCCCATAGAAATTAACGTGCTGCCGAGCGAGATGTGAGGGAGCTTTGTAATTTCAAAGCTCCCAATCCAAGTTCTCAGGCGATGTAATTTCTAAGGGAATGAAAAGGTGTTTGACTGAGATGTGGGGAGAGTGTTTTGTGTGAAGTCTTCCCATAGAAATTAACGTGCTGCCGAGCGAGATGGGAGGGAGTGTTGTATTCCAAAGCTCCCAATCCAAGTTATCAGGCGATGTAATTTCTAAGGGAATGAAAAGGTGTTTGACTGAGATGTGGAGAGAGTGTTTTGTGTGAAGTCTTCCCATAGAAATTAACGTGCTGCCGAGCGAGATGGAAGGGAGCGTTGTATTCCAAAGCTCCCAATCCAAATTCTCAGGCGATGTAATTTCTAAGGGAATGAAAAGGTGTTTGACTGAGATGTGGGGAGAGTATTTTGTGTGAAGTATTCCCATAGAAATTAACGTGCTGCCGTGCGAGATGGGAGGGAGCGTTGTAATTCCAAAGCTCCCAATCCAAGTTCTCAGGCGATGTAATTTCTAAGGGAATGAAAAGGTGTTTGACTGAGATGTGGGGAGAGTGTTTTGTGTGAAGTCTTCCCATAGAAATTAACGTGCTGCCGAGCGAGATGGGAGGGAGCGTTGTATTCCAAAGCTCCCAATCCAAATTCTCAGGCGATGTAATTTCTAAGGGAATGAAAAGGTGTTTGACTGAGATGTGGGGAGAGTATTTTGTGTGAAGTATTAACATAGAAATTAACGTGCTGCCGAGCGAGATGGGAGGAAGCGTTGTAATTTCAAAGCTCCCAATCCAAGTTCTCAGGCGATGTAATTTCTAAGGGAATGAAAAGGTGTTTGACTGAGATGTGGGGAGAGTGTTTTGTGTGAAGTCTTCCCATAGAAATTAACGTGCTGCCGAGCGAGATGGGAGGGAGCGTTGTATTCCAAAGCTCCCAATCCAAATTCTCAGGCGATGTAATTTCTAAGGGAATGAAAAGGTGTTTGACTGAGATGTGGGGAGAGTGTTTTGTGTGAAGTCTTCGCATAGAAATTAACGTGCTGCCGAGCGAGATGGGAGGGAGCGTTGTAATTCCAAAGCTCCCAATCCAAGATATCAGGCGATGTAATTTCTAAGGGAATGAAAAGGTATATGACTGAGATGTGGGGAGAGTGTTTTGTGCGACGTATTCCCATAGAAATTAGTGATTCCGAGCGAGATGGGACGGAGCTTTGTAATTTCAAAGCTCCAAATCCAAGTTCTCAGGCGATATAATTTCTAAGGGAATGAAAAGGTATTTGACTGAGAAGTGGGGAGAGTGTTTTGTGTTAAGTATTCCCATAGAAATTAACGTGCTGCCGAGCGAGATGGGAGGGAGCGTTGTATTCCAAAGCTCCCAATCCAAGTTCTCAGGCGATGTAATTTCTAAGGGAATGAAAAGGTGTTTGACTGAGATGTGGGGAGAGTGTTTTGTGTGAAGTCTTCCCATAGAAATTAACGTGCTGCCGAGCGAGATGGGAGGGAGTGTTGTATTCCAAAGCTCCCAATCCAAGTTATCAGGCGATGTAATTTCTAAGGGAATGAAAAGGTGTTTGACTGAGATGTGGAGAGAGTGTTTTGTGTGAAGTCTTCCCATAGAAATTAACGTGCTGCCGAGCGAGATGGAAGGGAGCGTTGTATTCCAAAGCTCCCAATCCAAATTCTCAGGCGATGTAATTTCTAAGGGAATGAAAAGGTGTTTGACTGAGATGTGGGGACAGTATTTTGTGTGAAGTATTCCCATAGAAATTAACGTGCTGCCGAGCGAGATGGGAGGGAGCGTTGTAATTCCAAAGCTCCCAATCCAAGTTCTCAGGCGATGTAATTTCTAAGGGAATGAAAAGGTATATGACTGAGATGTGGGGAGAGTGTTTTGTGCGACGTATTCCCATAGAAATTAACGTGCTGCCGAGCGAGATGGGAGGGAGCGTTGTAATTTCAAAGCTCCCAATCCAAGTTCTCAGGCGATATAATTTCTAAGGGAATGAAAAGGTATTTGACTGAGATTTTGGGAGAGTATTTTGTGTGAAGTATTAACATTGAAATTAACGTGCTGCCGAGCGAGATGGGAGGGAGCGTTGTTATTTCAAAGCTCCCAATCCAAGTTCTCAGGCGATGTAATTTCTAAGGGAATGAAAAGGTGTTTGACTGAGATGTGGGGAGAGTGTTTTGTGTGAAGTCTTCCCATAGAAATTAACGTGCTGCCGAGCGAGATGGGAGGGAGCGTTGTATTCCAAAGCTCCCAAACCAAATTCTCAGGCGATGTAATTTCTAAGGGAATGAAAAGGTGTTTGACTGAGATGTGGGGAGAGTATTTTGTGTGAAGTATTAACATAGAAATTAACGTGCTGCCGAGCGAGATGGGAGGAAGCGTTGTAATTTCAAAGCTCCCAATCCAAGTTCTCAGGCGATGTAATTTCTAAGGGAATGAAAAGGTGTTTGACTGAGATGTGGGGAGAGTGTTTTGTGTGAAGTCTTCCCATAGAAATTAACGTGCTGCCGAGCGAGATGGGAGGGAGCGTTGTATTCCAAAGCTCCCAATCCAAATTCTCAGGCGATGTAATTTCTAAGGGAATGAAAAGGTGTTTGACTGAGATGTGGGGAGAGTGTTTTGTGTGAAGTCTTCGCATAGAAATTAACGTGCTGCCGAGCGAGATGGGAGGGAGCGTTGTAATTCCAAAGCTCCCAATCCAAGATATCAGGCGATGTAATTTCTAAGGGAATGAAAAGGTATATGACTGAGATGTGGGGAGAGTGTTTTGTGCGACGTATTCCCATAGAAATTAACTTGCTGCCGAGCGAGATGGGAGGGAGCGTTGTAATTTCAAAGCTCCCAATCCAAGTTCTCAGGCGATATAATTTCTAAGGGAATGAAAAGGTATTTGACTGAGATTTTGGGAGAGTATTTTGTGTGAAGTATTAACATTGAAATTAACGTGCTGCCGAGCGAGATGGGAGGGAGCGTTGTAATTTCAAAGCTCCCAATCCAAGTTCTCAGGCGATGTAATTTCTAAGGGAATGAAAAGGTGTTTGACTGAGATGTGGGGAGAGTGTTTTGTGTGAAGTCTTCCCATAGAAATTAACGTGCTGCCGAGCGAGATGGGAGGGAGCGTTGTATTCCAAAGCTCCCAATCCAAATTCTCAGGCGATGTAATTTCTAAGGGAATGAAAAGGTGTTTGACTGAGATGTGGGGAGAGTATTTTGTGTGAAGTATTAACATAGAAATTAACGTGCTGCCGAGCGAGATGGGAGGAAGCGTTGTAATTTCAAAGCTCCCAATCCAAGTTCTCAGGCGATGTAATTTCTAAGGGAATGAAAAGGTGTTTGACTGAGATGTGGGGAGAGTGTTTTGTGTGAAGTCTTCCCATAGAAATTAACGTGATGCCGAGCGAGATGGGAGGGAGCGTTGTATTCCAAAGCTCCCAATCCAAATTCTCAGGCGATGTAATTTCTAAGGGAATGAAAAGGTGTTTGACTGAGATTTGGGGAGAGTGTTTTGTGTGAAGTCTTCGCATAGAAATTAACGTGCTGCCGAGCGAGATGGGAGGGAGCGTTGTAATTCCAAAGCTCCCAATCCAAGATATCAGGCGATGTAATTTCTAAGGGAATGAAAAGGTATATGACTGAGATGTGGGGAGAGTGTTTTGTGCGACGTATTCCCATAGAAATTAAAGTGATTCCGAGCGAGATGGGACGGAGCTTTGTAATTTCAAAGCTCTAAATCCAAGTTCTCAGGCGATATAATTTCTAAGGGAATGAAAAGGTATTTGACTGAGAAGTGGGGACAGTGTTTTGTGCTAAGTATTCCCATAGAAATTAACGTGCTGCCGAGCGAGATGGGAGGGAGCGTTGTATTCCAAAGCTCCCAATCCAAGTTCTCAGGCGATGTAATTTCTAAGGGAATGAAAAGGTGTTTGACTGAGATGTGGGGAGAGTGTTTTGTGTGAAGTGTTCCCATAGAAATTAACGTGCTGCCGAGCGAGATGGGAGGGAGTGTTGTATTCCAAAGCTCCCAATCCAAGTTATCAGGCGATGTAATTTCTAAGGGAATGAAAAGGTGTTTGACTGAGATGTGGAGAGAGTGTTTTGTGTGAAGTCTTCCCATAGAAATTAACGTGCTGCCGAGCGAGATGGAAGGGAGCGTTGTATTCCAAAGCTCCCAATCCAAATTCTCAGGCGATGTAATTTCTAAGGGAATGAAAAGGTGTTTGACTGAGATGTGGGGACAGTATTTTGTGTGAAGTATTCCCATAGAAATTAACGTGCTGCCGAGCGAGATGGGAGGGAGCGTTGTAATTCCAAAGCTCCCAATCCAAGTTCTCAGGCGATGTAATTTCTAAGGGAATGAAAAGGTATATGACTGAGATGTGGGGAGAGTGTTTTGTGCGACGTATTCCCATAGAAATTAACGTGCTGCCGAGCGAGATGGGAGGGAGCGTTGTAATTTCAAAGCTCCCAATCCAAGTTCTCAGGCGATATAATTTCTAAGGGAATGAAAAGGTATTTGACTGAGATTTTGGGAGAGTATTTTGTGTGAAGTATTAACATTGAAATTAACGTGCTGCCGAGCGAGATGGGAGGGAGCGTTTTAATTTCAAAGCTCCCAATCCAAGTTCTCATTCGATGTAATTTCTAAGGGAATGAAAAGGTGTTTGACTGAGATGTGGGGAGAGTGTTTTGTGTGAAGTCTTAACATAGAAATTAACGTGCTGCCGAGCGAGATGGGAGGGAGCGTTGTATTCCAAAGCTCCCAATCCAAATTCTCAGGCGATGTAATTTCTAAGGGAATGAAAAGGTGTTTGACTGAGATGTGGGGAGAGTATTTTGTGTGAAGTATTAACATAGAAATTAACGTGCTGCCGAGCGAGATGGGAGGAAGCGTTGTAATTTCAAAGCTCCCAATCCAAGTTCTCAGGCGATGTAATTTCTAAGGGAATGAAAAGGTGTTTGACTGAGATGTGGGGAGAGTGTTTTGTGTGAAGTCTTCCCATAGAAATTAACGTGCTGCCGAGCGAGATGGGAGGGAGCGTTGTATTCCAAAGCTCCCAATCCAAATTCTCAGGCGATGTAATTTCTAAGGGAATGAAAAGGTGTTTGACTGAGATGTGGGGAGAGTGTTTTTTGTGAAGTCTTCGCATAGAAATTAACGTGCTGCCGAGCGAGATGGGAGGGAGCGTTGTAATTCCAAAGCTCCCAATCCAAGATATCAGGCGATGTAATTGCTAAGGGAATGAAAAGGTATATGACTGAGATGTGGGGAGAGTGTTTTGTGCGACGTATTCCCATAGAAATTAACGTGCTGCCGAGCGAGATGGGAGGGAGCGTTGTATTCCAAAGCTCCCAATCCAAGTTCTCAGGCGATGTAATTACTAAGGGAATGAAATGGTGTTTGACTGAGATGTGGGTAGAGTGTTTTGTGTGAAGTATTCCCATAGAAATTAACGTGCTTCCGAGCGAGATGGGAGGGAGCGTTGTATTCCAAAGCTCTCTATCCAAGTTCTCAGGCGATGTAATTTCTAAGAGAATGAAAAGGTGTTTGACTGAGATGTGGGGAGAGTGTTTTGTGTGAAGTATTCCCATAGAAATTAACGTGTTGTCGAGCGAGATGGGAGGGAGCGTTGTATTCCAAAGCTCCCAATACAAGTTCTCAGGCGATGTAATTTCTAAGGGAATGAAAAGGTGTTTGACTGAGATGTGGGGAGAGTGTTTTGTGTGAAGTATTCCCATAGAAATTAACGTGCTGCCGAGCGAGATGGGAGGGAGCGTTGTAATTCCAAAGCTCCCAATCGAAGTTCTCAGGCGATGTAATTTCTAAGGGAATGAAAAGGTATATGACTGAGATGTGGGGAGAGTGTTTTGTGCGACGTATTCCCATAGAAATTAACGTGCTGCCGAGCGAGGTGGGAGGGAGCGTTGTAATTTCAAAGCTCCCAATCCATGTTCTCAGGCGATGTAATTTCTAAGGGAATGAAAAGGTATTTGACTGAGATGTGGGGAGAGTATTTTGTGTGAAGTATTCCCATACAAATTAAAGTGATTCCGAGCGAGATGGGACGGAGCTTTGTAATTTCAAAGCTTCAAATCCAAGTTCTCAGGCGATATAATTTCTAAGGGAATGAAAAGGTATTTGACTGAGAAATGGGGAGAGTGTTTTGTGCTAAGTATTCCCATAGAAATTAACATGCTGCCGAGCGAGATGGGAGGGAGCGTTGTATTCCAAAGCTCCCAATCCAAGTTCTCAGGCGATGTAATTTCTAAGGGAATGAAAAGGTATTTGACTGAGATGTGGGGAGAGTATTTTGTGTGAAGTATTAACATAGAAATTAACGTGCTGCCGAGCGAGATGTGAGGGAGCTTTGTAATTTCAAAGCTCCCAATCCAAGTTCTCAGGCGATGTAATTTCTAAGGGAATGAAAAGGTGTTTGACTGAGATGTGGGGAGAGTGTTTTGTGTGAAGTCTTCCCATAGAAATTAACGTGCTGCCGAGCGAGATGGAAGGGAGTGTTGTATTCCAAAGCTCCCAATCCAAGTTATCAGGCGATGTAATTTCTAAGGGAATGAAAAGGTGTTTGACTGAGATGTGGAGAGAGTGTTTTGTGTGAAGTCTTCCCATAGAAATTAACGTGCTGCCGAGCGAGATGGAAGGGAGCGTTGTATTCCAAAGCTCCCAATCCAAATTCTCAGGCGATGTAATTTCTAAGGGAATGAAAAGGTGTTTGACTGAGATGTGGGGAGAGTATTTTGTGTGAAGTATTCCCATAGAAGTTAACGTGCTGCCGAGCGAGATGGGAGGTAGCATTGTAATTCCAAAGCTCCCAATCCAAGTTCTCAGGCGATGTAATTTCTAAGGGAATGAAAAGGTATATGACTGAGATGTGGGGAGAGTGTTTTGTGCGACGTATTCCCATAGAAATTAACGTGCTGCCGAGCGAGATGGGAGGGAGCGTTGTAATTTCAAAGCTCCCAATCCAAGTTCTCAGGCGATATAATTTCTAAGGGAATGAAAAGGTATTTTACTGAGATTTTGGGAGAGTATTTTGTGTGAAGTATTAACATTGAAATTAACGTGCTGCCGAGCGAGATGGGAGGGAGCGTTGTAATTTCAAAGCTCCCAATCCAAGTTCTCAGGCGATGTAATTTCTAAGGGAATGAAAAGGTGTTTACTGAGATGTGGGGAGAGTGTTTTGTGTGAAGTCTTCCCATAGAAATTAACGTGCTGCCGAGCGAGATGGGAGGGAGCGTTGTATTCCAAAGCTCCCAATCCAAATTCTCAGGCGATGTAATTTCTAAGGGAATGAAAAGGTGTTTGACTGAGATGTGGGGAGAGTGTTTTGTGTGAAGTCTTCCCATAGAAATTAACGTGCTGCCGAGCGAGATGGGAGGGAGCGTTGTAATTCCAAAGCTCACAATCCAAGTTCTCAGGCGATGTAATTTCTAAGGGAATGAAAAGGTATATGACTGAGATGTGGGGAAAGTGTTTTGTGCGACGTATTCCCATAGAAATTAACGTGCTGCCGAGCGAGATGGGAGGGAGCGTTGTAATTTCAAAGCTCCCAATCCAAGTTCTCAGGCGATATAATTTCTAAGGGAATGAAAAGGTGTTTGACTGAGATGTGGGGAGAGTGTTTTGTGTGAAGTCTTCCCATAGAAATTAACGTGCTGCCGAGCGAGATGGGAGGGAGCGTTGTATTCCAAAGCTCCCAATCCAAATTCTCAGGCGATGTAATTTCTAAGGGAATGAAAAGGTGTTTGACTGAGATCTGGGGAGAGTGTTTTGTGTGAAGTCTTCCCATAGAAATTAACGTGCTGCCGAGCGAGATGGGAGGGAGCGTTGTAATTTCAAAGCTCCCAATCCAAGTTCTCAGGCGATATAATTTCTAAGGGAATGAAAAGGTATTTGACTGAGATGTGGGGAGAGTGTTTTGTGCTAAGTATTCCCATAGAAATTAACGTGCTGTCGAGCGAGATGGGAGGGAGCGTTGTATTCCAAAGCTCTTAATCCAAGTTCTCAGGCGATGTAATTTCTAAGGGACTGAAAAGGTGTTTGACTGAGATGTGGGGAGAGTGTTTTGTGTGAAGTATTCCCATAGAAATTAACGCGCTGCCGAGCGAGATGGGAGGGAGCGTTGTAATTCCAAAGCTCCCAATCGAAGTTCTCAGGCGATGTAATTTCTAAGGGAATGAAAAGGTATATGACTGAGATGTGGGGAGAGTGTTTTGTGCGACGTATTCCCATAGAAATTAACGTGCTGCCGAGCGAGGTTGGAGGGAGCGTTGTATTCCAAAGCTCCCAATCCAAATTCTCAGGCGATGTAATTTCTAAGGGAATGAAAAGGTGTTTGACTGAGATGTGGGGAGAGTGTTTTGTGTGAAGTCTTCCCATAGAAATTAACGTGCTGCCGAGCGAGATGGGAGGGAGTGTTGTATTCCAAAGCTCCCAATCCAAGTTATCAGGCGATGTAATTTCTAAGGGAATGAAAAGGTGTTTGACTGAGATGTGGAGAGAGTGTTTTGTGTGAAGTCTTCCCATAGAAATTAACGTGCTGCCGAGCGAGATGGAAGGGAGCGTTGTATTCCAAAGCTCCCAATCCAAATTCTCAGGCGATGTAATTTCTAAGGGAATGAAAAGGTGTTTGACTGAGATGTGGGGACAGTATTTTGTGTGAAGTATTCCCATAGAAATTAACGTGCTGCCGAGCGAGATGGGAGGGAGCGTTGTAATTCCAAAGCTCCCAATCCAAGTTCTCAGGCGATGTAATTTCTAAGGGAATGAAAAGGTATATGACTGAGATGTGGGGAGAGTGTTTTGTGCGACGTATTCCCATAGAAATTAACGTGCTGCCGAGCGAGATGGGAGGGAGCGTTGTAATTTCAAAGCTCCCAATCCAAGTTCTCAGGCGATATAATTTCTAAGGGAATGAAAAGGTATTTGACTGAGATTTTGGGAGAGTATTTTGTGTGAAGTATTAACATTGAAATTAACGTGCTGCCGAGCGAGATGGGAGGGAGCGTTGTTATTTCAAAGCTCCCAATCCAAGTTCTCAGGCGATGTAATTTCTAAGGGAATGAAAAGGTGTTTGACTGAGATGTGGGGAGAGTGTTTTGTGTGAAGTCTTCCCATAGAAATTAACGTGCTGCCGAGCGAGATGGGAGGGAGCGTTGTATTCCAAAGCTCCCAAACCAAATTCTCAGGCGATGTAATTTCTAAGGGAATGAAAAGGTGTTTGACTGAGATGTGGGGAGAGTATTTTGTGTGAAGTATTAACATAGAAATTAACGTGCTGCCGAGCGAGATGGGAGGAAGCGTTGTAATTTCAAAGCTCCCAATCCAAGTTCTCAGGCGATGTAATTTCTAAGGGAATGAAAAGGTGTTTGACTGAGATGTGGGGAGAGTGTTTTGTGTGAAGTCTTCCCATAGAAATTAACGTGCTGCCGAGCGAGATGGGAGGGAGCGTTGTATTCCAAAGCTCCCAATCCAAATTCTCAGGCGATGTAATTTCTAAGGGAATGAAAAGGTGTTTGACTGAGATGTGGGGAGAGTGTTTTGTGTGAAGTCTTCGCATAGAAATTAACGTGCTGCCGAGCGAGATGGGAGGGAGCGTTGTAATTCCAAAGCTCCCAATCCAAGATATCAGGCGATGTAATTTCTAAGGGAATGAAAAGGTATATGACTGAGATGTGGGGAGAGTGTTTTGTGCGACGTATTCCCATAGAAATTAACGTGCTGCCGAGCGAGATGGGAGGGAGCGTTGTAATTTCAAAGCTCCCAATCCAAGTTCTCAGGCGATATAATTTCTAAGGGAATGAAAAGGTATTTGACTGAGATTTTGGGAGAGTATTTTGTGTGAAGTATTAACATTGAAATTAACGTGCTGCCGAGCGAGATGGGAGGGAGCGTTGTAATTTCAAAGCTCCCAATCCAAGTTCTCAGGCGATGTAATTTCTAAGGGAATGAAAAGGTGTTTGACTGAGATGTGGGGAGAGTGTTTTGTGTGAAGTCTTCCCATAGAAATTAACGTGCTGCCGAGCGAGATGGGAGGGAGCGTTGTATTCCAAAGCTCCCAATCCAAATTCTCAGGCGATGTAATTTCTAAGGGAATGAAAAGGTGTTTGACTGAGATGTGGGGAGAGTATTTTGTGTGAAGTATTAACATAGAAATTAACGTGCTGCCGAGCGAGATGGGAGGAAGCGTTGTAATTTCAAAGCTCCCAATCCAAGTTCTCAGGCGATGTAATTTCTAAGGGAATGAAAAGGTGTTTGACTGAGATGTGGGGAGAGTGTTTTGTGTGAAGTCTTCCCATAGAAATTAACGTGATGCCGAGCGAGATGGGAGGGAGCGTTGTATTCCAAAGCTCCCAATCCAAATTCTCAGGCGATGTAATTTCTAAGGGAATGAAAAGGTGTTTGACTGAGATTTGGGGAGAGTGTTTTGTGTGAAGTCTTCGCATAGAAATTAACGTGCTGCCGAGCGAGATGGGAGGGAGCGTTGTAATTCCAAAGCTCCCAATCCAAGATATCAGGCGATGTAATTTCTAAGGGAATGAAAAGGTATATGACTGAGATGTGGGGAGAGTGTTTTGTGCGACGTATTCCCATAGAAATTAAAGTGATTCCGAGCGAGATGGGACGGAGCTTTGTAATTTCAAAGCTCTAAATCCAAGTTCTCAGGCGATATAATTTCTAAGGGAATGAAAAGGTATTTGACTGAGAAGTGGGGACAGTGTTTTGTGCTAAGTATTCCCATAGAAATTAACGTGCTGCCGAGCGAGATGGGAGGGAGCGTTGTATTCCAAAGCTCCCAATCCAAGTTCTCAGGCGATGTAATTTCTAAGGGAATGAAAAGGTGTTTGACTGAGATGTGGGGAGAGTGTTTTGTGTGAAGTGTTCCCATAGAAATTAACGTGCTGCCGAGCGAGATGGGAGGGAGTGTTGTATTCCAAAGCTCCCAATCCAAGTTATCAGGCGATGTAATTTCTAAGGGAATGAAAAGGTGTTTGACTGAGATGTGGAGAGAGTGTTTTGTGTGAAGTCTTCCCATAGAAATTAACGTGCTGCCGAGCGAGATGGAAGGGAGCGTTGTATTCCAAAGCTCCCAATCCAAATTCTCAGGCGATGTAATTTCTAAGGGAATGAAAAGGTGTTTGACTGAGATGTGGGGACAGTATTTTGTGTGAAGTATTCCCATAGAAATTAACGTGCTGCCGAGCGAGATGGGAGGGAGCGTTGTAATTCCAAAGCTCCCAATCCAAGTTCTCAGGCGATGTAATTTCTAAGGGAATGAAAAGGTATATGACTGAGATGTGGGGAGAGTGTTTTGTGCGACGTATTCCCATAGAAATTAACGTGCTGCCGAGCGAGATGGGAGGGAGCGTTGTAATTTCAAAGCTCCCAATCCAAGTTCTCAGGCGATATAATTTCTAAGGGAATGAAAAGGTATTTGACTGAGATTTTGGGAGAGTATTTTGTGTGAAGTATTAACATTGAAATTAACGTGCTGCCGAGCGAGATGGGAGGGAGCGTTTTAATTTCAAAGCTCCCAATCCAAGTTCTCATTCGATGTAATTTCTAAGGGAATGAAAAGGTGTTTGACTGAGATGTGGGGAGAGTGTTTTGTGTGAAGTCTTAACATAGAAATTAACGTGCTGCCGAGCGAGATGGGAGGGAGCGTTGTATTCCAAAGCTCCCAATCCAAATTCTCAGGCGATGTAATTTCTAAGGGAATGAAAAGGTGTTTGACTGAGATGTGGGGAGAGTATTTTGTGTGAAGTATTAACATAGAAATTAACGTGCTGCCGAGCGAGATGGGAGGAAGCGTTGTAATTTCAAAGCTCCCAATCCAAGTTCTCAGGCGATGTAATTTCTAAGGGAATGAAAAGGTGTTTGACTGAGATGTGGGGAGAGTGTTTTGTGTGAAGTCTTCCCATAGAAATTAACGTGCTGCCGAGCGAGATGGGAGGGAGCGTTGTATTCCAAAGCTCCCAATCCAAATTCTCAGGCGATGTAATTTCTAAGGGAATGAAAAGGTGTTTGACTGAGATGTGGGGAGAATGTTTTTTGTGAAGTCTTCGCATAGAAATTAACGTGCTGCCGAGCGAGATGGGAGGGAGCGTTGTAATTCCAAAGCTCCCAATCCAAGATATCAGGCGATGTAATTGCTAAGGGAATGAAAAGGTATATGACTGAGATGTGGGGAGAGTGTTTTGTGCGACGTATTCCCATAGAAATTAACGTGCTGCCGAGCGAGATGGGAGGGAGCGTTGTATTCCAAAGCTCCCAATCCAAGTTCTCAGGCGATGTAATTACTAAGGGAATGAAATGGTGTTTGACTGAGATGTGGGTAGAGTGTTTTGTGTGAAGTATTCCCATAGAAATTAACGTGCTTCCGAGCGAGATGGGAGGGAGCGTTGTATTCCAAAGCTCTCTATCCAAGTTCTCAGGCGATGTAATTTCTAAGAGAATGAAAAGGTGTTTGACTGAGATGTGGGGAGAGTGTTTTGTGTGAAGTATTCCCATAGAAATTAACGTGCTGTCGAGCGAGATGGGAGGGAGCGTTGTATTCCAAAGCTCCCAATACAAGTTCTCAGGCGATGTAATTTCTAAGGGAATGAAAAGGTGTTTGACTGAGATGTGGGGAGAGTGTTTTGTGTGAAGTATTCCCATAGAAATTAACGTGCTGCCGAGCGAGATGGGAGGGAGCGTTGTAATTCCAAAGCTCCCAATCGAAGTTCTCAGGCGATGTAATTTCTAAGGGAATGAAAAGGTATATGACTGAGATGTGGGGAGAGTGTTTTGTGCGACGTATTCCCATAGAAATTAACGTGCTGCCGAGCGAGGTGGGAGGGAGCGTTGTAATTTCAAAGCTCCCAATCCATGTTCTCAGGCGATGTAATTTCTAAGGGAATGAAAAGGTATTTGACTGAGATGTGGGGAGAGTATTTTGTGTGAAGTATTCCCATACAAATTAAAGTGATTCCGAGCGAGATGGGACGGAGCTTTGTAATTTCAAAGCTTCAAATCCAAGTTCTCAGGCGATATAATTTCTAAGGGAATGAAAAGGTATTTGACTGAGAAATGGGGAGAGTGTTTTGTGCTAAGTATTCCCATAGAAATTAACATGCTGCCGAGCGAGATGGGAGGGAGCGTTGTATTCCAAAGCTCCCAATCCAAGTTCTCAGGCGATGTAATTTCTAAGGGAATGAAAAGGTATTTGACTGAGATGTGGGGAGAGTATTTTGTGTGAAGTATTAACATAGAAATTAACGTGCTGCCGAGCGAGATGTGAGGGAGCTTTGTAATTTCAAAGCTCCCAATCCAAGTTCTCAGGCGATGTAATTTCTAAGGGAATGAAAAGGTGTTTGACTGAGATGTGGGGAGAGTGTTTTGTGTGAAGTCTTCCCATAGAAATTAACGTGCTGCCGAGCGAGATGGAAGGGAGTGTTGTATTCCAAAGCTCCCAATCCAAGTTATCAGGCGATGTAATTTCTAAGGGAATGAAAAGGTGTTTGACTGAGATGTGGAGAGAGTGTTTTGTGTGAAGTCTTCCCATAGAAATTAACGTGCTGCCGAGCGAGATGGAAGGGAGCGTTGTATTCCAAAGCTCCCAATCCAAATTCTCAGGCGATGTAATTTCTAAGGGAATGAAAAGGTGTTTGACTGAGATGTGGGGAGAGTATTTTGTGTGAAGTATTCCCATAGAAGTTAACGTGCTGCCGAGCGAGATGGGAGGTAGCATTGTAATTCCAAAGCTCCCAATCCAAGTTCTCAGGCGATGTAATTTCTAAGGGAATGAAAAGGTATATGACTGAGATGTGGGGAGAGTGTTTTGTGCGACGTATTCCCATAGAAATTAACGTGCTGCCGAGCGAGATGGGAGGGAGCGTTGTAATTTCAAAGCTCCCAATCCAAGTTCTCAGGCGATATAATTTCTAAGGGAATGAAAAGGTATTTTACTGAGATTTTGGGAGAGTATTTTGTGTGAAGTATTAACATTGAAATTAACGTGCTGCCGAGCGAGATGGGAGGGAGCGTTGTAATTTCAAAGCTCCCAATCCAAGTTCTCAGGCGATGTAATTTCTAAGGGAATGAAAAGGTGTTTACTGAGATGTGGGGAGAGTGTTTTGTGTGAAGTCTTCCCATAGAAATTAACGTGCTGCCGAGCGAGATGGGAGGGAGCGTTGTATTCCAAAGCTCCCAATCCAAATTCTCAGGCGATGTAATTTCTAAGGGAATGAAAAGGTGTTTGACTGAGATGTGGGGAGAGTGTTTTGTGTGAAGTCTTCCCATAGAAATTAACGTGCTGCCGAGCGAGATGGGAGGGAGCGTTGTAATTCCAAAGCTCACAATCCAAGTTCTCAGGCGATGTAATTTCTAAGGGAATGAAAAGGTATATGACTGAGATGTGGGGAAAGTGTTTTGTGCGACGTATTCCCATAGAAATTAACGTGCTGCCGAGCGAGATGGGAGGGAGCGTTGTAATTTCAAAGCTCCCAATCCAAGTTCTCAGGCGATATAATTTCTAAGGGAATGAAAAGGTGTTTGACTGAGATGTGGGGAGAGTGTTTTGTGTGAAGTCTTCCCATAGAAATTAACGTGCTGCCGAGCGAGATGGGAGGGAGCGTTGTATTCCAAAGCTCCCAATCCAAATTCTCAGGCGATGTAATTTCTAAGGGAATGAAAAGGTGTTTGACTGAGATCTGGGGAGAGTGTTTTGTGTGAAGTCTTCCCATAGAAATTAACGTGCTGCCGAGCGAGATGGGAGGGAGCGTTGTAATTTCAAAGCTCCCAATCCAAGTTCTCAGGCGATATAATTTCTAAGGGAATGAAAAGGTATTTGACTGAGATGTGGGGAGAGTGTTTTGTGCTAAGTATTCCCATAGAAATTAACGTGCTGTCGAGCGAGATGGGAGGGAGCGTTGTATTCCAAAGCTCTTAATCCAAGTTCTCAGGCGATGTAATTTCTAAGGGACTGAAAAGGTGTTTGACTGAGATGTGGGGAGAGTGTTTTGTGTGAAGTATTCCCATAGAAATTAACGCGCTGCCGAGCGAGATGGGAGGGAGCGTTGTAATTCCAAAGCTCCCAATCGAAGTTCTCAGGCGATGTAATTTCTAAGGGAATGAAAAGGTATATGACTGAGATGTGGGGAGAGTGTTTTGTGCGACGTATTCCCATAGAAATTAACGTGCTGCCGAGCGAGGTTGGAGGGAGCGTTGTAATTTCAAAGCTCCCAATCCATGTTCTCAGGCGATGTAATTTCTAAGGGAATGAAAAGGTATTTGACTGAGATGTGGGGAGAGTATTTTGTGTGAAGTATTCCCATAGAAATTAAAGTCATTCCGAGCGAGATGGGACGGAGCGTTGTAATTTCAAAGCTCCCAATCCAAGTTCTCAGGCGATGTAATTTCTAAGGGAATGAAAAGGTGTTTGACTGAGATGTGGGGAGAGTGTTTTGTGTGAAGTCTTCCCATAGAAATTAACGTGCTGCCGAGCGAGATGGGAGGGAGCGTTGTATTCCAAAGCTCCCAATCCAAGTTCTCAGGCGATGTAATTTCTAAGGGAATGAAAAGGTGTTTGACTGAGATGTGGGGAGAGTGTTTTGTGTGAAGTCTTCCCATAGAAATTAACGTGCTGCCGAGCGAGATGGGAGGGAGCGTTGTATTCCAAAGCTCTCTATCCAAGTTCTCAGGCGATGTAATTTCTAAGGGAATGAAAAGGTGTTTGACTGAGATGTGGGGAGAGTGTTTTGTGTGAAGTATTCCCATAGAAATTAACGTGCTGCCGAGCGAGATGGGAGGGAGCGTTGTAATTTCAAAGCTCCCAATCCAAGTTCTCAGGCGATATAATTTCTAAGGGAATGAAAAGGTATTTGACTGAGATGTGGGGAGAGTGTTTTGTGCGAAGTATTCCCATAGAAATTAACGTGCTGTCGAGCGAGATGGGAGGGAGCGTTGTATTCCAAAGCTCCCAATCCAAATTCTCAGGCGATGTAATTTCTAAGGGAATGAAAAGGTGTTTGACTGAGATGTGGGGAGAGTGTTTGTGTGAAGTATTCCCATAGAAATTAACGTGCTGCCGAGCGAGATGGGAGGGAGCGTTGTAATTCCAAACCTCCTAATCGAAGTACTCAGGCGATGTAATTTCTAAGGGAATGAAAAGGTATATGACTGAGATGTGGGGAGAGTGTTTTGTGCGACGTATTCCCATAGAAATTAACGTGCTGCCGAGCGAGATGGGAGGTTGTGTTGTATTCCAAAGCTCCCAATCCAAGTTCTCAGGCGATGTAATTTTCAAAGGGAATGAAAAGGTATTTGACTGAGATGTGGGGAGAGTATTTTGTGTGAAGTATTCCCATAGAAATTAACGCGCTGCCGAGCGAGATGGGTGGGAGCGTTGTAATTCCAAAGCTCCCAATCCAAGTTCTCAGGCGATGTAATTTCTAAGGGAATGAAAAGGTGTTTGACTGAGATGAGGGGAGAGTGTTTTGTGTGAAGTCTTCCCATAGAAATTAACGTGCTGCCGAGCGAGATGGGAGGGAGCGTTGTAATTTCAAAGCTCCCAATCCAAGTTCTCAGGCGAAATAATTTCTAAGGGAATGAAAAGGTATTTGACTAAGATGTGGGGAGAGTATTTTGTGTGAAGTATTAACATAGAAATTAACGTGCTGCCGAACGAGATGGGACGGAGAATTGTAATTTCAAAGCTCCCAATCCAAGTTCTCAGGCGATGTAATTTCTAAGGGAATGAAAAGGTGTTTGACTGAGATGTGGGGAGAGTGTTTTGTGTGAAGTCTTCCCATAGAAATTAACGTGCTGCCGAGCGAGATGGGAGGGAGCGTTGTAATTTCAAAGCTCCCAATCCAAGTTCTCAGGCGAAATAATTTCTAAGGGAATGAAAAGGTATTTGACTGAGATTTTGGGAGAGTATTTTGTGTGAAGTATTAACATTGAAATTAACGTGCTGCCGAGCGAGATGGGAGGGAGCGTTGTAATTTCAAAGCTCCCAATCCAAGTTCTCAGGCGATGTAATTTCTAAGGGAATGAAAAGGTGTTTGACTGAGATGTGGGGAGAGTGTTTTGTGTGAAGTC